>CM051396.1:5660108-6351298 GCA_028052125.1 Melia azedarach | reverse complement strand
AATTTATAAGTATTTAATTAAAAAATTTATTAAAAAACAACTTATAATTAGCATGTTTAATATCTATGAGATTGCTTTTATTATAAAAATAATGTCTCTCTTTAAATTGTTGATTGAACATCAAATATCATATGAAAAGAGATTGACAATTTAAGGATGATGTGACATTAAAAGACAAAGTGGATAGAGATATTTTGATGGATAGAAAGCATTTTTTTATTGTAAGTAATGCTATACTTAGAGATGGCAAATGGGCTCACGTGTCAAGCCGGTATGGCTGGCATAGTAAATTTCATAAGCCCAACACAGTTCATGGCGCGTTATTATACGTGCCGTGCCAACCCAGCCCATTAGAAGACAAACCCAACATGGCCCATAAGCCCATTTAAACCATCATAAATAGTGAAAAACAAGAATAGTAATATGCATATGGACCCAATATAAATAGTAAATTGCTATTATTAATATATTTTATATTACAAAATTAAAAATTAATTTAAATTAATAAAAATTTATTGACTAATCAATAATTTTCTAGAATTAAAAATAAAATAAATTAAACAAATTTAAAATAATAATATATTTGATAAATAATAAATTTACAATATTTATTTTTACTATTAAATAAAATTTTAAGTGAATAATTATAATTTATAATAAAATATGATACTTAATTATACTTTCATTGTAATATAATTAAATATTTTAGATATTCATATATAAAATTATAAACACATAATATAATTATGATTACATTCATATTTAATTATAATTAATATCATGTAAAGACATTACCAATTATCAATTTATTATATTTTTACTACTTTTTTAAACAAAATCTTATATATAAAATTAGAAATTAATTTTAAAACAATTGTTATCCGTCAAAATTTTATACAAACTATATAATTATAATAATAAAAATAAAAATTTTATGTTTTATTTATTTAGAATTCACGTTTTTTTTATTGAATTTCAGCAATTTAAAATTTATGTCCATTGAGTTAATTCTTCAGTTTATTTTGTAATTAAATAACTAATTAATGGAAGTAGTATAAATATTTTTATTTTCATTTTTTAATATTACAAATTACAAGGCAAATGTTTTACATTTAATCTTTTTATTTCATTTATTTTATATCTAAATAACAAATTATGTTTAATAATACAATAAATATTACAAATTATAAATGTACAAATAAAATTCTTTCTAATTTAGGTATATTAAAATTAAAATTAAAATAAAAAATATAATATAATTGCTATATAAATTCATATAATTATAAAATTAAAAATTTATATTTCATCTATATAAATTTTATATATTTAGATTTAAATTTAAAATTTTATGTAATTTTTATTAATTAAAATTATATGAGTAATTAAATTTTATTTTATAATTTTATAAGTTAAGTTTTATTATTCAAACATTAAATTTTTATTAATTATTAACAATAAAAACTATTTATTTGGACTAAAAATACTATTCATAGGCTGAATAGTAACCCAAATAAGTAAAGGGGCCCAACATGTCCAGTCCATGCACAGTAACCTGGGCCGGTATGGCACGACCCAAGTGCCGTTGGTGTCAGACGGCACATGGGCCACTTTTCTCGGCTTAGCCCGTGAACAGTATTAGGGCTGTGTGGTGCTGGGTCGATACTATTCATGGGCTAAGCCGTGCCAAACTCAGGCCGGCCTGCCTATTTTGCTATCTCTAATTACATTTCATTAGCTTGTGAAATAATTTAATTCATGATTTTTATTATTTTTTTTATTTTTTAAATTACAATATTATTTATGGTTAATTGTATTAATTGTAAAATTTATATTATGATTTAACTTAAAAGTAATAACATTTCAAAATTAAAATGTATTGTGTATTTCTAAAAACTTAGAAGCGTATTTTTTAATACAAGTACGAAGACGGAAAAAAATAGAAAAATTAAAAAGGACCATTTTAGAAAATAATAGTAGGGTTTTCATTATTTTATAAATTTGTGTGTTGTAAGAATATTCATGTCTATTATTGATTTCTAAAAAAAAATAATTAAGGGTTTGTATGGTATTACTTTTAAACAAATTTTTTCTAAATAAATCTTTTATTAGTAGAATGTTTATAAGTAAAACTTTTAACAAAAATTATTAGTTATTTAATTTTATAAATAATTTTTAAAAAAATTGTGTAATTACTTTAATAATAATTTTTTAACAAATATATTATAAATAAATAAGGTAAAGTCTTTAAAATAAAATAAGATTATTTTATTAGATTAATTCAAACGTTTAAAAAACTATACTAATAAATCCTAAAACTTAGGCTTGTTTAAGAAAAATAGTTTATTTTTTAATGTTTGAAAAACCATTTTTCAATATCAACTAAATCGCACAAAAATATTAAAAAGTATTTTTGATATTTAAAAAATTATTTTCACTAATGAAAAAAATCAACAAAACAAGTATTAGTTAAAAAAATTTTAATTATAAAAGTTATTTTCAAATTTTTCAATGTTATTTAGTTGGCACTAAAAATGATTTTTGATAATTTAAAAAACTTTATTGTTATTTTTTTAAAATAGAATATTAAATATTTATCTATTAAATAATTTTTTAAATTTTTTTAAAATTATTTTAACAACGAAATGATTAATAAATTTTTATTAAAAATTTTAGTTACAAAAATTATACGAATTATTTAAAAAAAAATTTATTTAAAAAGTTATATAAAATAAATTCTATATTTTAAGTCATACTAAGTACTTATGAATTTTGAGAATTAATTAATTTGTTAAAATATTATTATTTTGTTTTTAAATTTTAATAAAATAAGATATAATTTTTTTCATAATTAAAATTTAAGTCTACATGATTGAATATATGTTAGAAACTTAAATAAATTTAAAAAGTCAATACCATTATGAAAATATTTAAGTATATAAATATTATTATTTAAATTAAAATGCTACAATAAATTTTACAAACATCGGTGAGTAATCAACAGAGATAGCAGGATATTCTGATAATGAAACCGAAGAAGAAAAGCAGTTTTTCTCGTAAAGAGGGGAATCATCATTTTAGCAAGGGAGGAATCATTATTTATGGGCTCGTTGTGCGAGATTGTTTGTTGGCAGCATTAGTTCGAGTATCAGGAAATTGTCCTTCCGCTTTTTGCAAAGGGCTCTACTCAATGCTTCCAAACAATACTATGTACCCACTTGGTAAATACCATCAATTCTGCTTCACTGTGTTGCGAAGATGACGACCAATATTAAGTAACCATGATCAAGGACAGGTAATCAAAAGATAAATAAAATAATAAAGGACACGAGAAAGAATGCACCAATTTATTTTCAAAAAATTTGATTGTATAAAAATTGATTCTTTAAATAAAAATATGTATAAAAAAGGTCTTTATATACGAATAAAATAAAAAAAAATTATGTATAATTAATTATACTAAATAAATTAAATAAAATTATAAAAACAATAAACAAATTATATGATAATCTTACAAATCAATGCAATAATATTATATAATAATATTATGTCTAATTCATAAATATCATTAGTGGCTTTTTTCAAACTTAAGATGGCTTAATAGAAACTAACTTGAATTTGGACACCAAGTCACGAAAACAACTAGAAGGATGACATTTTGTGAATATATTTGAAGTTAATCAGAGAAAGAGATCAAACAAAGCGTAATATTGCCTGTAGTGATATGTTGACGAATAAAATGGCAGTCGACTTCAATGTATTTAGTGTGTTCATAAAAAACATTATTGTGGGCAATCTGAATGGCATTACTATTATCATAGGTAAGGAAAATGAGACTAGAGTGATGAACACTCATATCACTAATTAACCATCGAAGCCAAGTGGTCTTCTAAGTTATATCAGCAAAGGCATGATATTCGACCTCTATTCTAGATCTTACAACAACTGTCTGTTTCTTACACCCGCCAAGAAATAAGAGAGTTTCCTAAAAAAAGATAAAAACCAATAGTAAGTGTCGATCAGTAGAATCATCAGCCCAATCTACATCAGAGAAGGCACGTAGCTCTAGAGATGAATATGTAGAGAAATGAAGTCCATGAAACATAGTTGCATAATGAGGAGAGCGAGGAGCAGACATATACTGGCTCACAATATGAATAACATGAGATATATCAGGTCGAGTAACAGTGAGAGTGTCGATCAGTAGAATCACCAACCCAATCTACATCAGAGAAGGCACGTAGCTCTAGAGATGAATATGTAGAGAAATGAAGTCCATGAAACATAGTTGCATAATGAGGAGAGCGAGGAGCAGACATATACTGGCTCACAATATGAATAACATGAGATATATCAAGTCGAGTAACAGTGAGATAAACCAAGTTACCCACTAATTATCTGTAAAGGGTGACATCTTTAAGTGGAACCCCGTCAAAGGGTGTGAGTTTGACATTAGGCTCTAATGGAGTAAAGGCCCTTTTATTATCAGTCAAACCAGCTCGAGCAAGGAGATTTGATGCATACTTAGCCTGAGAAAGATAGTAGTCATCAAAGTTAAAAAGTACCTTCAAACTAAGAAAGCAATTAAGATGGCTAAGATCTTTCATCTTAAAGTGTTGTTGAAGTGAGGTCTTGAGAGTAGATATCCCATCAACATCATCACGAGTAATAATCATATCATCCATATAAAGTAAGAGAAGAATACAACCATGATCTGTATTGTGACTAAAGAGAGTTGTATCATATGAGCTAGAATAAAAACCAAATTGCTGAATGTTAGTACTAAACTTGGCAAACGAAGTTCAAGGAACTTGTTTGAGACCATGCAAAGCACAACGAAGCTTGTAGACTTTGTATAGTGGATGCGAATATCTTGGATGAGACTTCATATAAACATCTTTAATGAGATCACCATTGAAGAAGGCATTTTTAACATCTATTTGAAACAGTGTCCCTCGGTATATAACAACAATTAAAAAAAAGCTTCGTACAAATGTCATACAAGTAACAATGGCAAAAGGTTTCTTCATAGCCAATGTCATATTCCTGATTGAATCTCTATCAACTAATCTTACTTTGTATCGTTCAATAGAGCCATCAACTTTACTCTTGATTTTATAAATCATTTGCAGTCAATTATTGATTTGTAAGGCGGGAGATCAACCAAGTCTTAGATATGTGATTTTTCAAGAGCTTGTAGTTCTTCTCCTATTGCTTGTTGCCTAACAAGATTAAAATTGGCCTTGGAATAGAATTGATGTTAATACAAAGAAAGAGTAGAAAAACAATGATAATCTTAAAGTTTAATAGGAAATTCCCTTACTTGATTGGATTGACAAGATGGAGGAGAAAGATCAGAGGAGGCAGACGAAGGGACAATAGAGGATGTAGACTTAGAATACGAAGTCATAGGCTTAGGAACAGGCAATGGTGCAGTAGACATATTTGTTGAGGGCTTATCTAAACTACCTGTATTAATGTTAATAGGAAATAAGTCTACAGAATCGTGAGTAAAAAATGGAATAAGATTAGACTCAGAACAAAAACTAGAGATGGAGGAGGACATTTTGTGTTCCCGAAAGACTACATTTCTAGATATATAGAGTATACTAGACATAGGATCCTAACACCTATAACTTTTATGTTCAATATCATATCCCAAACACAACATAAACGAGCATGAGGTTCTAATTTGATATATTCATGAAGCTATAGAAGGATAAAACATGCACAACGAAAAACTTTAAGAAGACTATAGTTAGGAGAAGTCCTATACAATCACTCATAAGGAGATTGATTACCAACAAATGGGGAAGAAAAATGATTGATAATGTAAGTAGCTATAAGAGCCCATTCCCCCCAAAAATGTTATGAACAAAAGGTAGAGATGAGAATAGCACGAACAATTTCAAGGATATATTTGTGTTTACGTTTAGCCCGACCATTTTGTTGGGATGTGCTAGGATAGAAGTGCTGACAAAAAGCCTCATCGGTTTGCAAGAAATTAAAAAACTCATAATCCTTATATTCATAGCATTATCGGTACGAAAAAATTTAATGGAACAAGAAGAATGTGTCTGAATCATTTTAACAAAATCACAATAGATTTAAGATAACTTCGATATATGCTTCATAAGATAAATCCAGGTATAACGTGAGTATCATTAATAAAAATAACAAAGTACTTAGAGCCTCTTATAGTGACATTAGGAGAAGTCCCCAGAAATCAAAATGGATGAGATCAAATGAAGCAATGAAATAAAGTCAATATTATTAAAAGGTAAAGTAGTACATTTTACTAACTGACAAGAGGTACAACCAATTTGATCATGGGATATAGTACCCATAATACCGCTAGAAACTAGTGAGCGGAGACGACCGAATGACATATGCCTTAACTAGAAGTGCTAGAAACTCAAGGAAGAGACAGAAGTTGTAGAGGCAATAAGCAGAGGAACAAAGTGACATGTGGATTGTGACACCCTAGGCAAATCCCACATCGGCAAAGTACGAGAGAGATGCTGAGTATATAAGATAGAAAGATTCAACTCCCAGTAGACGCTTTTTGGGTTGAAAAGCCCAAAAATAAAATTGTGGCGGGCTGTGTGCCCAAAGCGTACAATATTTGTTGTGGACTGGGCTGTTACAATTAGTATCAGAGCCACTCCATGTGTCCTCTTGAGCGATGGTGGGGCAAACCTCAGCTAGGACGCTGAGTCCCTAAGGGGGGTATATATGACACCCTAGGCAAATCCCAAATTTGAAAATACCGGAGAGATGCTGGATGTATAAGATAGAAAGCTTCAACTCCTAATAGACGTGTTTTGGGTTGAAAAGCCTAAAAACAAAACCGTGACTGGCTATGTATCCAAAGCGGACAATATCTATTGTGGGCTGAGCTGTTACAATAAAATAATATTGACTTTTGCTAAAATTCGTCCTCGAAATTTTCTATATCTTATTAATCATGCATATAAGATGTAAAACTATATAACCTCTAATACCTTTTAGAAACAAAATACTTAGTACTATTTTACTAATATCTAAGCATCTTGTTAAGTCATAGCAAAAACTCGACCCTGGGTCTTTAATTTTTTTCTCTGACCATCATCACCTTGGGTATCATTTTGTCTCTTAGGACAATCTTTTATCCTATGACCAATTTGTCCACAATAAAAACAAGTTCCTGTGTTTAAGTAACATTCACCACGATGAAAATTGCCACAACGGGTACAGATAGGAGCATTTATTTGAATGTTAGCACTATTCATATATTTTTGTCCATTCTTATTACCTCCATTGTAACCTTGAGAATCTTGTTTATTTGAACCCCTACCATTAGCTCTATCATTATAGTTTTGCTTATTTCGATGATTTCGTTTGACTTGAGACTCATTCAAATCCCGTTTAGCAATCACAGCTCTATCTACGACATCAGAATACACATTTAACTTTAGAACAGATATACGAGACCTGATAGCCAAACATAATCCTCCTAGAAAATGCCTGCACTTACTACGTTCATCTGCGACTAAGGTAGGAGCAAACCTAGACAAAGAGGTAAATTGTTCCTCATACTCAGCTACAGACTTATTTTCCTGAGTTAATTTCAAGAAATCAGCTTCCATTTGATCACGAACACGCTCAGGAAAATATCTTTCTAAGAAAGCTTCAATAAACATCATCTAAGAAACAGGTCTCTCATCTTAACCATTCCTTAGCAAGCGAGCCTTGATCTCCCACTAATGATCTGCATCACCTTGAAGCACAAAAGAGGCAAATATAACCTTTTGCTCATCATTACATCCCATAGCTAAAAATATCTTTTCGATTTGTTTTAACCATGTTTCAGCTACTATAGGATCAATGGTTCCATGAAAAGGTGGTGGTCCTAGTTTCTTGAATCGCTCCAATGTCACTGCGGCGCTACTTTGTTCTCTAGCATTCTTGTCACTCTGAAGGGTAACTTGACTTTCAAGTAATTGTTGTACTAGGCTACTTTGTTGCTCCACCATTGTAGCCATCATTCGTATTATAGGGTTGGCTTCTTGAGCAAGTTCACGAAGAGTGGGGTTAGCAGCCCTATTAATACCTTGAGCATTACTAGTAGCGCTTTGAGTATCAGTCACATTGTGCGCAGCTCCTTTGATATTAGCTCTAGTGGTTTACGCCATTCTATCTATTTGTAGCCAGTCACATATTTTAAGAAAAGAAATATTTTATCATCTTTCAAAGAGTATAAATAAATAATTCAAACTCTTATAATAAGTAAAAGCTTATTTTCACCTTTATTGTCTTTTTTATATTACTAATCCTTAAATATTTAAGTCTATAGAATCATAACCTATGCTTTGATATCAAAATTGTCCGCTTTGGGCACACAACCCGTCACGGTTTTGTTTTTGGGCTTTTCAACCCAAAACGTATCTATTGGAGGTTGGAGTTTACTATTTTATATACCCAGCATCTCTCTCGTGCTTTGTCGATGTGACATTTGCCTAAGGTGTCACATACACTCCCCCTTAGGGAATCAGCGTCCTCGTTGAGGTTTGCCCCACCATCGCTCAAGAGGACATGCAGAGTGGCTCTGATACCAATTGTAACAGCTCAACCCACAACAGATATTGTCCGCTTTAGACACACAGTCCATCACGATTTTGTTTTTGGGCTTTTCAACCGAAAACGCGTCTATTAGGAGTTGGAGCTTTCTATCTTATATACCCAGCATCTCTCCCGTGCTTTGCCGATGTGGGATTTGCCTATGGTGTCACATGGATGGTAGATAAAGACTAATAAGCTCGAATAGACGTCCAACTTTATGGGTTATCCCAAGTGTCCGACTGGCTTTCGGATCCTGCACATGACAACAAGAAGTAGTGAATAGAACATAAAGACCAAGATCACATAATTAACCAATAGACAAAAGTTGAGAGTAAGATAGGGAATCAGAAAAATGTCGGGTAAAAAGAGATTAGATAAAGTGATTTGCCTTAAATGACTTACATTCATAGTAGATCCATTTATAGTTTGAATGACAGGTAAATGTGGGACAAAAGAAAGATTTAGAATAAAATAGAATAGAGTCTGCAGTCATATGATTACCACATGTAGAGTCAAAGTACCAAATAAATGTACATAAGGGAACTGAAGAAGCGAAAATGGGAGGATTATCATATTTATGCAAAATTTGCTGAAGAAAAGAAGAAAGATCATTAGTGGTAGGGGATGATAAGGTAGAACTGTCATTGGTGTTATTAAAAGTAGCAGACAATGGTGAAGGATGCTTTGGTATTCCTTTATTTAGACAGTCTTATGCAAACTGCTTGGACCAACTTTGTGACAAATTTTGCATTGCTTTGATGAGACAATTGAGAACCCAGTGACCATTCTTATAGAAATAGTTATAGCTCACTGTGGAGGCAGGCTAAGAAGCTGAAGTTGTAGCTAGAGTAATGTCAGGGCAAGGTAGTTGTAGAGGGGCATATCAATAGCTTCATCAAAAGTAGGTAAAGGTTTATGTAGAGAAGGAAAGCTCGAGTAGGTTTAAACGTATCGTGTAAGGCCTCGAGAAACATCATTAACCGTTGCTAGTCTATATAAGCAGAAAATCTTGCTACATCCTTAGAGGTTGTCCACTTAGGTCCTAAAAGTGATAACTGGTCCCATAAAAACTGCATATGTGAGTAAAAGTCAGAGATAAACTGTTTGGGCTCTTGGCGCATCTGATGAAGCTTGCATAGGATCTAATAGTGGTGTGACAGATCAGTGACAATATACCAATAAGTAAAGAAGTCCCATAGTGCTTTTTCTATTTTAAATCTGTTAAATTATAGATAGATGGAGGGGCTAGAAATATTTACTAAACCATGTAATAATCTAGTGATTTTTGTGATCCCACTCTTTTAAATAGTCAGCGAACTTTTCATCAATGTCTTCATCTCCTTTGATAGGTTTGGTGATATGGCCAGTGATATATCGCTAACTTAGTATGAATAGGATGAGAAATATTAGATCTACCTATGATTGAAGATCTTTAAAGACAGAAAAATGGTCAAGTCATAGAAACAAAGAACGAATCAAACATGTAGCTAGAGATGGATGATATGAACACCAGAATACTAAAGAGACGTCATTGAGATAGAAGAGATTTGCAGTGATGTCTAAGTCTTTTAATTTCTCTAAATTGAAAATTATTTTAATAAGAACTCTTTTAATCTAAGAAAGTACACTTGAATTTTGAATAATCCTCCATATATATATTTATCTGAGAGATTATCAATGTATGATCAGACTTTATTATTTTTTATTAAATTTAGCATGATAAGTGTGTTTTGATCATTTCCAACATGCCTTTGAAGTAACACTCGAAACTCTTGTGAAATAATAAGATGTATATCAAGAATGGATTTTTTATACAAATCTCAAACTTTTAAATTTGTGAATATATCACAGGTATTTTAATAGAGGAGAATTAACGTATATCTCCCCTTATGTTTGGGATACTTATACTTATATGACAAGTTTGTAAAAAAAAACTCACACATACTTCTCTTAAACTATTAGTTGACTATTGGAGAAAAGTTAGAATTAAAGACATTTTTTGATATTCCCATTAACTTAACCATTTAATTTTGTATAAGCTAATAATTAAAATATAAAATTAAATTATAATATTATTAATTCATTACCACTTTTTAACAATATTTAATTCAAAATTTTAAATTTTCATAAATTAAACTAACATATACTTTTTAGTGTTATAAACATAATTTATTTACTAGAATGTAATAACCTATTTTAGTTATTAATTTTTTATATTTAAAAATTAATAATTGTATTTCTATTATAAATTTAAAAATTTAAAAAGTGTAACATTAAACTTTTTAATTTTATTTTTATCTAAAGTGATATAATATTTATTTTATAAACTTGTAAAATAATAATTATATTATTATACTATATAATAAATAAATAATACATTATATAAAATATTAAAACTTAAACAACATAAATCTTATATTGCATATATATATAAGTATGTTAAATAATAAATGAATTATATCTTTGATTTGATTTGATTTTATATTATCAAAAAATAGTTAAAATTTTTATTTTTTTTTATAAAAATTAGACAATCAACTTACGGTTAAGAGAAAAAATATAAATTAATTTTGCTTTTAATAAATTACAGGAACTAGAATAATAATATTGACCCATAAACTAAAGCATTCATGATATTATTCCTATAAACACTTATTACTGGCAGCAATATCATAGGAGCACTTTTTGTTTATTTATTATTTTATTTTTTTGCTTTTAATATTCCACATGTTTCCCAAATTTGCATGAGCTAAGACAAAAAAGTAAATAAAGAGAGACTATTAATTACCTTGGTTGAAGCACCAAGAGGAGAAGAAATGAATCACTTCCCATCGAAGAAACTAATAGCTGAAAGAGGTTTCCACAGTAGTAGCAACTTTGATGATCTTTTCCACAAAGAGAAATATTTATACTTCAGCTTCCAATGAGCATAAGAGACAAAGGTGTATGTATAGATTGAATATATATTATTCAGAGCTACTTTTATAACTGTATAAACAGAAAAACAAGGTGGAACTACAGAAGAAAGTATTACTTTTATCTAATTACAATGGTGTAGATCGGCTTTTGCTATAGGGAATGATAGTAGCCGTACCATCACCGTAAACTGTTGGATAACAACAATATTTGGCGACCAAATATTTCTTTTCCTACTTTTTGACAGACTAAATATCTAATTAGGGTAATGGTAGAATGATTGCGTATGTAGGTTCATGAAGATTCCAATGATGTCAATACGTACTCTAAGAAATGGCGGAATACGGCGGCTGGCGGCGATTAAGGCATAGCCGGAAATGATAGTCATGGTTTCAGATTTTAATTTTTTAATTAATAAATAAAAATGATAATATAATATAACTTAATACATCAACAATATTCTACAATACTAAATATATTATCGTATTAAATTTTATGCAATCTAATAAATTATATTTTAGTATAATCCAATCTATTTTTATTTTAATACAATTCAGTACGTATTATCACACACACCCGTAAAATATAAAATTTTAAATATACTACAAATTCTATTAAAATAATTACATTATTCTTATAATATTAAAATTTATTCATAACAACATTAGAATATACTATATGTACCTAGGGGTGGCAACTCGGATAAACGACGATTGGTTTAATATTCGTTTGACACGAATACAATTCATTTATTATTCATATAAACTCTTTTAAATCCGTATACGATCCGTTTATTTAAATATAATTCGTTTAGATACGATTATTCATTTAAAATACGATTATTTATTTAAGATCCTATTATTCGTTTAAAATACGATTCGTTTAAGATACGAACACATTTCGTTTAATTTAGTAATTATCATTGAGGTTCTTAAGTTATTAAAAATAACATATTTTATTAAATATAATATATATTTAATAATTATATGCTTATATTAAGAGTTGTTTAAAATAAATAAATTTATATTACATATTTTTTTTAAATTTATTAAAATATATTTGTTAAAGATACGATTATTTGTTTAGGATACGATTATTCGTTTAAAATACGATTATTCGTTTATTCGTTTATTCGTTTAAGATACAGTTATTTAATTATTTATTTAATTAATCGTATCTTAAACGAATAATCGTGTCTTGCATGTTAAATACGGATACGACACAAATAATAATCGTGTCGATACGAATACGACACGATTATTATTCGTATCAAGATTTTAAATCCAAATCTATTTAATAATACCGAATTTGTATCGAATAATCGTGTCGTGTCCTAAATTGTCACCTCTATATGTACCTTACCCAGTATCGAGTATTTCAATCATTTTCATAGGAAGAAGAAATATTTGACACAAATGGACAAAATATGCCCCAAAATGAGAAAATATCAAACGTAAGGGACCTGTATGTCATTATCCAACATTGTTATTTCTATTTCATCCCTATGTATGTCGCGCTCTACATTAGCAAATACCTTTATTACAAGAAATCAGTGACGTGGCAGAGCACCCACAGTGCTGTGACACGTAGCATGACCTAAGCTGCAGACTAAGTAAATTGATTCTAAAGGTACACACACAGACTATATATTCTTTTTTGAATCTTGCAATTTACATGTAATATCCATCAGCATTGTAGTTGGACATCCACCGGAGTAAAATATGGCAGGCAAAAGAATTTTAGATTATTACCAAAGCGCTAAGGCAAAAGCTTGTGTTTGACTAAAAGTAGATTGATTTTAAAGATTTTGTTTGATTTTTTTTCTCTGAAATTTATATAGTTTTGTGTACAATCTATCGACATTATTGTCATACATATGTTAAGAGACGAAAGTCGAGATAGATGCCCAAATCTACCTTATTTAAGGGAAATCTTTCTACCCTTTGAAGAAGAGAAGCAAGCATTGCTACTGGCATACTAGAAGGTGAGTTTTCCAAAGACATTTATTATCTCTTTTTTGAGTTAATTCCACTGTACTATTTCTTTTTCCAATTATCACAATTACATTATACTAATTTTAGAATCAGAAGACTACAAAAAGAGATGGGTATTGTTGTGGCATTGTCCGTAAAAATTTGCACCCAACGATGTGTACAAAAAGTGATGGGTATTGTTGTGGCATTATTTTTATCTGATTATAGGAAATGATATCATGCAAAACAAACCTCTGCTTTGCTTGCTTAACGTTGTAGCAGATTTGCAGAAATAAATGGAACTGAACGACTTGTTCAAATTTGCCATGAGAGGTCAATGGGATAATGTTGTGGAGGTTTATAAGAACAACCCCATGGCTCGAGAGGCGAAAATCAGAAAATCAGAAGAAACAGCTTTGCATATTGCTGTTGCATCTGGGCAAACTGATATCGTATCAAAACTGGTGGAAGCCATGGGCGAAAATGCATCAACATTCTGAAAATAGAAAATGAGAGAGGCAACACTGCTCTTCATCTAGCTGCAGCACTAGGAAACATGGAAATGTGCACTTTCATGGCCTCGAAAGACCCCACACTTGTTGCTGCTCGCAACAAAGAGAGTGAAACACCTCTCTTCTCGGCAGCTCTTCACGGCAAGAAGACTGCATTTCTTTGCCTCCATTCTTTTAACCAACAAAATGATGGTTCTCTATGTAGAAAAAGTAATGGGGACACCATTCTTCACTCTGCAATCTCTGGAGAATACTACAGTAAGTAAATTTCTAACGTTCCTGCATGTATATTGAAAAATTTCTAAAGTTGTTATCTTTTTTTTATTCTCACATACAGGTTTAGCATTTCAGATAATACACTGTTACCCAGATCTTGTAGACACTGTGAATGAGAATGGCCTATCACCACTTCATATTCTAGCCAGCAAGTCTAATGCATTCAAGAGCAGTAGTTGTCTTGGGATATTTGATCTTGTTCTCTACAACTGTAAGGATGTATCATGGCATCAACTGAGCATTATACGTGTATTAATAATGTGATGCTGATCTAAGTTTTTTTGGAGGGTTCGATTTTAGCTGGGTTTGGTTAAGTTCTGACAATAATTATACTGCTAATCTGCATGGAAATCAAAGGTAATATTGTTTTATTTTACCTGCATACCAGGTGTATCTGTTGATGAGCTCCGCGGAGAAGAATATGTCCCCAAGAATTCCAGAGCGAAAGGCAGTCGTAAATTTCCAGAAAATTACAGAACATGCATGAACTTCTTTAAATTGATAAGGAATTCGATCCATGTGCTTGGCGGAACATTTGGTAGGTCGATTTGCTCATCATATACACTTTCTATCTTACCAGTGTGACAGAGCAGCTTCTTAGTTTCATTCTTTTTCCCTTTTCTCTCTTCTCTGTTCTGTAGTTAAACCGCAGGGTAAGCTAGATGAAGAAAATCCTCACCAGAAGATCGTATCTCACGGTAATAAAACAGCATTTTTACTTCCAAGGCAGCCAAACACCTTAATTAGCATCATAATATAACATTATCAATATGACGCTTGTATATAATCCATTCTCCCGACTCTTTTCTAAATAAGGGTACTCACCTATCAATGGAGGAAGACAAAGAAGATCGATCCTTTCCGCCCAATTGCAACACAATTGTTATGTTTTCCAAGCTGATAATGAAGGCCCTGCTAATAATTCTGGGGATAGGTCAGTATCCATATATCTGACGTTGCCTCCACTGCTTATAGACAATTAGTTTATGCAATGTTTATGTCACATTCAACAGTTAAAGCTTGCAAATTAGTTAATTACTTCGAAGAAATAAGTAGATGTTGGTAAAATTTATAATTCTGTAGATACTGCTAATGTATATTTTTGTACTATATGGTCTGGCAAGTAGGATATTCGAGGATTAGCACTATCAGAGAAAAGAAAGTAAGACACAAATGGGCTAACCTGGTCATGAATGAACTAGTTCAGCATGCATCTATATACAAGTACGAGGATAACGGACAGAATCCTGCAAGTTCTCGACCTGATAAAGATGGAGAGACTTTTGTAGTTCCCGGAATCCAACCTGTTCCAGAGTATACTAATCTGGCCTCGCTGGCCAAAAACAAAAATGCAGTAGGAAATTCCTTGACTGGAAATCAGGACAAGGATGATAATGGAGAACATCAAAGTGGAACAGGTATGCCTTCAATGCATGAGAAAATCAGGTTCACAATACAAATGTTCAATTCCAGCATCAAATGTGTCACAATACAAGCCCGTTTTCAATGCTGATATAAGCAGATTAACCCCTAAAATTCTTGTTCTATGATACGAGATTCTACTGGTCAAAACCAAGTAGTATCTACAAGCATTCTAGATATAGTTATCCTGGAAAACCAAAAGATAAATTCATACAATGTAGAAAAACTTTCATCTTTAATCTCAGAAGAAACTAGGGTTTCAAATTCTCAAACCAGGACAGATGCACTGCTGAAATTATCAACTTTTGTGTTGGTTTAGGTTTTAAGGGTAGTTTTGGAAAGTTAACTGTTGCCCCACAATCTATTAGGCAATCACAAAGACAATAGAGGATATATAGAAATTTATTATTTTCTGGTTTAATTATTCTTTTTACATTTGTTACTTCAATTTTCCTTTATGTAAATTTTATTTAAGCATTAGATCAATCTCACATTCCTTCCCTTACATATGAATGCTCCAGTTTGAGCAAATTTAACAGAGCTTTCAGTCTTTCACTGTCACAACCCACCTTGCCATTTCTGGCTTTAATATCTTGGAACATGGCTTTAGAAATGCGGCATATATAATGAGACTCCGCTTCTGCACGTTAACTGTTGACTACCCTAACTAGCACTAGTTCCATATTAAGTAACCACTTACAAGTTTAAACTGATAGGTAAGACTGGACAATTGTATCTAAACTCGGAAATAACAATGTGTAATAATGTAAATGTTGTTTTGCCACCTTCTAAACTGTTTTGGATTATTGAGCATGTGTAATTTACTTACTTGAGAATCCAATGAAACAGAGGAAATGGTAAAAGCCTATTATTCTTGAAGTGAAGGTTGCAGTAGCAGGAATGGACAGATATTTTGACTCATATCCATCAATTTTGGAAGAGCTAAACACATCTCAGAAGAATTTCATTCTCCTGACTTCTAAGAAGAAGAAAAAGATTCAGCAATCAAGGAGAAAAGAGACACCGTTATTGATTGCAGCAAGGACTGGAGTGACTGAAATGGTGGGGAAAATTTTGGACACATTTCCAATGGCTATCCAGGATGAGGACTGTGATAAGAAAAATATAATACTCTTGGCAGTTAAGAACAGGCAAACCCATGTCTATGAGCTGTTGCTGAAAAGGAAAACAGGAATGGATAGTGCATTCCGGCAACTGGACAACCAAGGGAACAGTGCATTGCATCTTGCTGCTAAATTTGAAGACTTTCGGACCTTCATCACTTATTCCAGGAGCTGCACTGCAAATGCAATGGGAAACCAAGTGGTACAAGGTATGACCTATCCATTATTGATTCTAAAAGGTTCTCTCCCTTGATCAAGACCTTTTTTGAGTTTTAGTATCCTGCAAATGCATTCAATGCAGTTTGTCAAGGAATCCATGCCACCAGATTTCTTTGATCGATACAACAACCAAGGCAAAACTCCGAAGGAAATCTTCACAGAAACACACAAACATCTTGTTAAAGAGGGTAGTAAATGGCTCGCCAAACCTCCGAGGCATGTTCACTGGATTGCAGCACTCATAGCAACCGTTGCATTTGCAACTTCTGCAACAGTGCCAGGTGGTCCTTAATCAAGATACTGGCGATCCAATTTTCGAACGTGAGCCTGCATTTGGAGTCTTTGCCATGTCTTCGCTTGTCGCTCTGTGCTTCTCAGGTTACTGCCTTGATCATTTGCCTAGCGATTCTCACCTCTCGATACCAAGAAGAAGATTTCGCTATGGACTTGCCGAGAAAAGCTTCTTGTCGGTCTAACATCCCTCTTCATATCTGTTGTTTCCATAATGATATCGTTCTGTTCAGGGCATTACCTTGTTGTTCGAGATGAGTTGAGAAGTGCAGCATATCCAATATATGCAGCAACATGCTTGCCCGCAACTTTGTTTGTTCTCGCACAGGTTCCTCTCTACTTTGACCTTATATTGGCAGTCTTCAGAAAGGTTCCAAAGCGTAGCTATAAGGTCTTTTGACTGTTTTCTCACTAGTTCATCGCCAATATTTTTGCTCAATAATGGTTCTTAGCGATTTGGATACGTGTGATTTCTTTCAATTCAAATGCTCTAATTATGTCCACTTCATAATTTATCAATAGAGGATATATGTTGTCAAGAAAAAATCGTGTCATCCTAGTAAAGCTTACTGAGATTCAGTATTGTCTATAAATGCACAAAAAATCTTCCATTTAGCCTCAAATTCCTTGGGACCATATGTTAATATACCATATATTCAATCCTGAAGATGTTTCCTCATTCATATGAATTGTGCATGCATAACTAAATTGGATATTTCCATTTTTTTTCTCTCCACTGAAAATGGCTAATTGTGTTGAAACGTAGATGGGGTTACAAATCATATTTACTTCAATCAAAAACAATCTCAGTTGTGAAATAGAACAGCTCCAAGAAAAATGTAAGAAATGGCAAAAACTGAATGTCAATTCTCTCTTACTCATTTGTTAAATTAAATTTCATACAAACTATCTTCTCATTCCTGAAAATTTAGTTCATAGATTTCTGCAACAAATGACAAAAACTGCAATAACAGTATCTAAATCTAATGGTTGATAAATTATATGAAAAATGGGTTAAACGGCTGTTAATCCAAGTAATCCCTCCTTTAATTATTTACTCTATTAAGTGATTCATTTCTCCTTACTTTTGGTGTTCCCTAAAGAATTAATTCTCTTTTTTGACTTTTAACTTTGAATAGATGTACGACTATGATTAGTAAACTCAAAAGTTGAAAAAGAGAATTAATTCCTTAGTGAAGATCAAAACTAAGAAGAAATGAAGCACTTAATGGAGAATATAATTAAAAGAGAATTCCCTAGATTAATAGTCCCTTAACTTAATACTTTATTTTTAAAAAAATAATTTATAAATCATTAGATTTAGATATTCTCAACAGTTAAGATTGCATCTAGCATGTACACTAATTACGATGTATTAATTATATATTTCATATTTAATCTTAACAGTTATAAGTTTTTAGATCCAACAGTTTACAAATAAATTATTTAATAAAGAAAATAGTTATAAGTTCAACGGTTTGAGATGACCATATAACTACTGCATCATAAGTAATACATATGTTATATTCAATCTCAATTGTTGGATGTGCATAGATTCAATAATTTACAGATGATAAAAAAATTTATGTAAAATAAAGAAGCCTCTGATCCTTCCCCAATATATATAGGTAGGATCGATGACTCCTTATTTTTTACATAATATTTTACATCAATTATAAGCCAGTATATCTAAACACATCTAATGTTTGAGACTGCATTTAATATATCCATTAATTATAAATACATTAATTACATATGCATTAAATCAATATATCCAGCAACTTACGATTGATGTTAAAAATTGTATAAAAAAGTCATTAATCCTTTCTCTATATATACATATATACATCAATTGACATCAATTGTCAAGATTGAATTGATACACATATTTTTACATCAATTATGGACTTTTGAATCAAAACACCTCTAATGGTTGAAATTAAATTTAACATATATAATTAATGCATCATAAATAATATATATACTAGATTCAATCTCAATCGTTGAAAGTATTTAGATATAATGGTCTACAAAATAGTTTAAGAATATATGTAAAAATATGAGGGCCATTGATTCATTGATCCAATGATCCAATGATCAGATGTAATCTCAATTGTTGAATATGCCTAAATCCAATAGCTTATATTTAATGTAAAATTTTATGTAAGAAAAGGGGGGCCATTGATCAAGGGCCATTTTTTTTACACAAAATCTTACATCAAATAAAAGCCGTTAGATTTGGACACATCCAACGATTGAGATTATATCCGACATGTATATTAATTATGGCTGCATTCAAGAGTCCATTTTTTACACAAAATTTTACATCAAATTTAAGCCGTTATATTTAAATAAATTCAACGGTTGAGATTGTATCTGACCATGTGTATTAATCATGGCTACATTAATTATACATTAATTACATAGTCAAATATAATCTCAACTGTTATATGTGTTTAACTACAACAGTCTATATTTGATGTGAGATTTAATATAAAAAAAAACCATTTATCTTGTCCTTTATATATTCCTTTTTATATATATTCCTTTTTGAAACTTACACTTTTATATATAATATCTATCGACATTATAGTTCGACATCCATTGGAGAGGAATATAGATTATTACCAAAGTGTTAAGGCAAAACTTGGTGTTTGATTAAAAATATATTGATTTCAAATTTATTTTAATTTCCTTTTTCTAAAATTTATATAATTATATGTGTAATTTATTGATGTTATAGTCATATATCTGCCAGGACACAGGAGTCAAAATAGATGCCAAAATTATACCTATTCAAGGTATCTCCCCTTTCTAAAATAGAGATAAACATTTGCTACTGAGATATTAGTAGATGACTTTTCCAAAAGCATATTTATTATCTCCTATTTGAGTTAATAGAATTAACACATACCTCCTTAAGATTTGAGAATGCATACAGAAAAAAAATTAGAAAATTTCACACATATTTCCTCTAAAATGTTAGTAATTAACCATTTATTTTTACTAAAAAGATTATACTAATATACTAATATTACAACTAGAAGTGTACAAAAAGTCAAAATGCGTATTATTGTGACACTGTCCTTAAAAATCTACACAGTCAGTAAATTTCACCTTATTAAAAAAAATTATTCCTTCAAAAACATTCTTAATGTTATACAAAGAATTAAGGCGAGTACTTATTAATAGGCTACTTGAGGATGCTCTCACTAGGCTAAATTTGATTGTTGACAAACACAAAAACATTCTTAATATTCGCAAGACATTATATATAGTTTGGTTTGCTTCCATCAATATTAATTATTTTCTTACTTTATTATTTCTTTAGCAAAATCAAAGCAGATTGAGTCACATAATTAGTATTATATAATACATATATTGACTAAACTTCATGGAAGAAATTAGAACTTATACATCTTCAGAAGAGGACATGGAAGAAATTAGAATATCTTCAGAAGATTCAGAAGGGGAGGATGATAGGAGCAGGTTATTCAGACGTGCCATGAGAGGCCGGTGGAACTCAGTAGTTAAAGCCTATGCGAAAAATCCCGAGATTCGGAAAGCCAAGGTGACAAGCTCAGGAGACACGGCTCTGCATATTGCTGTGAGTGATGGGAAAAGTAATATTGATTTGCTTTTGTTTTTCCTTTTGTTTCCTAAGACATAAACCAATCAAATGAGGAAGACGAAGAGGATCAATGTCCGTATCCACCCAATTACGTAACATGTATTATGTTTTTCAGATTGAGTTTGCCTCCCTTGCTACCTATCCTTGGACTAGGTTAGAATCCTACCTTACACTTGCCACAAATTAATTAATTAAATAATCTTTTTCTGTTTGATCAGCACATTAGTTTCTTGCTATATGTAAGACTACCTACCTTGGAATCTCATATCATATGCTAGCTCCTGTTATTTTTCTGGTATATATATGGGATGCAGGGACTGGGAAGATAATCTGATCTTAAAGAGCGGGAGAGAAAACACAAATGAAAACAAATTAATTAATTAAATTACGAATGAACTGGTTGATCTTACTTCTCCCCAGTATGAATATACTGTTCGAGATTCTGGAGATTCTAACCCTGCTGCTTTCTCACTTCCTTCAAATCCACCTGTTCCAGACCATATTGATACAACTCTAAGCCTTTATGAAATAACAAGTTACCAAGAATGGGTTTGATACAAATCTCAAGCATTCAAACTCGTGGAAACCACCGGTATTTTAACGAATTACAAGAATCAGATTAATAATAAGGACCCATATATAAACTAAAGCACGCCATAGAGGTTCCACTTCTGATATCAGTACTGCAAACTCTTGTTAAGCAAGAGATTTCAACTCCATACTAGTAGCTAACAGTATATCATAGGGGCATTTTTTTCTATTTTTTATTTCTTTACTTTGTTTTTAGTATTCCACATGTTTCCCAATCTAACACACACAAAAAGTAAATAGCGAGAGAGATTATTAATTACCTCAATTGAAGCACCGGGAGGAGAAGAAATGAATCACTTCCCATTGAAGAAACAAATAGCTGAAAGAGGATTCCGCAGTTGATGATATTTTTCACAAGAGAAGTATTTTTAATGAGCATAGTAGCTAATAGCAATATCATAGGGGCACTTTTCTCATTTTGATTTTACTATTGCTCAGTTTACCCATTTACATTATCATAACTTAAGGAAATAAAGTAAACAAAGAGAAAGCACCGAAAGAAGGAAGAAAGAATCATTTAATGGAGAAGAAAATAGTTAAAAGCAAGATTACTTAGAAGCACTATTTCCACTTTCTTGTAAAAAAATATTTTTAATATTCAACTTTAGAATAACAGTGGAACCAGAAGTACATAGAAATGTTTATTTATATAGGGAATATGGTACGAAGAAAAATTCTAGATTACTACTAAAATACTTAAAAAATAGATTCATTCCAAAATATATTTACCCCTTTTTTTAAGTTAGTTTCAGTACTATGTTCATTTCTAATAATACCATTACAATCCCCTAGTCTATTGGGATTGTGTACTATCACACTTCTATTCAAAGGAAATCTACTCATTTTTTAGTGGAAAAGGGGGTGCTTAGGCTACTAGTGGGTACTAAATTTAATTGTTGAGAAGCACAAAAATATTCTCAATGTTTTCGTGAAAGATTAATTTGCATTGATTCGGTTATTTCTTAAATTTTGGATAATTTTTAATTTTATATACTTATTTGTTCACAATGATCACAAATAATTTTAACTTTTTAAAATGTATCAACAGTGCCCTAAAAAATAATGAAATAATATATTTCCCTTACTACTATATATGTAAAGACAAAAATAACCATATATGGTAAAAAAAATAAAATTAACTCTACATATATAGTTAGAATTTATGTTTTGTTCAGAAAAATAAATTGCTTATGTATTAAAATTTAAGTAAAAATTTTTGCTTAAAAAATAAATAAAATAAATTTGAATTAAATTATATATAAAAATAAACCATGTATAAAATTAGTTATTAATTGATTCATTTACTATTATATCATGTGTTGTGTATATTTAAATTTTTTACAATATTTTTTTCATATATAAAATATCAAGTCATTAAGAAGTATTTTTATAAATATCAATTTATTTATTATTTTAAATAAGATAGTTAATTAATTTATATATGGGTTATTTTGATATATAATTTAGCTCAAGTCTATTTTATTTATTTTTTTAAAAGAAAATTTTAACTTAATTTTAATATATAATCAGTTTATTTTTTAACAAAATATACATTACTATTAACACATATTGGATCAATTTTATATTTTAATTATACAAAGTTATTTTTGTCTTTGCGCATAAAATGTTAACAATATTAAAGATAAATGTGTTATTTTATTGATTTTAGGATAATTATTGATGCATTCCAAAAATTGGGACTATTTGTGATCATTATTAATAAATAAGAGTTACCCATTTTGTTTAGTAACAATTTATACAAGGTTATATTCATCTTTGCACACAAAATGTAAATAATAGTAAAGGTAAATGTATTATTTTATACATTTCAAAAACTTGAATTTATTTGTGATAATTATTAATAAATAAAGGTATAAAGTTGAAAATTACCCATTTTCTTTAGTAACTATTTATAGACTTACGCTTCATGATAGAACCTAGAGGTGAAATATCTTCAGAAATGGAGGTGAACAACCTATTTGAAAATGCCATGAAAGGCCAATGGAACAAAGTAGTTGAAGCCTATGAGAAAAACCCCATGATTCAGGAAGCAAAGATCACAAAATCACAAGACACAGCTCTGCACATTGCTGTCGCTGATGGGCAAACTGATATTGTCCTGAAACTGGTGGAAACCATGGGAAAAAATGCACCAAACATTCTGAAAATCAAAAATGACAGAGGCAACACCGCTCTTCATCTAGCTGCAGCTCTTGGGCATGTGCAGATGTGCCATTGTATGGCCTCAAAAGATCCGAAACTCCTCGCTGCTCGCAACAATGAGAGTGAAACTCCTCTCTTCTTGGCAGCTCTTCATGGGAAGAAGGCAGCATTTCTTTGCCTGCATTATTTTAGCCAAGACAAAGAGAATAGTTCTTCAGGCAGGAAAAATAATGGGGACACCATTCTTCACTCTGCAATATGTGGAGAATACTTTAGTAAGTAACATAATAACATTGGTTGTAGTTCATTCCCTTTTACGAAGATTAATTAATTTCTTTATTGCAACAGGTTTGGCATATCAGATAATACAGTACTATCCTGATCTTGTAAACTCAGTGAATGAAAATGGTCTAACTCCTCTTCATATTCTAGCAAGCAAGCCAACTGCATTCAAGAGCAGCAGTCGTCTTGTATTGTTTGATCGTATCATCTACCACTGTAAGGAAATTTCCATTCTGAATGTACTAAAAAATGTCTTTGATTTATTGGTATACCTATTACTGCTGCTATTTATACATGTAAAGGTATATATGTGGAGTTGGAGCTGAAGGAGGACAAACATGATCACGAAGCTTGGTCAAATGATTCCAGACTGAAAAGTGGCCTCAGTTATCCAAAAAACTATAAAACCTGCATCAATTTTTTCAGGCTCATCAAGACTTCATTCAGAGTGCTTAGTGGGTTAATTTGACTATTTTTCTTATATTTAGCAAGTGTAAAATAGCAGCTAGCTCTTTTTAATTTTGTTTAACTAATAAATTCTTTCCTTTTCTTCAGCTAAAACACAAGCTGAGGCAGATGATGAAGAAAATCCTCAACAGAAGAGAATCATATCTCAAGGTAATATTCATTATGTAAATGACTGTAAAATTGCATATTGTAAGGTAAAGATGTTGGCTTACCCGGATAAATGTGTGTAGGCGACACCCTCGTGGGCTCAAGTTCACCAGAAAGGGAGTTAGCATCAAAAGATCAAATAACTGGATCATCAGATGTAAAGAAAGGATCCAAAAAGGGTAAGCAGCAGCATGTAAATCCACTAAATTTTAACAGCTGATATCGATTTTTTTTTGTTTCTGTTTCACAAGACATAAACCAATCAAAGAAGGAAGACAAAGAGGATAGATTGTACCCACCCAATTATGCAACATGTCTTCTGCTTTTCAGGTTGATGTGGAAAGCCTTGCTAGTAATCCTTGGACTAGGTTAGAATCCTTTGACTTACCATCAATTAATTCTTGTTTTTCTGTTTGATTCGCACAATTCTTGCTACAAGACTGCTCTGGAATCTCATATCATATATCCATGATGTTATTTATGTGGTCTTTGGGAAACACGGATTTGGAGGATAAATTGTATTACAGAGAAGAAAGAGAAACATAAATGGGCTAATCAGATTATGAATGAACTGGTTCAGCTTACTTCTATCTATAAGTATGGAGATAATGGTCGAAATCCTCGAAATTCTGGACCTGAAGATCAGGGAGATGCTTTGTCAATTCCAGAAACTCCACCTGTTCAGGACAATGATGGGATAACCCCGACTAGAAACACAAATGCTGGCGTAGATTCCTCAATTGCAAATCAGAACAGGGATGACAATGGAAGAGATCAAAGGCCAACAGGTACGCTAATTAGTTTAATTTTGGAAGTGCAAGCAGGGGATAATCTTAGTGGCAAAATTTACTAATTCAGTAATGAAAATGAAAACAGAGAAAAGGGGCAAACCAATACTAGTTGCCCCAAAGATTGGAGATACAGA
Source organism: Melia azedarach (assembly GCA_028052125.1). Classification (NCBI taxonomy): domain Eukaryota; kingdom Viridiplantae; phylum Streptophyta; class Magnoliopsida; order Sapindales; family Meliaceae; genus Melia; species Melia azedarach. The sequence goes on along the minus strand of CM051396.1, from coordinate 6,325,760 downwards.
AATGGTGGCCAGATCCCTTGAATCATATCCAGCTGCAATCCAAGAGTTGAACACATCTGAGAAGAATCTTGCACTGCTAACCTTTGACAAGAAAAAGGCTCAACAATCAGGGAGAAAAGAGACACCAATCCTGATAGCAGCAAAGATGGGAGTGGCAGAAATGGTGGAGAAAATATTAAATATATTTCCAGTGGCCATCCAGGACTTGGACTCTAATAACAAAAATGTAGCACTCTTGGCAGTTGAAAACAGGCAAAACCGCATCTACGAGTTGTTGCTAAATAGGAAACTGTTGAGAGAAACTGTTTTACGGCAAGTGGACAATGAAGGGAACAGTGCATTGCATCTCGCAGCTACATTTGGGGAGTATAGACCTTGGCTTATTCCAGGAGCTGCATTTGAAATGCAGTGGGAGATCAAGTGGTATGAGGTATGTTGGTTCACTTCAATTGTTGATTTCTTACCAACATTCAGAATTCAATAAGTAGAAATATTATTCCACTATTGCATGCAGTTTGTGAAGAAATCTATGCCAAGAAATTTCTTTGTCAGATACAACAACAAAGGGAAAACTCCAAAGGAAATCTTCACAGAAACACACAAAGACCTTGTCAAAGAAGGCAGGGAGTGGCTGACCAAGACCTCAGAATCATGCTCCGTTGTCGCAGCACTCATAGCAACCGTAGCATTCGCAACTTCGGCAACAGTACCAGGCGGCGTAAACCAACAAAGTGGTAAACCAATACTGGAAAATGAACCAGTATTCAACGTCTTTGCCATATCATCACTTGTTGCTCTATGCTTCTCGGTTACAGCACTAGTCTTTTTCCTCTCAATCCTCACTTCTAGATACCAAGAAAAAGATTTTGCCATGGATTTGCCAAGAAAACTTCTGCTTGGTTTAACAACACTGTTCACATCAATTGTAGCAATATTAATTTCATTCTGTTCAGGGCATTCATTTGTTATAAAAGATCAAATGAGATCAGCAGCATACCCAATATACGCAGCAACATGCTTGCCAATGACATATTTTGCCGTAGCACAAGTTCCTCTTTACTTTGACCTCGTGTGGGCTATCTTAGCAAAGGTTCCAGAGCGTAGTTACACAGGGCTTCCTCACTAAGTTACTGCTTTTATTACCCATTTCTTCACTAGTTGCTTGGAATAAATAAGTAAAGTTGTATGTCACTAAAATGAAAATCTGTACTATTCTGAATTCTAAGGTAAAAATTATTTAAATCAGAATTCTCTTTTTATCCGAGCACATTTAAATTTTGAAGAGTTTCTCCATACGTATATCTGGGTGATTATCAATATATGATCTAACTTTACAATTTTACCAACAAAAAGAATGAAAAAACTCACCATAGTCCAATGGTAAACCCACCTCTTGCCACAGATAAAAGGCCATCTAATACTTCTGGACCGTATCATAACATCTCAGTTATGAATTGTGTTCGTCTATCATTGATAATTAAATTAGTAATATCATAGGGGCACTTTTTTCTAGTTTTTTAATTTTTCACTTTCCTTTTAATATTCCACATGTTGCCCTATTTAGCATAGCTCTAAGAAAAACACTAAATAAAGAGAGATTATTAATCACCTTAATTGAAGCACCAAGAAGAGAAGAAATGAATCACTTCCAATTGAAGAAACTAATGGCTGAAAGAGGATTCTGCAGTAGCAGCAACTTTGATGATATCTAGATTACACAAAAGAAATATTTTTAATTCAGCTTTAAATAAACATGAGACAACGGTATCTAGATTGAATATATATAAAGAAAAGCAATAATATTCTGAGCTACTTGCATTACCGTATAAATAGAAAAACAGGGTGGAACTACAGAAGTATTATTTTTTTTATGATTACAAGACGTGATATCATGCAAAATAAATCTCTGCTTTGCTTGCTTAATCTTGTAGCACATTTGCAGAAATCAATGGAAGTGAAAAACTTGTTCAGATTTGCCATGATAGGCCAATGGGATAATGTTGTGGAGGTTTATAAGAACAACCCCATGGCTCAAGAGGCAAAAATCACAAAATCAGAAGACGCAGCTTTGCATATTGCCGTTGCATCTGGGAAAACTGATATCGTATCAAAACTGGTGGAAGCCATGGGCGAAAATGCATCAAACATTCTGAAAATAGAAAATGAGAGAGGCAACACTGCTCTTCATCTAGCTGCAGCACTAGGAAACGTGGAAATGTGCACTTTCATGGCCTCGAAAGACCCCACACTTGTTGCTGCTCGCAACAAAGAGAGTGAAACACCTCTCTTCTCGGCAGCTCTTCACGGCAAGAAGACTACATTTCTTTGCCTCCATTCTTTTAACCAACAAAATGATGGTTCTCTATGTAGAAAAAGTAATGGGGACACCATTCTTCACTCTGCAATCTCTGGAGAATACTACACTAAGTAATTAGCATTTTTACCATTTAGGAATATAAATTTCTAACGTTCCTGCATGTTTATTGAAAAATTTCTAATGTTGTTATCTTTTTTTTATTCTCACATACAGGTTTAGCATTTCAGATAATACACTGTTACCAGATCTTGTAGACTCTGTGAATGAGAATGGCCTATCACCACTTCAAGAGCAGTAGTTGTCTTGGGATATTTGATCTTGTTCTCTACAACTGTAAGGATGTATCATGGCATCAACTGAGCATTATACGTGTACTAATAATGTGATGCTGATCTAAGTTTTTTTGGAGGGTTCGATTTTAGCTTGGTTTGGTTAAGTTCTGACAATAATTATACTGCTAATCTGCATGGAAATCAAAGCTAATATTGTTTTATTTTACCTGCGTACCAGGTGTACCTGTTAAATGGTGGGGAAAATTTTGGACACATTTCCAATGGCTATCGAGGATGAGGACTATGATAAGAAAAATATAGTACTCTTGGCTGAAAAGGAAAACAGGAATGGAAAGTGCATTCCGGCAACTAACAACCAAGGGAACAGTGCATTGCATCTTGCGGCTAAGTTTGAAGACTTTCGACCTTCATCACTTATTCCAGGAGCTGCACTGCAAATGCAATGGGAAACCAAGTGGTACAAGGTATGACCTACTCATTATTGATTCTAAAAGGTTCTTACTCTTGATCAAGATCTTTATTGAGTTTTAGTATTCTGCAAATGCATTCAATGCAGTTTGTCCACGATCCATGCCACCAGATTTCTTTGATCAATACAACAACCAAGGCAAAACTCCGAAGGAAATCTTCTCAGAAACATACAAACATCTTGTTAAAGAGGGTAGTAAATGGCTCGCCAAAACCTCTAAGGCGTGTTCTCTGATTTGCAGCACTCATAGCGACCGTTGCGTTTGAAACATCAGCAACAGTGCCAGGTGGTCCTGATCAAGATACTGGCGATCGAATTTTCGAACGTGAGCCTGCATTTCGAGTCTGTGCCATGTCTTCGCTTGGCGCTCTGTGCTTCTCAGTTACAGCCTTGATCATTTGCCTAGCAATTCTCACCTCTCGATACCAAGAAAAAGATATTCGCTATGGACTTGCCAAGAAAGCTTCTTATTGGTCTAACATCCCTCTTCATATCTGTTGTTTCCATACTGATATCGTTCTGTTCAGGGCGTTCTCTTGTCGTTCGAGATGAGTTGACAAGTGCAGCATATCCAATATATGCAGCAACATGCTTGCCCACAACTTTGTTTGCTCTAGCACAGATTCCTCTCTACTTTGACCTTACAATGGCAATCTTCAGAAAGGTTCCAAAGCGTAGCTATAAGGTCTTTTGACTGTTTTCTCACTAGTTCATCGCCAATATTTTTGCTCAATAATGGTTCTTTGCGATTTGGATACGTGTGATTTCTTTCAATTCAAATCTCTAATTATGTCCACTTCATAATTTATCAACAGAGGATATATGTTGTCAAGAAAAACCGTGTGTCATCCTAATAAAGCTTACTGAGATTCAATATTGTATATACAAGCACAAAAGATCTTCCATTTAGCCTTAAAATCCTTGGGACTATATGTTAATATACCATATATTTATACCTGTATATGTTTCCTCATTCATTTGAATTGTGCATAACTAAATTGGATATTTCCTTTTTTTTTTTTCTCTGCACTGAAAATGACTAATTGTGTTGTAAAGTAGACGGGGTTATAAATCATATTTCCTTTAATAAAAAACAATCTCAGTTGTGAAATAAAGTAGCTTCAAGAAAAATGCAAGAAATGACAAAAAACGAGTGTCAATTCTCTCTTATTCATTTGTTAAATAAAATTTGATAAAAAAATTGTGGTTTTCATGTTGGATGTGTGCGACAAAATGAGAGAAAAGAGAGAATCTTTTTGGGAAAGATAAACTTTTTTTTCCTAAGAGTGTAATGAATGAGTTCCCTTTTTGCAAAACTAGAAAAATATGCCTTTATATAAGAGATAAATGCTTGAATTTGAATTGATGGAGAATGTTGCCCTAAACTTAGCTTTTACTTTTACACGTGTCCTTCTACTATTAGCTCTTGTGGTCCTTTGTCCATGTGACACTGGCGAACTAAGATAAGTGGGTTAAACTTTATCTAAGCTCAAAAGCCACGTGTTAACCTTATATTGGCTATGGACATTGCATTGCCCCCAACGGACAGGTGGCACATCCTTATTTATCTCAACTGGCGTGTGGTCCCCACCTAGGCACTGCAGAGTGTCTGATAAGATCATATTGCCAACTAGTTCTGCTGGCAGGTTGTTTGCCACCTTACATAATGGTTGTGTGCCTCTTTTTTATAGTCGTCTAAAAGTTATTTTTAATACTACGACGCAGTTCAATGAGTGCTTTGAATGAGCGTTGAGGTGGGCATTGGCGTACCTGAGTGTCCCTTCTCCCTCATTCAAAGAAGTCGAGCATTGGATGGTGAATATACCAGAGCAACTATGCATACTTCTAGGCATAACAGAGAATCGAGAGTACTTCTCTAACCCTCCTCCATGTGTCATGGTATGCTACTACATTTATCATACGCACTATAGTGTATGGTATAGTATGGGTATTTTCACATGTGCCTTGGCATATAGTCGCATGAGCATTTTCTCATATGCCACGGTATATGATCACATGGACATTCTTACCCTTGTCATGGTGTATGGTAACGTGGAGTATCATTAACAAATGACAAATATTTTAGCGATACATAGCAGGGAGCTCAGCTCAAGTTGGGTCTTATCAATCCACTCAAATGGCAAATACTCTAGCAATACATTGCAGGGAGCCTAGCCCAAAGTGTGGTCAAGTTCTCAGGCAGGAGCTTGATTATCCTAACATACTCCCAAAGAGTAAGGTAGATTACGAGAACATGCAATGCAAGTAAACGAACATGCTATCTTGCCCGTAAAGACCACATCAAAGCGAGGAGCGATAGATCGAGGTAGGTCTAATTGAGGCTTCTCGTGGGGGTATTCATTCAAGGATCTCTCATTGCTTTACGCTAAGTAATTTTTGCCTTTCTCATTTTACGCTCCTTTCTAGGTGTGTTACCGGTCTTTAAAGGACTTAACTCACACTCTAAAGACATTGGCAAAAGAAAAATTGGAGAAGGGCAGATCAATGTGGGCCTTGACTTAGTTTTGGCTAATGTGGGTTAACTTGATCTTGATTCCTTGGTGTTGATTATCGTTCTTTTTTTCTTCTGGCTTTATTTCTCACGCTTTAACATAGAGACCAGCTCATGAAAGACGTTGCTTCTTCAGAGCACTTAAAGGCGGCTGCGGCCCAAATTTCGCGCCTTTAGAAGAAAATTAAAGAGAAAGATGATGATAATTGCCAATTTGCGAATAAGCTTGTTGCGACAGAAAATAAGGTGGATTATACCTTCATTTGGCTCCAAGAATAGATGGGTAAGAGCTAAAAGCTTTGAGAGAAGATTGCTTAGTTTGAGATTGAGCTGGGCTTAAGCTATATGAATGGTTACCAGTCGGCTCAGTTTGAGGTCTGTAGGGCATATCCTTCTTTGAGCTTGACTTTTACGAACTCTAGATTTAATGGGGCGAGGTGTTGGCCAAGTTACGGAAGCTGACCTTGGCTGAACCTTCTCAAGTGCAAGCTACTAACCGCTTACTAAATTTGGAAGTTTATCCTCTCACCTCTAATTATGCTGAAGATGACCACAAAATGAGCTTGCTCTGAGCTTGACCTTGCACTAACCCAGCTTCCCTCTTGAGATGTCTTTCTATGTTTTCATTGCAATTTATTTCAGCAAACCGTGAGTTAAAGTAGTCTTTAAGGCTTCGACTTGCTTAAAATGCCATGCTTATACTATGCTCTACCTTGTATAATGATGGACTAGGTTGGTATTTGTTAAGCTAGTTGGTACATGTGAGATGTACTTGCATTTCTGACTTCAATTCTATCTAACTAACTTGGCACGACCAAATTTCCTGATTGGAGCTTCATTGTAGCAATCATTGTTAATCCAAAGTGGTTTTAGCCTCATCTAGGTATGACTCTGGTCAGCTCGACCAAAACCCAACACTTCAAACACAAAGTCCACAAATGATCTATCACAGAAAAGAGTAACTCAATCACAGAGACATATGTGAGACCATATCATGGTGAATCAATCATGACGAAATAATCTCGGTCGGTATAACTGGCTCAACATAACCATGATGGTATAACCATAAAAATGTTAGCATGACAAAATGGCAAAACAGAGAAATACATGGCAAAATGGAGAAATACTTATGGCGAAATAATCATAGAGGAATAGCCGTCAAGAAATAACCATAAAAAAATATTCATAGAGAAATAACCGTGGAGATATAATGAAGATCCAACCTAGGTGATGTTTTTCTCAAAATACCTTATAAAAATCGAGATAATGAAATAACACACCTAGGTGTTTCTGAGAGCACATAGGAATGAACCGCTTACTCAATAAGTAAATTTATACATAAGATTGTAAACAAATAGTAAAGAAAATAACTATCTATAAAACATTAATTTTAAGAACAATAATATTATAGTAGCAAAACAAACTCATGTTTAGTAAAAATATTTAACAATATGTAAGCATGAACATCACCTTTAATAAACCAAAACGCAATAGAGTTTATAATATTTAACAAAATATGCAATAACACATTTAGCAATATATTTAGCTCGTGTCTCATAACATCCCCAGTACCTTAGTGTTTCATTTATAACAGTTCAGTACATTCGTACCACGAAAATTCAGTCATTAACAGTTAATAAGTGTACAAATAGTAACCCAACTAGCCAGTGGGTAACAATAACAGAAATACTTATTATAGACAATAAGCTAAACATTAATTACTAAATATGAATTTTCATGTACGGTAGGTTCGATAACATTTATTTCCCATATTCAATTCATGTATTGCATTCAATAATTTATATGAAAAGGTATAACTAATAGTCATTTTTAAAACTAGTGTATGAAGAAAAATAGATTTTGTAGTCACCTAAGAAAGAAAGTTTTGATAAGAAAATAATAAACTTTATGGTTTAATAAATAAACAACTTAAGTACAAGCAAAATAATTTTCTTTAAGCTAAAATATACATTTAGAAAGAAATATTAATCTTATTTAGGAAACAAGATGAGAAAAGATAAAAATTTCACTTTAGTAAATATAATGGCTGAAGACCTATACGAATCATACCGAGATGAATTCCTTTGTAACCTTCAGTTTTGTAACGCCGAAGGTCAACATCGGAGAGAATTAGAAGATAAGTCTCGATTGAGCTAGAAGAGACACTTTTGACACTGACTTCAGAAGACTTATATACGGGTTTTAATTTAGAAGAACGGAAAGGGACTATAGTTTTTATTCTAGAAGGGAATATTATACAAGACTCGTACTTCAAGACTCGGGATCTCATCCAACTCTGCTTACAACTCTACCCAAGGCTCCCTTATATAGGCATCGAGGGAACACTCTAGTAGATGACTCATCACTCTCTAAGTAACTATTAGGATATACTTCCTTATCTCTAAGGAATCTCCTTTACAACTCACACACCTTTATATCACATCATGCTAGCCACCTAACATACATATCTTTATCTACAATATATTACATTATTGCTACGGGTTTCATTCCACCATTGCTTCCGCTTATTGGTCCACTATGCTTCCGCATTAGTTTGTACTAGTTCCCGAGTCATTATCATAATCAGGAAAATATTGTGGTGGTGGCCAATCATCTCAATCATGAAATGGTGCAGGGGAAATTAGTGGAGTGATCTGATCTTCTCGACCAGTTTCTCACAGCTATTGATGATGGTACATATTTGCTTCCGCTTCGTCATCAATATCACTATTGAGTCATGCAACCTGTATCCGTTCTTTGAAGTAGAGATTTGGAGTATTCATTATCCCTGGAGATAATGGTTCATCCGTTTTATATGCGAGAGGTTGTTGATAGATGTCTGTTAATGCCATTTTAGCATGTAAACATTCTTCCCACATAGAGAATACAAGACTTCCTTGGTGCTGATGTGTGACTATCTGAACAAAAGGAAATTCTTGTTCTCCCCAGATGTCTCGAAGTTGAACGATGATAATAGTATCATGAGTGATCTGAAACCCTCCCTTGAATATAAGGGTCAAGAAATCTTCAAATATTTGTGCAAAGAGTCGATCAAACCATCGTCCTTGATTGTATCTTCTACTTCAGTGAATACACCCTAATTCAAAGAGAATGGCTGCAGGATAAAGATTTATCCATAGCCAGAATATGTAGTAAGCTTGTGATGCTTCTCCTGCTATCAGGCTATATCCCCAATTCGTATCTTCATCTATAACATTGAAGAATTTTTTTGTAGCCCGAAATATGCGTTGATGCATCCGATATGGCTCTAGATGGGGTTCAAAAAGTCTGCTGACCGGTTCGTCTTTGATTTTGTCAATGAGATCTTGTGGAAAATCTGTTGGTAAACAAATATCCTATTTGGCATTTCTTTTCTTGAATGGCTTGAAGTAGTCAGGAAGTGTTCTAGAGCTGGAAGAAGCCATGCTGATCGTTTGAATCGGTCTAGACAAGTAGTCAGCTAGAACATTTTATTCTCCTTTGATATGCTTCACAGTGAAGTTGAATCTAGACAATGATTATGCCCATCTTGCTAGCTCAGGATCTAGAATTTCTCCTTCTTTTCTTCGTAGAAGACCATGAAGATATTTATAGTCTGTTTCTACTACAAATGAGTCAAGAGAGAGAAAGAATTAGAACTTCTTAATTCCTTTGAGTACTGCTAGCACTTCTTTCTTTGATGAGGGATAGTTCTGCTAGGCGCTTGTGAATTGTCCAGATTTATAGCCACAGATTCTCCTGTGCTTATCCTTATCTTCAATAAGGATGGCTCCCCAATAATTATCACTTGCTTCAATCTGGAGTATGAGTTGTCCATCTTCTGGAATCTTCAAGGATGGAAGTGACTGGCTTATCTACTTTAAATCTCTGACAGCTTTTGTTGCTTCTGCCAACCATGGGTCACTTTTCTTTTTTAAGTGCTTGGAAATCTGACTTGTCATCTTTGAAAGATTCTCGATATGATCTGTAACATAATTAATAATTCCCAAAAATTATTGTATTTGTTTTCTGCTTGACAACTCATCAAGGAATTATAATATTTGCTTTGCAATGTAGAGCTGCAGAATAATATGTCCACATCGAATGTGTAATCCCAAAAAATCTATTTCTATAAGGCCAATCTTCATCTTGGATTCGTATAAGGCTAACCCATGCTCATGTGTCAAATCCTTGAACTGCTGAAGATGCCCTGCATGTTCTTCCTTTTCTTTGCTGAAGATTAATGCATCATCAATGTAAATCAAACAAAATGTAGAAATTGATGCATATACCTCATCCATTCTGTATTGGAATTCTGAAGGGGTATTTTTTTAGTCCGAAAGGCATAACATTCCATTCATAGTGTCTATGGGGCACTACAAATGTTGTTTTATACCTATCCTCTTCTTTTATTCCAATCTGCCAAAATCCTGACTTCATATCAAACTTGAAAAAGTATTTGGCTAATGACATTTTCTTCAGTAAATGTGTTCGTCTTAGAATTAGGTACCTAATATCTTGTAGGCACTCATTGAGTTTTCCGTAATTGATGACTAGTCTTTTCTTTTGATGCAACTGTTCTGATCTGTTGTTGACATAAAAGGCTGAACTGGCCCAATTAGACTTAGAAGGTCTAATGAGCTTTAGATCCATAAAAGATTGGATCTCTTCTCTGCACAGTTCTTCATCATGGGGCATTCTTGGATGTGAAGATGTCTGGTGTGGCATAGTCCAATCAGCTTTACATGGAAGAGAGACAAAATACTATTCTCGAGCCCAAAACTTATTTGGCACATCTGCACAGCATTCCAACAACTGCTTTCTTTGTTTCTAAAAATCGCAAGGTTATGCTTCATGATTTTGAAAATCACCGGGTTGTATTTCTTGAACTCTCTTTTCACCCCTCCCAAAAAGGGATTTTTGTTCAACCCATTGTGTTGACAAAAGTTTAGAAGTCTGTTGATCAGGAGATTTAAATGTATAGAGAAATCCTTCAGGATGAAAGGTAGCAGGGGCTATAGCCAGAAGGAAATCAGTTCCAAAAAGAATATCTTCTTCTGTATGATCATAGACAAAAAAACTATGGCGAATTCCAAAGGGTAAGATTTCAAAAGGTAAAGTATACCTTCTGCTTTGAAATTCTTCGCCATTTGCAACAGCAAAACTGACAGCAGTAGGAATGAGATATTTGGGCGGAACGCACTTGCTATGGATGATTGAAAAAATTGCTCCAGTATCAATGATTGCAGTTAAAGTGATAGAATAACCAGTAGATGCTTGAAGAGTAACTTTAATGTAGGGACGAAATCGAGGAGTAGGATCCTTGGTTAAGTTTATAGGAGGAGGAGAGACTTGAAGTATGGAATCATCATCATCTAGAATAGAGGATAAATCAGATTCAAATGATTCTGAATCTTCATCATCAAGGATCATGAAAGCATCTAGAGGATAATCAGACCAATCAAAATTTTCATCATCAAAGTCTGGAGTCTCGATCAATTGAAAGAGTTTTGTAGGAAGTTTTTTTCGTTGCTTGCATTGCTTGGCATAATGTCCAGGCTTTCCGCAAATAAAACATAGTCCTCGTCCTTTGGGCGTTTTGCGCTTCTTGATGAATTTGTACTTCAATCCTTTATATGGCTTCCATTTCTTGCTTTTGGTCTTACCAGGATAAGACTGCTTCTTACAAGAACATGATTTTGAGGAATCATGACAATCATATAACTGAGGATGAATGTTGCAATGCTTTTGGAGTGAAGTCTTTTCAATTTGCTTCATGTGCTTTCTCAAGTCTTGAAGTCTGCAGTGTTCATGAATGACTTCCATAGCCATCTGATACAGTGATGCAAGACTATAAGAGGATAAATTTGTAATTCCTTCAAACTTGAATTTTGCTTCCAACATCTCTGCAACTAGTGCGGGCATGTTTAGAACAAAAGTTCTAACCATAGTATCACTTGGTTTGTTGACTTTGTAGAAGAGTTGTTCCTGCTTTAGATCATAAGCTTTAAGTTATTGAATATCACAGCACTTTGTCTGTAAATAATTCTTTTCAGTAAGATCCTTCCCTCTTTCGGTAGTTCCATAGAAATGAGCAACCAAGTAACTTATGATTGTTTTGTAAGGACAATCCTGATTCATGATAAACTGGCGCTCTTATTCCGTAAAGGTATTTTACCACCATAATCTGAGAGAACCAATAAATCTTGAAATGAGTCTCCAGGATACAGCTCTAAAGGTGAGATGTGCAGCTTTATGAACTTCACCTTCTGCCCAAGCTAACATTCTTTCGAAATAAGCTGGTCTTTCTTCTCGTTCAACTCCATCAATATTCTAGAATGGTTAAGAACTAGGTGCATGAGGGATTTGAATTATTGCATCCCCTCTATCAATTGTTTCTGCCCAATTGATAGGTGCTTGATGAAAATCTTGAGGTTGTGGTTGTTGTTGTTGAGGTTGCTGTGGAGCATGAGATGCCAGAGAAGGCTGAGGATCAGGAGGAACAGGTTGTCTACCTGTTTCAGTTGTAGAAGAAGCTTCTATTTCTGCTTGCCTTGCTTGACGAGCAGCCATTTCTTCTGGGGTAGGCCTCATCTGAGGAGGCTGTGTAAATCTTCTCCTGGTATCTGTATAGGTTGGATTCACGGGATTTTGCATCAAAATCGGTGCTGGAGAACTAGCTACTGATGAAGATGATGCTGAATCATCGAACTCGTCACCCTATCCTGTTGGTTTTACTAGCCATTGTTGTGGAGGTGGAGGTTCATAGCTTCTCCAAAAAGCTTTTGGGTTATTTCCCGAACTGCTTTCTTCCCAGATGTGTGTTGGCTTAGAAGGCCTGTCATTTTTCCAAGAAGGCTTTTTCTTTTTTTTTCTCTTGAAGCTTCCTGAAATATTCAGCTTGCTCTCACCTAATCTGTGCAATTACTTGAGGATCATCTGCTCTTATTGATACGATCATAGAAATAGGTTTTGGTTCATGAGCATCTAAAAAATCTCGAATACTGAACTTTCTTTTCTTAGCTTCAGGCTTAGCTTGCTGAAAGAGTGTTGTCAACTTCTGATTTATCTGAGCTTGTTCCTCAATAATCATCTCCAGAACTCGATTCTGTTCAGCTGCATTTGTATTGCTCCAGTTTAATGTTTTCTCCATTTGTCCGAATTCTGTAAAGTTGACTTTATGGATACGAAATCCACCAACTACATAGCTTCCATTGGTTTCAACAATGAACTCTGGATCAGGGAATCTAATCATGCTAATAGATCCTATATGTCGAGTTGACAAGGATCTCCTTGGACCATGTGTACATGCAATCAGCGGTCTCCCTGTGAGCTGGCATTTTCCACAAGAATACAGAGGCTTGGATTCTCGTGGGAAAAAGATAGAATTTCTTCCATCGTTTAATGCTTTTACACTAGGCTTTTCATGAACTACAAGAGGCTGATTATTCCTCTCGTAATCATTAATCCAACTGGGAGGAAAGATTAGCTGATTTTGTGTATAATTTTGTGGATGGATAATCCTTCCATCTGTTGAAAGTCGAATGGCTGGAAGATTGGTATGACTCAAAGAAAACAAGTGAGTTTGGACTTTATAGGTCATGGTATGATGGACTGCTATTGCTGGTTGGTCTGGTTTCATGTCTAATCCACTGGTTTGGACTAGAACTTTAATAGTATCTGAAAGATTTGTTTGCTTAAGATCTAGATTGAAGTTTGGCTCAACTTCCAGAACTACAGGACCACTATTAAGACCAACTTCTACAGCAGCAATCAATGCTTTTTTGAACATTTGCCATCTTGTATCAAGGAGGGCAATAAAACAAGTAACATTTTTGCCTCCCATGAATAATGGCTGAAGACCTATACGAATCATACTGAGATGAATTCCTTTGTAACCTTCAGTTTTGTAACGTCGAAGGTCAACATCGGAGAGAATTGGAAGATAGGTCTCGATTGAGCTAGAAGAGACACTTTTGACACTAACTTCAGAAGACTTATATACGGGTTTTAATTTAAGAGAACGGAAAGGGACTATAGTTTTATTCTAGTTAGAAAAGAGTTGACACCATAGAAAAAGTAAGGATTAAGAGGGTCTAACTTGAAAAACTGTAAAGACTGAGTATTTAGTTCTAGATCTGCTTCATAGTGGAAGTTATTATTAGAGGATGCTTCATCAGAAAACATAATTCCAGAATTCTGAATTGAGGCTTCAAACTTAGTAGACTCTTGGTTATCCATGGCCTTGACACTGCCTAACCTTGGTCTTACTATGTAGGGGAATATAGCTTAAAGGATTTTCTTGCGTTGAGTGATAAATCCTACAAATGACGGCTCTCCCTGACCTTTAACTCGGACACCACACTCTAACCAAGAATAATCTTTAATTGTTATATCTTCTTCGCCTAAGAGTCGTTGGGTTTTAAAGTGAAACTAGAAATTCTAGAACTTACGAATTTCTGATGTGGAAGATCCAACTAGTGGCAACCACAGAGCATAATCTTCATAAGAACTAAAGGACACAAGATGACTAAAAGAAAGAACTCCTTTTGGGAGTGAAGGCTCTGATACCAAAAACAGGATCTTATTACTAGAAGGGAATATTATATAAGACTCTTATTTCAAGACTCGGGATCTCATCCAACTCTGCTTACAACTCTACCCAAGGCTCCCTTATATAGGCATCAGGGGAACACTCTAGTAAATGACTCATCACTCTCTAAGTAACTATTAGGAGATGCTTCCTTATCTCTAAGGAATCTTCTTTACAACTCACACACATTTATATCACATCATGCTAGCCACCTAGCATACATATCTTTACCTACAATATATTACATTATTGTTGCAGTCAACAGTGAACTCTGGATTAGGGAATCTAATCATGTTAATAGATCCCATATGTCGAGTTGACAAGGATCTCCTTAGACCATGTGTACACGCAGTCAGCGGTCTCCCTGTGAGCTGGCATTTTCCACAAGAATACAAAGGCTTGGATTCTCGTGGGAAAGAGATAGAATTTCTTCCATCGCTTAATGCTTTTACACTAGGCTTTTCATGAACTACAAGAGGTTGATTATTCCTCTCGTAATCATTAATCCAACTGGGAGGAAAAATTAGCTGATTTTGTGTATAATTTTGTGGATGGATAATCCTTCCATCTGTTGAAAGTCGAATGGCTGGAAGATTGGTATGACTCAAAGAAAATTCAAATTTTGAATAATAGAAGAACTAATTAACTTGAAACAAATGCATGAAATAAATTCATTTCTTATAAATATATTCATGCTTACAATTTCCATTAATAATTTTAAGTATTTGATTGCAATATATCATGCATAAATCTACTTACCTCAAAACAATGACAAGCCAATAAAATCTCTCTATGCTCAACAATAAATCACTCACTTCCTATAACATTATCATTATAAAAAGTAAACCTATATTAACATTTTTTCTAATACCAAATCTTAGAAAAAACTTGATCTTTTAGTAAATACTACTAACACAACCTATAAAATATTATATAAAAAAACATACCCAGATTAGCTAAACTTTTAGGAATCTCTTTCTATCAAAGCTTGGAAAGATGTAGAACTTAAAGATAAAACTTTTAAAGAGCATCTAGTGAATTTGTAAAGTGTAAACGCATGGTGTGAAGTGAAATACTACCACTTATTTATAGCCAAAAATTGGCTTTCAAATTCAAATTTTGATAAATTAAAATCCAACTCCAAAAATCAAATGAAACTATTCTATCATAATCATAAATCCTAATTTCAAAAATCCTAATTTAAGTTCTTAAATCAAAATTATCATCCATCCTATTCAATTGCAACCAAAAATCCTAATTTCAAATTTTGAAAAGTAAATTAATTTGTCCTTCCCTTTCACTATATAAGGACATGACATTACAGCAAGTATATTGTATAGGTTTTATTTTTACAATATAGGTTTGACTAGACCCAAGTTTATTCCAAACTCGATCCAAAACCGGGGGTATATATTTGGGGGATTTAGGGCAAATCGTGTATTGTTCTTCATCTTTATCCATAATGGAAATCCTTTCTCTCTCTCGTGGTTTTTCCTTTAAAATTCTTAAAGTTTTTTCACATAAATTCGGTGTTGCTTATGATTGTGTTAATTTTTTATTTGCTTATTTGCTTGATTTTTTATAACAAATTGGTATCGAAGTGGGATTTGTCTGCAAACTAAGTTCAAATACGATCTGGCGAGTTTGATGGCAAAATCAACTTTAGTTTGTGGAAGATTCAGTTTCGGACATATATAAGATTTTGAGGTCTAAGGAAAGCAGTAAAAAAGAAGTAATCATAGAATATGTCGAAAGAGAAAGAAAGCTGATTTGGAAGAACAAGTTCTAAGTACAATCTAAATGTCAATAACTGAAGATGTGTCATGGGTAAGTACAAATATAGAGAAATCTTCGGAGGCATACAAGAGATTGGAAGAGCTTTGTGCTAGTAAGTCTCTAACTAATCAGTTGCATCTGAAAATGAGACTTTATACATTGAAAATGAAGGAGAGAACATATATGAGGTCGTATTTAGATTAATATAATTTTGTAATTATGGATATGAAAAATATGGATATTGTAATTTTGAAAGAGGATCAAGCCATGCTTGTGTTATGTTCATTGTCATCATCATATGATTCATTTGCTGATATTTTATCGCATAGAAAGGAATTAATAAGCATAAAAGATGTCTCTAGTGCACTAAAATCTAAAGAGCTAAACAGACAATTTTTTTGTAGTGAAAATGTCATGGGTGAATGCTTGGTGTTAAGAGATAGAACATAACATAGAGATAATTCTAAAAAGAAAATAATAAGGCTAGATCAAAATCCAAGATGAATTATGACATCTTGGATATGGTAAGCATGGTCATTTCAAAAGAGATTGTCCACATCTAATTACTAAGGCAAAACAAGCTGAGAGTTACGCAAATGTAATCACTAAAACTTCAAGGGATGATGGGTCAAACAATGTTGGTGAAGTGTTGTCTGTTTCTACTAGACAATGAAAGAACCAATGAATTATAGATTCTAGTGCCTTATTTCACATGTACTTTCATAGAGATTGGTTTGTCACTTACTCGCAAATGAGTAGCAAAATGTATTTCGGTGATCATCGTGTTCTTGAGGTATTTGGATTTGAAAATGTGCTAATTAAAATGTTCGATTGTATAGTCAAAACATTAGAGTGTTGGCATGTTTCAAGTTTGAAAAGGAACCTAATCTCATTAGTTCATTAGATTTAAAGATATTCAAACTTCATGAAGATAATATAGCTTTAATGATGGAAAAGGGCTCAATAGTGTGCATGATGAGTAGCGTACATGGTGGTTTATACATTCTTTAGGGAATTATTGATCGAAGCACAACTTTAGTTACTGTCAGGAGTAATGATATAGATAGTATCAAATTGTGGCATGTGACTTTGGCACATGAGTGAAAGGGGTTTGTCAGAACTAAGGAAACATGATCTACTTAGAAAAGAGAAGAAGAACAATCTTAGATTTGTTGAGTATTATATTTTTGGGAAGCAAATTAGAGTGCAGTTCAATAAGGCAATCTTTACACGACTATAGGCATATTAGATCATATGCATTCAGACTTGTGGGATCCATGCAGAGTTGTTTCAAATGGTGGTGCTAAATATTTTATGACCACTATTAATCATTACTCTAGGATGGTTTGGGTCTATTTTCTGAAGACCAAGGATGAGAAATTCCAGACATTCAAGAAATGGAAGATTATGATTGAGAAGAAGACAAGTAGACAAGTTAAACGTCTTAAAATTAACAATAGTTTAAAATATTGTAATTCTTAGTTTAATGAGTTCTGTAACAAGTAATGAATAGTGAAACATCACACTTGTGTAAAGATACCACAACAGAATAGGTTGCAAAACACATTAATAGAATACTATTAGAGAAAACTTGTTGTATACTTTCTCATTCTGATTTGTCGAAGGTATTTTGGGTTGAGGAAGTAAATACAACATATTACTTGGTGAATAAAACTCCATATATAGCTATTGATTGTAAGAATCCTTTTAAGGTATGGTCAATACATCTGCTAATTATACTCACTTAAGAGTATTTGGTTGCCTAGTATATATTTATGTTAATAATGGTAAACTTGAACCAAGGGCAAAGAAATGCATATTTCTAGCATATGCATTTGTAGTGGAAGGTTACATATTACAATAATTTGAAGTCTCCAAGTTTCCTGATAAGCAAGTTGTTATATTTAATGAGTCTGTTATAGTTGATCATCAAGAGGATAAGTCAACAACTAAGAAAGACCATGGTGTCAATAAGTAGGTGAAGCTTGATGTAGAAGCTCCAACAACACTACAGCCTGTAGAGCAAAGGATAAATGATGCACAAAGTGTTGACACAGATAATGAACAATATGAGGATGAACAAGAACAACAAGATAGCATTGCCATAGAAAGGCCCAAGCGATAAATTCAACCACTTAAGCATTATGGTGAAGCTAATATAGCTTCATGTGCATTATATATGGCTGAGACAGTGAGCATATATGAGGCATATTCCTTATTCTAATTTAGTTAAGAGTCTCCTGTATGCTATAATTTGTACTAGACCTAATCTTAGTAATGTTATGAGTGTAGTGTTCTCTTGCAAAAAAACACTAGAATGTTATGAAGAGGTTACTAGTCATGTAAGACTGGTATTAAATAAAGCGACATTAAGTATAATTAAGTTAGAGGTTATGTGAATTCTGATTATGTGGGAGATATAGACATAAGGCGATCATTGAAAGGCTATGTATTTACCTTATCTGGTTGTGCAATTACTTGAAAGGCAACATTACAGGCTACAGTAGCATTGTCAACTATAGAGGCTGAATACATGGATATTATAGAAGCAATGAAGGGAGCTTTGTGGTTAAAGGGTCTTGTGAGTGATCTTGAGTTGTCACAACAGCGTGTAATTTTATATTTTTATAGTCAGAGTGCCATCCATTTAGTCTCAAAGTGCCATCCATTTAACTAAAAGTAAATGTTTCATGAAAAGACAAAATGTATTGATGTCAGGTTTCATTTTGTCATACATATAGTTTCAGAGAATTCTGTTGCACTACAAAAAAATTTCACACCGAAAATCTAAAACATGTTGACCAAAATAGTTCCTATGGCCAAGCTGAGACATTGCTTATACTTGATTTGTGTTTGCAACATTTGATAAGCCTTTTGAGGCATACTAAAAAGGTTTAGGTAAATATGTGTCAAGGTAGAGATTTGTAAAATTTGTGACCTATATTTGATAATCGTTTATGGTATTGTATATGTGTAAGTATGTAAGTATATTATATAGATTTTGTTTTTACTGCATAAGCCTGACCTGACCCAAGTTAGTCCAAACCTGACTCAAAACTCGGAGTATATATTTAGGAGTTTATGGCAAAATGTGTATTGTTCTTTGTCTTCATTCTTAGTGAAAATCTATCTCCCTCCCATGATTTTTTCTCTAAAACTTTCAAATGTTTTCTACATAAATTCAGTGTTATTTATGATTCTCTTAATTTTCTATTTGCTTGATTTTTTACAATAGTAAGCCTTGCTACCATAAGGCTAGATTAAACTAACACTAAAAATAAAAGTACATAAGTTGATAGTTGACACTTCACATAGATACTAATGGGGGTCTAAAACCAAAATACCGGATGAGTCAAAGAGACTTTCATCCACATATGGTTAGCATCAAGAAATAAATATGCAAATTCGTATTGAAACCTACAACAAGGAGACATATACATCTAAAAAAGAATTGTCCAACCTATGGTCATAAGTACCTACAACCAAATAAATAGCTATCTCTCAATTAAGAGTCATGTTAAAGTATCGCAAATCTCTCTAATGGATCTTTCAATTTTATAGAGAAGATGACCGGTGACACTACTCAACTATAGATTTGGTTCAAAGTTCAATATGCATCTACCAACTGCACGGCATAGAATAATAGTATACAAGTAATTTCTAGAAACATAAGACTTTATAATCAAGAAAAAAAATAAACACTAGCACAACATAGTCAACTTCTCTTTTAATTTAATAAGTACACTTAAAATTTGAACAATATCTCCATACATGTATATATCAGGGTTATTTTCAACATATGATCAAACTTTATCATTTTACTACCAGCACAAGGAATGAACCCTATATAGTCTAGTACAAACTCATCCAAAAATTCTAGACTCTATCATAAGAGCTCAATTATGAATACAATACGCAACACATCAGTTCGGAATCAACTTTAACTAAACTAATTAAATAATATAAACTGGTGTTCCTACAGTCTATCATTGTTTATTAAATTTAGCATAATAAGAGTGCTTTGGTTCTTGATATTAGTACTACAAATAGTATTTGTTAAGTAAGAGACTTATGACTCCATACTAGTAGCAATATAATATTTTTCTTTTAATGTTCCACGAGTTTTCCAATTTAGCATCAGCTAAGACAAAAAAGAATTTCATAGTAGCAGCAATTTTGATTATCTTTTCCATAGGAGAAATAGTTTTAGTCGAACTTTAAATATTTACCCACTACATGTGGGATCCACCATATTAGAGTACAAATAGAATTCTCTCTTTGTGAATGTAAACATCGTCCGTATTGAACATAGAAATCCATATGTGATTCAATCAAAACTATCGGTAAATTCTCAACATAATGTTGATAGTTTGTACATGTAATATATAATACTTAAAAAAAACAGCTTTGGTAAATTAAGCACCAAAAGTAGGAAGTAATGAATCATTAAAAGGAGAATAAAATAGTTAAAAGAAAGATTACTTAAGGCATTTTTTGCCCCTTCTTGTAAAAAGTATATTCTATAGTCAACTTTATAATAACATTAGAACCAAAAGTACATACAAATATTCATATATATAAATATATATATTTATAGAATATGGTACAAAAAATAAATCTAAATTATTACAAAAGTTAAAATCAAAGACTGGTATCACTCTATTTTCTTAAAATTTAGGTGTTTCTAATATATCCTTATAAACTAGATAGGTGTCTAGCCTTTTTCTAAAAGTCACAGGGATAATAGAAATATCTCTTTAAAAAAATATATAGGCTTAATTAAGTAAAATAGATAAATTTACAAATTATATATATATAAAATTTTACGTAGTTTAGGCATTGTGTAAAATGTATATATCTTTTAATTAATTAAATTACGTATTTCATATAAAAGAAATCAAATATTTTAAATAAGTAGCTTTTTGCACATTATCCAACCGTCTATAAATTTTTTTAATTTTTTTTTAGTGAGGGATCATGATTCCAACCCTTTCAAATGTTGAAACTTCGCATGTTAGCTTTTATCTTTATACAATATTTTAAAAATTAAAATAAAAAATTAATTTATCATCGTTATTGTAATATTACTTTAATTGATAAATCTGACATTTTCTCATATTATTTATTTTATCCTCAAATATGAAAACAGTGACATTTTTTAATTTAAAAAGAAAGAGAGAATTAATTACTTTTAGTAAACAATTAATAAAAGTAAGACGAAATTGATCACTTAATAGAGAAAATAATTAAAAGATTACTTGAAAGAAGAAAAAGTAAGTGTGTGTATATATATATAAGCTTTTAGAAAAAAGTACATGGGAATATATATAGTATAAAAAAGAAATTCTACATTATTACCAAATCATTAAAGTAAAATATTTGACTACAAAAATATTGATTTCAAAGACATTTTTCTTTTTTTTATTATTATGCAAATATATGAACTCAGATATTTAGAAGTCAAAAGTCGAAAATGAAAGTGAAAATAGTTAAAAGAAGGATTACTTGAAGGTAATTTATACTGCTTTTCATATATATATAAATACGAGGATTTATTAGAAATCCTCAATTTTACATTACTTTTTTATCATTTGTAAAAGGTTAGATCTAAACTCTTTTAATGGTTGAGATTAAATTTAAAATATATAACTAATACATCATAATTAACTCACGTGCATGTAAGATGCAATCTCAACTGTTAACAATATTTAAGTCTAATGATTTACAACTTATGTAAAAAAAGTGTAAAGTTAAGGGACCATTAATCCAAGTAATCCTCTTTTAATTACTATTTTCTCTAATAAATTATTCATTTCTTCTTACTTTTGGTATTTATGAAAGATAATTATTTAAACTTTTAGTAAATATCGAATAATGTCAACAATGTACATATAAGTACGTAAATTTCAAAGAGAAAAAATACGCCTTTGGAATCAATCCTATGTTGTTATTCATTCTCCCATTAATTTTTCAAAAATTTATTGCTAGTAAATTATATAAATTTTCATTAAAAACAAATACCAATATTATATTGCAAACTACAACTTGCATTTTCTTTTTCCACATCCTATTTATGAATTCTTTATTTTATTTTAACTTGTTTGACTTAAACTAATTAAGTTTTCTACCTTAATTTTTATCTTTTACAAATATCACATTTTTCTGTCTAGCTAGCTATTTCCTAGGGGAGCTTTTTTTTTTAATTTTACAATTGCATATCTTATGATCTCTTTAATGTAAGCATAGAAATTGCTTAACACTTTGTTAGTGCTACACTTGATATAGTAGTCTGATGTATGATTGATGATAACTCTGATGCCAGTTTGTGATATATGTTATGTGATAATCTGACTATTTGCATTATTGCGTTTTGTGTTGACAATTTAGCAATATTACATATCTACTGTTTCCCTTTCGCTTGCATCCAGCTTCGCACTCTTACTCAGCAACTATGACATCTAGACTTTCTAGTTTGGCAAGTTGTTTTATGTGATGGTCTGGCACTAATTACCCATGACTCATTGCTTTTATGACGTCTTCTGCACCTTTCAGGCTTTACTACATTTTACATACTCGGATGCCTTGCCTGACATGGAAGAGCTTATCGGTATGATTTCAAAGTGGGCTTCTACTTTGATGTCTCAGAATCTGCTTGCAGCAGCTGATAGGTATGGACTAGAAATGCTTAGGCTACTGTGTGAGTCCAACCTCTGCAAGGATGTTGCCATTAACACTGTGGTAACTATCACAGGGGACTTTTTGAATGATGCGGCAACCCTGCGCTTGCGCCAAATTGCTTCGGCCAGCAACACTCTCTTCCGCAGTGGAGGTTCAACACTCTAAATTTTCTGCACACAAATAAGCACAACGCACACTTGCACAATGTTTACGAAGAAATGACTCTCTTCAACTTTTCTATTTCTCTAAGAAAAGGATTACAAATGTTTACTCTTGTTGTGCTAGAGATTTACACACTCAATTCTATATCTCTAGCATCCCCACAAGGGACTATTTATATACAAGCAAAGACAACCAACACCCTTGGTTGCTAGGGCCACATGTCCTATCTACATGATGCCATCACATTTTTGCTTAGTCAAATGAACAAGTCATGGGCCACTTTGTGTGCCACTACCCTTGAGCCAAGGAACCACTCCACTAAATCCTCTTGACTTAGTCTTGTCTTGACACCTCACCATTGAATGAGTCTTCCTTGCTTAAGGCCAACAAGTGCACCCCGTCCGAGGCCCTACCGAACACCCCCGCTACTGCCTTGAGCGCGCTAGCCCATGGCCCGCTTCCGTATTCACCCGCAATGTTCATTTTCGCCACCCTTTGCACAGCCCAGCTCCTGCACAGTTGTTGCCTGTACCTTCCCTGCTTGTCTCAGCGTTTCGGGTTCGATGGGTGCGTTCCCGCTGTTCTGGTTGGTCAGGTAGTGTTCTCATAACACTAAGCTATCCACGAGTGCCCACCGTCACTCACCGTAACGAAGTCTCTTTCCCTCATCTCAATCCATCGAGACCCGCTGTGCAGTCTTGTGCCATTTTTCTGCAACCTTCCCGCTTGATGCAAGGCCAACACCAAGCATGTTGCGTGCCACGAAATTAAGGGTGTAACAAACCACCCCCACCAGAAAAGCCCGACGTCCTCGTCGGAAGGGTGTCTAAGTACTCCTTAACTTCTCTCTCGAATTGCCACAAAGTGACATCTCGCTCCCAGCTAGCATCCGCTTCGCTGCCATCTTTCCACTGAACCAAGTAGTCCGTTCGTCGGTTCTTCTTGCTCTGCCCCATTGTTCGGTGATCAAGGATCTTCTCTACTTCCTTGTCGAATTGTTTCCGAATTACGGGAGGCGCTCTCTTGGCTTGATGACACCCTCCATCAACCAAGTCTTCGTGAAAAGGTTTAAGAAAACTCACATGGAATGTGGGGTGAACCTTCAGCCGTTCGGGTAGCTTCAACCGGTATGCTACTCGCCCCACTCTCTTGACAACCTCAAAAGGTCCGTCATACCTTGGCACCAACCCTCGGTGCACAGTTTTGCTACTTATCTTCTTCCATATCTGTGGCGTGAGCTTAAGTAGCACCTTGTCGCCCACATCAAACTCGAGCGGTCTTCTTCCAGCATCCGCATACTTCTTCATGCGTCGAGACGCTTTGGCTAAGCTGTCCGTCGCTTGTGCCAACAACTCTTGCTTGTCTCGCACGAACCTATATGCCGCTGGACACTTCCCTCCGCTAGTTTGCTTTGCCACCTCATGTGGAGTCAGTGGTTGTTGCCCCATAACCAACTCCGCTGGACTCATTCCCGTTGCCGAGGAACGATGTAAGTTGTAGCAAAATTGGGCCACATCAAGCAAATCCACCCAATTTGTTTGATTGGCCGTCACATAGTGTCGCAAATACTCCTCGAGTAATGCATTCATCCTCTCCGTTTGCCCATCGGTTTGAGGATGGTTGGCCGTTGAAAACTTCAACTCAGTCCCCATCAAGTTGAACAATGCTGTCCAAAATCGGCCCGTGAAACGAGCGTCTCTGTCGCTCACGATATCTTCCGGAATTCCGAAATACTTCACCACATGCTTATAGAACAACTCCGCTGCTGTGTCTGCGGTGCATGCGTGAGGTGCGGGTATAAATACCGCATACTTGAAAAAACGGTCCACAACAACCAACACCGCTTTCTGCCCATTCGCCTTTGCCATTCCTGAGATGAAGTCCATTGAGATAGATTGCCACGGTGTCTCCGGATTAGGTAATGGTTGCAATAGGCCCGCTGGTCTCCGCTTCTCCGTCTTGTCTAGTTGGCACACAAGACAAGTCTTGACATACAAGTGTATGTCTTCTTCCATCTTTGGCCAGTAGTAGGCACGCTCCAAGAGTGCCATCATCCGCTCAATCCCTGGATGTCCGGCCCATTGAGGGTCATGCGTCTCTCGCATTAGTGTGCGTCTAAGTTCCCCGCCACTTGGAACATAGAGCCTTCCTCCACGTGCGTAAATTAGTCCATCCTCGAGCCAAAATCTTCGCACGAGCCCTTCTCTAATCTCGTCCCGAAGTCGGCAATATGTAGAATCATTCTCAACATGTTGCCTTACCTTGTCAATGAAGTCTGAAACCACCGAGGTTAGGGCTGCCACATAGCCCTCGACTTCCTTTCGATTGAGAGCATCCGCAACCATGTTCTGCCTTCCTGGCTTGTGTACCCATTTGAAGTCGAACTCAGCAAGAAACTCCTGCCATCTTGCTTGTTTTGGGGACAACTTCTTCTGTGAGCGGAAATATGTGTTCGCAACATTGTCCGTCACTACCGTGAAGAGTGTCCCAAGGAGATAATGCCGCCATGTTGCCAAACAATGCACCACCACTGTCATTTCCTTCTCGTGGGTTGAATACCGCTGCTCGGCATCTTTTAACTTTCGACTCTCGAAAGCTATCGGGTGTCCTTCTTGCACTAGCACACCACCTATTGCCTTGTCCGACGCATCCGTATATACCTCTAAAGGTTTGGTGAAATCCGGTAGCTTGAGCACGGGCTCAGAAGCTACTGCACCTTTGATGTTGTCGAATGCATGTTGGCATGCCTCGGTCCATTCCCACTTTCGATCTTTCCGCAACAAGTCCGTGAGCGCGCTAACTCTTTTGGAGTAGCCCTCAATGAACTTACGATAGTAATTAGCTAAACCAAGAAAAGATCGGAGTTCGGGTACCTTTTTAGGTTCGGTCCAATCAAGAATTGCCTTGACCTTCCTCTCGTCCATGCGAATTTTGCCACTGCTCACCCAATGGCCGAGAAATAGCACTTCTCGCCTACAAAATTCACACTTCTCCTTCTTGACATAAAGCTTGTGTTCCCGCAGCTTCGTGAACACATGCCTTAAGTGCTCGAGATGATCTCTGAAACTCTTACTATACACCACAATGTCGTCTAAATAGACAACCACAAATTTATCCAAAAACTCGTAAAGGACATCATTCATGAGATTACAAAAGGTAGCGGGTGCATTGGTAAGTCCGAATGGCATAACTAGAAACTCATACGAACCATACCTTGTTACACACGCCGTCTTCGTCTCGTCGCCTTTAGCAATCCTCACTTGCCAATATCCCGCTCGCAAGTCGAGTTTTGTAAAGTAGCAAGCGCTGCCCAACCGATCGAACAAATCAGCAACATTGGGGACGGGGTATTTGTTCTTCACCGTGACCTTGTTGAGTGCGCGATAGTCCACGCACATTCGCAGCGATCCGTCTTGCTTCTTTTGAAATAACACCGGTGCGCCATAGGGAGCCTTCGAGGGTTGAATATACCCCGCATTCAACAACTCGTCGAGTTGCCTCCGCAACTCTACTAACTCGGATGGCGACATTCGGTAAGGAACCTGCGCAGGGGGTCTCGCGCCAGGTTCTAACTCGATGTGGTGATCAATAGCACGTCTAGGGGGCAACTCTTTCGGGAGTTCGGGTGGCATGAGGTCCGCGAACTCATCCAATACCGCAGCATACTCGTCAGGCACCTCCACAACCTGGTCCGGCTTGATTTCTACAAGCACTGCAAGGTACGACATCTCCCGCTTCTTGAGCCCCTTGGTAAATTGAATGGCGGATTGTAAAGATGGCCCCGCTCTGCCATTCTCTAAAAACTCGCAAGGTACGAGTTGTGGAGTCTTCCCCGTAATCAGTAGACTCTTCATTTGTGGCATCACATATGCCATAGCGCCCACAAGAAATTCGATCCCCAGAATTAAATCGAAATCTTCAAGAGGTAAAATTGAGAAACGTACCTTGTCTTCCCAATCCCCAACTCTCAAAGAGCTTATGGCTATCCCTTGCACAACCATATCCAACGAATTTACGGCCCGAACTGCACACGACGATCCCTCGACATTCAATCCCAAGCGCTGCACCTCTCGTGCTGCAAGGAAGTTGTTTGTCGCGCCCGTGTCTATCATTGCCCGAATGTTGTGACCATTCAAATGTACGCTCGTGTACATGAGACCTCGGTAACTCTCGTCAATCTGCAACACATTGCAACGTTGTTGTTGCAAAGGATTGAGCTTCGGAACACACTCCTCCGCCCTTGGATTTTCGTCTTCGGCAACCATTGCATTCAGCTTGCCGCGCTTAGGGCATTCCCTCGCCCTATGGGGACCTTCACAAATGAAACACGCCAAGCCCTTCTTTTCCCGCCTTGGTGACTTCGGTCGGCTAGATTCTCCCTCTTTCTTTCAGCCCTCATACCTTGAAGAACCCACCTTCTTCTTCTTCCCATCACTTCTCTTTTGTTCAGAAGTGATCCCGAATTTATAGTCCACCAAGCTATCCGCTGCTGTGATTGCAGTAGGCAAGTCTCTCACCGCTTGCCTTTGTAGTTCCGTTTGTGCCCACGGCTGCAATCCGGATATGAAATTGAAAAGCTTGTCCTCATCCGACATGTTCTTGATGTCGAGCATCAAAGAACTGAACGCCTTCACATACTCACGCACAGAACCCGTGTGCTTGAGTCTTTTCAAACTTTCTCTCGCAAGCCACCCCGCATTGCAAGGAAGGAATTGAGCCTTCAATTCCCTTTTGAGTGAATCCCATGTCTCGACGGTAGCGCGCTGCGCTTCCGCATCCTCTTGGAGTCGAGTACGCCACCATAATTTCGCATCTCCCTCGAGATACATGCTAGTGATCGTCACTTGCTCCGCTACGGGTATTCTTGCCGCCTTAAAGTACTGCTCCATGTCCCAAAGGAAATTCTCCAATTCCTTTGCATTGCGGGAGCCACTAAAACCCTTAGGTTCCGGCACCTTGATCTTCGAGGGACCCATCTCCGCATGTGTGGAGGGGTTTCCCAATACTCGCTTGAGCAACCCGACCTCCCCCTTGATAGTGCAGATGCGCTCCTTTAGTTCTTCCGCTAATGCTGCCACATCTTCCATGGTGGCATTCACCCGCTCCGCAAGTAAGTTGGTTAAATCATTCAACTCTTGCCGAATGCTAGCTATTTCGGAAGTGTTGATCTCAGATTGAATCGCCAACGGACTCGCATGAGCCGGTATGGAACCAACAACTTTTTCTAGCTGCCCTACCCTTTCCTTCAATGTCTCTCCTGACATCTTTGCACAGAAAATTAAGAAATGTAGAAAAATGAATAAGCCTAACCTGGCTCTGATACCAATTGTCACAGGGGACTTTTTGAATGATGCGGCAACCCTGCGCTTGCGCCAAATTGCTTCGGCCAGCAACACTCTCTTCCGCAGTGGAGGTTCAACACTCTAAATTTTCTGCACACAAATAAGCACAACGCACACTTGCACAATGTTTACGAAGAAATGACTCTCTTCAACTTTTCTATTTCTCTAAGAAAAGGATTACAAATGTTTACTCTTGTTGTGCTAGAGATTTACACACTCAATTCTATATCTCTAGCATCCCCACAAGGGACTATTTATATACAAGCAAAGACAACCAACACCCTTGGTTGCTAGGGCCACATGTCCTATCTACATGATGCCATCACATTTTTGCTTAGTCAAATGAACAAGTCATGGGCCACTTTGTGTGCCACTACCCTTGAGCCAAGGAACCACTCCACTAAGTCCTCTTGACTTAGTCTTGTCTTGACACCTCACCATTGAATGAGTCTTCCTTGCTTAAGGCCAACAAGTGCACCCCGTCCGAGGCCCTACCGAACACCCCCGCTACTGCCTTGAGCGCGCTAGCCCATGGCCCGCTTCCGTATTCACCCGCAATGTTCATTTTCGCCACCCTTTGCACAGCCCAGCTCCTGCACAGTTGCTGCCTGTACCTTCCCTGCTTGTCTCAGCGTTTCGGGTTCGATGGGTGCGTTCCCGCTGTTCTGGTTGGTCAGGTAGTGTTCTCATAACACTAAGCTATCCACGAGTGCCCACCGTCACTCACCGTAACGAAGTCTCTTTCCCTCATCTCAATCCGTCGAGACCCGCTATGCAGCCTTGTGCCATTTTTCTGCAACCTTCCCGCTTGATGCAAGGCCAACACCAAGCATGTTGCGTGCCACGAAATTAAGGGTGTAACAGTAACCATGTTAGCCTTGGCAGAGCAGCACTACTGTTTCCAGCTAAAAGCTGTGTGTCTCAAATTTGTTGCAATGCCTAAAAACGTAAGAGGTGTTTATTTCCAAAGATTTTACTTAATATTCTGTAAACATATGGTGTGTCAAGTATTTTTGTTAATACATTGTGGTTTGTGTTCCCTTGGAAAGAAAATTTTGTTGTAAAATCTAGTTTTATTAGTAATGATGATGAATGGGTATGACCATTAACGTGATTGACAGTCATCCCTTAAACATTCAACTAAACGCCAGCATTTTAAAATTGTGTTGTGGCACCCTTGCACCTAACTGTCTGGTAAAATGTTATCAAAATGGGATGGCAGGTGGCCTTACGATTTTTTTGTTCTTCACTTGTCAGTAGCCATGCTGTTTGGAAACCCTTAATGGAAAGTGCGTTTTTATAAGGTCGTCCTTCATTTTGCAGTAATATTAAAGGTTCTGCGAACATACATATGAGAATAATTATTAGATTTCTTGAGATATAAATTTCTTTTTCACTTTTTTTATTTACTCGAGGTATTATCAGTTTCCTCCCCTGAGGTATTGCTTATTATCAATTAGATGGCCAAGAATGAAAAAATAAGCAAACACCTCCCCTAATTAGATGATAGTGTTTCTAATTTTTTGTTAAATGACTGAACTGCCCTCTTCTCTGTTAAGCCAATTCACTGTTTATGTTAAAGTCCATGAGAGATTGTGAACAGTTCAGTCATTTAACAAAAAATTATAAGCACTATCATCTAATTAGGGGAGGTGTTTGCTTATTTTTTCATTTTTGGCCATCTAATTGATAATAAGCAATACCTTAAGGGAGGAAATTGATAATACCCCTTATTTACTCTAACTGAAGCCTGTTATATTTATTGTTTTGCAGCTGTGATGCATACGAATGGTTTTGAGTACTTGAAGGAAAGTTGCCCCTCTGTTTTGACAGAACTCTTCAAGTATTAATTACCTTAACTTAAGAAAGAATTAATTGGTTACCTTCACTAAGAACTAAAAGTAAGAAAGAATTAATTACCTTTAGTATAAGTAGAGGTGGCAAAACAGACGAGCCGGCTCAAGGACGGCACTACCCAGCATGTGGATAATGTCGGCACGACCCAATAGTGAATATTAGTAACACTGTTCACAAGTTGGAGCAAAGAAAAAAATTTCATGTGCCATGTCATGCCGTATCGTAAATACTGTTCGCGCCATGATAGGTAGAGAAAAAAAGGATGTGGGTTATTATTCAGTTTGTGAACAGTAAATATTAGTACTATTCACTATGTACAGTATACTATTCAATATGTATAGTGGTACTGTACAACCCAAGTGGACTGCTTTATGACAGGTCGGGCCGGGCCGACACAGCACTAATAATAAACCATATCGTGGGCTGAGTTGGACTTATATATTTTACTGTGTATATCATGTCTGTCTAACCCGAAAGTCCACATAGGCTCATTTTTCATGGGCCGTACTGACCCAACACAGCCCATTTGCCACCTCTAAGTATAAGCATAGAAAATAAGAAGAAATGAATCACTTAACAGAGCAAAAATTGCTTTCAAATAAGCTTTTAGTTATTTTTTGTATTAAGTGATTCATTTCTTTTTATTTTTGTTACTTAATAAAAGTAATTGTATATATATAATATTTCAACTTTTATAAAAATATTGGTAGAAAAAGTATGTTTATGGTATTATGATACAAAAAAGAAATTCTAGATTATTACCAAAGTATTCAGTTAAAAAAATACTTGTGTTCAAATAAAAGTAGATTGATTTCAAAGACATATTTCCTTTTTTTTCTTAAAATTTATGTAATTATATGAATGCAAATATTTATTGGATGTCAGAAGTTGAAAGTGAGAGTGAAAATAGTTAAAAGAGAGATTACTTGGAGGTACGTAATTTATGCTCTTTTATATTCATACTATATGTGTGTGTGGAGATCCATCTATAGCTTCTCAATTTTATAAAATTTCTTACACTATTTGTAGATTATTAGATCTAAATATTTTTCGCAATTAAAATTAAGTTTAACATCTATAGTTAATATATCATAATTAATGTATTGTGAGATGCAATATAACTATTAACAGTATCTAAATCTAATGGTTGATAAATTATATGAAAAATGGCTTAAACGGCTATTAATCTAAGTAATTCCTCTTTTAATTATTTACTCTATTAAGTGATCCATTTCTTCTTACTTTGGGTGTTCACTAAAGAATTAATTCTCTTTTTCGACTTTTAACTTTAAATAGATGTCCGACTATAATTACTAAAACTCAAAAGTTGAACAAGAGAATTAATTCCTTAGTGAACATCAAAAGTACGAAGAAATGATTCACTTAATAGAGGATATAATTAAAAGAGAATTTTCTAGATTAATAGTCCCTTAACTTAATACTTTACTTTTTTAAAATAATTTTTAAATTATTAAATTTAAATATTCTCAACAATTGAGATTGTATCTAACATGTACACTAATTTAATATATTAATTATATATTTTATATTTAATCTTAGCAGTTGAAAGTTTCTAGATCCAACAGTTTACAAATGAATTACTTAATAAGAAAAATAACTATAAGATTACTTTATAAGAAAAATAACTATAAGATTACTTTATAAGCAGTTTATACTCTCTCTCTCTCTCTCTCTCTCTCTCTCTCTCTCTCTCTCTCTCTCTCTCTCTCTCTCTCTCTCTCTCTCTCTCTCTATATATATATATATATATATATATATATATATATATATATATATATAGGGGTGGCAATTCGGATAAACGAATCGAATTTGAACCGATACGAATACGATTCGTTTGATATGAATACAATTTGTTTATTATTCGTATCAACTTTTTTAAATCCGTATGCGATTCGTTTATTTATATACGATTCGTTTAGACACGATTATTCGTTTAAGACGCGATTATTTATTTAAGATCCTATTATTAGTTTAAAAATAACATATTTTATTAAATATAATATATATTTAATAATTAGATGCTTATATTAAGAGTTATTTATAATAAATAAATTTATATTACATATTTTTCTAAAATTTATTAAAATATATTCGTTAAGGATACGATTATTCGTTTAGGAAATGATTATCCGTTTATTCCTTTAAGACACAGTTATTCAATTATTCATTTAATTAATCGTGTCTTAAACGAATAATCGTGTTTTGTATGTTAAACACGGATATGACACGGATAATAATCGTGTCGACACAAATATGACACGATTATTATTCGTATCAATATTTTAAATCCAAATCCGTGTAATGGCACCGAATTCGTATCGAATAATCGTGTCGTGTCCCAAATTGCCACCCCTATATATATATATATATATATATATAAAGGATTAGGGTCCCTTTTTTATATAAATTTTTATATTATTTATTGGTTATTTGGATCTACACATATTCAATGGTTTGAGATGACCATATAACTGTTGTATCATAATTAATGCATATGTTATATTCAATTTCAATTGTTGAATGTACCTAGATTCGATGGTCTATCGATGATAAAAAAAAATTGTGTGAAAAAAAAGGAACCTCTGATCCTTCCCCAATATATATAGGTAGGATTAATGGCCCTTTTTTTTATATAATATTTTACATTAATTGTAAGCTATAAGCTCCAAACACATATAATAGTTGAGATTGCATTCAATATATCCATTAATTATAAATGTATTAATTACATAGTTAGATGTAATTTTAATAATTAAATATGTTTAAATCCAACAGCTTACAATTGATATAAAAAATTGTAAGAAAAAAAAATGCCATTAATCCTTCCTCTATATATACATATATACATCAATTGACATCAATTGTCGAGATTGAGTTGATACACATATTTTTACAACAATTGTTAACTTTTGGATCAAGACACCTCTAATGGTTAAAATTAAATTTAACACACGTAATTAATGCACCATAAATAATATATATGCTATATTCAA
The DNA here is from genome assembly GCA_028052125.1 of Melia azedarach. Lineage (NCBI taxonomy): Eukaryota > Viridiplantae > Streptophyta > Magnoliopsida > Sapindales > Meliaceae > Melia > Melia azedarach. The sequence goes on along the minus strand of CM051396.1, from coordinate 6,292,768 downwards.
TCTCAATCGTTGAAAGTGCTTATATCTAATAATCTACAAAATAGTGTAAGAATATATGTAAAACTATGAGGTCGTTAATCTATCATATGTGTGTGTGTGCGTGCATATAATATTTCAACTCATAGAAAAACGTTTATAGAAAAAGTAATGGAAATATGGTATGGAAAAAAATTTAGATTATTACCAGAGTACTAACGCATAACTTATACTTGACTAAAGTAAATTATTTCTAAAGGCGTGTGTGTATATATATATATATATGTATATATCTTTTTGAAACTTACACATTTATATATAATACCCATCCGCATTATAGTTCGACATCTATTGGAGAGGAATATAAATTATTACCAAAGCGTTAAGGCAAAACTTAGTGTTTAATTAAAAATAGATAGATTTTAAATTTATTTTAATTTTTTTTCTACAATTTATATAATTATGTTTAATTTACTAACGTTATAGTCATATATCTGTTAGAACACAAAAGTCAAAATAGGTGCTAAAATTTATACATATTCAATATATCTCCCCTTTCGAAAAGAGAGATAAACATTCACTACTAAGATATTACTAGACAACTTTTCCAAAAGCATATTTATTATCTTTTATTTGTGTTCACAGAATTAACACATACCTCCTTCAAATTTGAAAAATGCACACAAATGAAAATTTTAAAAATTTGACACATACTTCCTCTACAATGTTAGTTAACCATTCATTTTTACTAAAAAGATTAAAATACTAATATTACAACTAAAAATGTACAAAAAGTCGAGCATGTTAGGATTTAGCATTCTCGCTAAAGTTTGTCCCATCACCTAGGACAGCCCAACCCACTAAAGATACTATCCGGACACACAACTTGTCACGGTCTTGTTTTCAAATTTTTCAACCCAAAATGTATCTATTAAGGGATAGAACATATCATCTTATATACCCATTATTCTCCCGTATTTCGCCAATTTGGGATTTGTCTAGGATATCACATAATCAATAAATTTCACTCTATTAAAAAAATTTGTTCCTTCAAAAATATTCTTAATGCTATACAAAGAATTAAGGCGAGTACTTATTAATAGGCTACTTGGGGATGCTCTCACTAGGCTAAATTTGATTGTTGACAAACATAAAAACATTCTTAATGTTTTCATAAGACATTGCTTATGGTTTGGTTTGCTTCCATTAATATTAATTATTTTCTTAGTCTATTATTTCTTTAGTAAAATCAATGCAGAGTGAGTCACATCATTAGTATTGTATATATATATATATATATATATATATATATATATAGAGAGAGAGAGAGAGAGAGAGAGAGAGAGAGAGAGAGAGACTAAAATTCATGAGGAAGACGAAGAGGATCAATTTCAGTATCCCTTGTTAGAATCCTACCTCACACTTGCCACTAATTAATTAATTAAATAATCTTTTTCTGTTTGATCAGCACATTAGTTTCTTGCTATATGTAAGACTACCTACCTTGGAATCTCATATCATATGCTAGCTCCTGTTATTTTTCTGGTATATATATGGGATGCAGGGACTGGGAAGATAATCTGATCTTAAAGAGCGGGAGAGAAAACACAAATGAAAACAAATTAATTAATTAAATTACGAATGAACTGGTTGATCTTACTTCTCCCCAGTATGAATATATTGTTAGAGATCCTGGAGATTCTAACCCTGCTGCTTTCCCACTTCCTTCAAATCCACCTGTTCCAAACCATATTGATGCAACACACCACACTGAAAACAAAAATGCCAGCGCAGCAGATTCATCGACTTCAAATCAGAACAGGAACGCCAATGGAATTAATCAGAGGCCAAGTAGTATGCTACTTAATTTAGTTTCATTTTTCTAGTGGAAGGGGATAATCTTATAATTCTACAAATTCGATAAATGAAAATGTAACAGGAAAATGATGCAAAGATTGAACTTACAGAAATAGCGGACAAAATCTTCAAATCATATTCAGTTGCAATCCAAGAGTAGAAGACACCCCAGAAGAAACTTGTGCAGATATACTTTGAAGAGAAAAGGGGTCAACAAACAGGGAGAAAAGAGACACCAGTATTGACAGCAGCAAGGATGGGAGTGACAGAGAACTTCTGATTGGTTTAACACCAACGTTCACATCAATTGTGGCAATATTGGTTTTATTCTGTGCAGGGCATTCATTTGTTATAACAGGTCAAATGAAATCAGCAGCACTTCCAATATATGCAGCAACTTGCTTGCCAGTGACATATTTTGCTGTAGCGCAACTGCAACTCTACATTGATCTCATGTCGGCTGTCTTCAGAAAGGTTCCACAGCATAGCCAGAGAAGGTTTACTGACTAAGTTACTGCTTTAATTCATTGCTCTTTTCTTCATTACTTGCTTGGAATGAATAAGTTGTATGTCAACGAAATGAAACATGCATGAAGCTGCTTTAATTTGTTGGGGGATTTCTCTAAGTTGAAAATTATTTGAATAAGACTTCTCTTTTAATCTAAGTACAGATAAATTTTGAACAATTTCTCCATACGTACGTATATATTGTTTTCAATATATGATCAAACTTTATCATTTTACTTGCACAAGGAATCAAAATAATCACCCTAGTCCAGTGATAAACTCACCTCTTGCCACATTTCATCTAAAGATTCCGGACTCCATAGATATATCATGAGAGCTCAATTATGAATACAAGGCGCACCACCATCAGTTCTGAATCAACTCTAGCTAAACTAGTTAAATAATATAAGCCGGTATTCCTCCAGTCAATTGTTTATTACATTTAGCATAATAAAAGGCTATTTTTTCTATTTTTTATTGTTTACTTTGCTTTTAGTATTCCACATGTTTCCCAATCTAAATAACACAAAGTAAACAGAGAGAGATTATTAATTACCTCAATTGAAGCACCAGGAGGAGAAGAAATGAATCACTTCCCATTGCAGAAACTATTAGCTGAAAGAGGATTCTGCAGTTGATGATATTTTTCACAAGAGAAGTATTTTTAATCCAGCTTTAAATGAGCATACTGGAAGCAATATCATAGGGGCACTTTCTCATTTTGATTTTACTGTTGCTCATGTTTACACATTTACATTATCTTAACTTAAAGAAATAAAGTAAACGAAGAGAAAGCACCGAAAGAAGGAAGAAAGAATCATTTAATGGAGAAGAAAATAGTTAAAAGCAAGATTACTTAGAGGCACTATTTTCACTTTCTTGCAAAAAATATTTTTAATATTCAACTTTAGAATAACATTGGGACCAAAAATACATAGAAATGTTTATTTATATAGGGAATATGGTACGAAAAAAAAGTTCTGGATTACTACCAAAATACTTAGAAAAACTTTTACTTTACTAAAAAATAGATTCATTCCAAAATATATTTACCCTTTTCTTAAGTTAATTTCACTATTTTTTTTTCTAGTAATACCATTACAATCCTCTGGTCTCTATTGAGAGTCAAAATGTATACTATCACATTCTTATTTGGAGAAAATCTACTCATTTTTTTGAGGAAAAGGGGGTGTCTGAGCTACTAGTGGATACTAAATTTAATTATTGAGAAGCACAAAATATTCTCAATGTTTTCCTAAAAGATTAGTCTGTTTTGATTCCATTATTTCTTATATTTTTTTGGATAATTTTTAACTTTATACCCTTATTTATTGACAATCACCAATAACTTTAATTTTTTAAAATATATCAATAGAGCTCTTAAAAATAGTAAAATAACACATTTATTCTTACTACTATTAATATTGTGTATGCAAATATAAAAATAACCTTGTACAGTAAAAAATAAAATTAATTCTATATATATAGTTAGTAATTTATATTTTATCGAAAAAAATAAATTACTTATATATTTAAACTAAGTTGAAATTTTCTCTTAAAAATTAATAAAATAAATTTGAATTAAATTATATATAAAAATAAAAAATATATAATTAATTATTAATTGATTGATTTATTATTATATCATGTGTTGTATATATTTAAATTTTTTAATATATTTTTTCATATATAAAATATCAAATCATTAATTAGTATTTTTATAAATATCAATTTATTTATTATTTTTAATGAGATAGTTAATTAATTTATATATGGGTTATTCTGATATATAATTTAATTCAAATCTTTTTTATTTTTTTTAAAAAAAATCAACTTAATTTTAATATATAATTAGTTTTTTTTCCAACAAAATATACATTACTAACTACACATATAGGATTAAATTCATATTTTTTGTTATACAAGGTTATTTTTATCTTTGCACACACATTGTTAAGAATAGTAAAAGTAAATATATTATTTTATTAATTTTAGGGACACTATTTATATATTTCAAAAACTTGAATTTATTGGTGATAATTATTAATAAATAAAGGTATAAAGTTGAAAATTACCCATTTTCTTTAGTAACTATTTATAGACTTACGCTTCATGATAGAACCTAGAGGTGAAATATCTTCAGAAATGGAGGTGAACAACCTATTTGAAAGTGCCATGAAAGGCCAATGGAACAAAGTAGTTGAAGCCTATGAGAAAAACCCCATGATTCAGGAAGCAAAGATCACAAAATCACAAGACACAGCTCTGCACATTGCTGTCGCTGATGGGCAAACTGATATTGTCCTGAAACTGGTGGAAACCATGGGAAAAAATGCACCAAACATTCTGAAAATCAAAAATGACAGAGGCAACACCGCTCTTCATCTAGCTGCAGCTCTTGGGCATGTGCAGATGTGCCATTGTATGGCCTCAAAAGATCCGAAACTCCTCGCTGCTCGCAACAATGAGAGTGAAACTCCTCTCTTCTTGGCAGCTCTTCATGGGAAGAAGGCAGCATTTCTTTGCCTGCATTATTTTAGCCAAGACAAAGAGAATAGTTCTTCAGGCAGGAAAAATAATGGGGACACCATTCTTCACTCTGCAATATGTGGAGAATACTTTAGTAAGTAACATAATAACATTGGTTGTAGTTCATTCCCTTTTACGAAGATTAATTAATTTCTTTATTGCAACAGGTTTGGCATATCAGATAATACAGTACTATCCTGATCTTGTAAACTCAGTGAATGAAAATGGTCTAACTCCTCTTCATATTCTAGCAAGCAAGCCAACTGCATTCAAGAGCAGCAGTCGTCTTGTATTGTTTGACCGTATCATCTACCACTGTAAGGAAATTTCCATTCTGAATGTACTCAAAAATGTCTTTGATTTATTGGTATACCTATTACTGCTGCTATTCTTACAAGGTATATATGTGGCGGTGGAGCTGAAGGAGGACAAATATGATCATGAAGCTTGGTCAAATAATTCTAGACTGAAGAGTGGCCTCAGTTATCCAAAAAACTAAAAACCTGCATCAAATTTTTCAGGCTCATCAAGACTTCAATCAGAGTGCTCAGTGGGTTAATTTAACTATTTTTCTTATATTTAGCAAGTGCAAAATAGCAGCTAGCTCTTTTTTCTTTTCTTTAACTAATAAACTATTTTCTTTTCTTCAGCTAAAACACAAGGTGAGGCAGATGATGAAGCAAGTCCTCAACAGAAGAGAATCATATCTCAAGGTAATATTCATTATGTAAATGACTGTAAATTTGTATATTGTAAGGTACTGATGTTGGCTTACCCGGATAAATGTGTGTAGGAGACACCCTCGTGGGTTCAAGTTCATCAGAAAGGGAGTTAGCATCAAAAGATCAAATAACTGGATCATCAGATGTAAAGAAAGGATCAAAAAAGGGTAAGCAGCAGCATGTAAATCCACTAAATTTTAACAGCTGATATCGATTTGTTTTCGTCTCTGTTTCCCAAGGTTTGAACCAATCAAAGAAGGAAGACAAAGAGGATAAATTGTACCCACCCAATTATGCAACATGTCTTCTGTTTTTCAGGTTGATGTGGACAGCCTTGCTAGTTATCCTTGGACTAGGTTAGAATACTTTGACTTACCATCAATTAATTCATGTTTTTCTGTTTGATTGGCACAGTTCTTGCTATAAGACTGCCCCGGAATCTCATATCATATATTCATCATGTTATATATGTGGTATATGGGAAACAGGGATTTGGAGGATAAATTATATTACAGAGAAGAAAGAGAAACACAAATGGGCTAATCAGATTATGAATGAACTGGTTCAGCTTACTTCTATCTATAAGTATGAAGATAATGGTCGAAATCCTGGAAATTCTAGACCTGAAAATCCTGGAGATGCTTTCTCAATTCCAGAAACTCCACCTGTTCCAGACAATGATGGGATAACCCCGACTGGAAGCACAAATGCTGGCATAGATTCCTCAATTGCAAATCAGAACAGGGATGACAATGGAAGAGATCAAAGGCCCACAGGTGCGCTAATTAGTTTAATTTTGTAAGTGCAAGCAGGGGATAATCTTCGCGGCAAAATTTACTAATTCAGTAATGAAAATGAAAACAGAGAAACGGGACAAACCAATACTAGTTGCTGCAAAGATTGGAGATACAGAAATGGTGGACAGATTCCTTGAATCATATCCAGCTGCAATCCAAGAGTTGAACGCATCTGAGAAGAATCTTGTACTGCTAAACTTTGACAGGATAAAGGCTCAACAATCAGGGAGAAAAGAGACACCAATCCTAATAGCAGCAAAGATGGGAGTTGCAGAAATGGTGGAGAAAATATTAAATATATTTCCAGTGGCCATCCAGGACTTGGACTCTAATAACAAAAATGTAGCACTCTTGGCAGTTGAAAACAGGCAAACCCGCATCTACAAGTTGTCGCTAAATAGGAAAATGTTGACAGAGACTGTTTTACGGCAAGTGGACAATGAAGGGAACAGTGCATTGCATCTTGCAGCTACATTTGGGGAGTATAGACCTTGGCTTATTCCGGGAGCTGCATTTGAAATGCAGTGGGAGATCAAGTGGTATGAGGTATGCTGGTTCACTTCAATTGTTGATTTCTTATCAACATTAAGAATTCAATAAGTAGAAATATTATTCCACTATTGCATGCAGTTTGTGAAGAAATCTATGCCAAGAAATTTCTTTGTCAGATACAACAACAAAGGGAAAACTCCAAAGGAAATCTTCACAGAAACACACAAAAACCTTGTCAAAGAAGGCAGGGAGTGGCTGACCAAGACCTCAGAATCATGCTCTGTTGTCGCAGCACTTATAGCAACCGTAGCATTCGCAACTTCGGCAACAGTGCCGGGCGGCGTGAACAAACAAAGTGGTAAACCAATACTGGAAAATGAACCAGCATTCAACGTCTTTGCTATATCATCACTTGTTGCTCTATGCTTCTCAGTTACAGCACTAGTCTTTTTCCTCTCAATCCTCACTTCCAGGTACCAAGAAAAAGATTTTGCCATGGACTTGCCAAGAAAACTTCTGATTGGTTTAACAACACTGTTCACATCAATTGTGGCAATATTAATTTCATTCTGTTCAGGGCATTCATTTGTTATAAAAGATCAAATGAGATCAGCAGCATACCCAATATACGCAGCAACATGCTTGCCAATGACATATTTTGCCGTAGCACAAGTTCCTCTTTACTTTGACCTCGTCTGGGCTATCTTAGCAAAGGTTCCACAGCGTAGTTACACAGGGCTTCCTCACTAAGTTACTGCTTTTATTACCCATTTCGTCATTAGTTGCTTGGAATAAATAAGTAAAGTTGTATGTCACCAAAATGAAAATCTGTACTGTTCTGAAGGTGCTTTGCTGGTGATTTTCTAAGATAAAAATTATTTAAATTAGAATTCTCTTTTAATCCGAGCACATTTAAATTTTGAAGAATTTCTCCGTACGTATATCTGGGTGATTATTAATATATGATCTAACTTTACAATTTTACCAGCAAAAGGAATGAAGAAACTCACTGTAGCCAATGGTAAACCCACCTCTTGCCACAGATAAAAGGTCGTCTAAAAATTCTGGACCGTATCATAAGATCTCAGTTATGAATTGTGTTCGTCTATCATTGATAATTAAATTACCACAACAAGGGTGTTTTGATCATTTCAAACATGCCTTTGAAATAACAACCCTAAGCCCGTATGAAATAAGTTATCTAGAATTGATTTGATACAAATCTGAGACTTTCAAACTTGTGGACACCACTGGTATTTTAATAAATTACAAGAACCAGATAATAATATTGACCCACATATAAACCAAAGCATGCAATGTGGAGTCAGGCCATAGAGATTCCATTTCTGATATCATAGGGGCACTTTTTTCTATTTTTTTAATTTTTCACTTTGCTTTTAATATTCCACATGTTGCCCTATTTAGCATAGCTCTAAGAAAAACACTAAATAAAGAGAGATTATTAATCACCTTAATTGAAGCACCAAGAAGAGAAGAAATGAATCACTTCCAATTGAAGAAACTAATGGCTGAAAGAGGATTCTGCAGTAGCAGCAACTTTGATGATATCTAGATTACACAAAAAAAATATTTTTAATTCAGCTTTAAATAAACATGAGACAAAGGTATCTAGATTGAATATATATAAAGAAAAGCAATAATATTCTGAGCTACTTGCATTACCGTATAAATAGAAAAACAGGGTGGAACTACAGAAGTATTATTTTTTTATGATTACAAGACGTGATATCATGCAAAATAAATCTCTGCTTTGCTTGCTTAATCTTGTAGCACATTTGCAGAAATCAATGGAAGTGAAAAACTTGTTCAGATTTGCCATGATAGGCCAATGGGATAATGTTGTGGAGGTTTATAAGAACAACCCCATGGCTCAAGAGGCAAAAATCACAAAATCAGAAGACACAGCTTTGCATATTGCCGTTGCATCTGGGAAAACTGATATCGTATCAAAACTGGTGGAAGCCATGGGCGAAAATGCACCAAACATTCTGAAAATCGAAAATGAGAGAGGCAACACTGCTCTTCATCTAGCTGCAGCACTAGGAAACGTGGAAATGTGCACTTTCATGGCATCGAAAGACCCCACACTTGTTGCTGCTCGCAACAAAGAGAGTGAAACACCTCTCTTCTCGGCAGCTCTTCACGGCAAGAAGACTGCATTTCTTTGCCTACATTCTTTTAACCAACAAAATGATGGTTCTCTATGTAGAAAAAGTAATGGGGACACTATTCTTCACTCTGCAATCTCTGGAGAATACTACAGTAAGTAATTAGCATTTATACCATTTAGGAGTATAAATTTCTAACGTTCTTGCATCTTTGTTGAAAGATTTCTAATGTTGTTATCGTTTTTTTATTCTCACATACAGGTTTAGCATTTCAGATAATTCACTGTTACCCAGATCTTGTAGACTCTTTGAATGAGAATGGCCTATCACCACTTCATATTCTAGCCAGCAAGTCTAATGCATTCAAGAGCAGTAGTTGTCTTGGAATATTTGATCTTATTCTCTACAACTGTAAGGATATATCATGGCATCAACTCACAATTATACATGTATTATCTAATGTCGATCTACGTTCTTTTTGAGGGTTCGATTTTAGCTGGATTTGGTTAAGTTCTGACAATAATTATACTGCTAATCTACATGGAAATCAAAGCCAGTTAACACTGTTTTATTTTACCTGCATACCAGGTATATATGTTGATGAGCTCGGCGAGGAAGAATATGTCCCCAAGAATTCCAGAACGAAAAGCTGTCTTAAATATCCAGAAAATTACAGAACATGCATCAAGCTCTTTAAATTGATAAGGAATTCGATTCATGTACTTAGCGGAATATTTGGTAGGTGGATTTGACTCATCATATAGTTTTTCTATCTTACCAGACCAGTTTCTTAATTTCATTCCTTTTCTCTCTTCTCTGTTCTGTAGTTAAACCGCAGGGTAAGCTAGATGAAGAAAATCCTCACCAGAAGATCGTATCTCATGGTAGTAAAACAGTATTATTACTTCCAAGGAAGCCAAACACCTTAATTAGCATCATAATATAGCATTATCAATATGATACTTGTATATAATCCATTCTCCCGATTCTTTTCTAAATAAGGTACTAACCTACCAATGAAGGAAGACAAAGAAGTTCGACTCGTTCCGCCCAATTGCAACACAATTGTTATGCTTTCCAAGCTGATAATGAAGGCCCTGCTAATAATGCTGGGGATGGGTCAGTATCCATATATCTGACACTGCCTCCATTACTTATAGACAATTAGTTTTTGCAATTTTTATGTCACATTCAACAGTTAAAGCTTGCAAAATTAATTTACTTTGTAAAATATGCAGATGATGGTTAAAATTTCTAATTCTGTAGATGCTGCTAATGTATATTTTGTATTATATGGTGTGTCACGTAGGCATTTGGAGGATTAGCGCTATCAGAGAAAAGAAAGTAAGACACAAATGGGCTAACCTGGTCATGAACGAACTAGTTCAGCATGCATCTATATACAAGTACGAGGATAACGGACAGAATCCTGCAAGTTCTCGACCTGATAAAGATGGAAAGACTTTTGTAGTTCCCGGAATCCAACCTGTTCCAGAGTATACTAATCTGGCCCCGCTGGGAAATTCCTTGACTGGAAATCAGGACAAGGATGATAATGGAGAACATCAAAGTGGAACAGGTATGCCTTCAATGCATGAGAAAATCAGGTTCACAATACAAATGTTCAATTCCAGCATCAAATGTGTCACAATACAAGCCCGTTTTCAATGACGATATAAGCAAATTAACCCTTAAAATTCTTGTACTATGATACGAGATTCTACTAGTCAAAACCAAGTAGTATCTACAAGCATTCTAGATATAGTTATACTGGAAAACCAAAAGATCAAAACTGATAACACTCTTAAGGAAATTCATACAATGTAGAAAAAATTTCATCTTTAATCTCAGAAAAAACTAGGGTTGCAAATTCTCAACCAGGACAGATGAACTGCTGAAATTATCAACTTTTGTGTGGGTTTAGTTTGAGCAAATTTAACAGAGCTTTCAATCTTTCACTGTCACAACCCACCTTGCCATTTCTGCCTTTAATATCTTGGAACAAGGCTTTAGAAATGCGGCATATATAATGAGACTCCACTTCTGCACATTAACTGTTGACTACCCTAACTAGCTCTAGTTCCATATTAAGTAACCACCTAAAAGTTTAAACTGATAGATAAGACCGGACAATTGTATCTAAACTCCGAAATAAAGATTTGTAAATGTTGTTTTGGCACCTTCTAAACTGTTTTGGATTATGCAGCATGTGTAATTTACTTATTTGAGTTTCAAATGAAACAGAGAAAATGGACAAACCTATTCTTCTTGAAGTGAAGGTTGCAGTAGCGGAAATGGACAGATATTTTGACTTATATCCATCAGTTTTGGAAGAACTAAACACATCTCAAAAGAATTTCATTCTCCTGACTTCTAAGAAAAAGAAAAAGATTCAGCAATCAAGGCAAAAAGAGACACCATTATTGATTGCAGCAAGGACAGGAGTGACTGAAATGGTAGAGAAAATTTTGGACACATTTCCAATGGCTATCCAGGATGAGGACTATGATAAGAAAAATATAGTACTCTTGGCAGTTGAAAACAGGCAAACGCATGTCTATGAGCTGTTGCTGAAAAGGAAAACAGGAATGGAAAGTGCATTCCGGCAACTGGACAACCAAGGGAACAGTGCATTGCATCTTGCTGCTAAGTTTGAAGACTTTCGACCTTCATCACTTATTCCAGGAGCTGCACTGCAAATGCAATGGGAAACCAAGTGGTACAAGGTATGGCCTACCCATTATCGATTCTAAAAGGTTCTTTCCCTTGATCAAGACTTTTTTTGAGTTTTAGTATTCTGCAAATGTATTCAATGTAGTTTGTCAAGGAATCCATGCCACCAGATTTCTTTGATCGATACAACAACCAAGGCAAAACTTCAAAGGAAATCTTCACAGAAACACACAAACATCTTGTTAAAGAGGGTAGTAAATGGCTCGCCAAAACCTCTGAGGCATGTTCACTGGTTGCAGCACTCATAGCAACCGTTGCATTTGCAACTTCTGCAACAGTGCCAGGTGGTCTTAATCAAGATACTGGCGATCCAATTTTCGAACGTGAGCCTGCATTTCAAGTCTTTGCCATGTCTTCGCTTGTCGCTCTTTGCTTCTCAGTTACAGCCTTGATCATTTGCCTAGCAATTCTCACCTCTCGATACCAAGAAAAAGATTTCGCTATGGACTTGCCAAGAAAGCTTCTTATTGGTCTAACATCCCTCTTCATATCTGTTGTTTCCATATTGATATCGTTCTGTTCAGGGCATTATCTTGTTGTTCGAGATGAGTTGAGAAGTGCAGCATATCCAATATATGCAGCAACGTGCTTGCCCACAACTTTGTTTGCTCTCGCACAGATTCCTCTCTACTTTGACCTTACAATGGCCATCTTCAGAAAGGTTCCAAAGCGTAGCTATAAGGTCTTTTGACTGTTTTCTCACTAGTTCATCGCCAATATTTCTGCTCAATAATGATTCTTAGCGATTTTAATACGTGTGATTTCTTTCAATTCAAATGCTCAAATTATGTCCACTTCATAATTTATCAATAGAGGATTATATGTTGTCAAGAAAAAACCGTGTGTCATCCTAATAAAGCTTACTGAGATTCAGTATTGTATATACATGCACAAAAAATCTTCCATTTAGCCTCAAGATCCTTGGGACTATATGTTAATATACCATATATTTATACCTGTAGATGTTTCCTCATTCATTTGAATTGTGCATAACTGAATTGGATATTTCCTTTTTTTCTCTCCACTGAAAATAACTAATTGTGTTGAAAAGCAGATGGGGTTATAAATCATATTTACTTTAATCCAAAACAATCTCAGTTGTGAAATAAAGCACGTCCAAGAAAACTGCAAGAAATGACAAAGCCTGAACGTCAATTCTCTCTTATTCATTTGTTAAATTAAATTTCATACAAACTATCTTCTGATTCCTGAAAATTTATTTCATAGATTTCTGCAACAAATGACAAAAACTGCAATAACACAACTGCAAACTAGTCATCATATCACTATCCATCTTCATTATAACTGTAATCCAAAAAAATTAGCCAAGTATTAAAAAGGAACATCATATGGTAGAGATTTAGTACTTAACTGGTAGTGCATCATAAATATATTATCAATAGCTTCCAAGTAACACCCAATTCAAGAGCTATTACTAGTACATACAGTCAAAATTGGATTTCTACAACTACCGAAAGCAAAAAAGCATACCTCCTGTCCCTTATCCATCATAAACCCAGCTGGCAGCTTCTGAAAAGGTCCACGACAAAGATATTAATTACATGTATTCAGGGGCTACAGATATGAGACTTCCACTATAGAGAGACCTGTAGATTATTGATTTAACATTCCACACATTTTACGCATCATGCGAAATTGTTGCAGAAATATGGTATGACTGACCAAGTAACCAACTCAAAGGAACAATAAACAAGTATTTATTAATGAAAGATTCTGTGACATATTGTACAGAGAAAGCCAGTTATCTCCAGTCAAATACCAATAATCACATTTTGTTGTTCAAGTGCTTTTCTGCATTCCGAAAGAGATACTCTGTGAGCGTCTTTTCTTTGAAATAACCTGAACAATATTAAGCTTTGACGATCAGCAAAATAAATGAGGTACATACTACGAGCAGCAGCAGGGCTTCAAATTGGTAAAACATAGCAAAAAGGCAACCTAGAAGTTATGCGAATAGATTATATTTATATACGTAACTTCAGACCTGCTAAAACATAAGAATGTAGGTTTCCTTTTTCTTTCCTCTATTTTATCCTTTAAAATAAACTGACTATATGTAGCCATAGCCTTTTGCAGGCCTCAATACCATAAGGCTAGATTAAACTAACACTAAAAATAAGAGTACATAAGTTGACAGTTGACACTTCACACAGAGACTAAATGAGGGTCTAAAACCAAAATGCTCGAGGAATCAAAGAGACTTTCATCCACATATGGTTAGCATCAGGAAATGAATATGTAAATTCGTATTCAAACCTACAACGAGACATACAAAAAGAATTGTCCAACCCATGGTCATAAGTATCCACACTCAAGCAACTAGCTATTTCTCAATTAAGAGTGTCACGGAAAAGAATCACAAAAGCCTCCAATAGATCTTTCAGTTTTACAGAAGATGATCGGTGACACTACTCAACTATGGGTTTTGTTGAAAGTTCAATATGCACCTACCAACTGCACGGCATAGAATAATAATATACAAGTAATTTCTAAAAACAGAAGACTTTAACACAGACCTTGGTTGACAAAGGTGGCAAAGAAGCCTGGCGTGCTGCCTTTCCAGGTTCAGTTAATTGCCGAATCTCTCGAAGTTGGCTCGCTATATCCTCCAAAAGCTGCAACTGAATCTTTTCTCTTTGCCTATGCCCTACAGAAAAGTTGAGCCTCTCTCTACCCTCTTGCACAATCTTTAGCCTATCTCTCAGGCACCCAACTTCATTGTCAATTTTCAACCTCTCATAATCAAAAGCAGACATGGAATTTCTCCGAAAATCAGCAAGCGAGGCTTTGCCTCCAGAGGAACCCATATGTGACAGCCTACTAGATACATCTGAAGTGCTTCCTTTTACATCCATCTCAGTTTCCGACCTATCTGTACTTGGACTATCAGACCTACTAGGAATATTCATAGTAAGACTCTTAGGCTGGTCCTCATGAATTTTTCCACTACCTTCATTCTCACTAATGACATGAACATCATAAACACAAAGATCTCCACTGAGCACCGAGCTTCGTGAATCTTTTTCATGTTTCCCAACATTACCATCACTGTATTGACTAATTACCTTTGTGTCATCACAAGCCTTCATAGTGTTTGATGTCAACCCTTGGCATGCACTTGGGTCATCAGTTTGCCCCTGTTTTTCCCCTGCACTTTTAAGGGCTTTCTCATGGACATCAAGTATTTGAGGAGTTGAATGGTTGAACTGTGAATGTTCTGCTAGTCTTTGCACCTCTCTTTGTTGATCAATTGGATTCTTGTCCACATACCCTATTCCCTTCAGTAAATCTTGAGTGATCTCATCACCAATCCTTGAAAGATCTTGATGTTTGTCAAAACTTGGATGTTTGTGTCCTCGATTTGAAGAGTCAACATCTTTGTCTAATTCAGAAAGTAATAATCGCTTCCCCAAAGGAAGAGTACAATTCTGTGACTCCACAGATGTGACCTCATGGTCTGGAAAATCATTTGCACCTTTCACCTTTTCCTTCCCAACAATAGATTTGCTAATATGCTGCAGTGTTATCAGTGGATCCTCACTGAAATATGAAGAAGCCTTTTGTACCTGTGAAGATGCTGTATCATCCATATCAGTATCAAACTGTTCAATTTCAAAAAGCATTTGTCTGAAAGCTTCAACTTCCTTCTCCAGAAAGTGTTTTTCCCTCTCTCTCCTTAGTAAGATCTCTTTGAGAATGTTCATTTCTTCAGCATCATAAGCAGATTTTTCTTCTATCATCCTCTGGTATTGCCTGGCCTCCATTTCTATTGATGCCTTCTCTTCTTGCAAACGAAGGATCATGGCCATGGCCTCATCTGCTGCTGTTGCAGCAGCACTTCTTTCTTTCTCAAGTTCAAGATACAGAGCTGAACGTGCAGCATGTTCTTCTTCGAGTGCTTGTTCCAAAATTTTAATAGTATTTACATCATTGATATCTAAACCTAGCTCTTCTTGCAGATCCCACTTGAAAACTTCAACAGGTGCCACATCTTTCTCATTAGGACTATTATTGTCAGGAAATTCATCTGATTCCAAAGGCATAATTATCTCCTCCTTAGAAGCTCCTCTGCTATCTGAAAGAATATAACCATCCACACCAGGAGCAGCATCAGCATGTGCAGAAATAATGAGTTAAAGTGCAAGCATGTAAATGCATTGAGTTTCTATGCAGAAAACCACTAAGAAGCCATGCACGGCTTATGACCGAAACTTCAAGACTTAAATCCTATCTCCTCACGGTGAAACATCATTCAAACCTTAACTCCTAAATCTAAATTACCGCCTTTCAAAGTAGTCAACTAGTCATTTGTATAAACTTTTACCAGCTGATAACCATGAAAACACTACCATAACTCTAATATTAAAAAGTTCAATAGATTCTGAATATTTTAGGCTCGTATCAGAAAAATTAAGCTTCAATTGTTACAATAAACACGAAGTTAAATACCACTACCAATCTGCATTATATCACAAGATATATTTGGCAGTATCTTGTTTGCATTGAAATAGAAAATAATAAATTAAAGAACTTCTTGCCTTTTAATTTGTACAAGGTGATCTATGCACACCAGAAACCCACCCGGTCGCCACAGATCATTCCTAGTATGTTCAAACTAAGATGAGATGGTGGTTCACACAAGAACCATAAAAGTTCAATACTGATATATATTGAATAATCAATTTCTTAACTCTCTTAATTTTTCATGAAAGGTGACTACTTGCAAAACGGGTTACCACAGTGATGCATTGTTGACTTTAAACCCCAACATTCAACAACAATGAAAAACATATGCTGAAAACTCAGCTTTGGATCCCAATTTTGCCCTTACCATCAAAACCTTCACCTACTAACTGAACAGGAACTGAGCCACCTTCACTAATCTCATTTGCTGTTTTACTGAAACTGCCAGGAGACTCCAAAATAGCTTGTCCATTTGATGATAATGGATCAAATGATGAAATTGACTTGTCATTAACAACACCAGCTTTTCGCCGTTGCCTGATACCATATCTTGGCCTCTGAATCTTAACCACCTTGCCCTTGTAGTCAAATTTTCCTTCTTTCATAGCAGACTGTCTACCAATCACTCCTTGCGAAAATGAACCACTTGAAGTTTCACCATCCGATTCAACTAGCCCATTATCAAAGCTTCTCCCTTTTGATTGAGAATGCAGGTCATTGGTCAATATTGAATCAAGTGGGAACTTAGTCTTTGCTAAAATTTGGATATTAGAGATCTTTTCTGACGGGCAATCCACTAGAAAACCTTGCAAGCAGTTGTTATCATGAATCTTATTGGGTTTTCCAAAAAGCCCAGTGCATGGACAAGGCAAACACAATCCGAACAAACCCAGAAATTTTGATGCAAAATAGGCAAGTGCTGATCCACATAAAAGAAAATAAGCTATAGCAAGATCAAGGAATGCACCCACTAGCTCACTAAACGTCCATGCATCTATCGCTTGGCACATCATTTTCTTTCCCTTAGAAACAAATTTTCATTTAATGCTATTGATCAAACCAACAAAGCGCTAATCAACCAATGTCTCTGGTAGCCAACAAAACTGTGAGAAAATAAAAGGAAACACATAAAATCAAAATTTAACACTCACCCATTGCATCATATATCACAAAAAGTAAATAAACAAAAACAGAAGGAGAGAAACTAATCCTATATTCTATTTGGGTAAATAAACGAAAAGAAAACACTATGTCAAAATTTAACACTTGCCCATTATGAACTCACAGATAACAAAAATTAAGTAAATCAGAACTTACGAATTAAATAAGGAACTCAGCTATGCTCGACTATTTCATAACTGGAACGTGCAGGAAAACAGACGAAAATATGAAATACGGTTAACCGTTCATCATACACCTAGAGAACTTTCTACAAACCAATGATAGTGAAGGAAAACAAATAAATTAAATTACAAAAATGATTCATTTCAATTTATTTAGAAACGAAAAATTCCAATCAACAGCACTTTAAAAAGAGAAAAAAAAATCACAATATTTGCCGATAAAAGAGAAATTATCAACGAACAACTCACAGAGTCGTGGATGAGTCGACTCAATAAAGCAGAATCATTTTATTCAATTATGTTTACGTTCGTTTGTTTGGATTAAAAAAACCCTAATGAACGGTTATGAGCAGTTGCTAAGCGATTACAGAAATGGAGAGTTTCTTATTTTGTTCGATTTGATTTGACTAGATGGTTCGTTTAAATCACTTTTAGTTCTGTTACATTCCCGAGGAAAGATACGACATCGTTTTGTCGATTCGTGTGTTTTTACTTTACGAGTGAGGATGCGACGTCGCTTTCCTGAACACGAGGAATTGAATGCTCTGCTCATCCAATTTTCTAGTCTTTTTACGAGACTACAAGGCGATTATTTACTTATAATTTTTTAATCAAATATTTTAAATGCAATCGTGATCTCATTTAAAAAATACATAAATTAGATGAAAACAAGATCCAAATAAATAAATAAAGAATTCAAATTTCATTAAAAAAAATTAGATAAATAGAGAATTCAAATTTTGAGAATAAAAATAAAATAAAATGCATAAATTTCTTTTAGCACTCTCAAACAAACTTTTAGCTTATATATGATACTGTTGTAAAATATAACACTGTCAAAATATATAAGTAGTTTTCTTTTTTAACACCTTTAAATAAATCGAAACGAATCCTTATTTTTATGTAATACTAACGTAAAAAGAAATATTTTATGCTGAACCATTTCTCACAATTATAAAATTTGTGTGAAACTAATGAAATACAGAATTTTTTTTTCTTTTTAGCACTCTCCAACGAAATGAAATGAGACCTTTATTTTGTAATAGTGATGTAAAATATAATACTCACGTGCTAAACCTTTATACATACATACATATACATATATATTCAATCTCAAGCTTTAATTTAATATGAAAAATTTCCTATTTTAATCTCTTTTTTACCCTAATTTTTATTTTTACCCACTTTCATAATTTTTTTTATTTTTAATTGAACAACTATTACTTACATGAAAATGTCCTTATATCCACATTTCACAAATAATTTTCGATGTTTTTCGAGCATTGCTGAACTCAAAATCTTAATTTACTATACGCTCAAAAACAAATTTTACAATACACTAGAAACTTAACTTTTAAATGTGACTTAAATTTACAATTTCGAGTTAAGCCATACTTAAAGCTAATGTTTTTAACATGTTGAAACGTAAGATTTCGAGTGTATTGAAAGCTAAGGTTTCTAGAATGCTCAAAATTAGATTTTGAGTTAAATTGTATTCAAAATTAGAGTTTTGAACTAATTAGAAATTAGGATTTCTAACACGCTGAAAAATAAAAGTTTTGAACATAACATAAATTATGGTTTCAAGTTAAGTCGCGTTTAAAAATGTTATGAGAAAAATATGTTAAGTTTTATTAGAAGTGGTTGTTAGGAGTATTTTCATCCAAATATTTGGTATATGACTAAAGATAAAAAAAAAAACAAATTCTACTATAACTGGTCATAAAAATTGTCTTTAAAAACCGAACACGCTCGAAATATCGTGAGAAAAGTGTGTTTGGTTTTGTTAAAAGTGACTATAAAAATACTTTTTTCTAAATATTTTATTTTATTTGACTAAAGATAAAATTATATACATTTATAAAAATTGCCTTTAAATTGCGGCTTAAAAAGAAATTTCGCTAATACTAACGTAATTATAATATATTTAAAAACACCTCAATTACACATGATCAATCTCAGTTCGTTTGGTTTGTCATAGCCTTCGAACCTTTAACCTAGATCATGATCCAAACAGACCATATCTCCAAGCCTAAAGGGAAAAGGCTAACACGAAATCCTTTAATAATAATTTGAGAAATTTTCTGAAATAGCTTTAAATTTTTTTAAGTTTACATAAATAATCTCTTGTAAAAAACTTTTACCAACCTAGCCAAAAAGATATTTTTCAGACTAAATTATCCTCAATAATCCATTTCAATATTTTTACTTTTCTTATTACTCTACACTTTGACAAACTCAAACTCTTGTAAATCTTCTTATTTTCTCCAAACTTATATCTCTTACTAACGGCGGCGATGGATGCTAAAGATAGCAAAGTGCTGACGTTAAGCAATTTATTTCATCATATAGGTATCCGTTTTATATGTGGATTAAAAACATTCAATCCTTCCTCAAATTAAGATTTATTAGGGGTGGCAAATCGGATAAACGAATCGAATTTGAGCCGATACGAATACGATTCGTTTAATATTCGTTTGACACGAATACGATTCGTTTATTATTCGTATCGATTTTTTTAAATCCAAATATGATCCGTTTATTTAGATACGATTTGTTTAGACACGATTATTCATTTAAGACACAATTATCTATTTAAGATCCTATTATTCGTTTAAAACACGATTCGTAAACATAATTCGTTTAACTTAGTAATTATCATTGAGGTCTTTAAGATATTAAAAATAACATATTTTATCAAACATAATATATATTTAATAATTAAATGTTTATATTATGAGTTATTTATAGTAAATAAATTTATATTACATATTTTTCTAAAATTTATTAAAATATATTCGTTAAGGATACGAGTATTCGTTAAAGATACGATTATTCGTTTAAGACACGATTATTCGTTTAAGACACAATTATTCATTTAAAACACGATTATTCGTTTATTCGTTTAATTAATCGTGTCTTAAACGAATAATCGTATTTTGCATGCTAAACACGGATACGACACGAATAATAATCGTGTTAATACGAATACGATACGATTATTATTCGTATCAAGATTTTAAATCCAAATCCGTTTAATGACACCAAATTCGTATCGAATACTCGTGTCGTGTCCCAAATTGCCACCCCTAAGATTTATATTCAATCTTATTTAGGTAGCAAAAAGTAATTGATTTAGTGTTGAAATTACATTAATTGGTTGTTGTATAAATACAAAGTTATGAATGAATTTAATGATGTAGAGTTGTTGATTGAATTTGGGTCAAGGATTTTTTTACCCAAAAATCATTTTTCGGGTAAGGCCAAACTTTATCTTACCCTAAAAGTGAGTTTTGGATAAGACAATCACTTTTCGGGTAAAGAAAAATTTGGCCTTACCCTAAAAGTGGTTTTAGGGTAAGGCAATTACTTTTCGGGTAAGGCAAAATTTTGCCTTACCCGAAAAGTGATTTTAGGGTAAGGCAATTACTTTTCGGATAAGGAAAAATTTTGCCTTACCCTAAAACCACTTTTCGAGTAAGGCAATTACTTTTCGAGTAAGGCAAAATTTTGCCTTACCCGAAAAGTGGTTTTAGGGTAAGGCAATTACTTTTCGGGTAAAGCAAAATTTGGCCTTACATTCTATATTTTTTGTGTAATTTTTTTATATTATAACAATATTAAATCCTTCTTGTATTTTTTCGGGTAAAGCGATCAAATGCAGGATGGCCATCGGCAAGCCAGTAATCGATTAATTGGTGAACATGTGTTGAGCAAATTCAAGGACCCTAGCAGAATTTATACACCAAAGAATATCCGAAATGACATACATAATGATTATGGAGTGCTTGTATCTTATAGGAAGGCATGGCTAGCAAAAGAAGAAGCGCGTCGATTGGTGAACGGAGATCCAGTCGAGTCGTTTAAGGTACTCCCTCAACTTTGTCATGTATTGCAAGAAACAAACTCGGGGACAATTACACATATTGAAAATGATGATGAGGATTATTTTTTGTACTTCTTCGTGGCCTTTGGGGCATCTATCCGAGGGTTTCATGGAGCCATCCGTCCGATAATTGCTCTTGATGGTACTTTTTTGAAATGGGCATATCGATGGACTTTGTTTTTGGCATTTGCTGTTAATGGAAACAGTCACATATATCCTGTGGCATTCAGGATTTGAGATTCTGATAACGACGCATCTTGGGAATGGTTTTTGTCAAAACTCCGTGAAGTAATTGGCCTAACATCATATTTGATTTTTGTTTCGGATCGACGCACTAGTATTGAGAAAGGCATAGCTACAGTCTTCCCACATACATATCATGGCTTTTGTACTTATCATATTCATAAGAACATCTAGGCAAAATATAGAATAAGAGAGAAAAAGTCAGAGACGTTCTTCCCTGGGTATTACAGCGCTGCTAAGGCTTATACATTTATCGAGTTTAATGATCGGATGGACAAGTTGAGGAGTATACATCCAGGAGCAGCAAACTACTTAAAGAATGAAGTGGGTTTTCATCGGTGGGCTAGAGCACATCTTCCAAAGCGGCGTTATGACACATTGACTACCAATATAGCCGAGAGTATGAATGCACTATTAAGGGATGCACGGACACTCCCAATTATAGCATTGTTGGATTAGATCCGATCAGTAATGCAAGGATGGTTCTATGACAAGAGAGAAGAAGCTGCAAAATGTGAACCACAAACTCTTTCCCCGTGGGCCCAGGCCAAAGTCAACAATCATGAAGTAGAATCCGAACGACTAATGGTGTACCCTATTTTTAGTTTTGAATTTCAAGTGAAAAGTATAGGACAAGAAAACTTGGTGGATTTACGCGCAAAGAGTTGCACATGCCGGCAATTTGATCTAATGCAATTACCTTGTTCACATGCACTTGCAGCAACCCGTTTTATCAGAGGACAATATAACAATCTTTGCTCCCATTATTACACAAATGGCGCACTTGTGTTAGCTTACGCGGAGAATATATATCCTATAGGCAATCAACATGATTAGGTTGTTCCTGATGAGATTCGGAATATAATAATTAAGCCGCCTCGTGGGAGGATACCGACTGGTCGACCAAGGAAACAACGTATTCCATCTACAAGTGAAGATGTGATTAGAAAAACATGTTCACGCTACAAGAAAGTTGGCCACAACCGTGCAACGTGTCAAAATCCAATTCGTTTAGACTAAAATGATCATGCTATTTGTTTTTATAGAGTCAAGATTATTATTATTAATCTTGTAATAAATGAAAATATTGATGTCGTATTTTTATTATAATTTCAATGTTTAAAAGAGTCAAATGTAACTAAACGCTGTCATCATGTTGTTAGTCCTCGTCGTCATGGAATAGATATCTTAAAATTATTATTCTTTCACTGAAAAGTTCAAAATGTCGATTAATTACAATAATATCTAGCACGAATTGTTTATTACAATCATAATTATATTGTAATAGTATCGATTAATTACATTAGAATCAATAATTATACTTTAATAATGTAAAACTGGATGTTATGTATTTTTCAGGTACCTTAATTTTTTTTAGTACTTAAAAACATAAAGTATCCAAAAAGGTAGCCCTGAGTGATTTACCTAATTTTTGGGTAGTCTATGTTATTCGAGTACCCAAAAAAAATAAAATATATATATATATATATATAATACCAAAATAAAAATCATTAATTATTATTAATAAATTATTATTAAATATTATTATTTTCATTTTATTGTTATTATTAATTACTATAATATTAGTAATGAGTTACCATTATTATTAGTTATTATAATTTTTATATTAGTATTATTATAATCATTCTTATTAATATTTTTAATTTATTATTATTAATTGTTATTATTATTTTTATATTATTTGATTCTTATTCTCTTATTCATTTATTCTCTTTATTCTTCTCTTCTTTCTTTTTTTTATTTTTTCTTATCTCTTCTCCTTTTTCTTTTTTTTTTCTTCTTCTTCTTCTTCCTCTCTTCATTTTTTCTTATTTCTTATTACTTTCTTCCTTTTTTCTTCTTCTCTTCTTCCTCTTACTTTTCTTATTTATTTTTTCTATTTTCAATCTTATTAAATATTTTTCGGGTACCTTTAATTTCGAGTACCCGAAAAATAGAAGGTACCCAAAAAATTGGGTACCCTCTCTAGACCCAATTTCGGGAAAGATTTCAATTTCGGGTACCCAAAATTGATAATTCCCAAAATTGGAACCCAAGAGGGTACCTTATATTTGTTAGGTACCCGAAATTAAAGGTACCCAAAAAATTGGATACTTTAAGTTCAAATGTCATTAAACCACCTCAAATTATTAAAATATCATTAAACCCCTCAAAAATTTAGGAAAATGCTTTAAAAAACATAAAATATTTTTATAAATTATACAACATCCTAAGAAAATAATATTTTTATACGAATAACACCCCCACAGTCTAATAATTACGCAAATTGTAATTGATTAAATTTTGGATTTTCAAATATAATTTTCAAAGTAACGTATTTTTAGTTAGAGATTCTCAATATGAGTGCTTGTTTTTCATAATGTTGACGTTTAACACTATAACAATACTAATTTAATTTTATGAAAATATAAATATTAGTATAATAACGCATGTTTGACATATATCGCGTTCATGATAAAAATTCAAAACTATACATATATGCACATCCTATAACAACATGCCGATGAATAGGTCCAATGCAATCTTACGCCTTAACATAACACCGTGATCCGAGCCAAAGTCAAATGAACGACCCAATCCAAGCAACTCAATGAACTTGCATGTGAACACCCCACAATCACCACTCCCTGGATGTTGTCTTGGCACATCCGACGTCTTCCGTTCAAATGTGAAAGGTTGTAAGTTGTTCCCTAACTCTGGCCTCGCCTTATATATCCCAACATGACGTATAAGACGAGGTAATAATTAGCACAAAGGTCTCATATGGCCTTTCATCGCGGCGTTTGAGTGTGATGAAGGCGATGAATCATACACCGTGATGTGACAGTCCGAAAAATTTACAGCACATGCAACCCAGTGATCACCTCCACATGTGACTAGAATGTAAACAACATCAACCATCTCCCAATTTTTATGCACGCCCTCGTCATCCCTAGTCACATATTGTGCAACATCAACGCCGTCGAAACATGATCCCAACTATTTAGTACCACTGGCCACATCCCGCCATATCGCCTCAAGGGTGGCCTACAAAACATGCAACAAAAAAATTAAGACATTTTTTTATAATTACAACTGTTATATATATAATCTAACATATTCTAAAATAATAATACATATAGATGCACGGATGCAATGGTCCAATGTTGAGTGATCGCCCAAGGCATAGCTAGTTGTCGATGTGCGACCATGTTTAGAAACCCGTCAATATGCTGAGTTATAGGACAAATATGTCAGTGAAAAAAAGTCACACATAGCCTTAGGGTTTAATAAAAATCAAAAAAGGAAAAAAATTGAAAAAAAATTAAAACTTGTAAATGTAACTTACAGTGTCCTCTAACCACACATTCCGATCTATAATCCCACGGAGCCAACCAGTTGTAATGGTGACATGCTTAGTTTTAATTCGTATGTCACTACTCTTAATCCACTGCAACATCATCGCATATTTTTCCTCTGAAACTGGCGCAAGCGGCTCAATGACGTGTTTGTGACCGTATCGTGGACATGGTCTATATTGTAGAGGAGGTCATTGTCGAGGCCTATTGAACATTGTATACGGGCTCTATACGTAAGGACCCGGTTTATACGGTCGACCGTACCGACTAAGAGCTTCGACTCCCCCCGGCCCCGGCCTATTTTCTGGTGGAATACTATCATAATCTGTATGGTGCTCCGAAAACTCACCAGGCCCGCTAATTTCCTATATGAAAAACGATATATTTAGTTTTTCATATGTGGTATGATAGCAGAAAAATCAACAAATAGATGTAATACTCATACACAAAGCCATACTCATAAGACCTATCAAACATCTTTATTTATATCTTATAATTTATATTTATTTACCTGATTAGCTAGTATGGGGGTTGCCCATTCAAACCCCTCATCCTCATTGTGGAAGCCTTGACAGTTGTCATAATACTGATGCGTTTGCCTCCAATCCTCCCACTTTGCTATGAACTGGGTCATCTCCGTTCGTTGTGTATCCATGAACTATGTAATCTCTGTCCGCTGAGTATCCATCCAATCTTTTATATCAGTTTTCAAGCTGTTAATTTTTTGAGTGATATTATCACTCAACGATGAGAAATCTCGAGTGAGCTCTTCTTTTAATGTTGTGATATCTCGAGTGAATTCTTCTTGCATTGATCGAGTATCATGAAAATGATCTCCATCGTTTACTGTCTAGGTCCTATAAAAGGTGTCCTCTGAGATGGGCACTTGAGAGAGGGATGGTCGTGTAACCTACATTATCCAAGCATAAAATTATTTATTCTAGAAACATGTGTATGCATGTACATGTGCATAATTTACGTGCAAAATAACCATCATATGCTTACTTTCTCTCAGCGTGCAGTTTTTTGTACTGGACCCCGATTCATAGTATGTTGGAACTCACCCTCAGTGCTACTACATATGCTAGTCATTCTATGATTAGAAAAGAGATTACCACCATACTCACCCTCATTGGCAATGTCAACGGACGCAAGCAACTCTTTGATATACGGACCCACTAACTCATTGGCTGATGGCTCTAACATACGGACAACTTCGGGTGCCTGTAGCAAAGCAATAGAGCGACATCCATCATATAGAAGTGACAAAATTAATAAATTTTCAAACAAGAAAATGAACTTCACTTTCTTACATGTGCATCGTCAAATAATTTCTTCTTTACTAAATTCACTGTCAAATTTTTCTTTTTTGACCTCCATCTAACAATTCGGGGTATCCTGGCATTCACAAGTTGCCCAAATATACGACTGGCGGATGAAATTGCTTCATATATCCATATCTGTAATAATAATATAAATTGTTACTTAACAATAATATGAACATTAAGCGAAATATTATATAGTTTTCATAAACACGTAAAAAAATCACATACCTGGAAAGCAATGCTCAAACCCTCAAGATCGTACGTACAAGTCGAGCTTTCTTCGTCGTCAGTTTTACTTCGAAACCTGGCAAAAGGTCCTCCCATGATTCAGCACAAAGACCTATACGTAAAGCGCCAAACAGCAGTACCCCAAGGATACTGGTTGAATTCATCCAAATCATCCAATATCCATAACAACCATATATCTACATAATTACGATGGGACCTCTCGAATATAATATGCTCCATAAAAAAAAAAACAACGGTAATTTCACAGCATCATAATCATCAATCTGTGAAAAATCAAAGTTCTTGTAGATCATGGTTAACTGAGACAATTTAATGTTAGATTCGCCACCAAAATATTGGACCTTTAAATGATTGCTCCCCCTAACCATCCTTGATGGATAACGACCAAATCTTAGGCTTGTGATAAGCTCAAACTCGACCCAAGAAAACGAATACATTGACCACCTACTAGAAACCACATTTCGTCATGGGCAGTCTGTGTGTATGCCTCATGCAACAACATATAATGGGTCAAATTACTAGAGAAGTGAAGGTCATTAAGGTCTATGAAATATCTCATACACGTCTCTCTAAAAAGCTCAAGTTGTCTAAGTGTGAGTTTCTCTCGAATTGTGTTCAACATTTTTAGTTTAGACAGTGATGTAGGAATGCCATGAAAGTGATCGGCGGAATTAATTTTTAGTCTCCTAACTGGCTTGGCCATTTTCTTTTACCTGAAAAAATTAAATTTTCCAATATATTAATTACAGTATTAATGCTAAAAAATATAATCATAAAATCATAATGTAAAAATTCATTGATAATTTTATTACATTTTATATATTTTAATAAATTATTACAACAATTTTATAAGAAAATAACAAGATAATAATATAAATATTTTTATTATTATAATTTTTATTTGTATTATTAATCTTATGTTTATTCTATTATTATTACCATCATTATTAATTAATTATTATTATAATAATTAAATAATCATTATTATTATTTATTAATAATCAATTATTATTATTATTATTTATTATTACTAATTAATTATTATTACTTTGATTATTTATTGTATTATTAATTATTACTAATCAATTATTATTATTACATTTCATATTATTATTACATTATCAATTATTTTTATTACTATCATTATTAATTATTATTATATCTCATATTATTAGTTATTAATTATTATTACTATTATTTTATTATCATTAATTATTTATTATTAATAATTATTTTTTATCAATTATTATTACCATTATTATTTATTATTAATCAATTACATCTCATATTATTATTACCATTATTATTTATTATTAATCAATTACATCTCATATTATTATTACCATTATTATTTATTATTAACCAATTAGATCTCATATTATTATTATCATTATTAATTATTATTGCATCTCATAATAATATTATCATTATTAATTATTATTACTATTATGATTTATTATTACTAATTATTGTTAATCAATTTTTATTGTTATATATCATATTATTAGTTATTAATTATTATTACTATTATTATTAATTATTAATCAATTATTATTATTACATCTCATAATATTATTATCATTATAAATTATTATTATTACCATTATTATTAATTATTATTATTGATTGTTTATTATTAATTTCCCTATTATTAATTATTAATTATAATAAATAAATATATTTAAAAAATTATTAATTTTAATCCTTATTATTATATATATTTATGAAAATTATTATCTAAATATAAATTATTTATAATTTATAAAATTATTAGGGAGTCAAATGATATTTTATAATCGGTTTCGATTCGTTTCAATTTTAAACCGAAATTGAACCGAACCGATTATTTAAAAACCGATTAGAACCGAACTTAATTTTAAAACTGAACCGAAGCGAACCGAACTGTTCGGTTCGATTCGATTGGGCATTTTTGCCCACCCCTAATTTTAATTATTATTGAATAATTAAAAAATCATTAATTTATTATTATAATAATTAATTGAGGATTGAATTTGACATAAAAGAAGTCAGTAGTAAGCCCAGCGGCATGCTTTTTTGGGAGTAAATATAATACACAAATATTGGCCATTTCTCGGCAAATAACCCAAAAAATAATTTTCCCGACTATTTCCTATAGGCCCAGCATGCTTTTCGAGAATCAATCAATGCAACACAAAATTTGGTTCTCTCTCTGGCAAATAAACCATTTTCGGGTATAATTTACCCGAAGTTTCCAGAAAACTTCCCGAAAGCTACTGAAATTTCCGGCCTCGACTTATTTTCAACAAATGTTTCACAAAACTTTCCTTTTCCGACCAAATTTTCTTCACATTTCAAGTAAATACATTCACATTATTAATACTCAACAAAAATCATGCTAAAAATATATCTTTTATTCATTTTATATTAAAACTATTCAAACAAAACTATAAAATACTTACCAATCAAAAAATCTTCCGTTCATCATTATTAAGTTAGAATACACCTCTCTTTACTATATAGTTTGTCTCACCATCGTCATCTTCGCCACTACCGCCGCCGTCGTCGCCGTTGAAGAAGAGGTGAAGGTTTTGAGAGTGAGGGTTTAGTTTGTTGAAAAAAGAGTAAAGTAAAAAGTAATTTTTGTAAAAAAAAAGAAAAATTTAAGTGGGCTATAAGGGGTATTGTTGTCCGAAAAATACATTTTATAAAAAGTTATTTACGTAAACTTAAAAAAATTTAAGGCTATTTCAAAAAATTTCCTAATAATTTTATCATATAAATATATATATTTTAAACAGACAATAAAGCCTTCATTCATATCAATAAATATTACAAAGTTGCAAATTTATACCCAATTTATACCCATCCCAAAAATGTTGTTACACAAGTTAAATACAATTGATACCCAAATATATTTTTAAAATATTGAGGTGCTAGGAGAAACGAAAAACAAATGCATATTTGGTGTTTTGTGAATATATGAACTAGAAAAAAAATAACATATTACAGAAAAATACTTGAAGTGAGAGCTTCGCAGGACCAAATTCCACAGCTCTTTACTTGTCCTCTCCATCTTTTGGTATAATCTTTCTGGTTGAAATTGTATTAAACTTTCTATGACAAACTTGATATAATAGAGAATCTCTCATATCTTAATAAATACTACAACAAATTACTGCATGTAAAGCTCAAAAATTACAGATCTGAAAAAAAAATTATCACAATAGTGAAAATAAACATAAACTTACACAACCACCATAAATCTAAATCTGGATGGACAAAAGCTATCATGAAGTGGATATAATCTACCGGATAAAAATAAGCCACCATAGATTTATATTAGGTGAAAATTTGTACTTACTAATGAAAACAAAACAGAAAGTAAAATGAAAAATAAAAAGAAATGGAGAAAGCCTACCAGAGATGGAAGAAGAACTCAATCTCCAGTGAAAAAGAAATAGGCAAACATAAGAGGAGTGCATGAGAGGAGAGAGAGAAATTTCCAGAGACATATAAGTTTTTTATTAATTATTTAATAATTGGCGATTTATTGATACAGCAATAAATTCATTATAAAATATTTACATAAAATTATGTCTATAAACATTTTGGTTAGGCTTCATAACCTACACTATATTAATTAGTCATATTTCATTGTTAATATTGATAGATTATTTTTTATCAGATTTATTCTTACCATAAAAATTAATTGGAAAGTTTTATGATTTTATTATAACAAAATAATTGTATATTTATTATAGTTATTATAAATAATCACGGTACTTGAATATCAAAATCTGTCGAATGCATGCACATTCTCAATTTTAAAAATTCTAAACACTTTCAACAACACAATTTACTGAAAAACTGACTTTTTTTTTTTAAACTAACGATCATTTTTTAAGTATAGCAATCGCTGATTATTTTATATATTACAGCAATCCCAAATCGACCATAAGGGAAAAAAAATTTGATTTTTGATTCTTACAAACATATTATGCATTTCATTGTCAATTTTGTTTTCTATTTTGATATTAATTAAACATGTGTAGATGTGATGCTAATAGACGAGGAAAAAATTTTGGTGGAGTGATTCTTTTTAATTTTTTAAATGATATATAAATGTAACATAAATTTGTCTTCATTTCTAACGTGAATACCACCTCATAACATCACCAATTAAACTAATTATTATTCATATTAATAATATATTTAATAAATTTGTCTTATGGTCCAAAATAAGGATATATATATATATATATTTTTTGATTCATCAAAAATTTGGAACATTAAATGTCAAGTAAAAATAATATTTTCTATATATTTTTAGTATTGTACAATCCTTTTCCATTTAATAGGTTGGCGAATTAAAGAGAGAGTTTTAAATGCAATTTATATTGTATTGTAGGTATACCTCTCTTTACAATTTTAGAGTTTGTTTAGTTCTTTCAGGCTAAAGCATATGTACTATACTACATTACACTGCGATATATCTAAGTTAGTATATATCTAACGAGAAACAAACTATTAGGTCTTCAAAGTATTATAAATTATACATTTTAGTTCAATAATTTAAAAATTACCCATCTAACTCTCATGTAATATCTTTGATATGGTTAAAATATGTTATCGTCGATATTGTTAGATTCTAAATTTTTCGATTTATATAATGGTATAATTAAGCTTAAAAAATGAGTAACAATAAGTCAATATTTTTTTTAGCATGATGCCATGATCTATATGTAATTTTCAAATTATTGAAATTAAATATACATTATATCATATTTAAAAAAAAAAAAAGTCTTTTTCTCTCGACATCTAAACTATGTAAGTTGTAAAAATTATATCTAATTAAAACATTAAAAATAAAAAATATTATAGCAGTTTCAAACACATCGTAAGAATATAATATAGACTAAAATAAACAATAACATAGTTTATGATAAATATTTTAGTTACAAATAACTCACATTTTTAACATATACTTTGGGTAAAAATCAATTGATAATATCATTAAATTTGGTTGAAAAAAAACTTTATTATTTGAATTGAATTGTAAGAAAAAGAGAGGTATTTCGTTGTCACCTAGTGAATATTATTACAATAGGATCTTTAATTTCTTATAAATATTTCTCTAACTAATTACAATAATTACAGTTTCTTTATCATTTTATTAAGGATTTATATCATTAATATCAATTGTTTGCATCCATAAAATTAATAAATTTAAAACTTCAATTTATAATATATAAATTAATTATAATAATTAAAATAATTATTCACTACTTTGAGACGAAAAAAATCATCAATATTTTCAATTATAATACTATGAAAATAATTTTTAATTAAAAAAAGGGACATAGTCCATAAATTGAAAAATAAATTAGGATTACTTTACCTATAACAATAACAATAAAATAATAATAAATAATTAATTTACAATAATATAAATATTATTAGATTAATTGAAAAAAAGGAGGTGCTTTAAAACACCTCATTTGACTAATAAGGGTCCGTTTCGGTTCGGTTATAACAGCTCTCGAACCCGAGCCTTGCAAGACGGTCCCTAAAGGACCAGACCACAAGATTCAGAAACGAAAGCTGGTTTTGGGCGCTGAAAATTAATATTATATAACAACTGTACTATGATTTTAAAAAATATTTTATATTATATATACAATTTATTGATTTTGCACTAAAATTTATTAAGAGTCGCGAGATTTAATTTTAACATCATTCACAAACACCTATGTCTAATTTGGACAATATCTACAAAAAAGTCGATAATTTTAATTAAATTTACTCATGTATTAATTTATTAAAATTAACTCATGTATTAATTACTAAAAATTTGTGTTTAATTTGATGATATCTATCAAAAATTGAAAATTTTAATTAAATTTAGTTCAATATCGAGAGTCAAAATTGACATTCAATTTAAGTGAAATTTATTTCTATTTAAAAAAATACTATCTCCGATTATTTAAGAAAAAATTATTTACACATATTATTAGAGGGATTTAAATCTCTTAAGTTAAAATAAGGTGTTCTAATAATAAAGCGTTCTAAAATATCTCATTTTTTCTTTAGCAATGTTGATTGATGATTATTATTGATATTTTTAGATAAAATTTATCAAATATTTAGATTAAAAAAATACTAGTTAATGTTATTAATTATGTATATATATGTAGCTCTGGAACCTGAGACTAAAAGACCGAACCAACAGCTCAAGCAAGAGGGTTAATAAACTTTTACATTATAATTTATTAGTAGTATAATTATCTATTATTTAGGTAACTGAGGATCAATTTAACACTTATCTATATATTTTATTACTTATTTTAAAAATATAATCAATTTTAATTTAATAAAATTTATTTTTAGATTAGAGTATAAGTACATATTAATTAAAATAATAATCATAATGTTTTAATAGTTGAGTAGCACTAATTTATTTTTTAAAAAAAGTTGAATATATATATATATATTACGGAATATAAATATTATTTTTTTAAATTTCTCAAATTAATCTTAAATTGCATTTTTTTCTCTTCTTTTTCAAAATAAATATATAGGGATGTAAGTAAATAGCTTAAGAGGTAGTTTTGAAATAATAATTATTACAATAGATTAATTAATTACAATAAATTAATTAATAATAATCAAATTATGGATTTCATTGCCAACTATTGTATTTAATTAACAATTAATTATTTGATTATATTAAGTTTGATTAGTCTGGATTTATATTGGGTCAAGCCAAGAACTGACTCGAAAAAATATAAAATTGAATGAATTTTAATAAATTTATTTGAGTTCAAGTTCAACTTTCTAAAAATCTGACCTAAACCTAATTTTTTATCAATATTATTCGTATTTTAAAAGTTTAAATATCAAAATTACATATTATTTGAATTAAATCGTAAGAAAAAAGAGAGGTATTTTAGAACACCTCAATTAATTAGGCAACAGGGTTTGTTTGTTCATTGGCTCTCGAACCTCAGACAAAGCACCATGATCCCATAAGAACCATACCACCAAATCCAAGGAAGAGAACTAATTTGAAAATTTATTTTAATAATGTTTAATAATTATGTGTTGCCTTCTCATATTCTCTAACTTCCAATAAATGCTTTTTATCATTGATTAATTGCATTATATTAACTTTATAGAGATTATGATGTTATTATTATAATAAAATTTAAAAAAAGATTGTAGTTTATAAAGACTCTAACATTATCGTCCAATTTTAAATTTCTGTTATTTAAACAACTTCATAAAAAAAATTAATAAATTTAAATTAAATTATTAATTTCAAGTAAAAATATAACAATGTCAAAAGTACCGTAAATAATATAACATACAAAAAATAACTTATATTTTTAATAAATATGCAAATCAACTCAAATAAATCAATAAACTCTTATTATATATAAATATAAATTGAACATAATATTTCCATCAACTTTAAAGAAAAAAAGAATTTAACACAATATCACAAATAAAAGTGTAGTTAATCATATTAATTATAGTTGAATAATTGTGAGAAAAAGAGAGGTAGTTTAGAATACCTCATTTAGATAGCATAAGAATGCATATATATATGTATATATATATAAGCCCTCCAACCTTAGACAAGAATCATGAACCCATATGAATCTTGCCTTAAGTCTAACAAGAGGACTATTCTTCTTATTACCATAAATGATTAACACTTTAATTATTCATTTAATTGAAGCTTTTTGTATTTAGGTAATTTAATTAGGGTTGTTTTTCGCAACTAGTACTAAATATTTGTATTGGATGGAGTAGCCTTCGAGTCTATCAAAGGCAGTACTCAACCCATCTTTTGTACAATACTTTTAACCTTAAGTATGAGCAGATAGATATCTCTTCAATTTAAGTACAGAATTCACATTATTTTTCACCATAATCCCAATTATGTAAAGTATATAAATTTTCATCATATTCTCAACTATGTAAAGTATTTCAAAAACCAAAATTGTGGGAGGTATACTATTTTAATTGATGTGTAATTATAATATACTAATTTAAGTATTACATAAAATGCTAATTAATTTTAGTAAACAATTTTTAAAAAATAGACACACACACATATATATATGAGTGTTTATATATCTTAATTTAGTAATTAATTCTATAGCTCTGATTTAGTACTTTCAATCAAACCTAAATTAAGAAACATGAGTATCTTTTTTATATTTGAGTATTTATTTTAAAAAATACTTGTCAAATTTAATTAGTATTTGGATTGATTTTACATGCTAATTAAAATAGTACTTAAAGTGTTTTATAATTAGTATAGGAGTATTTTATGGATAGACATGTAATTATCACAATTGGTTGCTACCTCCAATTAACTTTTTTAAAGAAGTTAAAAGAAAAGCACTATATGAACACAATTTTTACAACAATTTCAAATTCACAATTGTATATTACCTTTTTTTTAACCCTAAAAATAAAAGTGTACATATTGGATGATAATTTATGATAGTAGGTGAAAATCTAATTTTAAATTTTTTTTACATAAATAAAAAAAATCCACCAACTTAATCTCTTTTAGCTAATTTTGGTCACAAATAACACAATTTTTTAGTAAATACTTTATCTCAAAATCATCACAAATTGGCAAAGTATTTATCAATTTTTGGTAGCACCATATTTTTTTAAATTATTATATAATTATATATTAATAAAATAGCATTTAAGATATGTTTGAGATTGAATTATTGTGAGTTTAAATCTATCATTATTGCGATATAAAATTTTTTAAAATATTAAATATTAATAAAAAAAAGTTGATAGGTCCATAAAAAGTTGGTGTTATTAATAACTTTTTTGATCTTTACTTTGAAAGTGCTAAACATCCTTTTGAATCGTTGGTACACTTGCACTCATAATAAAAAAGGATTTTAACTTATTTTAAATGTAAATTAGGAAAGATAATCCGTAATTGTAATATACTCAGTATTCAAGGAGACTGCCTGTATATTATAATAGGAATACTACCCAAATTTTTTTGAAAAAGTCTATATATTATGGAGAACAAATTCCTACCACTGCAAGTGATAGGAATCGAACACACTCCTTTAACTATTAAGACTAAGCCCTGATGACTTACTTGAATTAAGTATTAATTTTGACGAATAACATCAAATTAGATCTGATCAATATTCTTAAATAGATTGTTACTAAATATTTAATCAAAATTTTCTAAAAAGTACCAAAAGTAAAAACACCATCAAATAAACATGTTCTTTCTTAGGATATGGATGTCCAAGTTACACTACAATAATGTTGATGGATGATTGTTATTGATATTTTTAGATTAAAAAAGGATAAAAGTGTAGTTAATATTATTAATTATAACAAAAAGGTACTTTAGAATACCTCATTTAATAATCAAAGCTGAAGCTGTTGATCAGATCATATATATATATATAGTCCTCGAACCTCAGACTGGGAGGTTGATCCTACAGGACCAAACCAACAAGCCTAAGGAAGAGAGCTGCCAACTTTTCACATTATAAAAGGTTTAGTACCTTTTATTTAAGTAATTAAATATATTAATTAGCATTATAATAAGTATTAAACTGAAAATTATGTAAACAATTATCTGAGCTTTCGATTACTTGTTTTAAAAATATAATCAATTTTAATTTAACAGAATTTATTTTTTTATTAGAATATAAGTACATGTTATTAAAATAATACTCAAGAGTACTTTATGAGTTGAGTAGCACTAGATATTATAAAAAATATTTTTAAAATGTGTTAAGAGTACATATATTAGGAAATATAAATATTATTCTTTTAAAATTCTCAAATTAATCTTAAATTGCACATTTTCTCTCTTGTTTTTCAAAATAAATAAATAGGCATTAGGGATATATAAGTCAATAGGTTAAGTGGTAATTTTAAAATAATAATTATTACAATAGATTAATTAATTACAATAATTAAATTAATATTAATCAAATTCTGGATTTCATTGTCAACTATTCTATTTAATTAACTATTAATTATTTGAATTATATAGATGTGACGCTGATAGGTAAGACGTAATTTTAAAATAATGATTACAGTGGAATTAATTAGAATATCAAAATTCAAAACCTTCAACCTAAGCAGTGGGAAATATTTTGTGGTAGAAATATTCTTGGAATAATATGTGTACTTGGCTTTAATCAAGAATTATTATGTCACTGTTAATTATCAATATTTGACAATTTCAATACTAATAACTTGTTTTGGTGGGAATTAAATTTAAGACTAGCGTGTAATTAAATAAAAATTATAATTTATCATCTTTTAAGTCTTTTATTTTTTAATTGAATTTAATTACCATTTAAATCTAAAAGTTACGTCTTGATGATAAAATTTGAATTTATTGATTAAACTCGACAATCTATTAAATTAAAATTGGTTGATATATTTCATCGATTAAATTATAATAAAAAAGTACTTATAAATAAAAATTTGACACTAATTTTGATAATAATCACAGTAATTATAGTTAGGAGGAGTAGAATTTTGAATGGGTAATAAAACTTGGTCCTCTTTTGACTTGGTAATATTTGAATTTAGCATAATCTGAATCTACAAGAATTACATTCAAAATTCTTCTTTGACTATCTTCCTTTGAAACTTATTTCTAGAAGTTTCTATTATTCTACAACATCTTTCACGTGTTATCAAATAATCATTTATTATTACAAAATAAGTGAATAACATTATATACATAGAATATAATAAATAATAGTTTAGTTATAAATAAGATGATAAAAAGGTTTTGATTTGGACTGATTTGAAAAAAGTATGAAGTTTAAAACCAAGTTAAAAACAATTCGGATAGGTTTAAGATTGGATCAAGTTCGGTTACTCTGAATCCGTCAACGCAGACCAAAATTCGAGGTGGGCTATAAAAACCCTATCCGAACCAAAAATTTTGCCATAGCTAGCTATAAATATCAAAATTATATATTATTTGAATTAAATTATAAGTATTAAATTGAGACTAAAGTCTAATAAAAATTTTATTTTGAGTATGATCCATGCTCTTTGTTTTATTAAAAAAGTAACTGATAAAATTAGTTAAATGTAAATATGATATTTAGATTTTGTTTGGTGCCGCGGTATTTTTGTGTGCTTCAAAATAAAGTTAAAAAATGTCTAATAACACTAATTTTTAATAAAATCTATCGATTCTAACTTTGACGCCATCACATTTTAACACCAATATATGTCAAGATAAATAATTTATTTTTAAATAATTTTAATTTTTAATATATTTATATTTTAGTTAAACTGTTATATTTTAATAATTTGTTTTTAAATAATTTGTTTTTGATACATTTATTATTTTAATTTTTAATAATCTTATATTTTTAATAATAACATCATAATCTGTAAAAAGTTTCTAAAATAACTAATTAACATCTAAATCAAATAATGCTATGAACATAAATTAAAATTTTTAAATAATAACAAAGTGATATCAATTAGTTATTTTACAAACTTTTTACAGATTATGATGCTATTATTATTATAAAATTTGAAAAAAAAATTAGCTCACAATGACTCTAAAATTATCGTCAAATTTTAGATTTCTATTAGTGGAACAATTTCATTACAAAGAATTTATTAAATTTAGATTAATAATATTTTATAAATTATATTATAATAACCCCCTTTAATTAAACTACTCTACTAATAAATAATAATAATAATAATAATAATAATAATAATAATAATAATATTTAGGTTGATCTCATGGGGACCAAAGAAGAGAGCTAACAACTTCTCACATTATCATATATTAGTACTCATATTTAAAGTAATTATGGTTACAACAACTATTAAAATGAAAAATATATAAACATTTATCTATATTATTTATTTACTGATTTTAAAAGCACTAATCAATTTTAATTTAATAGAATTTATGTTTAGATTATATTATAATTATATGTTAATTAAAATAACTAACACTGAGAGTGTTTTATGAGTAGCACTACGTATATTAATTATTTTTTAAAAAAAAAATGAGTTAAGAGTATATATATTATGAAATATAAATATTAATTTTTTAAACTTCTCAAATTAATCTTAAATTACATATTTTTCCCTTGTTTTTTAAATATATATATGGATGTCAGTTAATAGGTTAAGAGGTAATTTTAAAATAATTATTATTATAATAGATTAATTAATTACAATAAATTAATTAATAATAATCAAATTGTGGATTGCATTGTCAACATTTGTATTCAAGTAATTATTAATTATTTGAATTTGTATAGATATGACGCTAATAGGTAAGATGTAATTTTAAAATAATGATTATAATAGAATTAATTATAAGATCAAAATTCAAAACCATTCACCTAAGCAATGGAAAAATATTTTGTAGTAGAAATATTTTTTGGAATAATTTGTGTACTTAGCTTTAATCAAGAATTATTATTCCATTGTTAATTATTAATCTTTGATAATTTCTCTACTAATAACTTATTTTGATGGGAATTAAATTTAAGATTAATGTCATTAAATAAAAATTATAGTTTTTGTCGCCATTTAAGACTTTTATTTTTCAAAAACGTGTTTTTTAATTGAATTTAATCACCGTTTAAATCTAAAAGTTACATCTTGATTGTAGAAATTAAATTAGTTGACTAAAATCAACAATTCAATAGATTAAAATTGATTGATGATGCTTCATCGACTAAATTCACAATGAAAACATAATCATAAATAAAAAATTGAGGGATCGAAATGATGAAAATTTGACACTAATTTTTATAGTAATTAGAATAATTATAATTAGGAGGATTAATTTTTTTAAAAAAAATTATGTGTTTATTTGAATTTATTCCTCACTAAAAGGAGAGAACATCTTGACAATTCAAAGAATTGAATGGGTATTAAAACTTGGGTCGTCCTCTTTGAATTGGTAATATTTGAATTCGACATAATATGAATCTAAAAGAGTTACTTTTAAAATTTTTTGTTATTTATCTTTTTTAAAAAATTATTTATATAGGCTTTCGTTATTCTATAATATCGTTCATGTATCATCAAATTTATATAATTTATTATTAAAAAATAAGTGTATAACATTATATATATATATATATAATACGATAAAAATAATATAGTTAATTAAGATAATAATTTAGTTAAAATAATCAAAATTATATATTATATGAATTAAATTGTTAGAAAAAGAGGTATTTTGGAACACCTCAATTAATTGGGCAGTGGGATTTTGTTTGTTTCATTAGCCCTCGAACCTCAAACAAAGCAACATGATCCCATAAGAACCATACCACCGAATCCAAGGAAGAGAAACAATTTTATGTTTTATTTTAATAATAATTAATCATTATGTGTTGCTTTATCTTACCCTATTGCATATATAAATTATATAAGTCAATTATGAATATAATTGAAATTTGAATTTGATTAATATATTTGTTTATTTTTTTTACCTTAAATATATAAATATAAATATTAAATTATTTACTTTTATAAAAATAAAAAATTTAAAACTGATACATTGACATATATATACTTATTAAGTATTATATATATTTATATTTTATAAAAAATTTAATTACGTTGACATAATCAATAGTTCATAAATTGAATGAATTTTTAATAAATTATATGTATACGTTATTTTTTTTATATATATTGATAAGTAAAATATTTAATTCATTCATATATTTAGTTATACAAATTTAAGTTAAAGTTTTTAACTTAATTACATTAAGATATTTTAACAAATTTTTATATATAAGCTATAAAAATAAATATCGCTTAAATATACGAATAATTATATTCAAACTTAAGTTAAAACAAATAAATAGACCATAAGTTAAAGTTATTTATATTTTCAAGAATGATATAAATTATTTTTCAAAAAACATAGTAATAAATCAAAATTAAGGTAAAAGATAAACTCATAAAATTGAAAAAATTTCAATGTCAATTTGTAAAGTATTAAATTGGGACTAAAGCATAATCAAAATTTTATTTTGACTATGATCCATCCTCTTTGTTTTATTAAGAAAATAATTGAAGAGGAGGAGGATAAAAATTAGTAGCAATGTAAAAATGATACTTAATTTTTGTCCGATATTGTGGTGTTTTTGTATGCTTTAAAAATAAAGTTAAAAAATATTTGATAACACCAATTTTAAGTAAAATCTACATATTTTATTATTAATAATTGATATCTAATACTTTGAAGCCATCACATTTTAGTACGAAACAAAGTCTTACCAGACACCACAAGTGACACAGTATAATATTAAGTGAAAATATTACAATCATCTCAAATATATTCTAATAAATGTTTTGTTTATAAATAATTTTAAAATTTTAATATATTTATACTTCAGTCAATAACAGATTCATTCTAAAAAATTTTTGTAAAATAATAAATTGATCTAATTTTCATAATTTCAACAATTTAATCCTTAATATAGTAATATTTAACATCTTAATAACATGTTAAACATAATTATATATGTTTAAGAACAACCAATTAGGACTTGAGTTGCTTAATTTCAACATTTTAATTCCAAGTATGAGAATAAAAAAATCAATTAACATTACGAACATGAATTAAATTGTTAAAATTATAACAAAGTTATGTCAATCAGTTATTTTACAAACTTTTTAGAGATTTAGATATTATTATTCAAACAAAATTTAGAATAATCGTAACTAAACGTGTTGGAATGCTGAGCTTTTGCAACATAGCGAATGCTATTGCTCACGGAAACTCTAAGATTAACATTAAATTTTTGGATCTGTTTTACATTAAAAAAAAAAAAAACCCCTCGTCATAAAGAATTTAATCAATTTAGATTAATTTTGTATTATAAAAACTATAATGTAACTTTTCTTTTTGTTGTTCATTCCACATAAGTTAATATTACAACTTACAAATTTGCACCTATATAAGTTGATATGCTATAGAGATCAATTCAATAACAAATATATTTTAAGTCTATTGAAAAATAAGGAAAAAAATAAAATAAAATCTTCACATTTAGTTTTTCTTTCATGATTTTAACGGGGTAATAAACTTTAAATCACAGAAAATAAATTTTAAATTGAAACTTTCCTGAAAAAATTTTTCAACCCGTTTCTTTTACTCTCTTTTTTGAATTCATTTTTTTAATTTTTATTGTAATAAAATTCTTGCAACATACTTGTTGTAGTAGAGTCTCTCAAATTTAAAAAATAAGCTCATCAAATTTTTTTATGTAACTCTTAAAAATTATAAATTTAAAAATAAAAATTATCACGATATTATAAATAACTATAAATTCACAAAATTATTATAAATTTATATATGAGTAAAGGTAAACTACCATTAAGTAGAAATCCTATCTCCACCAAAGAAATCCTACTATTCCATCTTGGGTGAAGAGAAGAAGTCACTTTTTGGCAAGGTGTTTTTGAAACATCTCGTTTAGCAAATTATGGTCCGGTTCGATTTTTGTAGCCCTTGAACCTAAGACTTGCAAACCAGCCCCTAAAAGACCGGACCACAACGTCATAAATTTGTATAAATTTGAACGGTAATAAATAAAAGGTAAAAATTTTAAAACAAATAAATGCTCTTTTTTATATTTTTTAAATTAAAACGTAAATATAAAAATAAAAATATTAGATATAGAATAAAAATTTATTAAATATTTTAAATATTACGTTTGAAAAATTAAAAAAAATATCAAATACATAATATAATATATGATAAATAATAAAATATAAAAAGATAGTTAATAAATATATACTATCGAATACAAATTTATTAAATACTTATAAATATTATAATTTCAAATAAAAACATAATTTAAAAACATATAACAGTCATAAATACTTTGCATGAATAAAATAATAATTTATAAATAACTTATATTTTTTAAATATTTTTGTTATAAATCAACTCAAAACAAACCAACAAACTCTTCTTATATATAAATACG
Source organism: Melia azedarach (assembly GCA_028052125.1). Taxonomy (NCBI): domain Eukaryota; kingdom Viridiplantae; phylum Streptophyta; class Magnoliopsida; order Sapindales; family Meliaceae; genus Melia; species Melia azedarach. The sequence continues at coordinate 6,250,126 of CM051396.1, read as the reverse complement.
AATAAATGTGGTTAATATTATTAATTATAGTTGAATAATTATGAAAAAAAGAGAGGTACTTTAGGATACCTCGTTCAATTAGAAAAGCAAATGCTTTGATAGATAGCCATCGAACCTTAGACAAAAATCATGAATCCAAATGAATCTTGCCAACAAGTCTAAGAAGAGGGACCAGTCTTCTCATTACCATAAATTATTAATATCTTAGATATCCATTTAATTGAAGCTTTTTGCATTTAATAATTAAGGGTCGATTTTCACAGCATTAATTAGCATTACATCAGTATTTTTATTGGGTAGAGTGGCCTTCGAGTTTGTCAAAGGTAGTACTCGCCCCATTTAATATGGACATGCACAAATATCCCTTCAATTTAAGAATAAATTGCATATTATTTATATGTAGATATTTGAATGCACTATCAATATCGCCATGTAAATTCTTACTATAATCCCAACTATGTAATTACTAGCATTATATGAACATTTTCTTCTTAATACTTTCAAATTGGCCCTCCATTATATATGACCTATTTTTTCTCAAAAATAAAAATGTGTAATAGATAAAAATGTAATTTTTTTATAATTATTTTAAAAAAATCAACTGAAAAACAAATTCCACAAACTTAATCTTTGTTAGCTAAATTTGGTTATAAATAACACAATTTTTTACTAAATACTAAATTTAATTAAAATTAACACAAATTGGCATCAAATTATTATGTATTAATAGTATAATTATTCATTCATTTCATTCTATGAAATTAAAGGTCAATAGTACAATGTTAATTATTGCTATATAAGTTCTAAATTGAAGAATATATGAATATTTATTTATGTGTTTGACTACTTATTTTAAAAGCATTTATCAATTATAATTAACATACTCTAGGAGTTTTTTTAGATTATTATAGAATTATATGCTAATTTAAATAATATTTAAAATATATTTAGAATTGAGATGTTCTAACTTTAAAATAAATATTATAAAATAAAAAGTTATAAATATTAAATATTAATAATAAAAGTAGGAGGATCCCACAAAAGTAGATGTTATAAATTACTTTTTTTTTTCAATTTTGCTTTTAAAGCTTCAATTACCTTTCACTTTGGGTGGTTGATACTAACTCCTCTCAAGTGCAAAGTCAAAACTAATTTTTCTCTTAAATGGTGAAGGCATATTTTATTTGAATTAAATACAAATTCTCACGGTGTTAAAAAGCATAAGCACCACCAAATATATATGTATATATATACATAATTTTTTTTTCTTAGCACTTTGAAACTAATCTTAAATTACATTTTTTTTTTCTTATTTTTAAAAGTAAACATGTAGTGATATATCAGTAGTAGGTTAAGATGTAATTTTAAAATAATTATTATAGTATAATTAATTATATTATGTATCAAAATTCAAAACCCTCTACCTAAACAAAGAAAAATTGTGGTAGACAAATAGAAATACTCTTATAATAATTCACATACACTTACCTTAATTTTATAAGGAATTATCTTACTATTTTAGTAACTTGATTTGGTAGGATTTAAGAGTTATGTCATATAACAAAATAAAACTAATTGTTTGGTCATCTCTCGAGACTTTTGTTATCAAATAAAATATGTTGTTTAAGAAAATTTAATTATCAACTTAGCCAAGAAGCTATGAAGTTTGTGGTAACTAATTAGAATTAACAACCCAACTTCAAGATAATTAAATTTAATTAAGATAAATAATATACTCATACATTTGTTGTTAGTTAAGTCACTTGATCTAAAACTTTAAAATATGATTAAAATTTTAGGTATTAAACAACTCCTCCCTATCCCTTGACCCTTATGTTTCTTCATATTTTATGAAAATAAAATAGAATTGAAGCACTAGGTATGATTAGTTGAAATTAGCTGTGTTCATATGAGAGATTCAGATTGAGAGGAAATGAGATATAAAATTAATTAAAACAAAAATTCTAATGTACAAAATTTTAAGCAAAAGACCTATGTTAATATCAAATTATCAAAAAAATCATCATAAATTTTAAAAACATTTAAAATCATTTATCTATACCAATAAAAAATATTACAAGAACATAGTAATAAGAGATATCATGATCGATTTATAAATATTTCTTTTCAGTATACTAGTTGATCAAATACTAATTAAATCATATTCACAAGCAATGAGAAAAGATAAATGAGCAGCATATATCTTCTACAGGGATAGAGTCAAAATTAAATAATTGGGGATCATAATATTTAATAAATAAAGTTAACAATTTTAAAAATAATTAATAAAGTAAAGAATAAATAGATAATTTTATAAAATATGAGTTAAATTATATATAAACATAATAAATAAATATGAAATATAAATATTATAGTAAAAAATTTGAAAAAATTAGAGTCTAGGACGCGAAGGGCGTCCCTCTAGCCCTGTTAGCGCTCTGCCACTAATTTGCAATTATATATATTTTGGACTAATTTGCAATTATATATTTTTACACTAAAAATATATTTTGGACTCTTTTAAATCACCCACCCTCCACCATCATTGGTGGTTATTATAAAATTTTTATTAAAAGAAAAAAACTCAAAAATCGCTTACACAAAAAAGAATAGCCCAATGAACATTCCACAAAGTGCAAAGGTAAAAAAGCTGATGTAAATTGCTTACCAACTTTTACATTACAATAAAGTAATTTATAATAAATAAAATTATGAATTCCATTGTCAACTATAGTATATAATTAATTATTAATTATTTGAATTGTATAGATGTGACACTAATAGGTAAGATGCAATTTTAGAATAATTATTATAATAGAATTAATTATAAGATCAAAATTCAAAAACCATCCACCTAAGCATTGGAAAATTATTCCAAGGATAACATATATATATATTTACTTGAATAAGGAATTATGTCGCTGTTAATTAATCTTTGACAATTTCTCTACTAATAACTTGGTATCGTGGGAATTAAATTTAAGATTAGTGTGCATAATCAAATTAAAATTATAGTTTCGTCGTCTTTTAAAACTCTTGTTTTTCAAAAACATATGTTTTTAATAGAATTTAATTATCATTTAAAGATAAAATTTACGCCTCAATTGTGGAAACTAGATTAACACATTGCATCGACCAAACTCACAATAATAAAAACATAGTCATAAATAAAAAAAATCGAGAGTACCAAAGTAATAAGAATATAAAGATAATAAATTAAAATTTAAAAATAGTTTATAATTTAAAGAAATAATATATTCACTGTTCAAAGTTTGAATGATCAAAACAAAAAGAAACTATTTACATCTATAATATATAGGTAATATATATATATATATATATATATATATATATATAAATTAAATTTTTTCTATAAACTCATAGAGAATTAGAATTCCTTCAAAACCCTTATAATTCTTGATCTTAACTCAAAAATTATGCAATTTACCTTAACTGTTCGAGATTAATATTTCAACGTGAGTGAAATATATGACATAATATTTTAATTTTAAATATATTTTAATAATATAAATTTAAAGTCATGAGAAAAAACAAACTCTTTTTTTCAGAGTAATTATCAATAATCTCATTCAATTCTTTGAAATTTTCAGATTCTCTTATGTAAAAATATTTTAATGTCTAAGTTAAATATGTTAAAATAGAAATTTCTAAAGAAAAAACAATTAGCTTTGTCATAATCTATGAATTACGAATTGAATTATTAAAATTGAGACTAATTATATTGTAAAAAAAGAAGTCAACTTTTTAAAAAATACAAAACGTTCAGAATTCAACCAAAAATTAGGGTCGTTTTCGTATTTAACCAAATATACTCCTGACCACTATAAAGACTTGATCAAACAATCAATAGATCTAGCATTTTTGGATTATACGTATTTGATATTAACATGGTTTAAGGATATTGTATTTAAGGTGTCATTAACCTATCATAACCACAGGACTCATGTGTAAAAAATAATAAATTATCTCTTTATTTATAATTTTATCAAAATTTGGAGACGTGTTTGAAAGTAAATTTTTACTTGTTTTAAAATTAGAAAGAAAAATGAGAAATTGCCAAATGAATGTAATGACAAAAATGACCCTATTTTTGCTTCTGAATTAAGTGGGAAAGCAAGAGCTTTCCCTCCATCGGCAGTCCTCACGTGATTATGTTTGCTTTAAATAGATCACGTGCTCTGTGTGTTTTATGCACGTGACCTAACTTTTAATAAGATTAAGATAGAGGTTGGCTTCATGGTCTTCAATTATTTTATAATTTATTTTTAGATGTGGTAGGTGAATTATATTATTTATGTACTCATTCAATAATTTATTATCGGTATCTATATATTTAATTTTAAATTATTATACACGTAGGAATGATAATTATAATTTGAGAGAAAATTTATAATAAATGGCGTATTTTTGTTAGATGTATAATTTTATTTGAATTATTATACATAATTGTTTTTATATAAAAGAAAGTAAAAATGTTTGATTATAAATAAATTTTCTCATTAATATAATTTTAAGTTTTTATTTTAAAAATTAATCTCAAATAAAGTTAAAAAATATTCAAAAATTCAATCCAATTCGACTAATCAATCTAATCTAATTCGATCTAATATGCTTTTTAACAGATTTAATGAATCGATGGATCGAATTTCAGTCATAATAAATTGTTATGGATTTGCATTATAAATAAAACTGTCATAAAATTAGATAATAATATTACATGAACGCTTGTTAGTTTTAATATTGTATCATTATGATATATAATGATTATTTTTACCACTTTTGTTTTAATATATTTTTAAAGAACTCAAAATTTTTTTAAAGAAAGAATAATTTAATAATAAATTATTTTATTTTATTTTTTAATTATGTTTATTAATAAAATATAATTAATATTCAAATTCTATATTTTTAATTTATTAAGATTAGATTGGATTAAATTTTTTTAATAAATTTAATTAGACCGAATTTTATTGTAAAGTGAATCATATTATGTAATAAATCATATATAAATTCAAATCAAACCAATTTGATTGGTTGAATAATACCACATAAAATAGTATCACATAAATTTTTAAATAGTATAATAAATTCTTTTAAAAAATTACATAAACAAATATCATCATCATCTATAAAAATGAGTATTTGAATTATTTGAAATCATGTCACTCGCTCACTTACTGTCCAATTGGAGCAAGATTCCATCACATTTTCCATATAATTCAATCAAAGCAAGACTTAATTTCCATTAAAATTGAAATTAATGTCATCAAATGTCAAATTATTTCCCAAAATTAATGGAAAACAACTAAGTGTACCCCACTTCCAATAAATGCAAAATTTGCCTATTCCATACATTATCTCAACCTCAGTTATAACCAAACCCAGATTGTCTTTTTTAGATCAGAAACAAACAAACGAGTAGACAAACAAATCTACCGACTCAAAAGCTAAAATTTGCAAATTAATTGCTTATGAAAACACAATCAATGGCATAGATTTCTGCCTCACTCACTCTAATTCCTAAATCAATTTAAAATTAGTACACAAAGTCCCAATCACACCTGTCCCTAAATTGACTTTTGCCCCCACCTATCTCCTCATTTTGCTTGCTAATTTGCCCTTATTCAAATTTTCTTTGCTCGTGTCACTCTTTCTATGTAGATAATGTGATAAAATGTCACTTTTGTGTCTAGTTGTCAGTCATTTAAGTGGGTTTTGTATATGGGTATTTGGTATATAAATAAAATTTGTAATAGAAAATAGTTAAAATTTCATTTAATATTAATACGATGTAGTTTCAAAGTCATAAATATTTTAACAAATATTAATAAATATATATATATTCAACTAAAAATCAATATTATCGAAACACTTTTTGTTTTTAAAACATAGTAAAAACACTATAATCTCAAATAGAAACTTATAATTTTGTAATTTTAGAGTCGCAACACTAATGTCAAATATTAATAAAAAACGAGTGTATTCTACTAAAAATGTGTTACCAAATACTTTTTATTATCAAAATATGGAATTGTTTGACATATTATAATCAAGTTCTTCATTAAAAGAAATTAAGAAATATGTTTAGACATGTCATTTGATGTGATCTTATGATCCAAACTTTGGAAACAATATTATTTGTGGATGAATTAAAAAGTTTATCATCTTTAATTTAGTGCTCATAATCAAAATGGTTATTATGTTTTCCATTGAATTGAAAGTGGTTTTTGTGGTTAAGACGTTAATTTCTTCATCCACTAATATCTTTGTCAATCCAATGTGTATGCACAAAAATTGAATTGAATTGCCTCTCCTACTAGGATAGGGTTAGGGTTATATTCTACACTGTTGAACTAAAAATGACTAGTTTATAGCTTGATTACGCAATCTAAAATTGATCATTATTGATTTCTCATTTGGGTTCTTTCTAATATTACCACCTGTCTAAACCCATTGCTTAAACTCTAATCCTAACACGATTAACCTTCAAGATATAATTTTGAACAAATAAACACTTGTTTTATGATATAATTTTGTATATTATTTTTCAAAAAAGCGGCTGAAATTTAAAAGGTGACGCTTGACATGAAGTGGGAAGCCACCAAGTTGAAAGGTTTATTCATGAGTTTTGACCTAACCTAATCTATGTATCCGTGTTTCAACAATCAACTTTTTGGGGTGTGCCTCCACGCTCTGTAAGAATTTTCTAATGTGAAAGTGAAATCATTCATGGAATTTCTGTAAAGTTTCCAGAAAACGGCAGGCAAAACAAATACAAACAAAGATCAAATATTAGAATCTTCTCTTTATATATATATATATATATATATATATATATATATATATATATATATGATAACGTCATGTGGACTATGGGGTAGGTTCTTTGTTGGCCGGTTCAACCATGCGAACCTAACCGTGTTGAATAAACGCACACCAAAATTTCCATTAAAGCTTCTTCATCTTAACATATCCATTATGTTCATTTATGTTCTTCACCAACTTTCTTTCATGTTCATCTTGTGACTTCCATTTCTTATCCTTGAGCCATTCTCTGGCCAGACATCTATCGCCCTACCATGCAGCTCAACCGTCTCTGTTTCGTTCTGCCTGCGGATGCTGATGAACTCATGGCGTATGAGAAATCCCATGTCTGCAAACCTGAAAGGAAAAAGGTCAAGAAGCAGTCTGAACGTGGCTGTGGGGGTCAAATTCTTAGTTTCATTGGTGATTCTGCACGCCGGTTGTTTGAATGGGCTGGTTGTTGTGGTCGTAATGTGCCCAGGAAAGAGCATTCCGGTGTGTTTCATGACCTGGAAGGAGTGCAGATATCTGAGAAAGTCGGTGGTGATAATCCGAGGATTTTTAGTTATGCTGAGCTTTATATAGGGTCTCGTGGGTTTAATGAAGATCAAGTTCTAGGAAGTGGAGGGTTTGGCAGAGTATATAGAGCAGTTTTACCTAGTGATGGAACTGTGGTGGCTGTGAAATGCTTGGTGGAGAAAGGAGAGCGCTTTGAGAAGACTTTTGCAGCTGAGCTGGTTGCTGTTGCTCATCTACGCCACAGAAATCTCGTCCGGTTAAGAGGTTGGTGTGTGCATGAAGACCAATTGCTCCTGGTTTATGACTACATGCCTAACCGCAGCCTTGATACGGTCCTGTTTCGAAGGCCTGAAAACATGGAGGCAGCAACTTTAAGCTGGAAGCAGAGGAAGAACATACTTGGTGGCTTAGCAGCTGGACTGCATTATCTTCATGAGCAGCTGGAAACTCAGATCATACACAGAGATGTTAAGACAAGTAATGTGATGCTTGATTCCAATTATAATGCCCGTCTTGGTGACTTTGGCTTGGCGCGCTGGCTTGAACATGAACTCGAGTACCATACCAAGTCACCATCACTGAAAAGTCACCAGTTTCACTTGGCAGAGACTACCAGAATTGGTGGCACAATAGGGTACTTACCACCTGAGAGTTTCCAGAAAGGAACCATTGCTACAGCAAAATCCGATGTGTTCAGCTTTGGGATTGTAGTTTTGGAGGTCATTTCTGGCAGGAGGGCTGTGGATCTCACATACCCGGATGATCAGATTGTGTTGATTGATTGGATCAGAAGACTATCTGATGAGGGGAAGGTTTTACAAGCAGGGGATAATCGGCTTTCAGATGGATCTTACAATCTTTCTGATATGGAACGTCTGATACATCTCGCGCTCCTCTGCACACTTCATAATCCACAGTTGAGACCTAACATGAAATGGGTAGTAGAAGCTCTTTCTGGCAATTATCCGGGTAAATTGCCAGCTTTGCCGTCATTTCAGGCACACCCTCTATACATTTCTATATCTTCACCAACCAACACAAGCACAAGCAACACATCTACCACCAGGTCCACTGATACATCTGGAACAAATATAACAATCACATTCACCTCATCGAACTTTGTCACAGCCACGGCAGAAACTATCTATGCAACTGCTGAATTTGGAAACAGTGAATCTAAATCTTCTAACAACAGAAGCCAGCGTCGAGCTACTTTCTTTATGGTTGAAACTCCGCGAGAAATATCCTACAAGGAAATCATTTCTGCCACAAATAACTTCTCGGAGTCACATAGGGTGGCGGAATTAGACTTTGGAACTGCCTACCAAGGCTTTCTTGACAACTGCCATCATGTTTTGGTTAAGAGGCTTGGCATGAACAAATGCCCTGCATTGCGGACACGATTCTCAAATGAACTCCAAAATTTAGGCAGGCTTCGACATCGCAATCTGGTTCAGCTACGTGGTTGGTGCACTGAACAAGGAGAGATGCTTGTTGTCTATGATTATTCAGCAACTCGCCTGCTTAGTCACCTCCTCTTCCACCAGGATCAAAGAATTGGCCATTCTATCCTGAGATGGCACCACAGATACAACATCGTGAAGTCACTTGCTTCTGCGATTCTTTATCTCCATGAGGAATGGGATGAACAAGTTATCCACAGAAACATTACCTCTTCTGCCATCATTCTTGATCCAGACATGAACCCACGGCTAGGTTGCTTCGCCCTTGCAGAATTCTTGACACGCAATGATCATGGCCATCACAAAGCAAACAATACAAACAGATCTGTTCGTGGTATTTTTGGTTACATGTCACCAGAGTATATTCATTCTGGTGAAGCAACCACAATGGCTGATGTTTATAGTTTTGGTGTGGTTGTTCTCGAGGTGGTTAGTGGACAGATGGCAGTTGACTTTAGGAGGCCTGAGGTGTTACTGGTGAAAAGACTTCGTGAATTTGAAGCACAGAAAAGACCATTAGCCGAGCTGGTTGATTTAAGGCTGAATGGAGAGTACAATCATAAAGAACTGATGAGACTCATAAAATTAGGAATTGTATGCACACTCTCCAACCCAGAACTAAGACCAAGCATGAGGCAGATTGTGAGCATACTTGATGGAAACGACAAATGCTTCACAGGAAAAGGCAAGAAGACCGAAAGTATGGAAGAATGGAAACAAAGAAATGCTTGTTCTCTCTCACTGATAAAGAGAATCCAAGCTTTAGGAATACAATGAAGTTTAACCGAATTGGGAGACAGAGATAATATTCACATGGTTTTCCTTATCATGATTTTGTTTCTCCTTTTTCATTTTTCATTTTTGTATATTATTTAAGTTATATGATGTGTATAAAAAGAAACAAGCATGTCCTCAAATATTTTTGTAATGAGATTACAGTGAGTTTTTTTCTTGTATCAAACAAATTCGCACCAAATCAATGCTATGAACTACTACTACTCATACAAAACTATTCCACTGTAGTTTAGACAAAGCAGAAATAAGAGGTCTCTGTGGATGGTACAAGAGGCCTGGGGTTCACCCTGAGACATCAACGGAGAGGAAAGAAATTATAGAAGTTATAAGTTAGCTTTAAAAATGAAAGAAAAAAAGTGTCAAACAAAAAGGATAAAGCAGGAAGAACAGTTGCTGGAAGAACAGAAAAGGTAATTATAACTGACTTATCAGTTAAATTTATTGACTGAACTTATGTTTCTACAAATTGAAGACAAATCATAACTAAAATAAAACAACAACCAGATCTTTTAACAATACTTTGGAGTATTTTAGTCTGACCTCATTCTGGACTACTATCAAATTCACTTATATGGTAACTTGCAACTGCTTTTACTCCATGTCATTGGTTTCTTCATCGGCCTCAATCCCAACCCAGCTGATCAAAGCAAAAAGAAATTCCCTGAAGGTGACCGTCCCATTTCTGTCCCAGTCCATTTCATCTGCATTTTCTCAGAAGAGTTAGCAAAGAAGAAGAGTAAAAGAACTTTTTCATAATCACAACAACAAAACTAAAGTTGAAAATATAGTAAGTGGAGGAGGCAATACTGAATCGACTCCTGGTGATGTGTGCTGGTGATTTCTCCCAAGGAGAAGACTCATTCAAAGCCTTGATCATGTCTTTCTTTTTCAGCTTTCCATCACCATTCTTATCAAGAAACAAAAATACTTCAACTATGGCATCAAATGTGGCCTTGAGCTCAGGTGAACCCATCTTTGATATCTGAAACATTCCAAGGTCATCAAAGATGCTGATTAGTGTAGATTCACTTGGTGATTTACATTTAGCAAGAGAGTAAAAGAAATAAAACTGAGTTGATTTGGGGATACCGTTTCAGAAGATGAGGAAGGCACCATTAAAAGGTATATGAGACAAAGAAGAACAATAAACTCATTGAACTGTATCCCTTCACTCCCATCAATGTCACAAGAATGGAAAAGATCTTCAATCTCCTCCTCCTTAAGATGAAGTTGAAATTCCTCTAAACATTTTTTAAGTTCTTCACGGTCAATAGTTCCGTTAGAATCTTCGTCTACAAATAGTAGAGAAACGGAAAGAGAGTAAGTTTGAAATAAAATCTCGATAACATTGCAGAGAATAGAAAAGTAACCCTATTGTGACCTACCATAGTGCTGAAATACACTTTTGATGTTTTTCAGTCCTTTTCTGAACTGAGGGAACCTTAAAATTATGCTGTCAATTGACTTGAAGCTGACATTTCCACGTGCACTTTTCTTAACTTCAACCATTTTTTTCTCAAGCTTTGCATCCATCCTCTTATACTTGTTTTGTGAACCACAGCTGCAAACTGTGTCTCTGACTTTGTTGGACAAGGCCTTTAGAGAAAGGAAATGTCGATACGTGCCTTAAAATTAAAACATGCAGAATCAGAAATTGTCTCGAAAATGAGATGAAACTTTAACATGTTCACTTGGCTTTGTTTTAACTATTATAGCAGAAACAAAAATAATGAAATTTGTTAATTCACTAGATAAATGGACATAAAACACAATAATATTTCTCTTACTAAGGATGAAAATTTAAACAGTCAACAATCCTTTATGTGCCTTTATAATCTCGGCAGCATGATACAATTACAAAATAGTAATCTATAAGCAAAAAATATCAGTGTTTACTACACGCATTGGCGGTTAAATATTATGAAGCAGGTGGTGCTAAGAGCTGTGCAGTGAAACTGCTTCTCAGGTTGCTAAGATAGAGGTGTGGATTGTAGCATGAAGACGTAAATGCATGAACGGTGTAATGAACATGATGAGCTGGTGAACAACAGTTGCAGCTGTAGAGGAAAGATGTTCCGTTTGTAATGATTGTGTGGGTGTAATTCTAGTGCCAAAAGAAGTTGACATTGCAGCAGAAGCAGAAATGATAACACTAATGTGCTAATGGTGAAAGCTCAACCAAAGACTGAAAAACAATTCAAGATAGGAGTTTCTTCAGCATTTTCACATTCCTCGTAGATCCTAACAGAACCCGACAGCAATAATTCAGTGAATATAGCAATGCACTTAAACGATTTAAACGAATCGAATCCTATTATCATCCATCTTCACCAAGCAACAGTTGATAAGCGATTTTGCATAAAGAAAAGGACTACTACAGTAATATTCTAACAGAGTACCAATTATGCACAATTACCAAGAATGCAGAGAATCACACTCATTACAGTATTACTTCGAAGAGTGGTAACCACACTCAATTAAATGAATCAACTGCAACAACGACATAGCTAACAAGAATATCAAGAGGAAAATATTACGAAAAACAAATAAAAATCAGCATAGAAGTTTCTCCTCTACTAGCAAAACTAAACTCACAAAGTCAAGGAAGAAGAAACCAAAAAGCTAAAAACTGTGCATAAACTAATTCCAACGAGTAAAGTAAAAACCCATATTCAGTTGCAGAACTGGAGTTTAACCCAGAACTGGGTAGGAAGGCAGAGATAGTTGGAGCTTACCCATTGAATGCTATAAGGCCAAAGGGTTCAAGAGAGGAGGCTGGATAGAAGGAGAAGAAAAGAGTTGGAAAGTTGGCAAAAATGAGAGAGGGAAAAGGGGGAATTTAGTGAGTAGAAAGGTAGAGAAAGGAGGGTAAAGATTAAGCAAAATGGGGTTCTCTCTATAGTGGAGATGCCATTATGGCCTTCGACAACAAGCAAAGGTTAGCAGAATCCATGGAATTTTCCGTCACTTTTTAAAATAATCATAACAGCATAAATCAAAGAATATGTTACTTTTAGTTACTTGTACCGGACTTCACATTGCTTTCCCAACTTAAACTGTAATAACTAAGGACAAGGAGATGTCCTTGTCAGCTCAGCTGAGGTAATCTTTGTAATATCAACATTGGACCAATGTTTGCATGGCCTTCGTATCTTTTCTTTCAAATTTTTTTAATGCCACTCCAGCTCACATCACAAAGTGATAAGACTCACTTTAGATTTCGAGCTTCATTAGATTTCGAGCTTCCTTAGATTTCGAGCTCTAATTCTCTCAAATTTCTTTCCAATTATTTGTATAAAATTCACAGCAATTATATAATATAGTTATTGCGTATAAAATTCACCGTGATTATACGATATAATTATTATATTTTGGATCGCTAAATTGCATTTACGATCAATTTAAGGCATAAATGACTAATAAATTGTGTTAAAATTTTCACTTTTTGTGAATTTAACAATATAACATTCAGCAATTAATTGTATGTCACATCACCATAAATGTAAGGATCATATTCAATGGCTTAACAAGGGATTAATAACTGTAGAATTACTTGGACATTTCAAGGCACTGCCACAAAGAGAATTCCATTCATGAAAAGGCAAGTCAAGTACATAGAGAATTCATTGCAAAAGATTTAGTGGCTTTCCAGAATGATGACAAAAGTTCGCTATCTCTAAATAAATCCATACTCATCATTCCCAGTCACTCACTCTCTCCACCAACCCCGAAAGGCAAAAAAGATAAATAAATAAACAAATAAAAGACTAGATGAAACTTTTGAATGAGGCAATTCCATGTCATAAAACAAAGGTAATCCCCACATTCAAAAAGGATCTGCTTTAGGAATATACAGACCACTACTGATGATACAGTTGACCAAAGGATGACACGTTTAAGATTAACTAGACAAGAAAAAAAAAGGACAAAAAAATCAAAATGGGTTCCATTTCTAAGATAGAATGTTCAGTTGCGGCTGCTATTCATCCAATACTAGGCATCATCCATTCTACTTCTTGTCTTGTGTTGCCCTCAAAAAGCAATGAATCTCCATTTCCAAATAATGGTCTTGGTCTCTTCTTCATAGCAGCAGCTGCGGCCTGTGATCCCACACCCATTGGAGAAACTGGACTTCCGGTTGAAGTCAAGCAACTTTCAACAGAACAGTCGCCAATTCGAGCTGGTATATTGGAAGTATTTTTATTCTCTAGAGCCGCAGCAAGTTCAGATATGTTGGGCATTTTTATGGCATCCAATGGGGCCATCCCTTGACAATCGTTGGAAACCTTGATGGCTAGTTCAGAAAGCTCCTCCCTAGCAGCTTCAAGCCCAGCAGACGCAATGGCCTGATCATTAAGAGCTTTACAAGCTTTCTCAAGTATTGACTGTAGGTATTTGCTTTGTGCTTCAATCCGAAGTTGAAGACGTCGCTGAACCTGCATAGGGTAAAAACATAAAAATTGATTCTGTAAATAGAATTAAACATGAAAATCAATTGGACTCAGCAAGTAAATCTTTAGAGTACGAAAAAATCAGCTACATGTTGAGAGTGCAAAACAAGCCATAGGTACACTAAATCTGTTCTACCACATTTTGTCCAAATTCCAAAAACATAAATGTTAAAGCCCCATAGGCAACTGAAAAATGGAAATTTTCCTTGTAATGTGGCTTGTGATATTTTTTACTGTCTCGTGCATATAAGAGCAATAAAGTCTACAACTAATCAAGATAGTCAACAGAAAAAAGGCTATGGTTGACACCAACAGATAAATGAAACTTACCTCCAGCTGCTCATGTAGCCTTCGTTGGACTTCCATCTGTACTCGCAAAGCCTCTGTAACCTGGTAACCACTATTTCAAAAACGAAATGTAGTCAAGCAAATATGGTTAAATGGACAAGTTTTAGAAGTAATATGCAAGGAGGATAACATACTCATTCGGATCTTGAGCTACCATTCTAGTTGATGATGTTGTTGATGAACCAGTGTCCTGACTTTCAGCAACACAAGAAGCTGCAATACCAACCACACATTGCTTGTTAAATAAACAAGAATGTCAGGTGCATCTATCTGTTCAAGACTCATTGACCATTCTTGCCATCTAGAGAAGCATGGTCCAAAGCACCTAGTAAGAAATTATCATTTGCAGTATAAGGAAACGAAACCATTCTAGTATGCATCCTGAATCCCAAAAACTGTGCCATAAAACCTGCTGGATATAATGGCTTCCTATAGCAGATGCTACAGATACAATATGTTGGTAATGCCTAGGGTGTTTTGGAGAGAAAATATTCCTCCATGATTCCTTACAGACATAGCCAAATAGCTTAACAAAATTATTTGACTAAATGGAATAAGAACATTCAACAAGAAAAAAAAAATCAAAATAGTTGCAGTTTCTTTTACCATAATAGAACATATTATAATTATTTTGCATTTTAAAGACCAAGAAAGTACCATCCTTAGAGTTCTCCGTTGTTTCCTTGCATGCTTGCTTTCCCAAGCGATACTTCTGAAAGCACATGGCAACAAGTGGAAAAAAAAATGTAAATACACAAAATCATACTATATCTCAATACTTACATTGTTTGTTTAAAAAAAGATAAGTGACAATAACCTGAAGATGTGATTTCAGGTGATAAAGAGTAAGGCCTTTCACTCCCATTGTCCTCATGATAGTCTTGGGCGTTGCTTCTGTAATGCATATCCAGAAAGATAAAAAGAGGGATTAAAAATTAAAGAATTATTTTGAACTCTAGAACAAGAAAAAAAAATGATTCCATTTAATCTGCAATCATTCTAATATCAAGTGAGTTCTCACAGCTGAAATGCAACTCTTTAGGCTGAACCCAAAGCAAAATCAGACAAAGTTCAAACTAGCAAAAAATATTAGTCAAAACAAGTACGTACAAGCTAATCTTTAATATTGTTAACTAGTGTCTCAAATCCCACGTTAGGACATAACCAAGCCCATAGAAATTTTTTCTAATCGTTAAAATTTGAAGCAAGACTTGACAAGCTTGGAATAAACTAAAACACACTTGTTACCTTCTAGAAACCATTTTACCACTGAGGAAATTCTGTGGCATATATTTTGCAGTTTGAATCCTGCTTGGGTCAAGTTTAGGAAGGTGTTTGGTGTATATTTGAGTAATATCTAAAAAAAAGAAAAAAAAAAGTCTTGGAAATATCCTACTATGAGATCACAATTTCTTCTTAAAGCAAGTAGGCTTTACACAGATTTTCCTCTTGCCTTTAGACACATCATCCTATATAGA
Organism: Melia azedarach; assembly: GCA_028052125.1. NCBI lineage: Eukaryota > Viridiplantae > Streptophyta > Magnoliopsida > Sapindales > Meliaceae > Melia > Melia azedarach. Next base: position 6,234,247 of record CM051396.1, on the reverse strand, counting down.
AATAAGCATGAACATTGCATGCACACCCTGTACATGTAGACTATCAACAACATCCCAGGCCAATAATGCACAACAGAAACTAAAGAAAGACTACCTTTTTTCTCTTCAATTTTTCGTTTTTTCGCGTGAGATTTATAAGCACGGGACTTGCAAACCTGAATAAGTCAAGGATAGAAAACGATACAATGGAAAACTACCAAATTCATGCATCATTCCAGAATGATAACTCCTACAATTCACAAAAAAATTAGGGCATTAATCATGTTAATGATTTAGACACTATAGCAGACAGAAACTGTGAGTATGGCCGTATGCCTTGTCTCCAACACGATACATTCTATGCTTCACTGTTGAGCCCCAGTTTTGCAATGTCCAAGCAATATGCTAGCGAACTACAGAGAGTGCAATCGTACCTTGAATCATGAGGAGCACTTACAAGTATTTACACAGAACCAGATGGAACACCTTAGGCCTCCTATTAAAATGTGTCCAAGCAAGAAATAATGAACTACATGAAATCCAGTAGTACCTACAAACTTGCAGAGCATCAAAGTTTTTATACAAAATTGTAGGTGTACCCCTATGCTTCCTATTGACATACCCAGCAAACATGCGAGAGAACTATAGAGCGAAACAGTACCTCCAAACTGTAGAACTTGCAAGTCTCTTAAAACTACAATAAGTGTTTCAGTCATAATGGAAATTGTGAGCAGAGTTAATCTGTAATCAAACTGTCAGAATCTTGCTGCTTTCAATTACTACCTTATACAAGATATACTTGTTGAATTGATCTGCCACCTTATCATTCAAGTCCATAGCGAGATAAATTACACCTTTTTTTTATCGTAAAGAGAAAACTTGCAAATTAATATGAACAACCCCCAAAACATCTCTAAGTATCTGTTCCCAGACAAATTGATAACTTCCTAAAATACTAGACTCCCAAGAAATCTAAAGGAGCACCATCAAACAATACCAGCAACAAAATGGCACTCTTATATTAGCACCGCTTGATTAAGATAAATATAGAAAAAAGATGTGTCTTGAAATTCCTTATAATAGAGCCCTGAGATGTGTCTTGAAATTCCTTATAACACAGCCCCAAAAAAGTGCATATCAGACAGAAACCAAAGTTGAATAAAGAGTATTGTGCTATGGCCAGAAAGCTCTCCTCAAACCTCCTTCGCATGCCATAGTTCTAGAATAAATGTCAGAAACTGCAATGCTGATCTCATGGAGTACATTTTGTCCATGAGCATTAGCTTGGAAAGCCATCAGAAGATTGAGAAAACACAATAAACAAGATGCTTGAACACAAAGAAGATGAATAAATAACAGACGAGAGAGATTTCAAATTTTGTTTCAGCTTAAACTTTAATGCTAGGTAAGTGCTTCAATTGAATGATTCTCAAAGAATACTGAAATATATATTCAGAAGTTTCTAGAGAGCAAGATAAGAGTGAGGATCCAAGATATAAACCAAGATTTAATTATTCCTTTTTGAATGTGGCTCCTTCTAAAGATTTAGCATTTCAAGTGAGCCCCAATCCCCCGACCAAAAAATTAAAAAGAACAAGGAAGCTTCTCTCAATCTGCTTCAATTCCTACAATCTATACTAAGAAGGGGTGGAGGGACACCTAGCCCTTGGTGAAAACTAGGAACTGACTATCATTTGATATGACTTTATAAAACAACTATTTATTAGGTAAAATTAATAACTCTTCCTAGCAATGCAACAAGGTTGACAGATGACAAAGGATCTTGGGAAAAGTTTTACATTCTTATTGAGAATATCTTGTTAATTGACAAATTGGAGAAATCATCAGCAACTGAAGGCAAACATTTATTAAATTTTCTCTCTTATGCCTCATCAAGCCTTAACACATTCAGTTCACTACTCTGTACCTGTGAAGGTATATGCTTCATGTGAACCCCATAATTGCAGCCTTGAACATCAGATACCCACATCAATACGTGATCATTAGGAGCTATCATTCCATGAATATTAACTATGGCTTAGATTAGCCTCCCTAGGCAACGGCCAAAAAGAAATCAGGTGTCATATGCAAAGTGCAGGCAAGAAACTTACAGGATTGGTGAGCTCCCAAACTTATAAATAAGCCAAAACCATTCAGCTATGCCCACTCCCTTTGAGGGGAACAAGATATGGAAGTAGCATTGAACTAAGAATAATTTGAGAAACCTTCCACTTCTACAGCAAACATCCATGGTTGAAGTGCAGGAATTTTAAATTGGCCCACCACATTATACATTTTCTTTTGCTTCCAGTTAGTCACATAAATAATTCTTCAAACTATAATAATATGATTAATCAGTTGTTTGATGCCATTCACCAAAACAAATTGCATGACCAGTTTTACTATTTCTGACAAAGATTTCCAAATCCCTTGAGCAGTATGCATCAATCGCAGAATAACATCCGTCCGCTACAACTCTACAAGGAATGCCCTCTAGCAGCTAGATAGATAAATTAGAGAAACAAAGAAAAAACAAACCATGGACATCTTGGCCTTCAGCATCAGCAATTCCTTCTTTAATTATTTCGAATTTTTCCTTTTTCAGTCCCTTATTTGACATAGACCGTTTTAACCTAATTTTATATAATTAGTGGTCATTGAGCATTGACAAAATCTTCATCAATCACACAATGACCATAAATTGAACAAAACGACATAATATTCTAATTAGTAACAAAGTCTGATAGATTCACCCAAAAACTTTATGTACAACTGAATCAAGGACAATTATCCAGCAAGATCATGATCTTCCAGACTACTTAAGCTAGCAATTAGAAAAATTTAAGATATAGAATGTCACATAAGAGCTTTAAGTTATCAATAACAAGATTAACAATTGCACTGAAAGATTGCCTCATATATTCTCTTATTCCATATTTAGATGCTACGTATATACCTTCAAACATGAAGCTTGTAATTTGGTTCTAAATAAAATTTCATGTACTGGTTGAACAAGCTTTTTTTCATAAGAGCCCCTATGAATAACAGAATATTCTTTTCAAGACAAAGACAAAATGCTATAATCACTCTACTTTGTCTAACTAAACTATCCCCACCAACATTATTGAACTAAATGGCTCCAAAACATTATTTGTCGCTTTGCCCATATTATAGCCTATGTCAAATACAATATAATCACACAACCCATGAGTCCTTAATAATCAGAAGACGCCTAAATTAGAAGAATACAAAGTATATAACACCAAGGCCAATGAATAAGCTAGTCAAATACAAACTTAAAACATCAATAGTGCATAAGGTTTCACTTTCAACATTTTGTCAAAACTTCTCAACTAGTTAAAAGCATTTTACTTTTATATTCATGCTTTAGTTTTTGGCAAACAGCACCTGAAACCCAATGATCAGGTTGGGTGGTTAAGGCCTTTGGTTTCCAGCCAAAATAAGGATTAACCCCTCAGGCCCACCTGCTTGAGATATTATACTGCATAAATTTCTCGACTGCCAAAGTCTTAGGGTCCAACAATAGTCCATAACTTAGAACTCGATGAACTTGTGTGAAGGGTAATAATGGAAAAAAGGAAAAAGCATACCAAAGATGCTTCTTCAGAAACCATTTTTAAGTTTTTTTTTTTTATCAAAGATTTTTCTAGAAAAACAAACCCAGACACCTAAGGATTCTCATAGTCTTCGCAATATCCTCATCTTTCACCTAGAAGAACCTCTTATCCTTGAAAATAAAGGTTCAGAGATTAACTGATGGGTAATCCCTACTAAAACAAGAACAAGGATTATAGCATTAACTTATTTTTCTACTAAATATGTAAAAGTATTACCTACTCTTGTTCTTTCAATTCAGTTCTAACAATAATTAAATCAACAAATGATCATTACACAAGCATACTTCATAGTGCATCCTTAATGGGCCGTTTGTGAGGATTATCTTACCCCAATCAAAGACTTGCAAAACTCCATTAAGACCCAGAACCAGTACGGAAAGGTCTCTTAGAAATTTCCAACAAATATATTAAGAGGAAAAAAAAAGGCATTTCATCCACCACTAAACCTCATAGAAACAACACAAAACTATAAATCACAAGAAATCAAGAAATCCGACGAACTGAAAAGGTAAAATAAAGCGTTGGAATATTGCAACTAACACTTTGACTAAAAAAGAAGAGAAATTAGAAACAGTCTGTCTATCTTTAACTAATCCACTCATTCAAAATATAATATTTAACAAGACAATCAATTCAGTAAATCTTCAAACCATTTTATCATAACAGTTACAGACTTGATTCTAACTCACAATAACCTCAAAACCCACATTTAATACTTCTTCATATAAGAACTGGAGATAATAAACCAATCCCACCTGCGCACTGACATGCATTACACATACAAGAAGCAATTAATTCGTTCAAACTTACTGTCAGGGCCACCGAGCTGGGTGACAGCATCGACGAAGCGTTCATGAAGCTCGGCAGTCCACCGGAGGCGCGGCTTGGGATCGGTGGTCAAGACCAAGCAGGCATCGCCAGGCAAGTTGGTCCCATCAAGGGGTCCTTGAAAGTCGCCGTGCCCACCAACGCTGCCGTCGAGAGGCAGCGAGTGAATCGCCGAGTACATGAAGAAAAAGAAGAAGAATAACAAAGGAAAACGAAAAATGCAGGATCCGAATAGAAGGAAACGGAACGAAGAGAGAAAGAAGAGTTCAGTTGGGGGGTCAGAGAGAGAGTCACGGAGAAGGAGAAGGAGAAGGAGAAAGCATGCAAATGAAATTGCAGAGACAGCGATGTGTTTGTGAAATGTCTCTGTCAGTCAGTCTCTCTCTCTTTCTTCTCTCTCTCTCTTTCTTCTCTCTCTGTGTGGTTCTCTATGTGTACGGTGTTCTGTTTATGAGTAATCCGGTTGGCACTTGATTTTTATTTATTTTTTTATTTATTTTTTATTTTCTATTTTTTTAATGAAATAAATGAATAAAATAATTTTAAAAAGACAAGTATTTGTTTGCGTCCTGTTTTTGCAGATTTCCTTGTCTGCACATTTTTTAATATTATAATATTAATAATCGTTCATTTTAAATTTTTTATAAAAATAAATAAATAAATTTACCAAATTTTTTCAAAGGGATTGCTCTTATCTTATGATAGCCTTCGACCATTATTTCATACGGTCCCTACATTTGAACCGTTAAATTATTTAAAATATAATTTAATTGACAACTTAAGATGGGGATGTCTCATCAAATTATCTCCAAAAAAATCTTTGCCTTTTATGAACGTACTATATAATTTTATGATAGCATGACTCTTAATTAAAATAAATACAACCCACATTTAATACTCACATACTATTCCAAAATTGAAGAACATAAATAAATAAGAGTGTTTAGTGTTATATAGAAGATGTCTTTTACTTTTATTTAAAAATTTTGAAAATAAAAAAAATAAGGAATGAATATGATTCACTTTTTTAATTGAAATTTGAATATAATTATTTAAATATCGTGTAATTATTTATTTTTTAATTTATATATAAATAAAAAAATGTTTAAATATAATTAAGTTAAAGATTTTAACTTAAATTTGGATGAGTAAATGTTTAAATAATTTAACAATTTTAGTTTTCAAAAGTATTCCTTTTTTATTTCTTTATTTACTACTAAAATTAAAATCCTAGTTAACTATTTTAATATCCTTCTACTTGTCTTCTCAATTCTATTTATTTTATATTTTAGTTACTGTAATAAATTTGTATATTTATATAATTATAATTATAGTACAATATAACTTATTATTTTTATTTAACTTTTATTGATCTTTATATCATCGGTTAGAAACTATTTTTAAAAAAACCATATATCAAACAAATAAATTATGTACATACTAATATAATTTATTAATTTTTTTATCTATTATTGTCTAACATAATCAAAAAAACTTTATATCACACCATATATTTGCATTTATTACATTGCTAACATAATTGATAATTTTTAAAATAATTAGATTGTTACAAGAATAATAGTTGTACATTTTAGAATGTTTCTGATTGTTTATATTCAATACAAAATTAATAATATTAGCAAATTATTGCATAAACTATTAAATGGCAATACTCAACATTAAAATAAATAATGCATTATATATAAAATATAGGGTATTAATTGATTACAAGAATTAAACATCAATAGGGTTATAATGTGGACCATACTTAAGAATTAAACATCAATTTTGTTTGACAATTACAAGCCAATTCACCTACCTACTCTTTCTTTTTTAATAGTTGAGGTTACTAATATTAATATAAATATGTTTATGTTTGGAGTTTTTAATTTAAAATGATTTTATTATTTTTTAAGTAACATTTGTTATCATATTTTAAAAAATAGAAAAAGAAAAAGACAAGTATTGCAAACTTGATGAGAGTTGACTATATAGTACAAGCAAATAAGTTCGAAGGAAAAAGGAAGGGAGGAGAAATTTAGAAGAAGAAACAAAATTATAAAGAAATTTAAAATTATGAAAATAAAGAATATTATTTTATTTTAAAATATTATCTTTACCTATTTCATGTTGAGTCAAAATTAAGATTTTTTTTTTAATGTTTGTTTGATATCATTTTTAGAGAAGTACTTCCTGTTTTTGGTTTTAAAAAACAAGAAAAACACATTTTTAGTAAACTATTTTGAGATATGATACTAGTTTTCTACTCCATTTAAAATTTGAAAAAACATGTTATTTTATTGTTGTTGTTTTCCTCAAAACTTTTTTTTTAATTTAAAAAGAAAATTATACCGTAAAATACTAATCAACTTTTATTAATTTTAATTTTATCATGTTAAAAGTAAGCATAAAAAATATCTTTTTTATTAAAAGAGTGATTTTAAATTTATCGAAAGTCGAAAATCTTTTCTAATATTTATGTATACTTTTTTCGATTCTCTTATTAGTGTCGTCTTTCAATTGGATTATATAAATATCTTTTCAACACAATATAAGTCAAAAAAGTAAAAGTTAAAAGTTTTGATTAGATTTATTTTGATGTTGATTATGAAAAATTTATATTTATTTTTTTAAGAAAAAAAGGAGCCAAACATTTACATTTTATTTCGAGAGTAAAAGTATCAATTAGCCTAAACTTTAATTATTAGTAATTTTATTTTTTAAAATAGTGAAAATATACATGAAAAATAAATCAAAACAAAATTTAAACTCAAATATTTTAATATAGCACACTAAAAAGAAAAATAGATATTAATCCAAAGGAGGACAATGATGAAGAAGAACAGAGATAATTGGATAGAGGGGGGAGGGAGAGAGAGAGAGACAAATGGATACGAGGCCAGAAAATAAAGGGCGGCCAGTCTCTGTTCTGGACCTTCTGGTCCCTACCACTACCAAATTCATTGAGGATTATAAATTTTGAGTCACCAATTTTTGATATTTTTATGAACAAAGATATAATATTTTTATTTTTAAACAAATAGGTCCCCAAACTTCTTACGAAGCAACAAAACTACGATTAAAATTTTAAATTTGAATCATTATATAATCCTTTAATATTGATATTTACAGTCAAGAGCTTACGTTGATTTTACTAAAAACCCGTAAACTATTTTTGAGAACTTGAAAAGTTACGTCTTCAATGGACGATTTTGCCTGTATTGTTATTGAAGGTAAAATTACTCTAATAACAATATAAAGAATTGAACTTTTTTTAAACATGTTTGAAATTAAAAAATTATTTAAAAATATTAATCTTTCTAATAATAATAATATTATTATTATTATTATTAAGTAAAAACAAATATCATAAAGATAATGCGAAGAACTGAACCCCTCTTTATTTCAGAAAATAAATAAATTTTACTATTAAATTAAGAGTAGATACTCGATTATCATTATATAAACTATGTAATTTAATACTAAATGATATTACAATTGGTTTTAATATCGATCAAGAGCTTAATTATTAGAAATAGACAAATTATGTCTTTATTCATAATAATATAAAAATGTAGGGATCTAATTATTACTAATCCAATGAATAGTTTGTGGCTGTGGTTAGTATTCAAGCTGAAGCAAAGGAGGCCAAATGGGTTACAGACAAAAAAGAAGTTGTTTTGCTCCAAATTCAATTCCCAATTATGGAGATATATGACAGTGAAAGTGGGCCTTCAATTGTTGGTTGCTTGCTGCTCTTGCTTTTGACAAGACTCCTCTCTTTTTAACTTTTGCTTGCTTCTTTTGCTTTGCTTTGCTAAGCAGAACAGAGCAGAGGAGAAAAACAGAGCAAAAACAGAGCAAAACAGAGGGCATAAACACAGCATTTTAGAAGGGTTGTTGCTTATAGACTTTTTATTATTATTATTATTATTATTTATACTGAAGAATGAATCAGAAGGCAGTGATGAAACTTTTTGCATTTACGACACAAACATCATACTACTTACTACATGATCTTCTTTTCTGTTTCCTTTCATTGTCCTGACATATTCAAACTCATAATTAATTAATTAATTAATTAATTAATTGTTTCAATACTTTTGTGAGTTCATGCCAATCTTTAATTGGCAATCTTTTATTTCACAAATATAGAAAGGGGCCAAATGGGTGTTGTGTTTTTATCTCTACTTTGAAAATAAATCATTTAAAATATTGCATAAATACTAATTTTTATTTAAAACATAAATTTTATTACCCATTCTCTTAATTCTCTTGAAATTTACTAATTTTATCTCATAATTTTATTTTAAAATTACTACACTTCAATTTCAAATATACATCTACAAAGAATGAGATTTGCTCGTATGTATATTATAAAATTACACGAGTTATTATTTGGTAAAAGAATTTTTAATTTTTTATAAAAGAATTTTTTTATTTTTTAAATTTTTATCATTTTTTTTGAAAATTTGTATGACAAAAGAAATCATATCATTTATGTTAATTGGGAGGACAAGTCTTCGAACCTTGTCTTGTATGATTTTTTTCACAATTTGTAGAGTCTTTCCTCAGGAATATCTGAGTCGTTTTCTAGATGCTAGGTATCCTATAATTATCTTATATCTTTTTAGTTAAATTTCAACATATCTCTAGTTATAAATATTAATAGATCTTTAATTTAAATATTAGTAGATTTGTAATATTTAATATTTTTTAAAAAAAATATTATGATAATTTTATTTTCTTTTTATTTCTTTATAGAAACTGTAATGAAGAATATAAGTTCAAAGTTCAGAGGAGTTGGCTAGGACAATTATTGTGAAAACAGAGCAAGGAGTAGACAGGTAATACGTCAATGATTTAAATATTAATGGGCATCAATTAATATTATAAAAAATTAAATTGTAATTTTTAAAATAATAATTAATAATAAATGAGAAGAATATATTATATTATATTATGTGATTAGGTAGGCAATAAAGCAAAGGCATGCTGCACTGTCTCAACAAAAACAAACCTTAAATAAATGAAAAGGGTGGATTAGAAAGCAACATCTTAGATCATTTCTCTAAGATGCTTTGATCTCTCTTCTTAGCTAATCAATTTCTTTTTTAATTTAATTTAATTTAGTATTGTATATATATGTTTAATATATAGTTAATTTTATGGTCCCATGTTATTATATTCCATCTTATATTGAACACATATTTTATTACATGAATAATATATATTAAAATTATTTTATCAAAGATTTTTTTTATTTTAATATTTTAAATTCTAAATCTATATAGACGAAAATAATTTCTTCATTTTAAGCAATCTATAGAATTCTCCTTAATTTACCTCAAAAAACAAATTTTTTATAAAAGTTGGAAGGAAAAAAATTATTTCTTTTAAATATTTTAATAAAATTATTTATATTTAGAAATAATAAAAAAAAAACTCTTTATTAATAGCATTAATTTTAAGTGAATCATTGTACATTCTTACTCAACCCACATGCCCTCTTCTTTTTGTTTACACTTTTTGCAACAAATTACTAAACAAAAATTTGACAATTCTTACTCTTTAAAATACGTGGCATAAGATGATTTGTCGATTATACTTATAAAAAATATTTAATATCTAATAAAGCTTAAAAGGACTCCAATGATTAATTGTTTTTGGTAGAGCCAACTTCATAAAATATCTATTTATTTTTTAATTGATTAATTAAAATGAATTTGGGTCCCCTCCCACAACAATTAATTGAACTAAAAAATGGGCATATATAAATCATTGTCAAGAAAGGGATTTTAGTGAATGAAGGGTTGTTGGGTTTTTATTTATTAAGGAAATTTCATATGATAGCTTAGCTTAGCTTAGCTTAGCTTGGTTTGAAATAGGATATGGTATTCATTTAGTCAACTATATATCAATCAGTACACTTAGTTAGGGCAGGACCATTTAGTATATCATTTGAATTTTACTTCTCTCTAGCCCAATTCTCACTCCATCGTTGAATTGAATTCAACTTTATTTAATATGATACAAATCAATTTGTATAAAGCGATTCTGTCATATGACCACAATAAATTATGTAAATTTTAAGATTTTATGAGAAATTTTCTATGTTCATAAATTATTCAATCAAGTTCCATCAAGAAACATTTATCCATACAAATTTAACTATACAATTTTGAGGACTTATATTTATTGATAATTTTTTTTAAAAATTATCGGACAATTTTATATAAACTCATCTACAACTTAATTTGAGAGTTTACCACTTGAACATTAAAATTTTGAAAGTTTAAAATAAATTTTAAATTCTCATAAAAATTTAGGATATTAATTATTAAGTATTAAGTTACAATTTTTAATTATTAATTAAACTTGTTAATTATCTTTATATGGTGCAACCTTATCAAAGATTCTAATATATCTACATTACATACATGGGTTTCGATTTTCCCTTAATTTGGTTGTGGACTAGGATCACCGTTGACTCCATTGAGCCCACATTTGCACCGTTGGTTTACGTCGGTCCAGTCCAATAATAAAGGAATACTAAATAGACCCCATCTGGGTTTGAATGAGAGGGCTTTTTTGTAAATTCGTTTCGGACATTATTTTTCACTATAGCCCATGTACTTCTTATTAGGTGGGCCGTGGGCATAAAGATTTTGTATAGAGGAACAAGAGAAGGAATATCTTATAAGGAGAAAAATCTAGAATTTTTAGGTTGTAATTTAAATTATTTCTTAAAATTTCTTAAGTTTGAGGAGAAAAGTTTAGGTTATTTAATATTTATTATGAAAAAAGAAAATATGTTAAATTAAAAAAAATGAAAGAAAAATTATTTCTTAATTTTCTAAATTTTAAATAATTCAATTGCATGCATAGATGATAGATTTTTCTTTTTTCTTTTTATCTAAATGTGATAAAATAATTTTATAGTGAATTTATACATACTTGAGATTGTCAAGTAAAAAATATAAATAAAAATATTTAGGTCATACATTTTCATTCTTAATTTTTTTTGAAATATTACATATTCTAATAATTTTAATAAATCAAGTCTTGTTTAACATTTATAGTTATTTTTCCACTCTCCGGAGACATAATTGTTAAACTTAAAATTAGGAAAATTATGTTTTAATTTATTATTTTAATAAAAATATTATTATCCAAAAAGATTTACCCATTTTCTTTTTGAATTATTATTTTTTATTAATTTTTTTAATAATTATAAATAAAAGAAAAAAAAAAACAAAAACCTCAGCAGGGGTTTAAGACTTGGAAACCAATTTCGCCAAAGCCTGCAGTCTTTCTCCTACTCTCAGAGCAAGCAAATGATTTCTCGCACTCTCACCACCAAAAAGCTTCCTTTTTTCTTCCACACTGTTGATTCTCTCGCAGTTCATCCATGTGAACGGTTGGCTCCTCCATTGAAAGCTCTCTTCTCGACCCACATTGTTGGGGACAAACCGGTTCTCGTAAGACAACCACTCTCCTTCCTCTGTATCGTTTCCATTTTTCATTTCTTCTTCATGATTAATTTAATTGGGCAGGTTCGTGATTTCATACACTCGGCGTTGTACGACCCCAAACACGGCTACTTCTCTCAGAGATCGAGGTCGGTTGGTGTGCTTGAGACCTCCATTAAGTTCAATCAGCTTCAAGGTATTGTTTTCTATTTGATTCTTTCAAGTTATTTTTTCGGATTTTTTGTTTACTGTCTAATTTGTGATTTGGGTTTTGTGAAATTATTGATTTTTGGCTTTATTGGAATTATTTCTCGTGTTGCTATAGCTGTGCATGTAGAAGACATGCTAATTTTGAACATTCATTTCGTAACTGTGTAAATGGAATTAATGTTCAAGGTCTTATGAGAAATGTTAACAAAAAATAAAATTGCTCCCAGGATTATGCTGCTCACGTTTCTAAATGACTTCCAATGATTATTTATCAGTTATATTTGTTTGTTTAGAGTTGATAAAGTGTTCACCTGAATTCATTAATTCATGAACCTTTCATATCTTGTCTTTGCTGATTGATCTGATAGAACAATTGAAATATTAAGACCATGGCTATTTACTTCGAAGTTGATCTTGTCAACCTTTTGGCATGTTTTAGGGAGGAAAGCTTATATGAAACACTTGGATAAAATATACAAGCAAAGTGACATATCATGGTTTACTCCAGTGGAGCTTTTTAAGGTAATCTCTTTTCTTCTCTTCTCAGACTGAAGAAATTAAAGCCCATCTAAATATTAATTTACTATTCAAGGCTTAGTGTTTTGTTTTCTCTTTCATTAGAAATTTGGCAACTTTATTATTTATGAGTACTTATCAAGCAGTAAGAAACTTTGTTATATTCATTTCCTTACTGTCTGAACTTCTCTACACTTTGTCAGTCATAATAGGCGATTTGTGTTTTATTAGATGTTCTTGAATTCTTAGCTTCATTAATTGGCTACCCACTTGGGTGTAACTATAAAAAGACAGAAGGAAATGGAAGGAGCTTGTAGCCTTGCAAAATTTTGTAGCAAGAAACTAAAAGACAACATTTTTCGCCAGTTTACTTGGTTTAGATTGCTCAAGGACCAAGTAATTGGAATCCTTAGCATGTATCAACTAGAACAAATATACATTATGTGCCTTGTACCTTTTATTTTTCTGGCATGTATTATGAGGGTCGAAATTGAATGTACTTTCCATTGTGCTTTAGTTATTAATGAAGCTGTATTTGTAATAACAATGCTAAATCCTTGTCATCTTAGTAACTTATACATTTCTGCTTTCTGATTTTCCTTTTTTTATAATATTATGATCTATCTTCCTTGTAGCCTTGGTATGCCCATGGGATTGCTGAAGCTATAATGCGAACTGCTAACCTTTCAGTACCTCTAAAAGTATGTACCCTCTCTTTACCAGCCAAATGGACAAGTCATTTAGAATTTGCATACTCTATTATAAACTCTTGTTGCATTAAGCTTGTAACTTGACATTGAAAGCACACTTCAAATCTTTTGTTCTTCATATTTCAAAATGAATTCTATGAAGAGCTTTATTTACAGACTACTTTGGTCTAATTAAAACTTGTTTAAGAATCTGAAAATTGATCAGTGTTGAGGCACTAAGTGACATTGTATTGTATTGCTTCATTTTAAGATTGACTTCATTTTTTACTCTATCGTGAGAGCACCTAGCCCTTGTTGATGACCTCCAGGAATTAAGCTCAAAAAAATTATGTTATAGATGTTGAGATACTTGCTTTCGAATTGTTATTTTACTTTTACCAAGCTGAAGCAATAGATGTGCACTAATAGCTTTTTATTTTGTCAATTGTCAATTGGTTCAAAGCTTTATATTGTGAAATAATATGATTCATCATTCTTCTCTTATAGTCTATCAAATCTGTTGTTATATGTTGTTGGATGGGTTTACCTTGTAAGCTTTAGATCAACTTGTTTGATTTGGTATCAAGGCAGGTCCTAAGTTCAAATCTACCTATCGACCATACTCACTTGGAAACCCACAGAAGATATTATGATGTTGGAATGGATTAAATGGCATTGCAAGAGCTTTGAGATTCTCATAATTCTATGGATTATGTTCAATAGTCTAGACTGCACCTTTTAGCATATCTTGTAATATCTCATTGTAAAGTCTCTCCCAACACTGCTTCAGTCTTTACAATTTTAGCTGTATTCAAGTGGTGTGAACAGCTCAATTCTTAGTAAACACTTTTTAGATTATATTATCCTTTCTAGATTTTTCTTTTGGTCTGGACATATAACTTTAAATCCAGATTTTGAATTTATAATTGACAGTTGTTAGTATTTGCTTTGGCAATGATCATGTCGTTACAGGTGTTCCCCTTCTTTTGGCCTGTACAGTCAAATATACTTTTCAATTCATCAAGTCTAAAAGTTGCTCATGCTGTTTTATAATGTGCACTCAGATATATGAAATTGGTGGTGGATCAGGAACTTGTGCAAAGGGCATAATGGATTACATAATGTTGAACGCACCTGAAAGAGTTTACAACAATATGACTTACATGTAGGTGCATTCACTAATCCCTCAACCTCCATGAACTATTATGGTCCTTCATCTACTATATTTTCATGAGTAGATCTAGCAAACTATATTTTTTTCACTCCTTTTTTTTGCCCCTCTTCTTGTTTGATGCTTTGTCACTTTGATTCTTCAATCATAATATGATTATCTTGTGCTAACAGTATATCTGCTTACATTAATTCTAGTGAAGAAGTTCATATTCTTGCATTTTTTGTTCAGCTTCATTTTCTATATTATCCAAACTGATCAATGGCATCCAAACCAAACTAGCCTGTAGAAACCTGATTCCTCTTCCATTGTCCTCTCCTTTTTGGTCCTAGCAAAATGTATGTCCATTTTGAAAACTCATGATGCAATTTTTTTCTTCCACTTTCTTGACTTATCCTCAATGTCAAAAGCTGGACTTCTGGAAGAATGTTAAATGAGTGTGAGACATTTATTGAAGTCTCTCTGCTGTTGAAAATATTTTAGGGAAAAATTCTGTGTATTTGGAGAGTAGTGCTTTAATTGTTTTCTTATTTAAATGAGTATTGCATTTGTAATTTGATTGGTTATTTTTTATCTTATTCCTTGTTGAGTAGTTGAGATAAATGAGATAACCTGCCTCCATCATTCCCATATGATGGTTATATTGTTGTGAACTATGTACCATGTACGATCATGTTTGTACATTTTTATGTTTACTGTAGCTCAGTGGAAATCAGTCCTTCACTAGCTGAGATACAGAAAGAAACTGTTGGAGAAGTTCGTAGTCATTCATCGAGGTTTAGAGTAGAATGCCGTGATGCTGCTGACCGGAGTGGATGGGGTAAGTTGCCTTAATGTCACGCAATTCCAATTTGACTAATAGTTGCTAAATCTGTGATACTTGCTTATAAACCTTTCAAGTATGAGAAATTACAACAAGATTCAGTCATCTTGCAAAGTTCCAGGTAGTGTAGCTGATATAGTTAAACCAATTAAGACAAATATCTAATTTTTTTCGTCGCCCATCTGTTTTCTTTTTACTAGCTTTAGAAATTTGTTTGTCTTTGATATGTAGCTAAATTATTCAATTGATTATCTTGAAGTTTGAAGTAAAGCTACTTTTTGTTAATTTTGTAACAGGGAATGTTGTGCAACAACCATGTTGGGTGATAATGCTTGAGGTATAAACTTTTTGGTTGCTCCTATACCTAGATGACAAACTTTGCTATCAGAAAAAGAGCGTAAAATTACAGAAAAATTGCTCTAATCGTTTTTTAAGGAATATTTTTCTAATTTTGAAAAATTGACACATGTCAAGCATGACATCGGCATTTGAAATGAAGCAATATCAAATGGGCATATGAGCACCCAATTTCTTAGATGTGGAATTTACTTAATATTTTATTACTGAAATAGTCAATCATGATTCAGCTGGGTGAAAATCATGTCTACAAGTAGACTAGTAGCATTAAGTCCAGGCAACTATGAGGGTCTAGCTTGGTTTCCTGAAGCAATAAATTCCATCTCAACAATTTCTGAAAAGAGAAAAATTGGTTAGGGAGATAATGGAGGAAAGAGAACATAAGAGATAAGAGAGATAAAAGATGAGAGACGAAGTTTGTCATTGGTGGTGGAGTCCACACTTTATTAGTTCTTTGCTAAAAGAGCGAAAATTCATCTCATCTCGTACCTTAGTTGGAGTTGCAATTTGATGGCCAAGATTTTGTGTCAAACCATTTTTCAGATAGAGGGACTGCTGAACTTTTTGCATATATATTTTATTAATTGGATTTTTCCATAAACATTATTCTTTTAGAAGTCAGGAATTATTATTTACTCAGTTCTTTGAAAAATGCATGAAGAAGTAAAATAGACGTATAAGATATGAATTATTATCATAAGACGATAATTGTAATGACATGAATAGTTTTATAACTTTTATCTATGCCAAGGCTTTATGTCCTGCCCCTATTGCATACAATATAGATAGTTAGAATGAACATAAAAAGTTGTTTACCTACAAATTTGTGTGAGATTATAAATCTCTTGCACAAGTTCTAGTTGATCATTGTTTGATCCACGAACCAAATTTAGCTATTAAATTCTTACAGGTGCTTGATAATCTTCCACACGATCTTGCCTATTCAGAAAATCAAGTTTACCCGTGGATGGAAGTATGGGTTGAGAAGCAACATGATAGGTAGAGAACATTATGTTGGCTGTATCCACTAATTGCGTTGTTATGACTTGCATACACTTTCTTATATCTGGACATTGCATATGTGATCCATTGGAATTCTTACATGAGCTTTCATGATAATGTAATTCTTTACCAGTCTTAATCCATATTCTCAGTGTTTGTATGTGCAGGAATGTGCACATGCATTTCAATCAAAATCTTGTTTTCAGGCTCTTTTATCTACCAACTAACAATATTATTACTATTTTCTAATGACAATTTACAGAACCTTCTTCTAATTTGACTATGTCGCAATTTACAGTGGGTATCTCACCTTTTTAATAAATATTTTACAGTTGGTCCCAGTAGTATTTTTTTTTTTGCCAATTTTTTATCCTAATTTCAATTTAAGTTTACTGGAAAACTTGGTTTCATATAATGCTTTTCTGTCTAGTTCATTGATATTAGAACAAATAATGTTTAATTATATTGTCTACTCTAGTGTAGCTTGAATTTATTCATAACTGATCATTGTTCTTCCTTGCTTACAGGGAAACACTTTCTGAATTGTATAAGCCGCTAGAAGACCCACTGATTAGACGATGTATTGAGATTATGGAATTGGATAAACATCATACCGCTCAAAGCAAGGGTGTGTTGAAAAAAATGTGGTCTAAGGTCTTTCCAAAACCTCGAAGATGTTGGCTTCCAACTGGTTGTTTGGTAAGGAAATTGTTCAAAGTATATTGATTGCTTTTGCTCTCTGTTTTCTTTTTATACATATTTTACATAGAAACAATACAAACCTTTCATATGCAGAAACTGCTTGAGGTATTACATGATGCTCTACCAAAGATGTCTTTAATTGCTTCAGACTTTAGTTTTCTGCCTGATGTGAAAGTACCTGGCGAAAGAGCTCCATTGGTGTCAACAAAAGTAAGTTCTTTTCATACATCTGAAAATATTCGGCTTTATGTTTATAGTACTTGTATTGCGGGCTTTGGTTTTTTGATAAAATTATCGTATAAATTTGTTATATTCAAATTAGAAAAGAAAAAAAAGAACTATTGATTTTAGAGCAAAATTCTAAAGCTTAAGTTTAACCTTTTGCTGCGTCGTCATTATGTAAATTAAGCATGGATAATCTGGTTAACGTTCTAATCTCTAACATTCTAGCAAGAGATTAAAATGTGCTCCTAAGACTATTTCATTGTTTTCTAAAGAGTCCATTGTGAAAACTGCCCTGGAATGAGGATTGCTGTTAAGATCTTTTGAAATCCCTTCACGATAGCAAAACCCAAAACAAAACAACTTTTTTTTCCGGAAAGAGTTACAAAGGTGAGATTTACATGGTGATCATCCAAGCCTTTGGTTGAGCTCATCTTTTCTGTAAACCTCTTAAAATAAGCAATTAAATATTTTCTGTGAATACGAATTTTTACAACTGGAAGTGCTTGACTGCAATATGCATTACAGGATTTGATCTAGGCTATTTTCACTGACAAGTGTGCTAGCATGATTCTAATCTGTTTTTGCTAAGAATGTTGTACTTCCAGTGAAAGTTTGAAACATAGTAATATTTGATCCAATGTTGCACTGCCAGCAGTAGGTCTAAGATAATCTCCATGAATTGAGTTCAAGTATCGGATAAATAAATTACTAATACTGCTGTGGAGGATCAACTTCTTAATAATGTTGCTAAGTTCTAGCCGAAGCAGGTCTGAAAAGATTAAAGAAACAGACGGAAAGAAAAGGGAAAGTTCTTTATTGCATCAATTTTATGGCATTCTAGCCTAGCTGTGCATTTCAAGTATATTTGCTTTAATCTCAACAAGTTTAGCACTTCTTCTTATCTTTCAATTGTTACAATGTTCGTATGTGCTGCTATGCATTTCTGAAATTCCAAAATTTAGAAAAGCATTCATATATGAAAACATAGATTGGACAGGTATTATTGAAGCATGATATAGTTAAAAATCTCTGATCAACAATTAAACATTGTGAGTAATCAAAA
Source organism: Melia azedarach (assembly GCA_028052125.1). NCBI lineage: Eukaryota > Viridiplantae > Streptophyta > Magnoliopsida > Sapindales > Meliaceae > Melia > Melia azedarach. Next base: position 6,215,572 of record CM051396.1, on the reverse strand, counting down.
CTAATTCAAGAATGGCATAGTTTTGAATAACCAGATATTTTCTGGATGTATATTGTAATTGATCAAGAGTACATAACAATTATGGATTCCAGATCTCTACCTCTAAGTGGAAGTGAAAACAAAACTACTGGAAATTGCTGCAATAAGCCTCTATCAGCACAAGTTGGGTTCTTAACACGATTGTTAGACACTATTGGCAAAAGCATGTCAAACAAAGCACTGTAAACAAATTTTGTTTGACTTAGTTCATCTTTAATTATACAGAAAGATGGCAGCAGCAGAGATTATAGCAATTATCTGGATGCAAAGGTATGTTCTTATCTTTCCTCTTATATATGTCATGTTTGTATATTGTGAACACTAGTGCTTTCATACACTCTAACCCCAATTTTATGAGATAAAAGTTCAATGACTAAAGATACATATGTATTTATCACTGCAACTTGGGACAAATAATTATCAACTAAGTTACAGAAGTATATCAATCTTAGCACCGTAACAATATAATTATCTTGCACCTTGGAGTCCAATTGCAAATCATCACACTTGAGTGTGATGTTTTTCTTCTTAATTGAGAACTTGTGGAAACTGAGGGCCAGAGAAGGACCTTAAAATCCTACAGTGATTTTGGTTGCCTTCATTTGCAGGGTGATGCTGATATCTTTTTCCCCACGGACTTTTGGCTTTTGGAATGTATGGACCATTACTGTTCCAGGAGGCTGAACAAGCAGAAAGGTCCATCATCCAAGCAAGGGAAGAAGCGACGGACACTTACAGTAAGTCTATTTTTTTTATAGAGTGACAGTTTATTTGGGACAACCATGTAAATCTATTTTAATGGGTACAAAACTCTTATCCTATAGTGGCTGGCTTGTTTCCATATATTTTACAGCAAGTCTGGGACCTTTTTTCTTTATGTATACATAGTTAAGAATTTTTCTGTGTATTTAGCTCAAATTTTTTCATGTTGTTTGTGTGTAGCTGGATACATCTTCATTCATGGAAGAGTTTGGCTTGCCTGTAAAGACAAGAACCAAGGATGGATACAACCCCCTTCTCGATGACTTCAAGAATACTAAATTTTATCTGAGTGTTCCAACACATAATATTAAATAGGACGGTCTGCATTAAAAATTTTGGAAGATTTTGGACATTTGATTGTTCCCAACATAACACCAGTTTGAGATATCATTACTTGCTGAGGTAGTCTAGATTGTATTGAGCAAACAGAGACAAGATTTGTTAAGTCAGGTTCTCGAGCATCGAAGCATCGAATGAGCTGTCTGTTGGGTTGTATTTCAATGATGAATGCTGCAGATCGACATGCAGATACCAAATTTCCCAGAGAAATGATAGCCATTGATGCAAATGAACCAAATGAGAAAAGACTGATCCGTAAATGCATGCTTCGAAGGACAAACAGTGTATTGTTTCTATTCTTTCTGGAAAAATAAAATATGTTGCATTTTCTGCTACTTTTCCATAGATAATTGAATTCTTAAAGCATTTTGGCTTTGGTTTCCCTCAATTCTGTATAAACATTTATCTTATTGGAAAAGTAGTTTCAGTAAATATATTCTGAATAGGAAATTGAGAACCATTGTTGTTGTTTACAGCTTCCATAGACAGAACAAGACAGCTTCCAAGAGAAAAAACATGAATGCAAATTCAAGGAGCCATAGAAAGAGAAAAGTTTTTGCACAAGAACTAGTAAGTAGTTAAAAAGACTAAGGCTCTGTTTGAAATTTGTGGTAAAATGTTCGATAAACAGCAATTTTCGACGAGAATCACTCAATTTATATTTAACATCTGATATTAAGTGATTTCATCTCACAACTGTTGAATTCTACAACACTTCAATACAATACTGAAGAAATTCAAAAGTTTAAAGTTAAAATTGGCTGATTGAGAAGCCAACCTTCAGTATCAATGAAAGAAGTGCTAGTCAATTGCTTGACCATTGCGGGGCTCAGTTTCTTCTCCCAGCTTACTCGACTAGAAGTTTCAGCTCCTTCTCCATAGCAGCCATACTCAGCAAATGTTAACTGGTTTCTGTTCATGAAGTTGAAAAAGCATCAAGACAAGACACATGGTTCTACTACAATGAAACCGAAAGAAAAAGAGAATTACTTACTCGTGGCCAACCAAATTCCAAGGCTCCCAACCCTTAGGCTCAACAACACTAGTGAGATTGACCTTGTAGAACAAAACCCTAGCATATCCTCTCCATGGCCTCCCCAGTAAAGCTGAACCTGTTCCATACACAACTCCTTCCTTGAACACAAACCCATTTGCATCATTTGGATTTGTTCTTCCTTGTGCTGTTATAAACCCTCTAAGCCCTCTCTCTATTGCATTTCCAAGCACATGGATCACACAGCTCTACATATATATGCAACAATAAAGCAGCAAAAAACATGTATATATAAATTTGCAACATGTAACATGATATTATAATTTAAGATACGTAATATGTGACAACGATATGAATATGATACTTAACATAACCCTAAATACGTAATATGCATGTAAACCAACATGTCTCACAATTAAAACTCTATATACACGATGTAAATCAACTACAAGAATATAATTTTTTGACGTGCAATGTGATATTTGTAATATAATATATGTATAGGTATATGATAGCGATACGAATATGATACTCTAATAAAAACCTAAACATGTAAGATGTATACAATATGAAATGTATCACACACCTTTACATACACAATGAATCAACCACAACAGTATAAAATGATAGTAACCTACTATATGACATCTATAATTTAATGTATGGATGTGATAGCGTAATAAATTTGATACGTTAATGAAATAAATATGTGTAACATGCATATAATACGATATGCATCACATGAATCTGCATACAGAATAAATCAACTACAAGATATAAATTTGTAATATGCAACGTAATATTTGTAATTTATCATAGATATATATGTAGATATATGTATGTGATAATGATATGAATTTATTTTGCTAAGAAAACCCTAAACATGTAACATGCATGCAGGCATATTGTTAGAAAAGTGTAGCTAAACATTATGATAGAAATGCATATGGGTAAATAATATAATGTCAACAAAGTCTTGTTGTTACCTCATAAATAGACTGCCCACTACCAAATATGAAATCAACAGCACCTTCTATTGTACAACGTTTGAAGTAATGACGACCTTGATCATCCCACAAGGTGTCTTGCACGCCGGAGAAGCCGCACCGGTAGAACGAACTCTTGTCTCCGGCCACCATCGCCGCCACCGCCGGCATCCTAGGGTTCTTCTTGTTGCTATTTGGATTGTTGAAGGAGTTCTATATATGAATCAACAAATCATTAAGCTAATCGTGAAAACAAACAAGCTTATAGAAATTGATTAAGATATATAATTGTTTACTGACCACAAAGCTTATGCTTTTGACAATAATATTATCAGCTAAGGAAGCGAACGTAGGGCTTTGTGCAAGTGAATCATGATCATCCCAAATGACCTGAGTTCTTCTCTTCCCCTCTCCTTTCAGGATTATGAAAGGCTTGTCGTAGGGAATTTTCACCTTCTCTCTAATTGCATGTACATGTATAACTCACATTAACGTTCATACATAATTTTGATGAAGGATTTATTGAAAGTTACCTATAAATTCCAGCCTTGATGAAGATGCAAACCCAGTGTTTATTGTTTGATGGGATGAAATCAATGGCTGATTGTATGCTAGAAAAGTTCCCATGCCCTGAATGATCAACCACTACTTGACAAGCTGTACCTGCTTTATTTCCTGGTATGAAATACCATTTCCCATTTGCGTTTCCCATCAAAATCACAATACAAAAACAAATATATATAAGACAATGAACACAAGACATTCTTTCTTTTTAATAATTGATATCTAAAAGGACTTGTGAAAATGGAAATACAAGTAGCTAGCTATATGTTTCTGTACATATAAAATAATAAAAAGCCTGTCTAGGAAGTTTAGAGCTAGAACTAGAAGAAGAAGAAGAAGAAGAAACAGAAACTGAGAATTTATGTTCATGGGAATAAGTTAAACAGAAATCTTTTTAGGAGGGAAAGTGGAAAGTCAATGGTTTTTTTATGGTAAAGTTGGATTTATAAACTATAATTATTCAGTAGATTCATTTGTTTTAAAATCTTACTATATATGCTTAGATTTTTTAAAGGAATATTCCGATAGTTTCCTGAAAAAAGAATCTAAATTTTCTGTACAAGCTATGAAAGGTTGTAAAATTGTTGTATAATTTCCAATGAAGATCATGAAGGTGATGGAAATATGAATATTTACTGTTAACTAAGGAAATTATCTTCAAAATTCAGATTTTTTTTTCAGAAGATATATCTCAGAAATAAAGGATAAATTGTGTTAATATGTATAATGGTTTGTGGGCTATTGAGAGACTGAAGAAGATTGATGAAACAAATCATGATGGGAAGGCATACTGCTATGTCTCTTTTTATTTCACAAAATATTTGTATTCCATTTTGAGTAGTGAATTGAGTAGCTTGAGGTCCCTAGTAGAATCTCTCTTGTCAAATATCAAATATTATGCTTCTTGAATTAGGTAATTGATTTGATGACATTGCAATGAAAAAAATTCAGCCGACTCATATTCTATGGTAATTGAAGTCCATAATAATTATATCATGTTGTCACCATAATATATATGGTCAAACTTAGTTGGCATGATGTGTAATAGGTAAATTTAGTTTCGATTTTGCTACTTTATATGGGCAATATGGGAACTCAAGATAAAACCCTTTTAACTTAAAAGAGTTTTCCATGAGCCTAATTACTATGTGTATGTTTGTCCTGTAATTATTGAGAACTAATCTAAATACTCATTTTTCACTTGACAACAAAGATTTAACACTCGTTTATATTCAAAATTTAGTAAATTTTATCCCAAATAGCTTCATGTTAAATATGAAGCATAGCAAAGCCAACACTACCGTTATAAATTATGATAAAGCCAAGGTTTTGAAAAACCAGATGAGAAAAAATAGCTAATTTGAACAAGTACCTTGCATACATCAAACATCTAACTTCAAAACTACCATAATAAAAAACTATGATCCATCAAAAATAACAAACTTTAAACGAAAAGAGATGTAATGGCAACAAACTCTTGTCAGATGTGACATTTGAAAAACAAACTCTTTATGAATGAGTCTTCAATTAATACTTGATCGGAGCAATGATTTCTAGCTGGGGACCAAGCTTCTCCTCAGCAACCTTCTCTGCTTTCACCCTCAGTTTTGCCAACTGCTTTCTTCTCTCGTATGCTACCTGAGCCCTCTCTTTTCTCTTCTTCTCAAGTTCCTACACAAGAAGCAACACAAAGTCAGGATACAAAGGAACCAGATGTCATTGAAGTGCAGTAGTGTAAATTACAAGAGGTTCAAAAAATCAAGTTTATCTGTCCATGAATCTTAGAGGATATCCATAAGTAAACGTATTTTATTTATAAGTCTACTTCTTTCTCTTCCTCGTACCACTTTTTTTTGTTAAATGTAGAACCAGAATGTCGGACAAAAGGAGAAATAAGTCTATTCCAATGTCATTACAAAGTAGTAACGATTAATTAGCTTCATATCATGACATTAAGGATGGTAGTCTCACGAAAAACCCAAGATGGAGGCATTGGAAAGTCAACATGAATAAATCTAGTTTAATTATCCTCAACATGAATAAATATAGTTTAATTATTGTCAACATGAATAAATCTAGTTTGATTTATCAAGTCAAATATTAAACAATGAACCAAAGTGTTGTCACAGAAGTAACAGGGCACAACCTGCCCAGTCGATTCAAGACCTATCATATCGGGCCACCAAGAGTCAGGAACAAAATTGATCCAATTAATCTACCTAATCTTGCATTAACATTTTTAATCATATAGATAATCATTTTTAGATTTTCCAAAGAATATAGTACATAGTTTCTTATATGAAACTCGTTACAACACAATTAGTAGATTAATTGTAATACATAGAATTGATCAGACACAATTTGAATTAGTATAATTGCAATATATTGAAGTTTCAACCACAAACAAAGCAAGTAGAGAATTGAGCACAAATAACAAGATACAATCAACCAATTATGATAAAGAGATTGTGGCAAGTGCTCACCTTGATAGTGTCATAGTGGTTCCATCCAACTTCTGATGAAAGCCTGCCCAACAAGCAGTACTTGTGTCCTTTTTGAAGCCTCAAAACCCTAGCATTTAAAGCAACCAATTAAGTTAATGATGCGTAAACAGGACTAATCTCAAGAGGAAAGTAGATGCGGAATCAAATGTCCATGATGACATCCAAACTATAGACTTACTTGAGTGCATCAGGGATGACCATCCTTTTCATTTTGTCATAAGGTGCGGGAACTCCTTCATAAGCCTTCAAACGAGCAAGAGCAGCAGCTCCACGCTTAGTCTTGTGGGGAATCATCCTGCAGCAAAACCAAAACACTTATTACACAGCACAGAGGAACACTCAATCCCCATCCCACATGTTTGAAGAAAAGCCTATATATAACCCATCATCATTCCACGTGTATGAAAAGTAAAATGCAGGTATTATCCCAATGTTTCCACTTCAATAATTATCAGGTAAGTCGCTACAAAAATCAAAAGAAGCTAGGAAACCAATGATCAAAATGTAACTAGATGTCTTCTTGTATGTAAGAACCAACCAAAAGGATCCATAAAGAATATTGATTAGATTAAAGCTCATATTATTCATCAATAAGATCTATAAAACTTCACAGACCAACAGAGATACAGAAAAACAGCAACTAATATGTTGCAAGATCTATGAACTAGAGAGATCATCAAATAATACATTGAAAAATCACATACATTTGCTAAACCTAACTACTGCATCAATCTCAAACCATAAACACAAAAACGAAAACCCACATAAGCTCATTTGCATACAAAACCATAAACGCAATAATTCCATAAAAATAGTACAATAACCAGGAAATCAGAGAGCCCAGAAACATACCCACGAATGGTACGCCAAAGAATCTTGGCAGGAGCACGGAAATGAATGGGACCATGAGAAGGCTTAGTGTTCATCCTCTTTCTCAAGAACCTCATATACTTCATCTTCTGCCTAACAAGCCCACCAGAAATACAAATCTCCTCACACCTGACGACAACGACCTTCTGTCCATTCAACAATTCCTTCGCCAAAACGGAGGCGAGACGGCCGAGCATGTGATGCCTGGCGTCGACCACCACTCTTTTCGCGCAGATCCCTGAACCTGACACCATTTTTTTTTCCTGTGAAACGGCGCCGCGCCTGCGTGGTGAAGTGAAATGAGCAGCAAAAGATGAGAGGGTTGCTAGGGTTTTTGGTATGTAAGTTATTATAGTCTGTTCAGGATTTTGGTGGGTTGTGTTATTTTGGACGGTCCAGATTGCATAAGAGTTGGGACCAATTTAACTATTCTTTAATTGATGTAATTTATAGCTAAATAAATTAATTAATTATATTTATCTAGGTAGGATTTTTTAATATAATTTTTTTACTTAAATGCAAATTAAATTCCTTTAATATAATTTTTTATTTATAACAAAAAACTAATAATTCATTACATATATTTATACGAAATACTATTTCATAGTTTCCTGTATTTAATTTTTTATATAAATTTTTTGTTTAAATATTTTAAAAGTTAAATGAATTTTAAAAAAATACAAAGAAAAATAACGAAGAGAAAATAATTATTACTTTTCCCTATATACATCTTAAAACTTGCAAACATCATTTATTTGTTACTGTTAATAACATAACATTTGGTAACATGTAACTATGAAATAAAGCATAGTTCCTGGCTTCAAACCTTCCTAGACGCGCAAGGTACTCCTCACTTAATTGGGGTTCCTCCCACAGTGTGTGTATATATATATATATATATATATATATATAGAGATTTTTTTTTTTATATTTATGTGTGCGAGATCTTTGGGCTGGACTATCATTGAATATATCTAAAATTTTAACAGTCCTCTAATTATAATATTAATAAATATTGTAACATAAAAAAATATTTTATGATATTTTATAAAAAAAATGTTCTTAACTTTTATATATTATTTGTAATTATTAAATTTAAATACTTTTACCTATTAAAATTACATTATATATATATATATATGAGAAATTGGTAGATATATGATAGATATTCTCATGATATTTTAAAAAATGATAAATATCTTCCATAATTATTGATAAATATTCTTTTGAAGTTATTATTTTATCTTTATATATTTAAATGATATATTAATTAACCGTTTTAACCCAATTATTAATCAATAATAATCAATATATTCTTATGATTTGTTTTTTAATGATTATATGTTCAATAATTTTTATAATTAATCTTTAAATTATTATTAATATTTTAAATAATTTCATTATGATTAGTAATTTATAGCGTAATTAACTAAAATAAATCTCAAATAATATTTGCATTATATGAATTATATTATTTATATTTTGAGAATATTTTGATAGATAAATATTTCATATTAAATATTTGAAATTTATATGTTAAAAATATTGTAAATTATATATTGATGAAATCCAAATATTAGTTTGGTTTATTTTAATTATTTGTATAATAATTTTGAGAATATTTATTCTTAATTTATAACATAATCAATTAAAATAAAAGTCAAATGATATTTGTCTTATATGAATTGTATTATTTATAATTTTGAGAATATTTATATAATTTATACATAACTCTATTACTTATAAATAAAATAATTTATATAATATACAATAAAATATTCTAAAAAATATTGAATATTAGTTATATAATGACAATAAAATTATTTAAAATATTAAAAATTATTTAGAGAGTAATTATCAAAAAATAGATTATCAGGATATATTAACTATTATATATTAATAATTGAATATAAATGATCAATTAATATGCCTTCTAAATATATAAAAATAAAATAGTTGTTTTACATGAATTCATAATAATTTTAAGGAATATTTGTCGTTTGTTAATAGTTTATGGGGTATCTATCATTTTTAAAATGTTAAAGAAATATTTATCGTTTTTCAATATTCTAGAGGTGGTATTGACCAAATTTTTTATATATTAATTATAGTATATTAATTTATATTAATTATATATATTAAATAAATAATATAAAAATTTCTAAAGTTAAGTAGTTGATTATTCTATCACTTTTATGAAACAGCAAATAAAGGAACGATATCGTATAAATAGTGGGCGAAACTATATAACCCCTAATATTGGGCTACGCTATTTCCTGAGTTATGGGCTTTGATAATGGGCCAACTCTGGAAAAATTTGGGGCCCAAGAGAGCTTCTGAAATTAAATCATGTTTTCTTGGAGAAGGAAGTCCAATTATACAAATAAATTGTTTACAGGTGACTGGATCTGCGTGTTGTAACTGAATTTCAATGAAGTTTCTTTGTATTTTTTGTCGATTGACTGCTTCAATAAAAGCAATATATGAAGCAACATATCAGTTTCTCTCCCTTTGCTTTTGAGATTTTTCTCTTTAAAGTAAACTTTACGAAAGAAAATGTAAAAGATTTTTTTTTTAAGTAATTGGTTTATATTTATATATTTTTGTTTATCAAAATTCAATATATAGGACGTTGATTTCAATAGACGTGGATGTTGAAGGTTAAATTATTCAAAAAAAATATTAATTAAATTAATATTTTATAACTTGACAGATTTATTAAACTATTTAAAATGTAATAAATTTAATCTGAAATTCTATTAAGCACTATAACTTTTATTGAATTATTTTTAATTTTAGTATTTTTTTTAACATTTAATCTGATAATTAATGCACGACCATGAATGGATTGTCCCTAAACGTGTTTCTTTGGTAGTGAAGAAACTGAAATAATAATGTTATTATTCCTAAACAGTAAATAAATAATATAATAAGATATAATATTTTAAATCCTAAGCTTAAAATAAATCATAGTTGGATATAATATTTTAAATTTAACATTTTAGTCCTCAATACGGGTAATAAACCAAAAAATAGGATTGAATGTTTAATATTAATAGTACTCTATTTTATGTTTTTTTTTTCAAATTATACTATTATTTTCTTAACTACTAGATATTATTCATATACTGCTAATTAATACGATTAATAATTAATATTAATGATCAAGGCTACAAAATAAGCTAATGCTTGTAATCATTTATGATCAAAAGAAAAAATGAGGAGAAATTTGACTTTTAGAGTTTAACAAGACCGCGATATCAAGAAATAATTTAATTTAATTTTAAAATTAGAGATATTGTATCCTATTGAGATGTCTATTTTTATTTTAAATTAATTATTTTACCTTTCAATTGTTAAAAAGCATATAAATGGGTATATTATTTTTATTTTATACCATTAATATTATTTTATTCTAACATTAAAATTTTAAAGTTATAATGAATGCTATATAAGCTGTGGACGAAATTATTTAACCCCTAATATTGGGCTATTTTAATTTCTGGCCCTCTGGGTTTTGGTAATGGGCCAACTCTAAAACAATTTGGGGGCCCAATATAGATCTTCTTAAATTAAATCAATGTATTGTTGAATAAGGAAGTCCAACTCAAGTTTTCGAGATTTTTCTCTTAAAAAAGTAAAGTTTTGGCAAGAAAATGTAAAAGATTTGGAGGAAAAACGAAAAAAAGCACTGCCTCTCTTCGGTCTCTTTCTTTCCATTAATTATTGCATCAACTTTAATAAAAAGAAATTTATTTTTCTTCATTTTTTTCAGATTAAAACTCCAAAAACACAATCATCTTCTTCTCTTTTGCGAGTTAACAAAAATCATCTAGTCACCAACTATCCATGATGGCTTCATCAATGAAATAAACAATCTTCACCACAACAAACTTCAAACATTTTTTCTTTGATTTTGTTGTTAGCATTTAGGTTTTTCTTGTTCATTTTACTATAATAATGAACGGGTAGTGAAGAAATTACTTGAGTTGTTTTATTGGTGAAATTTTTTATGTTAATTTGATACTGAAATTACTTAGATGAAATTACTTGGATGGCTGCATTTTTAAAGTTTTAATTTGTAAAAGATGAAAGAAAAATAAAATTTTTAAGGACTAGTTTTATTTTTGTCATTCATTTTAATTCAATTATAACAATAAAAATAAAAATATAAGAATTTATTATTTTATCAAAGTTTAAGAATGAATATGTTATTATTCCATTAAACTATCGTCAAACTGTAAAGAAAAATTGAATTACGCATTTTTTTATTAAATTTATAAATAATTAAATTAAAATACTTTTGACAGTATTTTAATTATACGTAAAATTAAATTTTCAATGAATTATGTAGTCTAAAAATGCATTTTTCTATAAAAAAACTTACAATGAAGTATTTTGCTTCTCTTAAAAAGTAATGTGTAGGGAAGAAAATTTAAAGGAACTTATAGTACATATATTTCTTTCGGTTAAAAGGTGATTCTTTGTCGGCCATAAATATTATTCTTAACAATAATTTTCCCCCTTTTTTCAAAGTTTCACATTTGCAACTGTAGAAATTTTCTTAATAATAAATGCTAATATTATTTATAAATTATGATTTTAAATAAAATATATATTTATAAAATGATAATTCTATTGAAATATTAAGGTTTAAATTAGAGTTAGAAATTGAATTTACTCCTTAAAATACAGTGAGTATTTATGCAAAATTTTTATTTAAAAATGTATAAATTTTATATTTAAAATAAATAAAAATAAGGTTTTAACTAATTTAATTAATATACATTTCTCAATTTAATCAAAAAATAATTTAATATCTTGCCGTAGAGACAGAAGGTGAACAAATCGATTTCTTTTGACATTAATTTCTGAATAAAAAATTTATTAATTTTAATTTGTGCATGAGATAGGACGGAATCTAATTTATATTGAAAAAAAAACTTATAATATTAAAAATAAATTTTTAGAAAACAATTCGTAGCTGGGGACCCATCCGCCTGCTTTCTTTTAGAAATTTACTTCCAAGTTCTACCCCTTTCTTGCTAGCTGTCATTGACTCGTTTGACTTCAATGTATCGACTTCAACAAAGGAGAAGACAAAGGAGAAGGCCTATCACGCAAACAAGACAGAAATTAAACCATCATTAACTTCCCAGGGGCCGAAGAAAAAAATCAATCTCTCATCAATTGAACTGTGATGTCTTCTTCTTCTTCTTCTCCTTCTCATCATAGTATGATTACTCAGAAAAAGTACGATGTTTTCCTGAGCTTTAGAGGTGAAGACACTCGGAACAGTTTCACTAGCCATCTTTATGCTGCTCTATGTCGAAAGCAGATTCAAACTTTCATTGATGACCAACTTATTAGAGGAGATGAGATTTCACAATCTCTTCTTAATACAATTGAAGCATCGATCATTTCTATTATCATTTTTTCAGAAACTTATGCTTCTTCTGGATGGTGTCTAGATGAACTTGTCAAAATTCTCGACTGCAAGAATAAATATGGACAGATTGTAATACCAATTTTCTATGGCGTTGATCCTTCGAATGTTAGAAATCAAACCGGGGCTTTTGGAAATTCGTTCTCAAAACTTGGAGAACGTTTCGAAGAGAGGTTAGAGAAGCTGCAGAGATGGAGGATTGCTTTGAGAGAAGCTGCCAATTTGTCTGGTTTTAATTCTCATGTCATAAGGTAAATAATTCTTTTTCAATGCTTTTTCATGACTCAGCAGTATATAGGAAATATATATGGAATTATTTAATGTTTGAAGATAGAATAGTTTTATCAAAATTTTAAAACTAAAATTTATGGAAATGGTCGGCAATTTAATTACAAAAGTGTAATAGGTAAAGTCAATGCTAAATTATTTTCTACGAATTTATAAATGCCCGATTTTGAAGTTTTTAATATTACTTTTATTGTTGAAGTTTTAATAAGAAAACTCTTGGTCAAAATGACTTTTAGCTTTTGAACAAAAGAAAAATAAAAAAGCTTTGTGCATGTTATTTTTAATTCATTCTAATTCATAATTATTTTTATGTGCATTTTAGGTCTGAAAATGTACTTATAGAGAAAATTGTCGAAGATATTTTGAAGAGACTGAATGATATGTTTCCAAATGAACTTAACAAAGATTTGGTTGGTGTAGAATCACGAATAAAGGAAATTGAATTGTTATTAAGTTCCAAATCGATGGATATTTACAGTTTAGGCATTTGGGGAATTGGTGGTATTGGTAAGACGACGATTGCTGGTGCAATTTTCAATAAAGTTTCTAGTCATTTTGATAGTTCATTTTTTATTGAAAATGTTAGAGAAGAGTCTGAAAAGTCTGGTGGTTTAGCTCATATGCGGCGAGAACTTTACACTACATTATTAGGGGATAAAAATTTAAATGTCAATATTCCTAGTCTCAGTCTCAACTTTGAGAGGAAAAGACTTGGGCGAAAGAAGGTGCTTATTGTTTTTGATGATGTGACTCATTTTAAACAAATAGAATCCTTAATTGGAAGCCTTGACTGGTTCATGCCAGGTAGTCTAATTATAATAACAACGAGAAATAAACAAATTCTTGAAAATTGTGGAGCGCAAATAATATATGAGATGAAGGGATTAGAAGATGTTGATGCTTTTAAACTTTTCAATCGACATGCCTTCAGACAAGATCATCTTGATGTAGATTACACTGAATTGTCAAACAAGTTAATACAATATGCGCAAGGTGTTCCTTTAGTTGTTAAAGTTTTGGGATGTTTGCTATATGGAAGGAGTAAAGAACATTGGGAAAGTGAAATGAGAAAATTGAAAAAAATGCCTCATAGAGAGATCCAAAATGTTTTAAAAATAAGTTATGATGGTTTGGATGACGAAGAGCAAAATATTTTTCTAGACATCGCATGTTTTTTTAAAGGCACGAATGAAAATTTAGTAATAGAATTCCTCGAAGCCAGTGGATTCTCTGCAAAAATAGGAATGAGTGTTCTTATTGATAAATGTCTTATAACGGTGTCAAATCACATGATAACAATGCATGAATTGCTACAAGAAATGGGCAAAGAAATTATTCGACAAGAATCTTTGGATGATCCGGGAAAACGTAGCCGGTTGTGGAATCATGAAGATATTTATGAAGTTTTGACATATAATACGGTAAGAGCTTTTTTGAGACTATTGTTTTGGAATAATATTAAATTTATTATACCTATTCATGCTTCAATAGTTTTAAGTTATATAAATTAATATTGTAGTTTGTTTGAATAATATAAAATTTAATGCTAACTTTTAGCCTTCTTTTAATTACTAGGGGACTCAAGCAATCCAAGGCATCTCTTTGGATATGTCTAAAATCGAAGAGATAAGTTTAAATTCTAATGTTTTCAAAAAGATGCGAAAATTGAGATTATTGAGATTTATGGGGGAAAACAAATGTAAACTTTCTCGTAATTTTTGTGGCTCCCGATTTAGTGCAATGAGGTATCTTCATTGGCATGGATATCCATTAAAATCATTGCCTTCAAATATTTATTCAGAGAATCTTGTTTCACTTGAAATGCCGAACAGTAAGGTTGAACGACTTTGGGATGGTGTTCAGGTATGCGCGCCTTTAATATTTATATATGAAAATCTTGTAGTATTAATTTTTAAATATCATATATGCTAATTATCTATTGTCTCTCTTTGACAGAATCTTGTTAAATTAAAACGGATAGACCTTAGTAATTCCGAGCAGTTAACAGAACTCCCAGACCTGTCAAAGGCTCAAAATCTTGAGACGTTGATGTTAACAGACTGCAAAGGCCTGAAGAGTCTTTCAGCTAGTGTTCTATCAGAATCTCTTCAAACACTTTATCTTTCCCGCTGCTCAAATCTAAAGAGGTTTCCAGAGATCTCATCATCTTGTAATATAGAAGATTTACGGTTAAATGGAACAGCAATCGAAGAGTTGCCCTCATCTATCGACCGTCTATCAAGGCTGGTTACATTGGATATTCAAGATTGTTTAAGGCTTGAGCAGCTTCCGAGAAGCATATGTAAGTTGAAGTCACTTAAATATTTTGATATCTCTGGTTGCTCAAATCTTCAGAGATTGCCTGACGAGTTTGGAAATTTAGATGCTTTGAGGTGGATGATAGCTGAAAGAATTGGTTTCAAAGAGTTACCATCATCCTTTGTATGTTTGAAAAACCTTGATCGTATATCTTTTGGGAGATTTCGAGGTCATGAGCATATGGTTCTCTCAATGCCTATTTCAGTACCTTTAGATGGCTTACAAAATGTAACGTCTCTATACCTAGTTGATTGCGGCATCACAGAGTTACCTGAAAGTCTTGGCCAGCTATCATCACTGAAATCTTTGGATCTAGAGAAAAATAATTTTGAGAGAATACCAGAAAGCATCGTAAACCTTTCTAATTTGTGGGAATTCAATGTACGCTATTGCGAGAGACTTCAATCCTTACCAAAGCTTCCAAGCAGTCTGTATAACATGGATGCTAATCACTGCATATCACTGGAGTTCTTATCAGATTTGTCGATTTTATTTTTAGTTCGGAGCTCGTCCAATTTTTCTCAGAAATTTTTGTTGACAAATTGTGTTAAATTGAATCAAAATGAGCTCAAAAAAATTACTGAAGATGCTCTACAGAGAATTCAGCTCAGAGTTACTACATTATGGAAAGAACAGGATCAGGTTGGTCTCTAACTAGCTCTCACTTTTATTTCTTTTTAATTAATTAAATTTAACAATTTCTAAAATGATGATTTGGGTGATGCAGAGATATACTAGAAAAGGAAGTGGTGATAATATTTGTTACCCTGGAAGTGAAATTCCAACGTGGTTTAGGTTTCAAAGTATGGGATCTTCCACAACCATAAAAGTCCTTCCAGGTTGGTTCACTGATAAATTTTTGGGCTTTGCGTTGTGTGCTATTATATCAGGCAATCTTGAAAGCATTTTCCAAGTACGGTGTGAATTTAAATTCAAAACGGAAGATGGTAATTGGCAAATCGCTTCAGATTTGTTTGTTGGGAACGTGGATTATATGGAGTCAGATCATGTACTTTTGGGGTACCATTTTCGTATGTACTGTGAAGATGATCATTACATTCACATAAATGAGACAGCACAAGATTACAATTTGCAGTTCTATCTTCTTGATATTGAGAGTGGAGAACGTGTAGATGATCAGGTGGTGAAAAAGTGTGGGATCCATTTGTTATACGCCCAAGATTTTGGAGAATCCATGAAAGATTGCACTAGAAGTCTCAGCTTTGACGACGAAGAGGAAGAGGAAGAGGAAGAGGAAAGGCATCTACCCCTGAAGAGATTGAGAGCTGATTAATTGTATTAAACAAATTCAGTGATCTCACCTAGCTAGCAAGTTATATATGTGCATTCTGCTAATTTATATTATTATAACCTTTTAATAATAAAATTTGCTTAACCCATTTACGTAGACCGCCTACTTTAAAATTTCAATATTTTGAAATTAAAATTTACTAAATAATTAATTAATTTCCTTTATAATTATTTATTTAAAACAAAACTCGATAAAGTGACGCATATTTATTGAAGAATAAAAGGACACAATGAGACACAATGAAGCAGGGACAAAGTTGAACTTAGTTAAAAAAAAAAATTATCTATCAATTTTTTTTTTAATACAAACTATGCAATTAATCTAATTAAAGCATGCATGTCTAATAATGAGTTTTCCTTATATTTTAGAATTATATAAAATGAGCTGGCAACGACATTATTAGAATGGAGTCTTGTATGAGCTATAGACAAAAAAGAAAGAAATTAAATGTGTGTTTTTAATTAAAGCATCGGGCTTTAAATTGTAATTGTTGTGGATACTTTAATAATTTATAATTTATTAAGTATTAAATATAGGTAAAAAAAGAAAAAGTAAGCAGTCCTAAATAATAATATAGATTGGATACATATTAAATACGTTTAACTATTATACTTGATTTCAAAGGTAAGTAATGATCTTAGACATTCTTTCAAACTTTGTAGTCGACAAAGTATTTGCTTTAGTTATAAAAAAAATGATATATGGTAGCATGTGAAAAATATTATCATGAGCGGTAGCATTTTGGCTTATGCTATGCTAACAAACGTTACAATTTTTTTTCTTGGTAACGTTAATTGGATGTTACAATAATGAATTAATAGCATGTAAAATAAGTTACATAATCACCTCTAATTGCATAGCATAAATACTATTATTAGACTATATGTAGTATTTTTAAAATACCACCAAATTTATAGTATAATATAAAAAATTGCTATTACTAGAACTTCAGTAACAATTTAAAAAATATAAGTATTGTAATAAAAGTAGTATTTTAGAAATGCTAACATATTTTTATAAAATCTGCTAGCATATATAATAGTAACTATTACAAAATGCTACTAAAATGTTGTCTTACTATTGTAACATTTTTTAAAAATTATCAATATTTTATATGTTTTTCTTTTAATTTATTTTTGTCTTTAAAGCTATCTATTTTAAATATAAATATAAAATATAAATAACATAATATAATTCAAAAACTAAATCATTCCATTTAAAATTTATATATATGTATATCGCATAATAAATTTTCAAGTATAAAAAAACCACAAAACCATGAGTATAAGTTCAAGTATAAAAAAGACATACACAAAAAATAAGTATAAACCCAATCTAAAGTATACAAAAAAATATACATGTAATGTACCGCATATTAGTTTCCGCTAGATGTCTTTGATTTTTTTTGTTACTTTTCTTCTAAAAGAAAAAAAAAAAAGGAAGAAGAAATATAACACAAGCAACCTAATCATGCACAATTTTCTGTTTTCTATTTTGGAAAAACAACTAAAATGGCAGCAAGCGAAGAAAGTATGCTCTTCAATAATCTCCTTATATAAATTATTCACTTTCTTATAGTTCTCTAAAGTGTGTGTGTATCCCTTTAATATCCTTGAATTTAATGAAAATAAAAAAAAATAAAGGGAAAATAATCAAAGGATTTATAAGAATTTATTGTCCATTTCACATCATGTCTAGTCATTTTAGTTAGAAATCACACAAGCTATCTGAACCCAATTTCATCACATGCCTTTCTAAACCATCCAATGATGTATATTTCAAATAAATTGATATTATATCATGAGATTTTTTGGAAAAATGATAAAATAGGGAAAAATACATGCCTAAATGCAAAAATCCTTCTATACCTTAGGAACAATTAAATTTAGGTAAATAAAATAATATTACTCTTCATACTCATTTAACTTTCAATTATTCATTTTAAATCCTAAACTATATATATATTTTAAAATATTAAATCTAATTCATCATAAATTCTTTTTACAAATATTGATTTATAAAAAATGTAAAATACATGGTAGGTTGCGTTAGTTATTTCACATCTAATTTTTAACCACAAAATTCTTTATAAATAGAGAAATATTACTTAAATGAAAGTCAATAACAAGAAAAACCACAGGTAAAAAGGTGTAGGATTTCTGTTTTTTGTATTCAAATTTTTCTTAGGGTTTTCATTGCAAAGAAAACAATATATAATTTTAAATTTAATTAGTATATACTATAATAGAAGGTTATTCAAGAACAAATGATTTCTCAATATACCTACAATACACTAACATCAACAAGTGGGATCAAAGGCCGCTTTAGAAATTCGGAGCCTTAGATCGAAGAAGTGTCCGTTTGATTTAGCTTTTTAGTTAACCAAAAGAACTTTTTAGTATTAATTTTTTTTTATGCCATTTGGTTATCTTTAAAGAAAGATTTTTGCTGGATTAAAAAAGTTACTTGAGGTTTTAGTAGAGTTCCTTTTTTTCTTTTAGTTTTTTAAAGACATTTGTAATGTAAAAAATACTCTAAAATTATTTATTAAATTCACCGTACTTTTAATAAAAAATAAAATACTAATTAATTAATTAACTAGTATTTACGTAACAAAATTTGCAAAGTTAATTCTTCTTTTATCTGTATTTATTTTTTTGGTTTATATTTATGTATTTTTATTTATTAAAATTCAATTTATACATGTTAATTTTAATAGGCATGGTTGTTGAAAGTTAAATTATTCATAAAAATATTAATTAAATTGTTATTTTATAACTTGATAAATTTTTTTAAACCATTTAAAATGTAATAAACTTAATCCAGAAATTTTATTAAGCACTATAATTTTGTGTGTCTATAAATTTTTATTGAACCATGTTTTAATTGATGCAAGACCATCAATGGATTGTGCCTAAACGTGTTTCCTTAGTAGTGAAGAAACTGAAATAATAACCTTATTATTCCTAAACTGTAAATAAATAATATATAATATTTTAAATCCCTAAACTCTAAATAAATAATATTAAGATATGATACTTCAAATTTAATATTTTAATCCTTAGTAAATGGTAATAAAAAAGGAGTAAATTGTTAATATTAATAGTAGTATATTCTATGTGGTTATTTTTAAATTAATAATACTATTATTTTTTTAACTACAATACATTGTTTATATTAACTGCTAATTAATATGATTACTGATTAATGATTAATGATCAAGGCTACAAACAAAGCTAGTGCTGGAAATCATTTATGATCGAAAGAACAAATAAGAGGAAAATCTGACTTTTAGAGTTTAGCAAGGTAACCACAATAAAAATAGTTTAATTTTATATTAAAATTATTTAAGAATGAGTTATATATTTTCAAATTCATGATTTATTTTTAGATTTTTAATAATTTTGTGTACAATTTTAAAATATAGTAACCATTTATATGTATTTTATGATTATAAAATAAATTATTCGATATATCTTGTTTTGGTAATTTAATAACATAAAAAGACATTTAAAATTATACAATAATTATAAAATAAATTCTTTGATATATTCTTTTTAATAATTTAATTACATAAAAGAATTTTAATTTAAAATTATATACCCAAATTATTTTACTAACTCAAAACAACTTTTTCAATTGACACTCAAAGGATCAATATTTTTTTTTCTCAAAAACTCTATTTCCATTTAAAATTTAAATCAAATTGGATATTAATTATATTTAAAAAATATAAACACACATATATAAATTTTATTATTTAGAAGATTAATTGAGATAGGATAATAATTAAAGTAATTATGATTTTTAATTTGAGTAGTCCTACATATATTATAATTTTTTATATAAAATAAATATTATAATGTAAAGAAGAATTTATATATTTTAGGGAGACTTTTTATACATGTGTTTAATGATTTTAGACATGGCCTTCTTTAAATTTAATAATTTAAGGCGCGCGTATATGATTCTTTTTGCACCACAAACATTATTTTAAGCAGTAAAATTTTCCCCTTTTCAAAGTTTCACATCTGCAAATGTGGAATAAAGCATGAATTCCACTCACTTTTACTAAATTATCAAAATGGTTGTCATTCTTCGAAGTTTCACATCTGCGAATTAACGTGGACAGTGGAATTTTCTTTCTAGCTAGCTGGCTCTGACTCAATGACTTGAATGAAATTTCTGCATCAACTTTAGTAAAGAGATGAAATTTCTTTACATACAACCAAGAAAGTGTAATGAAACCATCATTAAACTTCCCAGAAGCTGCAGAAAAATCGCATTATATATTTGTATGTTTTCCTCAGTTAACATCTCTCATCAACTGAACCGTTATGGCTCTATCCTCATCATCTTCTTCTTCTTTTTTTTCTGATCATAGAATGATACCTCAGAAAAAGTATGACATTTTCCTGAGCTTTAGAGGTGAGGACACCCGCTATAGTTTCACTAGTCATCTTTATGCAGCTCTATGTCGAAAGCATATTCGAACTTTCATTGATGACCAACTTATCAGAGGAGATGAGATTTCACAATCTCTTCTCAACGCAATCGAATCATCAAGCATTTCTATTATCATTTTTTCAAAAGCTTATGCTTCTTCTGGATGGTGTCTTGATGAGCTTGTCAAAATTGTCGAATGCAAAAATAAGTATGGGCAGATTGTAATACCAATTTTTTATCACGTTAATCCTTCAAATGTTAGAAACCAAAATGGGGATTTTGGAAATTCATTCTCAAAGCTTGAAGAACGTTTCAAGGACAGGTTAGAGAAGCTACAAAGGTGGAGGATTGCTTTGAGAGAAGTTGCCAATTTAACTGGCTTTGATTCTCATATCATGAGGTAACTGATTCTTCCTAATGAACTCACAGTACATAAGAAATTTGGAGATTTTTAATGTTCGTAGATACAATAGTTTTATCAAAATTTTAGAACTAAAATTCATAGAAATGGTAGGCAATTTAATTAAAAAAGTGTATTAGGTAAAGTCAATGCAAAATTATTTTATACTAATTTATAAACGTTTGAATTTGAAGATTTTAAAATTACTTTTAGTGTTGAATTTTTCAATAAGCACACTCTTAGTTAAAATTACAGTTTAGCTTTTGAAAAAAATAAAAAAAACTTTATGCACGTTCTTTTTAATCCATTCTAATTTATAATTATTTTTTTTGTGTATTTTAGGTCTGAAAACATACTTATAGAGAAAATTGTCGAGGATATTTTAAAGAGACTAAATGATACGTTTCCAAGTGTCTTAACAAAAATTTGGTTGGGGTAGGATCACGAATAAAGGAAATTGAATTGTTATTAAGTTGTAAGTCTATGGATGTTTACAGTTTAGGCATTTGGGGACATTGGGGGTATTGGCAAGACGACGATTGCTGGTGCAATTTTCAATAAAGTTTCTAGCCATTTTGATAGTACATTTTTTATTGAAAATGTTAGAGAAATTTCTTAAAAGTCTGGTGGTTTAGCTCACATACGACAAGAACTTTTTGCTACATTATTAGGAGATAGAAATTTGAATATTAATCTTCCTAGTTTCAGTCTCAACTTTGAGAGTAAAAGACTTGGGCAAAAGAAGATTCTTGTTATTTTTGATGATGTGACTCATTTCGAACAAATAGAATCCTTAATAGGAAGCCTTGATTGGCTGATGTTAGGCAGTCTAATTATAATCACAACGAGAAACAAACAAGTTCTTAAAAATTGTGGAGTGCAAATAATATATGAGATGAAAGGGTTAATATATGCTGATGCTCTTAAACTTTTCAATCAACATGCCTTCAGACAAGGTCATCCTGATGTAGATTACAACGAATTGTCAGAAGAGTTAATACAATATGCACAAGGTGTTCCTTTGGCTCTTAAAGTTTTGGGATGTTTCCTACATGGAAAAAATAAAGAACATTGGGAAAGTGAAATAAAGAAGCTAAAAAAAATGCCTTATAGTGATATCCAAAAGGTTTTAAAAATAAGTTACGATGGGTTGGATGACGAAGAGCAAAATATTTTTCTAGATATTGCATGCTTCTTTAATGGCGCAGATGAAAATTTAGTAATAGAATTTCTCGAAGCCAGTGGATTCTCCACAAAAATAGGAGTAAGTGTTCTTATTGATAAGTGTCTTGTAATGGTGTCAAACCGCATGATAACAATGCGTAAATTGAGATTATTAAGATTTATCGGAGAGAATAAATGTAAATTCTCTCATAATTTATGTGGCCCAGGATTTAGTGCAGTTTGGTATCTTCATTGGCATGGATATCCATTAAAATCGTTGCCTTCGAACATTCACCCAGAGAATTTTGTTTCACTTGAATTGCCTAACAGTAAGATTCAACAACTGTGGAATGGTGTTCAGGTATATCGTAATATTTATCTATGAAAATCTTTTGGTAGTAATTTTTAAATATCATGCTAATTATCTAATTGTGTCTCTATTTGCTTTTCTTCTCCAAAAAAATGGACAGGATCTTGTTAAGTTAAAACAGGTAGACCTTAGTTATTCCGAGCAGCTAACAAAGCTCCCAGATCTCTCAAAGTCTCAGAATCTTGAGGAGTTGAAATTAAAAGGTTGTTCAAGTTTGGTTGAGATCCATTCATCTATTCAATATCTGAACAAGCTTGCTATCCTTGATCTGAGCGACTGCAAGAGCCTGAATAGTTTTTCAGCTGGCATTCAATCAGAATCTCTTCAATCACTTTTTCTTTACGGCTGCTCAAATCTAAAGAGGTTTCCAGAGATCTCATCATCTTGTAATATAGAGTATTTATATTTAAATGAAACCGCAATCGAAGAGCTCCCGGGAAGCATATGCGAGTTGAAGTCACTTAAATATTTTAATCTCTCTGATTGCTCGAACCTTCAGAGATTGCCTGAGGAATTTGGAAATTTAGATGCTTTGAGGCATCTGGAAGCTGAAAGAACTGGTCTCAAAGAGTTACCATCATCCTTTGTATGTTTGAACAACCTTGAAGCAGTCACTTTTGAGGGATTTCGGGGTCATGAGCATATGGGTTTCTTAATGCCTATTTCAGTACCTTTAGATGGCCTACACAATCTATACACAATAAAGCTAATTGATTGCGGCATCAAAGAGTTACCTGAAAGTCTTGGCCAGCTATCATCACTGAGAGTTTTGAATCTAAAGAAAAATAATTTTGAAAGAATACCAGAAAGCATCGTAAACCTTTCTAAGTTGTCGATATTCAATGTAAGTTTGTGCGAAAGACTTCAGTCCTTACCAAAGCTTCCAGGCAATCTAAGTAACATGGATGCCAATCATTGCACATCACTGGAGTCCTTATCAGATTTATCGATTTTATTTTCACTTGGGCGCTCATCCACTGATTCTCAGAACTTTCAGTTTTTAAACTGTATTAAATTGGATCAAAATGAGCTCAGAAAAATTACTGAAGATGCTCTACAGAGAATTCAGCTCAGGGTTACTGCATTGTGGACAGGACAGGATCAGGTTGGTCTCTGACTAGCTCTCGCTTTTTTTGCACTTAAATTTAACAATCTCTAAAATGATAATTTCGGTGATATTGCAGAGATATTATTATGCAAGGGGTGATGATATTTGTTATCCTGGAAATCAAATTCCAAAGTGGTTTAAGTTTCAAAGTATGGGATCTTCCACAGCCATGAAGCTGCTTCCAGGTTGGTTCAGCGATAAATTTTTGGGCTTTGCGTTGTGCGTTGTTGTATCATTTCCAGGCTATCATGAAAGACAATGGGGATTCCATGTACACTGTGATTTTAGATTTAAAAGGGAAGGTGGTAATTGGCAAATCTCCTCATGGATTCCCATGTCGTGGTTTATTGGGCACATGCATTTTGTGGAATCAGATCACGTAATTTTGGGGTACCATTCTCCTATGTTTAATAAAGATGATCATTACATTTACAGAAATGAGACAGCACAAGATTACAATTTTCAGTTCTATCTTCTTGATCTTAAGAGTGAAGAACGTATAGATGATCTGGTGGTGAAAAAGTGTGGGATCCATTTGTTATACGCCCAAGATTTTGGAGAATCCATGGAAGGTTGCCCTAGAAGTCTCAGCTTTGACGAGGAAGAGGAAGAGGAAGAGGAAAGGCACCTATCCCTTAAAAGATTAAGAGCTGATGATTGTAATAAACAAATTTAGTGATCTGATCTAGCTAGCAAGTCAATTATGTGTATTCTGGTAATTTATATTATTATAATATTCCAATAACAAAATTTACTGAACTCATTTACATAAACTGCACACTTTTAAAATTTCAATATTTTTGAAAATAAAATTTACAAAATACTTCTCTAATTTTCTTTAGAATTGTTTTTTTATTTTCTGCTCGTTGCATACCTTGATCTGCTACTGTTCGAATAGCATTTCTTGCTGCGGTTTGAGCAGCAAAAGGTGTCCCTCTTCGTGTACCCCTGAATCCACAAGTACCGGCTGAGGACCAAGAAATTACCTGACCTCGTACATCTGTAACAGTCACAATGGTGTTGTTGAAACTTGCTTGAACATGAATAACGCCCTTAGGGATTCGACGTGCACTTTTACGTGAACCAATCCGTCCAGTCCTACGTGAACCACTTTTTGGTATAGATTTTGCCATATTTTATCATTTTGTAAATATAAGTCAGCGATATATGGATATATCCATATAAAAGAGGGATATAGAGACACTTAGTTAAAAAAAGATTTATCAATTTTAATTTTCAAATATAAACTATGTAATTTATCTAAAGCATGCATATTTAAAGGTGAGTTTTTCTTATATTGTTAGAATTATATATGATTTGGCAAGCACATTACTAGAATAATATCTTGTATTAGTTAGGGACAAAAATTAATTGTATGTTTTGGATTAAAATATTGAGGTTTAAATTAGGGTGGGTACGGTCCGGTCCGGTTCGGACTTTTGAAAACTCAGACCGAACTTGAAAAAATCAGGTTTTTTAATTTTAGAATGAGATCGAACCAAAATAAATAAAAGACCGGATCGAACCAGACCAAATTTAAGAAAAAATCGAAATAAACTTAGACAAAATGGTTTAAATTTTGGACTGAATTATATTTTAAATTAAATTATTAATTTTTTTATTTTTTAACAATAAAACGATAACATTTTTAATAGAAAATATTAAAAAATAACTATTTTAGTCCGGTCCTAATTTTTTGAGTCGATCTAAAAACTGGATCGAAAATTTTGAGTTTTTATAATTAAAAACCGAAACTGGATCGATTTAAAAAAATACCGAACCGAACCCGTTAGTTCCAGTTCAGTTCAGGACAGATTTTATGCCCACCCCTAATTTAAATTGTAACAGCCATTAAGTATTAAATATAGGTAAAAAATAAAATCTTAAATATAGAGTTGGTACTTACTAAATACTTTAACTATTATACTTAATTTAAAAGCTAAGCCGAAGTAATGATCCCAAACATCGTTTCAAACTCTAGCCGACAAAGTATCTTCTTTAACTACAATAATGAATACTATTAAGAATGAGCAAAAGATTACAAAGGAGTAGGAAGCCCAAAAAGGCCGAACAAAGCAACATGACCGAAAAACATGGAAAAATTGCAACAAAAGCAAAGACAAATACAATATTCTGAACAAGTAGAACCCAGCTGCAGACGCAAAACACCACAGTTTACTAGCAAGCAGAATCCAGTAGCAACAAGAACCCAGCAGCAGCAGCAAAAGCAATGACAGCCGAAACGGCAAATAACACAAGCACAACAATTTTCTGTTTTCTTTTTTGGAAGACAACCAAAACTGTAGCAAGCAAAGAAACTATGTTCTCCCACGATCTCCTTATAACAAATCACTCACTTTCTTTCTAGTTCATAGAAGAGAAAAAAACAATATAACATCCCTTAGCCATTCCAAATCCTTCAATTTAATGAAAATTGAAAAAATAAAAGAGAATATAATCAGAGGATTTAATAAGATCACGTTCATTTTAGTTAGAAATCACAAAGTTATCTAAACCCAATTTAATCACATGACTTTCTAAACCATCCAAATGATGTATATTTCAAATAAATTGAAGTCTCAAATAGTACTTATTAACAAATTTAGTTAATAGAAGCAAAACCTTAAACCTCCCATCAAATGAGCTTCTTTCCAACTACAGTTAAGTATATATAACTCTTAAGTACCCCCGAAAATAACACCTTCTTCATAGAGATACATATATAAAAAAAAAAGCCTTAAAATTTAAATTCTTGCTAAGCACTTGACAGATAGATCTTGCTACTGTACTGGAATTTGTTCGAAGAAGTGATATTCTATGATTTATTTTTCACGATAACTTTTTTTATAAATAACTAAATAAGACTTAGATGAAATAAATAAAAAGAAAATCACAGCTAAAAAGGTGTAGGATTTCTGAGTTTTTTTTAAAGACATTTCTAATGTAAAAAAAAAAACCCTAAAATTTTGTTGTTATGTTCACTATATCTTTTATAAAAAAAATAAAATCCTAATCAACTAGTATTAATGTTATTGTAATTATAACCAGCATTAACCATTATCTCTAAATAAACTCTATAAAATTAATTAATCTTTTATCTATAAGTATAATTTTTTTTATGAATAATAAAACAAAATCTTTTTAAAATCCAAAAAGGAAACAGAGGAAAGTTAGTAATATAATTTTTTAATTAATTAAAAATAAAGAAAATATTTTTTAAATAAATAAAGAAGAGAAAGAACAAAATTAAATATAATTTTTCTAATCAATTAAAGAAAAAGTAAAATTAAATAAACATCCATAATACAAAAATAATTATCAACATGCCATCAAACTTTAATGTTGATCACTGAATTGAATGATAATTCATATAATTTATTTTTAGGTTATCAATTAGTAATCCCATTGAATTTTGATGGTTGTTTATTATTTTCGCTTATAAGTATTTCTTTAATTTTAATTTTAATTTTTTTCTCTTTTTATTAATTAAAAAATATATTATTAAAAAAATTTATTTTTCTTCTTTAATTAATTAAAAAAATTACTAATTTTATTTTTTCTTTTGGATTTTGTTAGAAATGTTTGTGCCTAATTAATAAAAAAAATTATAATTAATTTTAATTTTTTCTCTCTTTAATTAATTAAAAAGATTATATTATTAAATTATTAGCTTTATGTTTTTTCTTTTGGATTTTCTTAAAACATATTTTTGCTAATAATAAAATAAGGATATTTACATCATTACATTAGTTAATGGAAGTTAGAGGAGTATTTATATAGTTTTGATCAAGAAACTTCAAGGAGAGAGCTTGCGAATATGATAATCTTGCATGAGTACTCTATCAGGATGGTTGAACATGTTGGATTTAGAAGATTTGTTAGTTATGTCCAACTATTATTTGTTAGTTTCTCATAACACAATTAAAATGATATCTTAAAAATATATGATTATGAGAAGTCTAAAACAATGAATTTGTTAGAAAGCAATCAAAGCAGAATTATATTACTACTCACATTTGGATTTCTAATAATCAAAAGAGCGGATTCATGGCCATCACAACACATTTTATAGATAATTCTTAGACATTGCAAAGTCAAATCATGAGGTACTTTTTATAGCATGAAATTTCTTTGTATATAGTTTTATATTTGCAAGTTTAGTTGTATTTATTATTGTTAGAATATGCCTTGAATTAGTTAGTCCCTGTTCAGACGGGATTCTGGGTTAGGGTTATCTGTTTGGGCCTATTTTTCCTGGGCTTTTCCGCATCTGTTTAGGGAGTACTATATAAACTCTCTAGGTCATAACCTAACCGCAATCTGTAATTTTTACTCCTCAAGATTAATAAAACTTTTCTCTCCTCTGCCTGTGGACGTAGTTAACACATCGTTAGTGAACCACGTTAAATCTCAGTGTTCTTTATTTACGTTCTTAATTATCTTTCTTGCTTTCGTTATAACAAACTGGTATCAGAGCCAGGTCTGTCTAGGGTTTGAAATTCGGTGAGAAAGATGTCTGGTATGAACGTGAAGATCGACAAATTCACGGGGAGGAATAGTTTCAGTTTATGGCAGATCAAGATGCGAGCCTTGTTGAAACAACAAGGGCTGTGGGCGCCGCTTGCGAGGAAGCCGGCGGATCCAATCACCGCTGAGATGGCCGTTCTGGAGGAGAAGGCACACTCGACGATTATGTTGTGTCTTGCAGACGATATCATTACCGAGGTCGCGGAGGAGGAAACCGCGCAAGGTCTGTGGGTTAAGCTCGAGTGTCTCTATATGACAAAGTCCTTAACCAATAAGTTGCTTCTAAAGCAACGTCTGTTCAGTCTGCGAATGCAGGAAGGTATGCCTCTTCGAGATCACTTAGATCAGTTAAACACAATTTTATTAGAATTGCGTAATATTGATGTTAAAGTTGAAGATGAGGATGCTGCTTTAATTCTGTTAGTATCTTTACCATTGTCGTATGAGAATTTTGTGCAATCGTTTATTGTTGGGAAAGATACTGTGTCTCTGGAGGAGGTTAGATCGTCCCTCCATACTAGAGAGCTGCGCCACAAGGCGACTGGTACAGGTGCAGATAATCAGGCTGCTGGGTTAGTAGCCAGTGGGAGTTATGGACATGGAAATTCGGGGAAGAAGAAATTCAAGAAGCCAGTTTCTAAGGGTCCAAAACCCAATGATGTCTGTAACTACTGTAAAGAGAAGGGACATTAGAAATTCGATTGTCCCAAGAAGAAGAGGCAGCAGGATAAACCGACAGGTACTGCTGCTGTAGCAGATACCAATTCTGAAGAAGATATTGCTCTAGTTGCTGATGAGCACACGGATCACAATGATGTGTGGATTCTGGACTCTGGAGCGTCTTACCATATATGTCCGCGCAGGGAGTGGTTTACAACCTATGAGCAGGTAGATGGAGGCAATATTTCTATGGCTAACAGTTCTGTTTGTAAGGCGGTTGGAATAGGCTCGATTAAAATACGAACACATGATGGTAAATTCTGCACATTGAATGATGTTAAGCATGTTCCACTTATGACAAAGAATCTGATATCTTTGAGTATGTTAGACAACAAGGGTTTCAGTTTTCAAGGTGAAGGTGGAGTTTTACATGTCTGTAAGGGTTCAAATGTGGTTCTGAAAGGTGTAAAGCGTGGTACCTTATATTTTCTTCAAGGTTCTACGCTGTCAAGTTCTGTTGCTGTTGCATCCTCGGAGATTGATAAGGACAATATGACCAAGTTATGGCATATGAGGCTTGGTCACATGAGTGCAAGAGGGATGCAAATTCTGTCAAAATGGGATCTTCTTTGTGGCCACAAGGTCAAGGATCTTGAATTCTGTGAACATTGTATTTTCGGGAAGTTACATCGCAACAAGTTTCCTAAAGCAATACATAGAACAAAAGGCACACTTGATTACATCCATTCTGATTGTTGGGGTCCTTCTCGGGTGGAGTCTTTAGGGGGTCACAGATATTTTGTGTCAATGATTGACGATTTCTCAAGGATGACTTGGGTGTTCATTATGAAGCATAAAAGTGAAGCCTTTAAGAACTTCAGGCAGTGGAAGGCATTAGTGGAGAATCAAACAGGGAAGAAGATCAAAAGGCTGCGAACTGATAATGGTCTGGAATTTTGCTGGTCTGAGTTTGATGAGTTCTGTAAGAATGAAGGGATTGCTAGGCATCATACAGTCAGGGATACACCACAGCAGAATGGTGTAGCAGAACGTATGAATCAGACACTTCTGGAGAGAGCTAGGTGCATGCTTTCTAATGCTGAACTAACTAGAAGGTTCTGGGCAAAAGCGGTTAGTACAGCGTGTTATCTGATAAATCGTGGACCTCACACAGGTATAAATCTCAAAACTCCTTTTGAGGTGTGGTCTGGTAAGCCTGCTGATTACTCTAATTTAAGAGCTTTTGGTTGTACTGTTTATTATCATGTAAATGAGGGTAAATTAGAGCCACGAGCTAAAAAGGGAGTATTTGTAGGTTATGGGGATGGGGTTAAAGGGTATAGAATCTGGTCCCCGTCTGAAAAGAGGGTTATACTTAGTAGAAATGTAGTTTTTGATGAAAATTCTATGTTTAACCCTACTGTGAAGTCTATTGTTGTGTCAGAAAATGGTAGTGTTGAGAAACAGGTGGAGCAGCAAGTCACTCTAGATGAGAGTGAACCACAACATAAAGATCAACACCCACAGTCAGAATCAGAACCATCAGGTTCTTCATTACCAGTAGCAAGTCAGCACAGTTTGGCTCTTAATCGATCAAAGAGAGCTAACTATGGGATACCTCCCAAGAGATACGGTTTGAAGATATGGTGGCTTATGCACTACAGGTTGCTGAAGAAGTAGATACTGACTCTAATGAGCCATCCACCTATAAAGAAGCGGTTACATGTACTGAGTCTACCCAATGGCTTGCTGCAATGGGAGATGAGATGGAGTCACTTCATAAGAATCAGACTTGGGAATTAACCAAGCGACCTCGAGACAGAAAGATCATCACGTGTAAATGGGTCTATAAGAAGAAGGAAGGAGAAACATCTGTTGAGGGTATCAAGTATAAAGCTCGAGTAGTAGCTAGAGGATTCACTCAGAGAGAGGGAGTAGACTACAATGAGATTTTTTCGGCCAGTGGTCAGACACACTTCCATCAGGGTACTACTAGCAATAGTTGCACATCAGGATTTGGAGCTTGAACAACTAGATGTGAAGACAAGCTTTTCTACATGGAGAGTTGGAAGAGGAGATATACATGACTCAGCCAGATGGATTTCAGGTTCCTGGTAAGGAAGACTATGTTTGCAAGTTGAAGAAGTCTTTGTATGGACTAAAGCAGTCTCCGAGGCAGTGGTATAAGAGATTCGACAGCTATATGATAGAGATTGGCTACACCAGGAGTCTGTATGATTGTTGTGTTTATTATAGCAAGGCAACAAATGGTTCTTTGATTTATCTGGTCCTGTATGTAGATGATATGTTGATAGCTGCAGAGAACAAGTCTGATGTTCAGAAGTTGAAGGATCTTCTTAGTGTTGAGTTTGAGATGAAAGATTTGGGTGCAACTCGAAAAATTCTGGGAATGGAGATTTATAGGGATAGAAGCAAAAAGAAGCTCTTCTTGTCACAGAAGGGATATATTCAGAAGATTTTGTCAAGATTTGGCATGTCTACCGCAAAGCCCATAGATACTCCTAGTGCTGCAAATGCACATCTGTCCGTTGCTTTTGCACCTAAATCTGTTGAGGAGAAGGAGTACATGTCTCGAGTTCCCTATACTAGTGCAGTAGGAAGCTTGATGTATGCGATGGTTTGCACAAGACCTGATTTTGCACAGTCTGTTAGTGTTGTTAGTAGGTTTATGGGTGAACCTGGTAAGGAGCATTGGCAAGCTGTGAAGAGGATTTTTCGGTATCTCAAAGGTACATTTGATGTTGGTCTCATTTATAGAGGTGATACACAGTGTTTGGTGACATGGTTTTCAGACTCTGATTATGCTGGAGATGTTGACAGTAGAAGATCTATGACTGGTTATGTTTTCACTCTTGGTAGTTCAGTTGTCAGTTGGAAAGCTACTTTGCAGCCTACAGTGACTTTGTCTACTACAGAAGCAGAGTACATGGCATTGACAGAAGCAGCCAAAGAGGGAATCTGGTTGAAAGGATTGGTCAGTGATTTGGGTCTATATCATGATCAGGCTATAGTGTATTGTGACAGTCTCAGTGCAATTTGTTTAGCTAAGGACCAAGTTCATCATGAGAGGACTAAGCACATTGATGTAAGGTATCATTTTCTAAGAAGTGAGAAGAGAATTAAGGTGAACAAAGTGGGTACTGCTGATAACCCAGCTGATATGTTTACCAAGCCGGTTCCGCATAGCAAGTTCCAACATTGTTTGGACTTGCTAAATGTTAGGAGTTGTTGATTGCCCTTTAGAAGGCAAAATCTGAGGTAGAGGAGATTTTTTTCTTTTGGGTACATCTGGCATTGTGTATGGTGCATTTGGTACATCTGTTATTTGTGAGAGGATTCAAGTCAAGGTGGAGATTTGTTAGAATATGCCTTGAATTAGTTAGTCCCTGTTCAGACGGGATTCTGGGCTAGGGTTATCTGTTTGGGCCTATTTTTCCTGGGCTTTTCCGCATCTGTCTAGGGAGTACTATATAAACTCTCTAGGTCATAACCTAGCCGCAATCTGTAATTTTTACTCCTCAAGATTAATAAAACTTTTCTTTCCTCTGCCTGTGGACGTAGCTAACACATCGTTAGTGAACCACGTTAAATCTCAGTGTTCTTTATTTACGTTCTTAATTATCTTTCTTGCTTTCGTTATAACAATTATAGTTTATAATATTTTATTATAATTATTTATTTATCTTTTGTATTAAGTTTATATATGTACCATGCTTATATACTTCTGATCTATTTGCTGATGTGTTGTTGGAGTGTGTGTTGGATTGAAATATTGTTAGGAATATCTCTACTTTAACCGTAGATAATTGTAGTACTAATGGTGCTATGATTGATTATCTTTGTTGAGAAGTTGTTTGGCAGTTCGTTATTATTGGGTGACTTTTTTCATATGCGTTGTTGTACACATATTTTGATTTTGATAGTAAAAAAAGGACTAGATGTGATTGGTGATAGTATTGAGAGAATTTGTAATAGTGTTGTTTATTGGGCAGTGACAACTAAAAGAGAGGAAAACTTTGTTGATGCTGCTTGTCAATTGAATATCCAAAGCAGTAAGAAGTTATCTCTTGATTGAAAAACTAAGTAGAATTTTACATATTTAATGCTTCATACTACTTTGACATACAAACATGCATTCCCTCATCTAAAATAGAGAGAATCACAATATAAATGTTTGTCTTCTAAAGAAGATTGGTTGTTAGAAAAAGAGATTTGTGATAGATTAAAAATATTTTATAAAGTGACTTAATTATTCTCTTAAACTCAACATCCTATAGCTAACCTTTACTTTCAAAAGATTTGTTAAATTAGGTTATCAATAGGAGAATGGTAGACTTTCATATATGATGAAGTAAAGAATAAGACATCAAATATGATAACAAAATTTTACAAATATTGAAATATAATTCATGGAATAATGGCAGTAGCGACTATTTTAAATATGAGATTTAAGATGAAATCGTCGGAGTTTTACTTTTCAAAAATCTATGAAACTAATTTTTTAGTTGAAATTTAGAAAATGCGTATGATTTGTTATAAGTTGGTAAAAGAATTTCAATTCAAGAACAAATCGAGGAAGACATTCATCAATTTTTAGTTGCTTCACCTTTTAGGTCAAATTTAGTTCATGCAGAAAAAGTAAATCCTTTGTCATCATTTGACTTATTTGTTTGTAATATCACTAGTAATGAGCATGTTAAGTCAAAGCTAAAGCATTGTTTAGAGGAACATGTCTTGCCTAGAGTTCCTGACTTTGATATAGTGGCTTGGTGGAAAGTAAACGGGTCTAAATATCCTACTTTGCATGCCATTTCTAGAGATATTTTAGACATTCTCGTTTCTACAATGGTATATGAATATGCTTTCAGCATTTGTGATAGATTAATAAGTTCACATCGTAGTAGATTATATCTTAAGACATTAGAGATTTTGATATGTGCTCAAAATTAGCTGTAGGCTGAAAGTAAAGGTATAAAATTATTAAATACACATTTAGTTAACGTTTAATTAATTTTATTTAGTGTAATATTTAACTAACTAAATTCTTTGTGGATTTTTTCTATCATTAGGTTTGGGTTCAAGTTCAAGTTCAAGTTCTTTTACAAAAACTAGATGCCATATATATTATGAAGATACATACGAGGTAAATTTAAAATGTTATTGTATAATTTTATTCATTTATAACTACTTATAAAACATCATCTCAATTCTTAATTAGATTAGTAATAAATTAAAAGTGTTATATTTTTTCATTTGGTATTGTAGGAGTAAAGTATTAAAGAAGATGAAAGAGTTAATATAGAAAGAATGGGCAGTAGCATTACATGACATTATTAAAATTTAAGACATTAATTATTTTATTATTTTATTTTTATGTTAATTATTGAACAATATTTCGTTATTACTTTGGTTTTATTCAAAGATATTATTTTAATATTTTATAATGGTAATTTTTATTTAGAATTAAATTATAATATGTTAATGATATTTTTGTTTAAATTAATTAAATTGTTGTATTACTAAAATTAATTTATAAAATAATAAAAATGGAGAATTGATATAGGGACAGAGAATTCATTCCTTATGAAGGGATTCTTCATTCCCACCACATTAAATTTATTGGAGAATAGGACAGAAAATAGAGATAAAAATAAAAAATACGGTAGGGATGGAAAACTCATTCCTTATTTGTGATGGATTTGGAGTATGAATATGTTATTGATGAAACATTAATTTGAATATCAATGATGACGGGCAACACATACTAACTTCTATCTTTAGTTCCATCTAATTAAGGTTAAAATGTTAATATTTAAATAATTTCTCTTTATAACACATATTGTGAAATAAATTAATAAATTTTTATTTTAATGTTAATTACTAAATCAACTTTAATACAATTAGCTAGATTCAGCAAATTGGAAAAACATATTTGTAATTAATACTAAAAAATAGTATTCATCATATTATTTGAAAAGATAAATAACAATTTAAATAAATTCATATCTAATAATTCTTTTTGAAAAATATGACCATCAATCATAAATATTATTCATTTTATTAAAATTAAAAATCTTAAAGTAACGTGAAAAAATAATTAATATATGCAAATTACGTATTCTCAAATACAAAATATTGATTTCTTTAGCTTAGGTCTCTCCAAATATCTGATTTAATAGATAGTGTGATGGAAGAAAAAAAAAAGCGATAATATCCCCGTAAAAAATATAGAAAATATTATAAATGAAAAATATATGCTTATAAAATTTAAAAGTTGAAGTCAAATAATAAACTATTATAAATAAAAATAGTTATCAAAATTAAAAATTAATAACAAATGCTTGATTTTAATGAATTCTGGATGAAATTCTTAAAGAGAGATTAAAAAAATAAAATAAAAAATATTTTGACTTAAAGAGAGTTGGTGGCATGTGAGTTGATAAGTGGTTTAAGAGAAAATTTAGAAGTCAAAGATCATAAAGTAAAAAAAAAAGACAATATAATTGATTTATGCAGACTTATTTGTCTAAATAAAAGAAAATATTACCCTAAAATAGTTAATTTTGCATAATGTAATATGAAGATACAAAATAAATAAATTCTCATAATTTTATAAAACATGTGGTAACTATATAATATTATTACATTAGTTTGTATTAATTAAGTATATATAGATCGATAAAAAGTTAAAACACAAATATTTAAATCTTTATCTTAAGTTTAAAGTTATTGGATCAGGTGACAATTTACATAATATTAGAGTAGGCTTTATTATTGGGTGGAGTAGCATGAAATTAAAATAAAACTTCAAACAAATTTAATTTTTGGTAAAATTGATAAAGCTAGAGAAAATATATTAAATAAATTTTAGAGATTTTTATTTTTTTATAAATTTGCAGAAAATATTTTATTTGCTAGATAAAAAAATAAAATCCACAAATAAAAAGAAATTTTTTAAGAATTTCTTTGTTTTGTTAATCCCATAATATTATATTAAAACAAATTAATTCATTAACAATTTGATTATTTTGTTTGACGTCAATTAATTATTTTTATTTTATAAAACTTATTGTTTTAAAGTTTAATTATCAAAAATTATATAATTTTGTTAGTTTTTATTATTTCATAAACTTTGTTATTAAGAAAATGAATTTTAAAATTTTAAAATTAATTAAATTAAAAATTTGTAATAATGACGGAGGATTTGATTGATTAAATTAAAATTTATAAACTTTTTAAAGTTTGACTAAAACGAGAATTATAAAATTTTATAATTATTTATTAAATAAAATAGATATTCACATAATTGACTAAATTAAATTGAAGTATTTGCAGCAGGGAAACAGGTTGGAGCCATGAATAGACGAGGTCTATCCCATCCCCGACTCGATTTTAAAATGGGGATGAAAATTTAACCTCGTAATAAACCCGATTCCTAATTTTTTTCAACTACTTTTTCCAATCTCCAACTTGAATAGGTCAGGCGTTTGTGAGAATTTTTGCTTTCCCTACAACAGATGGTGTTGTCTAAGCAAAGTGCGACATCTCTAAAATTTTCCGATGAAGTTTGTCTGTGGATACCTCTACGACAAATTCTCCGGTTCAAGCTGAGTTTTTAGAACCCAGCTTGCAACCGAATTAAATATTTAAAACTCAAGTCCGAATCTTAGATTATTTGAGCTGGGCCAAGACCCGACTCGGTCTGAATCCAAGTTATATATCCGGGCTTTTAAAGCCCAGATGAAGTTAAGAAATTAGAATTTGGGTCAACAAACTTTAATTTTGTTTTTGCAAGCCAATAAATTCAATAACCATCACATTAATTTTTGTAAATAATTTGAACCAGCAACCCAACAAGCCCAAAATAAACAATAACCCAAAAATAAAAATGTACTTTTAAAAAATAAACAATAAAAGTAAATATGTTCAATTTCAACTATCAACAATAACAGATAAAAATAATAATAATAAGTCAGCAACTCATCAACCATCACAATAAAAAATAATAATACTAACCCATCAATCATCACAATAAAAAAAAGAAATATAGAAACTCAACAACAATCACAATAACAAAATATCTTATATTATGAAGTTCTTATTATTTGTTATTAAGTAATAAATAATAAAAATCATTAATAAACCAAAAGTATTATGTTATAACGAAAGTAAGAAAGATAATTAAGAACGCAAATAAAGAACACAGAGATTTAACGTGGTTCACTAACGATGTGTTAGCTACGTCCACAGGCAGAGGAGAGAAAAGTTTTATTGATCTTGAGGAGTAAAGATTATAAATTGCGGCTAGGTTATGACCTAGAGAGTTTATATAGTACTCCCTAGACAGATGCGGAAAAGCCCAGAAAAATAGGCCCAAACAGATAACCCTAACCCAGGGACTAACTGATTCAAGGCATATTCTAACAAATCTCCACCTTGACTTGAATCCTCTCACAAATAATAGATGTACCAGATGCACCATACACAATGCCAGATGTACCAAAAAAAACCTCCTCTACCTCAGATTTTGCCCTCTAAAGGGCAATCAACAACTCCTAACTTTTAGCAAGTCCAAATAATGTTGGAACTTGCTATGCGGAACGGCTTGGTGAACATATCAACTGGATTATCAGCAGTACCTACTTTGTTCACCTTAATTCTCTTCTCACTTCTTAGAAAATGATACCTTACATCAATGTGCTTAGTCCTCTCATGATGAACTTGGTCCTTAGCTAAACAAATTGCACTGAGACTGTCACAATACACTATAGCTTGATCATGATGTAGACCCAAATCACTGACCAATCCTTTCAACCAGATTCCCTCTTTGGCTGCTTCTGTCAATGCCATGTACTCTGCTTCTGTAGTAGACAAAGTCACTGTAGGCTGCAAAGTAGCTTTCCAACTGACAACTGAACTACCAAGAGTGAAAACATAACCAGTCATAGATCTTCTACTGTCAACATCTCCAGCATAATCAGAGTCTGAAAACCCTGTCACCAAACACTGTGTATCACCTCTATAAATGAGACTAACATCAAATGTACCTTTGAGATACCGAAAAATCCTCTTCACAGCTTGCCAATGCTCCTTACCAGGTTCACCCATAAACCTACTAACAACACTAACAGACTGTGCAATATCAGGTCTGGTGCAGACCATCGCATACATCAAGCTTCCTACTACACTAGCATAGGGAACTCGAGACATGTACTCCTTCTCCTCAACAGATTTAGGTGCAAAAGCAACGGACAGATGTGCATTTGCAGCACTAGGAGTATCTATGGGCTTTGCGGTAGATATGCCAAATCTTGACAAAATCTTCTGAATATATCCCTTCTGTGACAAGAAGAGCTTCTTTTTGCTTCTATCCCTATAAATCTCCATTCCTAGAATTTTTCGAGCTGCACCCAAATCTTTCATCTCAAACTCAACACTAAGAAGATCCTTCAACTTCTGAACATCAGACTTGTTCTCTGCAGCTATCAACATATCATCTACATACAGGACCAGATAAATCAAAGAACCATTTGTTGCCTTGCTATAATAAACACAACAATCATACGGACTCCTGGTGTAGCCAATCTCTATCATATAGCTGTTGAATCTCTTATACAACTGCCTCGGAGACTGCTTTAGTCCATACAAGGACTTCTTCAACTTGCAAACATAGTCTTCCTTACCAGGAACCTGAAATCCATCTGGCTGAGTCATGTATATCTCCTCTTCCAACTCTCCATGTAGAAAAGTTGTCTTCACATCTAGTTGTTCAAGCTCCAAATCCTGATGTGCAACTATTGCTAGTAGTACCCTGATGGAAGTGTGTCTGACCACTGCCGAAAAAATCTCATTGTAGTCTACTCCCTCTCTCTGAGTGAATCCTCTAGCTACTACTCGAACTTTATACTTGATACCTTCAACAGATGTTTCTCCTTCCTTCTTCTTATAGAC
The DNA here is from genome assembly GCA_028052125.1 of Melia azedarach. Taxonomy (NCBI): domain Eukaryota; kingdom Viridiplantae; phylum Streptophyta; class Magnoliopsida; order Sapindales; family Meliaceae; genus Melia; species Melia azedarach. The sequence goes on along the minus strand of CM051396.1, from coordinate 6,176,502 downwards.
CCATTTACAAGTGACAATCTTTCTGTCTCGAGGTCGCTTGGTTAATTCCTAAGTCTGATTCTTATGAAGTGACTCCATCTCATCTCCCATTGCAGCAAGCCATTGGGTAGACTCAGTACATGTAACCGCTTCTTTATAGGTGGATGGCTCATTAGAGTTAGTATCTACTTCTTCAGCAACCTGTAGTGTATAGGCCACCATATCTTCAAAACCGTATCTCTTGGGAGGTATCTCATAGTTAGCTCTCTTTGATCGATTAAGAGCCAAACTGTACTGACTTGCTACTGGTAATGAAGAACCTGATGGTTATGATTCTGACTGTGGGTGTTGATCTTTATGTTGTGGTTCACTCTCATCTAGAGTGACTTACTGGTCCACTTGTTTCTCAACACTACCATTTTCTGACACAACAATAGACTTCACAGTAGGGTTAAACATAGAATTTTCATCAAAAACTAAATTTCTACTAAGTATAACCCTCTTTTCAGACGGGGACCAGATTCTATACCCTTTAACCCTATCCCCATAACCTATAAATACTCTTTTTTTAGCTCGTGGCTCTAATTTACCCTCATTTACATGATAATAAGCAGTACAACCAAAAGCTCTTAAATTAGAGTAATTAGCAGGCTTACCAAACCACACCTCAAAAGGAGTTTTGAGATTTATACCTATGTGAGGTCCACGATTTATCAGATAACACGCTAAACTAACCGCTTCTGCCCAAAACCTTCTAGTTAGTTCAGCATTAGAAAGCATGCACCTAGCTCTCTCCAGAAGTGTCTGATTCATACGTTCTGCTACACCATTCTGCTGTGGTGTATCCCTGACTGTATGATGCCTAACAATCCCTTCATTCTTATAGAACTCATCAAACTCATACCAGCAAAATTCCAGACCATTATTAGTTCGCAGCCTTTTGATCTTCTTTCCTGTTTGATTCTCCACTAATGCCTTCCACTGCCTGAAGTTCTTAAAGGCTTCACTTTTATGCTTCATAATGAACACCCAAGTCATTCTTGAGAAATCGTCAATCATCGACACAAAATATCTGTGACCCCCTAAAGACTCCATTCGAGAAAGACCCCAACAATCAGAATGGATGTAATCAAGTGTGTCTTTTGTTCTATGTATTGCTTTAGGAAACTTACTGCGATGTAACTTCCCGAAAATACAATGTTCACAGAATTCAAGATCCTTGATCTTGTGGCCACAAAGAAGATCCCCTTTTGACAGAATTTGCATCCCTCTTGCACTTATGTGACCAAGCCTCATATGCCATAACTTGGTCATGTTGTCCTTATCAATCTCCGAGGATGCAACAGCAACAGAACTTGACAGCGTAGAACCTTGAAGAAAATATAAGGTACCACGCTTTACACCTTTCAGAACCACATTCGAACCCTTGCAGACATGTAAAACTCCACCTTCACCTTGAAAACTGAAACCCTTGTTATCCAACATACTCAACGATATCAGATTCTTTGTCATAAGTGGAACATGCCTAACATTATTCAATGTGCAGAATTTACCATCATGTGTTCGTATTTTAATCGAGCCTATTCCAACCGCCTTACAAATAGAACTGTTAGCCATAGAAATATTGCCTCCATCTACCTGCTCGTAGGTTGTAAACCACTCCCTGCGCGGACATATATGGTAAAACGCTCCAGAATCCAGAATCCACACATCATTGTGATCTGTGTGCTCATCAGCAACTAGAGCAATATCTTCTTCAGAATTGGTATCTGCTACAACAGCAGTACCTGTCGGTTTATCCTGTTGCCTCTTCTTCTTGGGACAATCGGATTTCCAATGTCCATTCTCTTTACAGTAGTTACAGACATCATTGGGTTTTGGGCCCTTAGAAACTGGCTTCTTGAATTTCTTCTTCCCCGAATTTCCATGTCCATAACTCCCACTGGCTACTAACCCTGCAGCTTGATTATCTGCACCTGTACCAGTCGCCTTATGGCGCAGCTCTCTAGTATGGAGGGACGATCTAACCTCCTCCAGAGACACAGTATCTTTCCCAACAATAAACGATTGCACAAAATTCTCATACGACAATGGTAAAGATACTAATAGAATTAAAGCAGCATCATCATCTTCAACTTTAACATTAATATTACGCAATTCTAATAAAATTGTGTTTAACTGATCTAAGTGATCTCGGAGAGGCATACCTTCCTGCATTCGCAGACTGAACAGACGTTGCTTTAAAAGTAACTTATTGGTTAAGGACTTGTCATATAGAGACCCTCGAGCTTAACCCACAGACCTTGCGCGGTTTCCTCCTCCGCGACCTCGGTGATGATATCGTCTGCAAGACACAGCATAATCGTCGAGTATGCCTTCTTCTCCAGAACGGCCATCTCAGCGGTGGTTGGATCCGCCAGCTTCCTCGCAAGCGGCGCCCATAGCCCTTGTTGTTTCAACAAGGCTCGCATCTTGATCTGCCATAAACTGAAACTATTCCTCCCCGTGAATTTGTCGATCTTTACGTTCATACCAGACATCTTTCTTACCGAATTTCAAACCCTAGACAGATCTAGCTCTGATACCAGTTTGTTATAACGAAAGCAAGAAAGATAATTAAGAACGCAAATAAAGAACACAGAGATTTAACGTGGTTCACTAACGATGTGTTAGCTACGTCCACAGGTAGAGGAGAGAAAAGTTTTATTGATCTTGAGGAGTAAAGATTATAGATTGCAGCTAGGTTATGACCTAGAGAGTTTATATAGTACTTCCTAGACAGATGCGAAAAAGCCTAGAAAATAGGCCCAAACAAATAACCCTAACCCAGGGACTAACTGATTCAAGGCATATTCTAACATATTAAATAAAGGAGTTCAATGACAGATGAGTTCTTTTATCATTATCTATTATTTTCGCTCAAATAAATATCTCATTTTTTGAAACTCTAACCTAAAAAAAAAATCGGTATAAGATTAAATATAAATTTTAACAAAATATTAAAATAAAATTTTAAATACATGATTCTAATAATTTTCTATCATTTCATTAGAGAGGTGAATAAAAAGGCAAAGCCAGCAGCAGTGGAATAAAATTTTTTCTAACATTTCATAAACTTGTCATTTCATCAGATGGGCTTGTCAGCAAACACAATAGCTTGAATATTTTTATTAATTAGACAATATTTTTAGGGTAAAAATCTTTTTAGATTATAAAATTTGGTCCAATACCTCATAAGTCCTAATAATTTTAAAAAGACTCTTAAAAAAATCTCGTTTTATCATCAAATTAATGATTATATATAAATAATAGTTATTTAAAAAAAATTATTAATAAATCTTTAAAATTTAATAAAAATATATTTATCTCTTTATTATGTAAAATATATTAATAAATAAATAATAATATTATTTTAATAAGAATATTATACTTTGCTCTCGTAATTTTTAAAGTGAAAACAACACTTTTAAAGTAAAAACAACTTACCTCTAGAAACCCTTCTAACTTTTAAAAAAAATGTGAGGATAGCTCCTTGACATTAGTAGAAATAGGAAAATGTCTCCTTAAAATAATTATTTTTATTTTAAATTGATTATTGCGTCTCTCTTTACTCTTTTTCTCTAAAAAATGGGCAGAATCTTATTAAGTTCAGACAGATAGATCTTAGTAATTCCCAGCAGCTACGAAACTCCCAGACCTTTCAAGCTTACGATCCATAATCTGAACCACTGTAAAAGGCCCGAAGAGTGTTCCAGTTAGCATTCAATTAGAATCTCTTCAAATACTTTGAGATCGAGATCGAGCTGATCATTTGTGTTAATTGAAATTAGTAAACTAATGTTTAGAGTTTTCTAATAAATTATTCTACTTGAATGTTAATTACATTAATGGTCCAAACTAAATTGGATCTTAAATATATCTAAAAAATAAGTGTTTTTAATATATATATATATATATATATATATATATATATATATATATATAGTGGGACTTTTTATACATTAGTTTTAATCATTTTAGACATGTAAAATATATATGATGGAGCCTTCTTAAATTTAATATTTTTAATACAAATTAGTTTAATGATTTTAAGGCAGTATAAATATAAGTACGAATATACCGTTGGCTTTTCTTTAAATTGAAAATTTTTTAAAACATGTCAACACAATTGGCTTTAACTTAAATTTTTTAAAAATCAACCTAATTAACATTTATCCAAAACAATATTAGCTCATATTACATGGACTTATATGCCTTTTCCTTTATTATTAATTAAGAAAATATTTGTATTTAAAATAATATATATGGAATGATAAAGATTATTACACAAGTGGTTATAGACGCACTCGAATTTAGAATAAAATTAGCAGCACTTACTGTTATTGTTATTGTTATCGAATAATGCTTTCATTGCCGCTAGTTTCTTAACAGAAATAACGAATAGAAGTTCAAACTGTTGTTGTCCTCGTCTTCGTCTTCCCTTATTCATTCCTATATAATTAGCTCATTGCCAGAGTATACCTTTGTAACACAGGAGGAAATCGAACTCCAACGGCTCTGCTTTCTTGTTTCTCTTACGTCTGCGAGTAGATACTTCGTCTTTGTGCAGATAAAATGAGTTTCGGAAATGACTCCCAGCAGAATAAGAGGAAGAAGATTACAATAATCAGTATATCTTCTTTGGTTTTGGTGGCTATGGTGGTTGGCGCTGCAGTTGGTATTAACCGCAACAGTACTGAGGAAGACAGAAAACATGAAGGCTCCGGTCAGATTGCCACATCATCAAAGGCGATCAAATCTATATGTCAACCCACTGACTACAGACAAACTTGTGAAACGAGTCTCACAAAATCGGCTCCAAATGAAACCGACCCCAAGGAATTGATCAAGGTGGGGCTCCGTCTAGCAATGGATGAAATTAAAGCCGCTATGAAGAATTCTACCACGTTGAAAGAAGCTCCTAGAGATCCGAGAACGAAACAAGCTCTTGAAAATTGCCAACATCTGATGGACTATGCGGTGAATGATTTGAATAGCTCCATCACTCATATGAATGCAGCTGATATTACGAAAATGCATAATTACGTCGAAGACCTTAGGGTTTGGCTCACCGGCGCCATTACTTTCCAAGAAAGTTGCATTTATGAGTTCCATAACATAACAGGTTCTGACGCCGGAGACAAGGTGAAGAAGATGTTGAATACTTCCAGGGAACTTACGGCAAATGGTCTTGATATGGTAACTAAATTTTCTTCAGTCATTAAATCTTTCAACGCTCAGAATACACGGAGACGACTATTTTCCGAGGACGATGAAATTCCTTCTTGGGTTGGTGAAGGACGGCGCAGACTTCTGGCGGAAACTCCGGCAACTATTAAGCCTAATGTTATTGTAGCTCAGGACGGAAGTGGAAAGTATAAGACAATCTCTGAGGCTCTACACGAGGTCCCCGTTAAAAACCCCACGAATAAGACCTTTGTTATTTACATCAAAGAAGGAATTTATTCTGAATACGTTACCGTCACAAAGCAAATGAACAACGTTATGTTCATCGGAGACGGGCCTACCAGGACTAAGGTCACCGGCAACAAGAACTACGTAGACGGAACCCAAACAATGAATACAGCAACCGTTGGTAATAATTTCACATTCTTTCAAATGGTTGATCAGGTTGATATATAATCTTGTACTGATAGTGATTCTTTCCGGTTGATTGCAGCAATTGTAGGAGCAAATTTCATGGCGAAGGACATGGGATTTGAGAACACAGCAGGAGCTGAAAAGCATCAAGCTGTAGCATTGCGTGTGCAATCCGACAATTCAGTTTTCTACAATTGTCAAATGGATGCATTCCAAGACACCCTCTACGTCCACGCCCACCGTCAGTTCTACCGCGACTGCACCATTTCCGGCACCATTGATTTCGTCTTCGGAGATGCCGCCGCAGTCCTCCAAAACTGTAAATTGATCATCAGAAAACCAATGAAAGGCCAGTCATGCATTGTCACCGCACAAGGAAGAACAAAAGCTAATGCCGTTTCCGGAATCATTCTCCAAAACTGCACAATTACCGCCGAAAATGATTACTACCCGGTGAAGAATAAAAACAAAGCGTACCTCGGCAGACCCTGGAAAGAGTATTCAAGAACAATCGTCATGCAAAGTGATATTGAGGATATCATTCAGCCTGAAGGATGGCTTCCTTGGAACGGGGATTTCGCCCTCAACACTTGCTGGTACGCAGAGTTTGGAAATAGAGGAGCTGGTTCAGTGCAGACGAAGAGAGTTACTTGGCCAGGAATCAAGAAGATCACACCAGAGCAAGCTGCTGATTTCGCTGTCGGCAAGTTTTACACGGATGAGTTTATCAAGCCTACTGGGGTGCCATACACCGTAGGAATGATGAACGTATAAAAGTTGCAGAAGATAATGGAGGAATTAAACAGCTAGTTCTTGTAAATCAAGAGGAGCATGAGTTCTCTCTTATTGAATTTGTGTAATTTAACCCTAATTAATTAATCAATTTCTCATTGGTTTGCTGATTGTTAAAATTTGGTGCATGATTAATTTCATGATCACTATTAATGTAGAGTGAAATGGATTTATGTTGTGTAAGTTCGAAATCTCAAATTGATTGGAATTAGTGGAATAATAATAAATAAATAAAAAGCTTCTTGTTTTTTCAACTTAGTGATAATTTTAATAAGAAAATGGAAAGTACATACATACATACATACATTATACATACATACATAAAATTTTAATTTTAAAATTCATTTTAAAATCAAAATTTTATTTTTATTATATTTTAAAGTGAAGATTCTTGCTCCATAATAATAAATTCTGAACCAATTAAATAATTTTATAAATTTGGTATAACAAGTAAAAACCATATATATTGAAATTCTCTCGTTGTTTATTTGGGCCAAGTTTGGCAGACCAACAACGTTTATACGGGTCAAGTTCGGCCGATTTCAGCCCAATTGAATGATCCAGAAGGCCCATTGAGATTTAATTAAACCCACTTGATGATGCAACTTAGTTTTAAATGTGAAATATTTGTACTAACTTAAGGTTTTCTGTTTTTTTTTTTTAATAAGATCTAAATAAAATTTTTGGGATGTTTAAAAGATTTTTTTTTTTAATTTATATCTAAAAATTCGTTATCTAAATACTCAAATATTTAAGTGAATTAAAATTTTCAAAACTATCCTTAATTTATTCTTTTATTTTCTAACACTTTAATTTTAAATCTTACTTAACACTTTTAACAATATTACGATATAATTTATTTTTTATTTACTTTATCAATATATTTTATATCATTTAAATTATTAATTCATAATTTTTCTTTATTTACAAGACAACATAAAAAAATTCATATGTTATATGAAAAATAATATAAATATTAATATAATTTGTTAAAAATTATTTTACTCATGAATTATTTTGTTAACATAATTAATCTTTTATAAAATATAAGTATAAATATATATAATACTTAAAAGAAGTATATATATAAAAATATCAATTTAAATTCTTTATTTTTATAAAAAATAACTTAACATTATATTTAAATGTTTAAGAAAAAAATAAATATATTATTTAAATTCAAATTTTAGTCAAATTTATATTTTGGTCATGTTCAAACTTCAGACAAAAAAGACAAATGCCACCTTAGTTTTGTGTGCGTTGGAGTTCATCATATTGTAGATTTCTAATAAATTGTATAATGAAAAGACTAACAATAGAAAATCGCGTAAGATAAGGCAGCATAATTGCATTATCTTTTAGAATAATTTTTGTCTCTTTAAGATAATGTTCTCGTGCAAATAGGTTTATATAACAATATTCTCTCTAAAATATAATAATTATTAGTTTTATAAGGATGTATTCAAATATAGAACATTTGAGCAACACAAACTTTTTCAAATTCAATTAGTATTCTTTAATAATTTTGAAGAGTGATGGAAGGTCAAGAATGTAGAAAAAGTACTTTTCTTATTATTCTCCTTATAATTAACATATGGCCTCTATTTATAAAAATGCATATATCCTTTTATTTGAAATATGTCTTCCTATAATACTATTTTATTTTTATAACTCTCATTACATATAATTCATCATTTTAAGATATATTAATATGATTAGAACAATAAATATATTTTAAAGTATTTCGTATATTTAAGGACTTTTAAAATTGTACAATAATTATAAAATAAATTCTTTGTTGATGTGTATTATTTATTACTTCATGTGGGCATGAACTTAATTTTTTAATTGACGACCAAAGAATTAATATCTTTTTTCCTCTAAAACTCTACTTGTAAAAAATTCAACATCGAAAAGTTCTATTTAAAATACCAAACCAAATTAGATCTTAATTGTATTTAAAAAATAAGTCTTTTTAAATTTATATTTAGATTATATATACACACACATTTAAAACATGTGAACATAATTCGTTTTAAGCAACCTCTTAAATTGCTTAGAGATAAAGTGATAAAGTCGATGGTTAGTAGAAATGAGCCTAGCTAATATTAATATTATTAAATATTTCTTTTGAAATGATGAATTACACTTTCCAATATATATTACAAGACTTTTTTACCTTAAATGTGAACAAATATTTGTAACATATATTATAAATGGTAATATAATATTTCTTTTGGTTAAAAAGTGATTCTTTTTGCACCATTAATACTATTTTAAGCAATACATTTTTGCCCTTTTTCAAAGTTTCACATCTGCAAATGTGGAAATTTTGTAAAGTTATGCCCTACATTGAAATGCATGGATTCAACACGCTAGCTTTTTGTCGGCATGTTTTACAATTAAAATAAATTTCAAGATAATGCATTTAATATAAGAAAAATTAAGAAAAAAATAAAATGGAGAAACTAATAATAATACAAATATAAAAATTAAAATTAATGAATTTTTTCACGCGATATATATTCAAAACTTGGAAACATCATACATTTATCTAAGAGATAAAATTTCATGTCTAATTTATAATGTTACACTTATAATAATAACTAATTATATTTGGTTCTAATTTCTAGGATGTATACATGAAGACTCTCCCGTGTACGTTGTAGGACATACTGGGATAGAAGGTAAATATCAATATTGATATTGTATGAAATATATAATAATATATTACTTTCGGTTAAAAAGTGATTCTTTGTGGGCTACGAAAACTATTTTAATTTTTAAGCAATAAATTTTTAGCCTTCTTCGAAGTTTCACATCTGCAAGTGTGGAATTTTTGTAAAGCTATTTACCTTATTAATTCCACACACTTTAACGAAAATGGTTGCCCTTATTCAAAGTTTCACATCGGCAAATGTGGAATTTTCTTTCTAGCTGTCGTTGACTCATTGACTTTAACGAAATTACTGCATCAACTTTAATAAAGAGAGGGCATTTCATTTCATATAGACAACCAAGAAAGTGTAATGAAACTATCATTAAACTTCCCAGAAGCTGAAGAAAAATCACATTATATATTTGGATGTTTTCCTTAGTTAATATATCTCATCAATTGAACCGTGATGGCCTCCTCTTCTTTTTCTTCTTCTGATCATAACATGATTCTTCAAAAAAAGTATGATGTTTTTTTGAGTTTTAGAGGTGAGGACACACGCCATAGTTTCACTAGCCATCTTTATGCAGCTCTATGTCGAAAGCAAATCCATACTTTCATTGATGACCAACTTATTAGAGGAGATGAAATTTCGCAATCTCTTCTTAATGCAATTGAAGCATCAAATATTTCTATTATTATTTTTTCAGAAGCGTATGCTTCTTCCGGATGGTGTCTTGATGAACTTGTCAAAATTCTCGAATGTAAGAACAAGTATGGACAAATTGTAATACCAATTTTTTATCGTGTTGATCCTTCAAATGTTCGAAACCAAACTGGGGCTTTTGGAAACTTGTTCTCAATGCTTGAACAAAGATTCAAGGAGAGGTTAGAGAAGCTGCAGAGATGGAAGACTGCTATGAGGGAAGCTGCCAATTTGTCTGGTTTTGATTCTAATGTCATAAGGTAACTTAGTCTCCTTATATATTTATATTTGTATGAAATTCGAAGATATTGTTTGAAGAGAGAAATATTTTATTAAAATTTTAGAATCAAATTTAATGAAAATGGTAGGAAAATTTAATTCAAAAAGTGTAATAGGTAAAGTCAATGCGAAATTGTTTTATACACTAATTAATTTATAAATATTTGAACTTGAATTTTTTCAAAATTGTTTTTATCAAAGTTTTATTAAGCAAAATCTTAGTTAAAATGATTATTTAGCTTTTGAACCTAAAAAAAAAAAATTCTGCATTCTATTTTTAATGCATTCTAACTTATAATTATTTTCATATATTTTAGGTCTGAAAATGTACTTATAGAGAAAATTGTCGAAGATATTTTGAAGAGACTAAATGATACGTTTTCAAGTGATCTTAATAATGATTTGGTTGGAGTAGAATCACGAATAAAGGAAATTGAATTGTTATTAAGTTACGAGTCGATGGATATTTATAGTTTAGGCATTTGGGGCATTGGTGGTATTGGCAAAACGACGATTGCTAGTGCAATTTTCAATAAAATTTCTAGTCATTTTGATAATTCATTCTTTATTGAAAATATTAGAGAAGAATCAAAAAAGTCTAGTGGTTTAGCTCATATACGACAAGAACTTTTTGCTACACTATTAGAGGATAGAAATTTGAATATTAATATTCCTAGTTTCAACCACAACTTTGAGAGTAAAAGACTCCGACGAAAGAAGATTTTAATTGTTTTTGATGATGTGAGTCATTTTGAACAAATAGAATCCTTAATTGGAAATCTTGATTGGTTCATGCCAGGTAGTCTAATTATAATAACAACGAGAAATAAACAAGTTCTTAAAAATTGTGGAGTGCAAATAATATATGAGATGAAGGGATTGGTAGAAGCTGATGCTCTTAAAATTTTCAATCGACATACCTTCAAACAAGGTCATCCCAATGCAGATTACAATGAATTGACAAATAAGTTAATACAATACGCGCAAGGTGTTCCTTTAGCTCTTAAAGTCTTGGGACGTTTTCTACATGGAAAGAGTAAAGAAGATTGGGAAAGTGCAATGGAAAAATTGAAAAAAATTCCTCATAATAAGATTCAAAAGGTTTTAAAAATAAGTTATGATGGTTTGGATGACGAAGAGCAAAATATTTTTCTAGATATTGCATGTTTCTTTAAAGGCGCGAACAAAAACATAGCAATAGAATTCCTTGAAGCTAGTGGCTTCTCCGCAAAAATAGGAATAAGTGTTCTTATTGATAAGTGTCTTATAATGGTATCAAGCAACACGATAACAATGCATGAATTGCTACAAGAAATGGGCAAAGAAATTGTTCGACAAGAATCTGTTGATGATCCAGGAAAACGTAGTCGGTTGTGGCATCATAAAGATATTTATGAAGTTTTGACATATAATACGGTAAGAAATTTTTTAAGATTGTTGTTTTAGAATAATTTTAAATAATACTACAAATATTATTATATCTATTCATGCATTAATAGTTTTAAGTTATATCAATTAATGTTATAGTTTGCTTGAATAATATAAAATTCAATACTAACTTTTAGTCCTTTGTTAATTATCAGGGGACTAAAGCAATTCAAGGCATCTCTTTAGATATGTCTGAAATCGAAGAGATAAGTTTAAATTTCAATGCTTTCAAAAAGATGCGCAAGTTAAGATTATTAAGATTTGTCGGAGAGAACAAATGTAAATTGTCTCGTAATTTTTGTGGCTCAAGATTTAGTGCAGTGAGGTATCTTCATTGGCATGGATATCCATTAAAATCATTGCCTTTGAACATTCATCCAGAGAATCTTGTTTCACTTGAATTGCCTTACAGTGACGTTCAACAACTTTGGAATGGTACTCAGGTATACCTTAATATTTGTACCTATGAAAATCTTTTAGTAGTAATTTTTAAATATCGTTGATGCTAATTATCTATATTTTGTCTCTATTTTTTTTCTCAAAAAAATGAACAGAATCTTGTTAAGTTAAAACAGATAGATCTCAGTAATTCCCAGCAACTAATGAAGCTCCCAGACCTTTCAAAGGCTCGGAATCTTGAGAATTTGATATTAGAATGCTGTTCAAGTTTGGTTGAGATTCATTCATCTATTCAATATCTGAACAAGCTTACTATCCTTAATCTGAACCACTGCAAAAGCCTTGAGAGTCTTTCAGCTAGCATACAATCTGAATCTCTTCAAATACTTTATCTTTCCGGCTGCTCAAATCTAAAGAGGTTACCAGAAATCTCATCGTCTCGTAATATAGGTGTGTTATTTTTAGACGGAACTGCAATCGAAGAGCTGCCCTCATCTATCGACGGTCTATCAAGGCTAGTTACATTGAATATTCGAAATTGTTCAAGGCTTGAGCAGCTCCCGAGAAGCATCTGCAAGTTGAAGTCACTTAAATATTTTAACCTCTCTGGTTGCACAAATCTTCAGAGATTGCCTGACGAATTTGGAAATTTAGATGATTTGAGGAGACTGGAAGCTGAAAGAATTGGCATCAAAGAGTTACCATCATCCTTTGTATGTTTGAAGAACCTTGATGAAGTATTTTTCGAGAGATTCAGGGGTCATGAGCATATGGGTTTCTTGATGCCTATTTCATTATCTTTAGATGGCTTGCAGAGTTTAAGGTCTGCACATCTAATTGATTGCGGCATCACAGAGTTACCTGAAAATCTTGGTCAATTATCCTCACTAGAACACTTGTATCTAGAGAAAAATAATTTCAAGAGATTACCAGAAAGCATCATCAACCTTTCTAGGTTGCAGGTAATCGTTTTAAGCTATTGCGAGAGACTTCAATCCTTACCAACGCTTCCAAGCAGTCTATATTACATGGATGCAAATCAATGCAGATCACTGGAGTCCTTATCCGATTTATCGATTTTATTCTCACTTCGGGAATCATCCAAGTATTATCAGATCTTTAAGTTGACAAATTGTTTTAAATTAGATCGGAATGAGCTCAGGAAAATTGCTGAAGATGCTCTATATAGAATTCGGCTTATAGTTACTACATTGTGGAAAGAGCAGGATCAGGTAATTTGTCTCTAACTCTTTATCTTCTTCACGAGATTAATTGATTATATTACTAAATTTAATTTAAAATGATGATTTGTGTGACACAGACATATTCTTATGGATTTGGTGATGAAATTTGTTATCCTGGAAGTGAAATTCCGGAGTGGTTTAAGTTTCGAAGTACGGAATCATCCGCAACCTTGGAGCTCCTTCCAGGTTGGTTCAATAATAAATTTATGGGTTTTGCATTCTGCGTTGTTGTATCATTTCCAAGCAACAATATTCATGAAAGCCAGCAGCAAGATTATGGAGTTTGGTGTGATTTCAAATTCAAAACGGATCAAGATGGTGATGATCATTGGCAAGTTGCTTCGTCAATGAGCGTTGGGAAAATTTGTTATGTGGAGTCAGATCACGTAATTTTGGCGTACCATTTTCGTATGTTCTGTGAAGATGATCATTACATTTACAGAAATGAGACAACACAACATTACAATTTGCAGTTCGATCTAATTGATCTTCAGAGTGAAGAACGTGTGGATGATCAGGTGGTGAAAAAGTGTGGAATCCATTTATTGTACGCCCAAGATTTTGAGGAATCCGTGAAACATCGCACTAGAAGTCTCAGCATTGACGAGGAAGAGGAAAAGCACCTGCAGCTCAAAAGATTGAGAACTGATGATTGTATTACACAAATTTAGTGATCTGCTCAAGCTAGCAAGTTAATTATGTGTATTCTGTTAATTTATATTATCATAACATTCTAATAATAAAATTAATTGAATCCATTTACATAAACTGCACACTTTCAAAGGTGACGCAAATTTATTGAAAATAAAAGGTGACGAAACACAATCAAAGAGGGACGACGTCAAATTTAGTTAAAAAATTATTTATTAATTTTAATTTTCTAACACAAACTATGCAATTAATCTAATATAATCGAGTTTCCATTATATTATTAGAGTTATATTCAATTTCAATGTTGACTAGAAGTGATTATCCCAACATTCTTTCAAACTTTGTAGCCGATAAAATATCTTCTTCAATGAGTAAACTAAGAATAATTTTAGAAGTACGACGGCTAATATTTATCAGTCTCTATCCAATTATGTTTGAAATTTAAAGATTTCATCCCGAAACAAATGTAAATTAAAATACATAAATAATACTAATTATCCCCAGTTTTCTTTTTTAAATACATTTAACTCATGCTCCAATTTTTAAGTCCCCCTAAATACATTTATTTTTTGCAATTAATTTGAACTAGTAAAGCCAAATTATAGAGGGGTAAAGATGTCAAACCATTAAATAAATTAAAAATTAAGAGGGGTTTTCGATACACAGAGCTCTGAAATTTGGGTTAAAATTCGATAGACACCCTCTTATATTAGCCAAATTCATATATACCCCATCATGACCAACGGTTTGTTTGGAATCAATTTCGGCCAATTTCAATTAGCCCGCAACGTTTTTATATATTTATTTTATACAATTTTGTATAAGGTAAAAAATTATATTTTTATTATTATTTCTTATTATTAAATATAAAGACAATTATCTCATTTAAAAGACTAATAGTGACAAAAAAAATAGAGAGTCTCATTGATAAATATTTTTTATTTGAGAGTCTATTTAATATTTATTTTTAAAATTAGGGTTTAACTGCCATTAGTTCTTTATTAAAATAATAAATTAAAAACTTTATTTAATCTTTAATATATTATAAAAATATTAAAATAGAGACCAAATTGTTATAATTGAAGGTATATTACAAAAAATATTAAAATAAAAACTAAATTTATTATAATTAAAAAAATATATCTTACTTTATTATTTTATAAGCGTTTAAAGATACCAACAACAATAATTTAATATATCAACGGTCGAAGTTAAAAGTTAAGGGGTATATGTCTATTTATCACAATTTAGGATATCTATGTTTTTTCAAACATCAAAGATTGTCTATTTATTTTTTTCATATTGAAGAAAGGGTATCTATCAATTTCTCTTTAAGTATTTATTTTATTTTATTTTTGCTTTAATTGATTAAAACATTACATTTAATTTTGTTGTTTCTCTCTTTTAGTTAATTAAAAATATTATAATTATTTTTTCTTTTAATTAATTCAAAAGCATTACTAACTTTAGTCTCTTTTTTTAACTTTTTTTTATCAATTATAAAATAAAAATATTTATGTCATTGCATTGGTTAAAATAATATTTATGTCACCTATAAAATTAAGATATTTATATCATTACATTAGTCAATAAGATTATAACGATATTTATGCTAATGCAATAACACCATAGACCAAAGATAAAAAATAATTGACAAAGTAATAAAAGAAATTTTATTGACAATTATACTTAGCTCAAGATGTTAATATCATAATGTTCATCTTCGAAGGGTCCAATTGTCATTTATTCTATTTAATATCATATATTTATATCTTAAAATTCTAATTATATATAAAGGGATACTGATAGATATCCCTTAACGTATAGGCTAATACGTAGATATTCTCTTAATATTTAGGAAAAACATAAATCTCCTAACACTTAGTCAAATAAACAAATATTTCCTTGACTTATTTTTCAATCAGTTAACTTTTTAAATTATTATCATTTATCTCTAAATGTTTACAAAATAACAAGGTAATATATATTTTATTTAAATATACAACTTAATCTTTATTTTAATATTTTTCACATATTTGTTTTCAGCTATAACAACTTGGTTCCCATTTTAATATTTTTTTCAATATAAAATTTTTTATTTATTATTTTAATAAAAATTTAGAAAATAAAATACTATTAATAAAAAAATCAAATAATGAGTTAAATAACTCATATGCTAAAATATTTCTAATCCACTTTTTTTAGTTTTTTAATAATAATTTGATATTAAATAATCAAGATTCTCTTAATTTTCTGAAAAACAATATAAAAATGTAAATATAAAATATAAAAAATAAATACATGTTTATTTATATATATTACAAACAAAAATAGTGAAAATTATGTTATTTTTTTATATTTTTAATTAAAATTAAATTATATTGATTAATAAGAATATAAAATATATTTAATTACTAATTATATTAACAAATGACTCCAAATTCTCTTCTTTTTTTATATCTTTTCTTATGTTTTCAAAAATATTTTAAGAAAGTACAATGAATTTAAATAATCTTTTAAATAAATATATTATGTGTAAAAATAAAATGTTAAAAAGATATTTTAAAAGTTTTTTGATAATTAAATACTAAATTATTACTAAAAAAATAAAATATGAGATTGATCTAACTCATTATTTAAATTTTTTAATAATAGTATTTTATATTATAAATTTTTTACTGAACTTATAAATGTAAAAAAAAATATTAGCCTTTAATATATTATGAAAAGTATAAAAAATAAAAACTAAATTGTTATAATTAAAAAAAAGTAGATCTTACTTTATTATTTTACAAAAATTCAGGAATACAAATGATAATAACTTAATATTCAATTAATATCGTGAAATAAAAATGTGACGAGAGTATCTATCCATTTACCTAAATATCAAGAATATTTGTTTTTTTCCGAATATCAGATGGTATTAAATTCAAAAACTAATATCATTATTTTTATTTAAAAATTAAATAAACATATAAAATAATATTATTTTACTACTTATCACAATTAAACAAACTAAAATATTTTTAGTTTTATTTTACAATCAAACACACCCGGCTAGCTTATTAGTTCTCGTTTATTAAATGAAAATTCATTAAATTATACTACTATATTTCCTTACTATGATGTTAATCGTTATCACATAATTATATAAATTCAATATATTGTCACGAACAAACATTTGTAACTAACAAAAATTATGGTGTTATAGGATATTTATGAAACTACGAAGCTTTATCAAATCAAATATTATGCACTAAAATCTCTTCTACTTTTTAAAAAATTAATGGAGACAACATGATCTAGATTTACTTCTTTCAATTAAATATAAATCAATATTTACCTAGAAATTATAGTTAACTCATATGTGAAGAACAGAATATATACACATTATCTAGAGTAAAATTAATCTCAAACATAGAGGTGGAGGTGAATGAACCAGCTTGCAAAAGAAAAAAGAATTCAAATTGAGATCAAGATCAGCTGAAAGGGACCCAACAAACATTATGGCAATATGAATCTGATCTGAGTGTAGCCTAATACTAACAAAAATCTTATAATTGATTTCTGACAAGTCAACCCACGGCAAGAAGGTACGGGACTCGTTGACTCTTCTCACCTCATAATCATCATATAATTTCTATTCAAACTAAAATAATAATATAATAAAAATACTATTTTCACAACTTATCTTCTCCTCCTCCACAATCCTCTACAAATTCACATGATCACAGCCAGACAACAACAACGACAAGAAGTTGTAAGAAACGGCACATGGGTTTAGGAACAGCAATCAAGACTGTAAAGATATGGTTTTATGTTTTCACAACAAATATAGAGAACCCAAATACGAAAAAATTGAAATTATTGCTGAAAATTAATAGAAATTCAATATCTCTTATCATATGCTGCTGTTTGCATGGATGAAGCTGAATATCTGTTGAACTGAGCTTGCTATATCTTCTGCTGAGAACCTTGATTCGCTTGCAATCTGCACAATATATATAATGTATAGAATCTAAGTTAGATGCTGTGCCTTAGGAGAAGGTTTTTAGGTTAAGAATGAATAGAAATGTTATACCTTCACGTTGAAGGAATATAGAACAGTTTGTTCGATGGTGGTGATGTTGGTATGAAGGATATTGAACTGCAAATCTTCGAGTGCAGCTATTGTTTTAATGAGTTGTCCTGGTCTTCTTCTTGAGAGGATCTTAATCATGGCGTCAAACCCTAAAAGCTTCACCTCTACATCAGCCAGGCAAGACTTGTTTTCAGCCATTTCTTCTCGGAGGCCGGTTTCGAAGTCCATGAGCTTCATTTGATCGTTCGGAAAAGGTAGAGGAGGAGGAAAAAGCTGTGGTTGCTGCGGCTGCTGAATTGCCATAGCAGGGTCTCCGATTTGCCGACCACCTGGTGTTGCTACTGCTGCTGCTTCTCCTAAGAGTCTTCGCCGTTTCTGCGATTCCAAGCACTGCAGAAGTTGCTCCAATTCCCTCACGAATTCAATGGCTCCACCTATAATTGAAGCTTGATCTCCCTGCAAAAAATTCACATCTCAGAAATTTAATCACAAATATAGAATTATTTCACGAATATATAAATAAATATTAATATTTTGGATACCCTTTGAACGTATGAGCCAGGCATGAGAGACCTCAGAACTCGAAGATGTTCATTCATCTGCTTCCTGCGATTTCGTTCAACTGCTATATGAGTCATCCGCTGGCTCTCAACTTCTTCTGTTGTTTTGATAGCTCTTGGTCTTTTTCTCTTGTTTTTCCCTTCAGGTACAATATTATTGTTCTTGTTTTGAACATCTTGGTCTCCTCCCAAAAATCGAAGTTGCACCGAGTTAATATTATCTGAAACCCTAATTTCTTCATCCTCTCTACTCATTTCACCTTCCATTAATATTCTTCCCTTATTTTCTAAACCCTTGTAGCTCTGATCTTCATTGCTTGCACCAGGTTGTGATGAAATCATGAGAGATTGATCTTCCTCCAATTTATCATTCAAAACAGGAAACTTAAGGAAGTAAACTGGATCTATAATCCCAGTTTCTTCCTCGGGAAGTTTGTTGGTTTGGTTTAGGGACAACTTGGGACCGAAATCTGCAAACTGCATCACATCGGCAAAGCTCAATTTATCGAAAGAATTGGAGGTACAAAACCCTGATGAAGAAATCTGTTGTTGATGTTGGTGTGGTTGGTGAGGATTGTTGATCATATAATCAATCATTCCATGGTTGTTATCGCTAGAAGTTTCGCCTATCCTTTGCCTCATGATCATATCTTGATGATGTTGATGGTGATCTAGAGAGTAATCTAGACCTGGAAAACTAGCCTGCAACAAGTGAAGTTCAGAGCAATACAACATGGTGATAGTGAAAAGATTGATCAACAAAAACAAACAAACATGTCAAGAGTGATAAGATATATATGTATATATACCGAGTAGTTCTCATCTTTCTCCATTTTGCTATCTATATATATGGAGAGAGAAGCTGTAATTGAAAACCCTAGGTAAGCTCAATTCATACAAAGAGACAAAAACCCTTGGGAAACTTCTCAGCTTGGCTCCTTCTCACCTAAAAAATGTCAAACCCATCCATGAATATTTACGAGCAGTAATTAAATTAACAAAATAAAAAAGATTCACCAGTTTTGACAGCTAGGGTTTAGGTTATTGAGTAAAAGAAACAAAATCTAGGTAGCATAACAACTAGGGACAAACAGAAAGCAGCAAAAACAAACCTGATTGGAGAAAGAAAGAAAGAAAATGATAAGACAAGATAGTCAAAACTAATATGGAATCTAAAGTGGGGTTTTGATATTTGAAGAGCAGAGAAAAGCTAGCTGCTGTTAGCTAGCATGGGGTACCACACACGGGACCTGGAACTGAGAAACTGAGAAACTTCATTCGATGGTTGTGGCTGTGAGTACGTGGTGAGTTTGAGAGGTTGTCTTTATATGAAATGGGCCATGGTTGCCTGCAAATTATATTAAAGCGCTAGAGAAGAGGCCATGGGATGGCGTTTTGACTTTGGAAGGAAGAAAGAGAAGGAGAAGGAGGAGCCTGTGGGGGATTAATTTCCACCTCACATCACAGAAATTTGAGCTTCATGATCAGCTTATTATTTCAATATTCTAATTTGAATGAATCACCTCTTAATATTAATGGGAATCACATGCAGAGTGAACAACGCTCTTTTTCACTTACTTTACCACCTCTTTTCATGATCCTAATTAACACTCAGAGGTTGCATATTACATCATCCTTCTCAACTTTGAATTTTCAAAATAATAATTAATAATGCAGTGATTAATTTTCATTCTCAAGGTTTAAATTGTAATAATTAATTTGCTACTTCAATTTGAACGGCACTAATTAATTCTTTGCAAGTAGCTATAATAGATTTTAGGTATTAATTTTACTCGGATTAAAATTGAAAATGAGTTTTAGTTTACATTTATAAACTAATGTTTTAAGAAATTATATATACTTTATATTACAGTCAACTCATTGTTTTAAAATTTTCAAATATGTCATCTTCGACCCAGTTTAGTATTTAAAACCAAATGACTTTAAATCTATTATTTAACAAGGATAATTAAGTAATTTTATATGATCCACTTAATTAAAATAGTGTAATTAATTTTAAGTTTATGATACACTCACGCATCATTGCTCATTGTTGGTATTATTGAACATTAAATTTTTTTAATTTGCTAGTTATTTTCAATAATAGAACACCATATTTTGTATATATAATGGAATTAATGCAAGAGATTAATATTAGCAACATCGATATAAACTTTTACATAATTAAATTCGATCCCAATATGTGTGGGCATGTTAATTAATAAGTCTAGCTATTAACTCTATGTAAAAGAAGGATTAGGATTCAATGATAATTTAAGTTTTTAAATACCCTCATGTATTTGGTAGTTAATAAATGATAATACGGTAAGAAAATAAATTTTAACTCTATATAAATAAAATTATTCAGTGTCAAATTAAAATATTTTTAAGAGATTAAGTTTAGATTAGTTAGATTCTAACTTATAAAAGAATAAAATAAAGATTATTACAATGGTTTAATTAAATTAATTAATTTCTAATTTCAAAATAAAATCAAGATCATTAATCAAACAATAAGAAGCAAACTTAAGAGAAAGTCTTTAGAAGAGTATTTATTCTCAAAAAAGTCTTAAATATGACAAATATATCAAGTCACCCATAGATTTATTCAATAAATTTTGTGACGTATGAATTTAATTTGATTTTGGTCAAATTAAAAATGTAATAATGATAATAAAAAAAATTAATATAGATTTGATTTGATTATATAATCTTATCGAAAACATATTATATGAAATAAGAAAAACTTTTAAACGAAAACATCTACTATGATTGTTTAATAATAACTATATTAAATAGATTATATGCATATTAAAAAATATATATTAGAAAAGAAAAGAGGTGAGTTGAATTAGAAAGTTGAAAAAAGAGAAGACAAAAGCAAAAACTTATTAGGGTTCACAAGATGCAAGTGATGTATTTTATTAACTCTTGCATTTCCAAAGAATAGGATAGCATATGACAAAATCAATATTACTGTTAGACCCTCAAAGTTGTGACAATTATTACAAAAAAATTTAAGGAAATCTTTACTATTTTTAATCATTTTTAATTTAGTCCTTTGACCGAAATTTCAATACACGCGTTCAATTAATATTAATTTTATTAAATAAGATAGATGAATAATAATATAAAAGTTTTTATAATTTATTTTATATACATAATAATATAAAAGTTTTTATAATTTATTTTATATACATAATAATATAAAAGTATATGATAAAATGAAAATAAAAAATAACGGATCGCGGATAAATAAGGTAAATAAAGTTTATTTTTTAAAAAATATGTGTAAAACCGTCACATACTATAGTGTATATTTACTACTGTATAATAACACCTGGGTCCCCAAATTTTTTTTATTTTTATAAACAGAGATTTTGTTTTGTGTATATGGTAATTAAATAGATTTTTTTACTTCTATTAAAATCAATAAATTACCTTTTTATTATTGAATTTTGTTAGATATATGCACTAAAATATACTTGAGTCATTTCAATAAGAATTAATGATCTATATAATAAAAATGAAGAGGTAATGTCTTCATTTGCTAAAACATAAACATTTAAGGGTTTGTATATTATGATCCCACATTACTCATACCTAATTTTTCAAGTCAATTTACATTATTACAGCAAAACCTTTACAAATTAAGTGGACGCGCAAAGAAGACAGTGAAATGATGCAATTCATGAACTGGTGTTCAAAAATAATAGAAATAAAACTAGAGTCTATGCTTGTCCATGGACTCCAAGAAATCCTGCAGATATGCAACTTCAATGGCTGATTGATTTCGAGTATAAAAAGATAAGTGAGAACAGACCACCTGTGAAATGCTGAGTAGTGGATCAAATCAAACATTCCAACACATTAACTGAGATGCTCACAGCAATCAATGAACTACATTTTTGTAAACAAGCATGAGATCCTACCAAAAACTTCATAATTCAGATATCTATGATCTCTAAACAATGGGGTGAAAAAGAATTACACATCTCTTAACTCATTATATGTCAATGGACAAAAAATTGGATATTAAATATGTGGTTACCGTTGTTGTACACTCACCATGGACTTGAAGGTATATATATCTCTCTCTGTGTGTCAATCGTACCTTTGCAGCTCTCACTTTGGGCCGAGTAACATCATGTGTAAGAAAAACGAATCATTTCAAACTTTTTCATAAAATAAGATGTATGCCTCGCAACGAAGAACTTCTTCTATGGAAACTTCGCGCACATACTGATCACTAGCGTGATACCACACACAACCCTCATTTTCTTTCTCGGCTTTCCCTTTCCTCTTCGGTGTTCCTCTTATGTATGCAACATAGTGACCACCTCTCATTGTTCCCAAATGTTCCACTACCCCAACCAGACGATAATCATATGTATCTTGATCTGTGCACCTGCAAATAGCCGACAAATGAACATAATTTAATTGCTGTAAAATATGAAGATCCTAATATTAAACTTTTTTCAATCAATGTTTAACATATCCTTTATCATGTCTCTCCCGTAAAAGGTTCTAACATTGAATGTGCAGCTAAAAGAATGATATAATTTTCAAAAAGTGACAAGCACATCTTTAACATTAAAGCTCAGGACAATTAAGTGGGAAATAACAATTGACAGGTAAACAATGACTGATAAGGACACAAACATATTATGTAGACTAGTTAAATACTCTCTGTGGCCAATAGTTCTTGGCTCAAAATGCAATGGCAAAGGCCATGGTGCATAAATAATTCATTTGATGTTGTGATGAATACTATAGCCACAGGCTTGCCAAAAGGTTTAATGAAGTTCTAGATGGCAACTCCTGTCCTTTGATATCAACTTGCTAAGCAAAGCATTACATGATATAGTTGTTGCAGTCTCGCCTATTGGTTCAAGTTTTGGGCTTAGCACATAACTAACAATGTATCAAATGCCTCTTTGTGAGAAAAGATCTTGCAATCAAATCCTCTCACTACATTAATTAACTTATAACAAATGGTGTTAATGGATTTTGATTTGCATTTACCATTATTTTTTGGATCCACACTGCATCTGACGGCTATGTTAATGTTTATATACTATCTGAGGTTTTCACCTATCAGTTTAAGCACTTGGGTTTACAGGTAATTTAACACTAAAGAATCACCTCCAAATGTTTTCAAATAACCTTTGTCAGAAGCAACAAAAAGAAAACATATTTACAGACCACAGCAATGATGTCTAACTAAGGCAAAAGAGTATCTCCCCGACGGTACCACTCTCTTCAGGTACCAGTCATCCTTTTCATGTGCATTCTACTGATTCAGATTAGGATTCTATTTCATAGCCCAAAATATACAAATAAGTGGTATGTTTGTCAAATTGCAACCCATACGAGCAACATATAAAGCTAAACACATTAATGGAAATAATTTCTAACCAATCACATGCATACAACATTTTGCAACTCAGATTTTTTTGTAAAATCGCATTCATAACAAATATATCATATTTTTGTCAATATTACAAACAACATGTCTTTTAGTGATTACCATATTTTGCACAGAACATGTTTTGTCAAATTACAATTTTCAAAATTAGGGTATCATGATTACAAGTAAACAAACAAGTACCATAAGAGATAAATACTGCAGGAGTTGGCACAGTCACTAGAAAAACTCCTTCACACCCAACCAGGTCTTAATAGCAACATATATGAAAACTGCAACAAAGGAAGTCTATGTATAAATATATACTGCTAAAGTAGTTTGACTGAGGCCAAATACTTATATCCAGATTCTCATTACATTTTTTACGCATAAAAAAATATGAATAAATGCCTATGACAGAACATGAAAGATATTACCATAATTACCCCAGTCCACTATTACATATATTTTGCCACTTTAAACATCAAATTATCCTTTTTGTACAATATCTATTCTTCCTTCAGATTAAAACAATGTTATTATCATCAATATGGATGGCAACCATGGATAAAAAGGGAAAAAGAAAAGGTTGTTTATGCTGTATGTAAAAAGTTCATAAATTTAAGAGAAGATAAATAGGTACCTAGGATCCATATATGGTCTAAGATTGATTTTTTCACTGAAAGTGACATGGCCGTTCAATTTACTTAACCGACCACGGGCATCTTGGCTGAATCTCTTTAGATGAATGGTCAAAATAGGTGGAGCATTATTTATAAGTACTCTTTTGGTTGCATCCCTCTTCACTTTTACTTTTTTTATATTCATCTCCTCACCCTTGCACTCCTCTGATTCACAGTTTCCAGCAGTGAACTGGGAATCACTCCGATGAGCTCTGTCAGCGTTGTACCCAGTACTACTAGACTCATCAACACTACAATGACCTTCAGCTTGATCAATGATGCTTTCTTGACTGTAAGATTTATGAATACCTGAAGATTGAGATTGCTCCTCAATGGCAACATTCATCTTCATTTTTCCCTTTTCCAGTTGAGAAACAACTGGATTCATCTCTGATGTTTGGCCACTTTCAACTCCTGCACAATTTTGATTTAAACAATCAGTCTTTCCATTCTTTGAAACCAAGCTTTCACTTAAATTTTTCAGATCATTATTAGATATGATATCTCCATTAGTAAGGTTTTTGACTTCAGAAAGACAGGTGTCCTTTTTACTCTCTAGATCATTTTGGTTTTTAATTTCTCCTCCATTTATCACAGTTCTGGAAGCAAGTTTAGCCCGCTTCTTCTTCAAAGCTTCCAACTTC
The DNA here is from genome assembly GCA_028052125.1 of Melia azedarach. NCBI lineage: Eukaryota > Viridiplantae > Streptophyta > Magnoliopsida > Sapindales > Meliaceae > Melia > Melia azedarach. Next base: position 6,151,353 of record CM051396.1, on the reverse strand, counting down.
TGGCGTTGCAGAGTCTTTGAACAGCTCTCACAATCCCAAGCATTATCATCGGTGAGAAGTTCCGGTTTTATGAAATGAACCAAACAACTCTCGACAGACACTGGGGAATTCGAATCATCAACCTGGTCGGGATCAGAGTCACTGCTGTTTCCTACTCCAAAACCACGCTCCATGGTTTCAGTACCCAAAGATGGCCCTGCAACTGGCCCTATAGCACTTTCAGGCTCATTAAATAATTCACCAAAACCATCAAAGTCCAATTCCTCTTGTCCACCGCCCACACCTGACGATGAGGCCTCGGCCTCTCTACCTGTTATTCCCACAGTAGTGGAGATTTCTTCATTGTATGGAAGCAAGATAACTTCTGAATCCTGGACCATTAATGGTAGCTCATCCTCGCCAGAATTCTCAGAAGAATCTGGCTCTAGATTTGGCTTTGAATCGAGTGCAGGAACCTGATTATTATTAATTAAAGAATCATCTGAAACCTTATCCTTGTCCCCAGAATCTGGAATAAGCAAAACATCATTATTTTGCAAAGATGAATCATCCTTGTCTGATTTAGATTCCTGTTCAAGGTAATCCAACCATGCAAAATCCCCAGAATCTTGAACAAATGATGTGTCAGTGTTTTGCAAAGTTGAATCATGCACATCTGGAAGAGTTTGTGGTTCAAGGTAGTCCAACCATGAACAATCATCCAATGAAAATACTGTTGGATCAATTGGGTTGTCCAAAACTTGGGCATTCTCAGCCTGCAGTTCACCCGAGGAATTCTGTATAGCTGAACCACTTTGGGCTGTCATAATGGCAGAGCCAATAGAATCTGGTAACTGAGAACCACCAATAGAACTCACCAGTTTTTCACTATGAGGTGCAGGAGATTCTGTTAGGCTTTGAGACTCGGTGCAGGGTGATGGATTTGAAGCAATTTGAGTTGTTACTGTATCATTATCTTTGTTACCTTTAGATCGTACTCTTCCACTTTTCTTTGGCGGCACTTTCGCTTTCTTGGCTCGAGAGGTAGGTTGGGCCTTCTTCGGTGGAGCTTTCTTGGTTGGAACTGGAAGTGAGAGATCTAAAAATGGCTCATACACTGTTGAGGAATGTCCACATTCCACACAACGAACGGTACTAGAAATTTGGCCCCCAAATACAGAATCCACAAAAGTAGGACCCTGGTTTGAGGAAATCCCATTTTCCTCTGAAGCATTATTTCTTTTTCTGACACCCAACTCCTCAGTACACAGTCCATCAAGTAAGCAACGAAGCAATTCATGGCTGTCATGTTGCTGATATCCCCTGAATTGTGGAGCCTTTGAACATATACACCCAAAAAAAGATCTTGGATTTATCACATTCCTCAATCCTGTCTCTGGTTTTGTTTCAGCAAAAAGCTTCTTCAAAGCAATAGTAAGAGGTCCAAATGATGCATCCACATTCAAGAAGTAATCCCTTAACCTACTCAAAGCTAGAAGATTTTGCATCACTGAATTAAAGAAGCAAGTATTTCCAAGATTGACCAACCCTCTTACCACATAACCAGCATATGCATCTAAGACATTCCCACTTAATACAGTACTTTCAGATTTGATTTCACTTGTAACACTGCCACCCCCAAACCAAACATCCTCAACATCCGCTGATGACCGTTCAGTCGATCGCCCCTTAATCAATTTTACAACCTCCGCGAAGGCATCTTTATTTTCACCATTTTCCTCTGTTTTCTCAACTGGAATGAGTGCATTGCATGGGAAGCACCACCGGAGATGAGGATTTTCCCATTGAATCACCAAGGGATGCCGGGTTTGTCTAGCATGCCAAACAACATGGCTTTGAGGGGTTGTAGGAAGTCCAACCCCTCCACAAGCATAATGCCCACAATCTAAACAAACCCAAATTGCTTTTGTATCTGATTTGGAATCTGCTGAGGCACTCCCCTTCTTCTTCCCTTGTTTACCCTTTCCCTTCTTCCCTTTTTTATCAGTTACACCTTCCCTACAATCTTCACATCTAATAGGATCCGAAGACCCAATTTTAGCAGAAATTTTATCTAAATCAATGCCCTTCTCAAGATGGGGGCATGGTTTTCTCTCTTTTGCAACTGAGAGTCTATCAGCATTCTCAACAGGATTTGATTGTTGGAGATCACTTTTAGGGGAACGGGCTGCAACATGTTTCTGCTTAGCAGCTGCTCTACTCTTCTTCTCAGCCCTTTTCCCCATCAATCCCTAAAACAAATTCAACATAATCATAAACACCATAAACTTCAAATTACAAAGCAAAGAATAAAAAATAAAGCCACAAACAATCAACAAGTAATCGAACTAACATAAAAATAACAATGAAAAAAACCTACTCTCTTCATCTTTTTATCAATAACCACCATCTGCTTGATCACATATAAAGCCTATCGTTATAACTATCCAAACATAAAAAGATTTTAAAAAACAGATAAAAACAATCGCCAGATTTGTATACTCAAAACAGGACAATTCAAATACACCATACTTTGACAAACACAAATATTAAGAAAAAACAACAAAATCCATTACAGATTCAGCTATTTAAAACCGACCCAGATGATTATTTCGATCAGAAAGTGTATCCAAAATCTTCTACTCAATCTAAAAACGCCAAAGACAGAGCATCCATATTACGCAAAAGACTTAAGGGTTCGAAAACAGAAGCTGTTCAGAGAACCAGAGATATTATTATTACAATTTTATTACCTCAAAATTTGGAGTAAGAGGGCAACGAACGATTGCTAATGAAATATTATTTTCCAATAGATAGTATATATTACATAGAAGAAGATTGATTTTTGTAGAAGATTAGGATCTAACTGAGACTGGTAATGGTGTGCGCATTTAAAGGTGGGCAAGGTACCCTCTTGAACTAGGAGTGTTGTCTGAACACAAAGAGTAAAAAAGAAGGTGAAAAATAATATAAAAAAGGAAGAAGAAGAACAGGGGGAAGAAGAAGAGGAAGGAGAGATAGGGTTTAAACTTGGAGGTTAAAGTGCATGGTGAAGTTATTAAAAGTTAAAGGTGGTTCTGTTTTTTTTTTCCTTTTCTCCGAAGTTCTGTCCTGATTTGATTTGAACTTGTAATTTTGTCGGTAATTTTTTTATTTATTTATTTTAAATAAATAAGTATAATGTATGGTATTTTATAAAAAAAAAATTTAAAATTCTTGAAAAAATAAATAATAATCTAATTGATATATTTATTTTATATGAAACTAATATATTAATATATATATTTAAAAAAAATTAATTTAAAATTTATTATTATATATAAATATTAAATAATAAATTAAAAATATTATTACCAAATAATTATTTAATTCATTAGATTTTTGACTATTTATATTTAAATTAAAAATTTTAACTTAATTATATTAAAATATTATTAACAAATTTTTGTACATAAATTAAAAAATAAACAAATCTTAAATATTTGAATTAAATTATTCAGACTTAAACCAAAAAAATAAATTCTAAACTTCTTAATATATTATAAGATAAAATACTTAAGAAATTTTAAATTTTAGCTTATTAGAGTTATTAGTTCCAATAATTTTAAAAATATCTATTAAGATTTTAATTTATAAAATAGTGACAATTATATATCTATCAACAGTAATTATTTAATAAAAATAAAATTTGATAAAATATAATATAATTATTTAAAATATTTTAATGAAATAAAAAATATTATTTTCTAACATATTGATAATATAATTTTTATTAATATGGTATAAACTTATATATTTTATAAATAATAATAAAAAAGTTATTATATTATATATATATATATATCTTATTTAAGTTATGATATAATCATATAAGTATAATATTATAACAATATACTTTATCTTATTTATTTTTCATATATAATCAATGCTGAATTGTTAATATATTGTAAAATATATTTTAATTATAATATATTAATAAATATTTATTTATCAATAGATTATAAAATAGTATATTATTATTAATATTATTTAAAAATAATTTTTTTAACTAGCTATTATTAAATAGAGGTACAATCCTTATTTCTTAGTAAATTGATATTCTAATAGGTATTTCAAAGTTATTAGAACTAATTAATTTAATAAATTAAATGTTAGAGACCTATTCAAATAAAATAAAATAAAATATGATAATAAATTTCATATCTTAATTTACTTCACAAAATAAAAAGTTGGTATATATAACATTAAATTATAATTGTTGTACATGCCATATTTCTTAATCTAATATTTCTTAATTTTTGAGTAAAATAATGACACAAGGGAAAATTTAGGGAAATTCAATTTGTGATAAGGAGTTGATATGAGAAAATCAAAATCAATGCCGTATATGCTTTAATTTTTGGCCTAATTCCGTATGTTTGGTTTTAATTTTAGTTTTTGAGAGGATTAATTAATTATATTACTCTTGAATTCAATTTTCAATGTGTTGGCCAACTCAAAGAAAGAAAATATTACTTACAAAGTCCAAAATGGTAAGATATTTTAAATTTTGGTTAATATTTTTTATATTTCTTTTTCAAATTCTTCAATTATTGTTTTCTTCTTCCTCCGAGAAAAGAAAGGAAGATTTCTCTGCTGAAAATTTTGGAATGCGACTTCAATGATCTAAATCTGGTTTATCTTCGAATTTTGTTTCATCATTTCCTGACGCCGTTTTGATTTTATTAGAAAGAAAATTTTCATCAATTAAAAAAAAAGGAGATTAAAATAAAAACACTCGTTCATAGTTGGTGATAAAATAGATTATTTCTTCTCTCAGTAAGACGAAAAAATTTAAATTACCATGATTGTATTAGAGCATTTTGTTTTTCAATTAAGACAATTTGAGACAAAATTTCAAATTACCATAATTATATTAGAGTAAATTTTTTCTCAATTAAGACAAATTGAGGGCAAATTTACAGTACCAAAATTTTATTTTTTTTAATTTAATACCTATAATCAGATTCTAAATAAAATTTTAATCTAGTACCAATAATTTAAGTTAAAAAAGAAAGTCTAAGAACTACAACCGGAGCGAATGCGAAGATGAGCAAAATCCACCAAATCGGTAACATACGTCGTTCCGTCTCAACGTACACAAAACACTTGAACCAAATGTGAATTCTTTAACATGAAAAAAATATACTTAAGAGATCAATTGCAAGCTTTACGAATCCAATGGAGAATTGAAAAATGTTTCCCCTTTTTAACTTTTCCTAATGAAGAGACTAGCAAAAACACAAATAATATTCATCTAGAAAGTCATTTTCTGTGTATGTGGTACAGATTTATAGTAAAAATAATGTCTCAATTACAGGGAGATAGATGGTTCTGTTCTTCGGAGTTTCCAAGATCCTCCTATTTTGCAGGTTTCATCTTTCCCTGTTCATCTTAACCTCAAACATGATGATAAGAATAAAAATGTCAAACAGTTTACAGATCATGGCAACAGAGAGAAGCTGCATCAACAGCATTGATCTAGGAAACCTTATAAGTGCCTGCAAATTCAACCTTGGTTGCCCATCACTAGTTGGATTGTGGTGATTGCTCAAACAAACCCTGGTTCTTTCCTCTACAGGCACCACCACTTTCTCAGGAAAAAAGACCATGAAAAGTAGTACACACTGCCTTAATGAAGACCACATCATGAGGTGTACTCAAAGGGGGCTGGTGGCTGAGGTTCTTCATCGACAGCCATTGCCGAACCAGAACCCTGCTGTGCTCCTGTGGTTGACCCGCCAGCAGGCGACTGTGTAGATGAAGGAGCATCTGTGAGCGAAAGTACTTCAGGTTCGGTAGGACGCAAGTCCCTCAGGAGAACAAAACCCGAAGGTGCTGACTTCACTGGCACATATCTGCTGTCCTCTAGAAATTTGATGAACTTCTCCTGAGCAGGAACCACCCTAGCAGGATTGGTCAAAATTTCAAAAGAAGGCTCTGGCTCTGCTTTCTTCTCTTGAGGTGCATCAACCTGCCATATAAATTTGCAATTGGAAATAAAAATTTGAAAACAAAAATTTCCACACTGCTGAAAAGAAACAGATATACCAACAATGCACTCAATATATTTGAAAACTTCTCGACTTTATACAAAAAAGACAGACTCCCCTGCTTCCCAAAAGATTTCCCCTTTACAGGCCAAGTGCTATAAAAGCTCAACCCAATATCCAACAACAGGTTGTAGCCTGGACCTCCCATGTTGAAGACATACCATACCAATCAGCAGCTAAAGGAGCTGGCAGGAATTATATTGACATAAAAGCACAATCTTTGTTCATAAGGCAAATAACCCCAAACAACTTAGAAACAGACTTTTACCTGCATAGATTCTCCGTCTTTCTCACTAGATGATTTTCCTTTTCCAGCAGATGAAGAATCTGTCTTCTCAGCATTTGCTTTCTCTTTCTCTTTCTGTTCTGCTTCTTTCTTAGCCCTAGCTTTGGCCTTAGCTGATGTTGACAGAACAGCAGTGGGAAGTTTTACAGCTGATGTAGTGGTGGGCACAGTAGTAGGTTTCGGATACTCAAACAGGGAAGGTTTTGCGTGTGATAAGAAATCAAATTTCGGAACTTTCAAGTCATAGTTGAGTCCAATAAAAGCTGTGGGGGAGAATGACAAGCTAATGAAATATATAAGGGGATACCAATACCAAAACTGGCTAAAAACAGCAAGACCAACAACTGCAGTGATTTTATCGTGTTTTGTCTTTGAAAGTAGTCTTATGGTGACATTCCTTCCACCAGCATCAAGGATTCCAGAGGCCAAAATTGCTCCCATCTTGCTCATGGTATCTTCATGCTTATCAAGAATTATTTTTTCCAATTGTCGCCTACAAGGAAAGAAAATAACTATCAGTGATGAGCCAAAAAAAATGCATAATTTAAGTGCAACATAAATATGCAACAATACCTGAAGGTCCCAACACGAGAGTCATTGGCTTCATTAATCTGGACCATGACCATAGCCATTGCAATGAGGGCACCTTGGCGAACAAAATCAACAACATCTGATGTCAAAGGCTCCAACAATGATATAGCCTCACTCAAGCCAGTACCAGCACAGGAAATGCCTACTGCAAGAGCCGCACCATACCGAACATGTGGATTATATGACTCAGACAGCAGGGAAACAATTCGAGGAGTCTGCAATATAACAATGGAGTGAGATTGACAACAATTTGTTACCACGTCCTCTCTATTTACCCACCCACAGCTTTATGCATGTGCCCAGAAAAGGGAAAAAAGGAAGATAAAAATGCACAAACCTGCTCCGGCTCTGAGTATAAAACAAACCCAAGTGCCAGAACAGCGGTCCTTCTGACATCATCACTGACATCTGATACAGCAAAGTGCAGAAGCTGGCGAATTGCTTTGTTGTTTGCTGTTCCACTATAGGCCAATGCCAACGCATACATGCCCCCATAGCGCAGGATTGGATCTTGATCACGAGTCATTTGCTCAATTAAAGTGTCTGCTTCTTCTTCCCTTCCATACACTGTAAGAGCAATGCCCAATGCTAACCCCCTGCAAATAATCCAGCTAAGCAGTGAGGAAACAGAATAGCTGAAATGAAGTTTCAGCCAACAGCCACTGCAAACCAGCTAACCTGATAATCTTCTCATGCTGTGTCTCATGAGCATAAGTAAGCATTTCGCCCGCCTTCTCACTAGCAGTTCCAACCATGAGCAAACCCATACTAATACCAGCAGCCTCTCCAGCAACAGCACTGTCAGTATAAAGTACATTCTTTATATCATCGTATATTTCCTCATCAGCAGTTCCTAGAGCTGCCAAGCCAAGACCTAAGCAGGCACCATGTTGAATAACCTGCAAAGAGTTTCAAATAATTTACTCATAAGAACTTGGAGGCTATTTGGCTGAAAAATAAAAGATGCCAAACTCAAAAAAAAAAAAAATTATGCACCTCCACATTAGTACTGCGAAGGCTATCACGAAGGAATTGTTTGATGCCCTCGCCATGGTTGGCATGAATGAGACCCAAAGCATAAAGAGCACCGCCTTCTGAATACGGACTACCACCACCACCAGCCCCACCCTGGGGCAAGTATGGAGCCATCAGTGACCTACCTTGCTGCAGATGGCCTCTGTGAATAACACCTAGTCCTGCTGTTGCACTAAACTTGGCCCAATTGGTGGCTCTGCTCAACCAGTCCTGACAATCAAGATGAATCAGCACTGTTAAGCATTTGCATCAAATACATACATGAATGTCCATGTGTGAAGAGCAAATCAACTTTTTTCCATAAGAGTGTGTTCCTATCTTTGTCATCGATGAAAAAAGAAGTAATGAAAGCTAAATAAGAATGTACCAGATTCTCCCTGAGAAATGTATCAACAGTTGTCCCAGCGTGCATAATTGCATTAGCATAAATTGTTGCACTATGACAAACACTATTTCTCATCTCAACTGACTGCTTTATAGTCTTTAGAATCAGAAGATCCGACCTATAAAATAAACACAAGAGTGTAAATGCTTTGTTTCCATTTTATCTGAATAAAATCCTACAATAAGGAAACCTGAGAATGTCAAAAATACAGATGCTCTTACTTGTTATGGCTGTATAAGAATTGCAGGGTCAATTGTATTGATGTCTCCCCAGACAAAATTCCCTTGATTTTGTTCAGTCTCTCGGCATACACCACTTCCTTTGGATCCACTGTTTCTTGCACATTTATATTAGAAGCAGGAGTTCCATCTGACATTTGAACATCCTCTGCAGCTGTTGAACTATCATTTTGAGCAGAAGCTGGATTAGTAGATCCTGGTTGCACTGACTCTGAAGGTTGGGTCTTAGGAGCAGGAAGGTGATCTCTCACATTCAAGAGAAAAGCTTGGTGCTCATTCTCCACGAGATCAAAGGAAACTTGAAATGCCAATAAAGCATCATCCTTGTTTTCGGAACGGAGAAGCTTTTCCAGTATACTCACAACACCTTCAGGTTCATCCAAGAACATGAGACACTGACAAATGCTCAAATAATCTGGAGATGGAAGCTTTTGGTATACTTTAACAAGAAGACGAAGCACCTGCAAGAAGAACCAATTACATCAAACCAATTCATCTAGGAATCTTTCAGAAAAATCTATTAGCTTCACCTACAAGTTTTGCTAAGTAAATAATTTCTTCTTTTTAGACATTATTGCAAATCCAATTTTATAAAGCATCTTGTGGTTTCAGTGACCCACACAACATATGCAGCAACTAAATAAACTGCTACATGCAATCAAGCATGTGATACTAAATAATACCCAACACCAAATAAGCGACAGAACATAAGACGTGGGGGATTCACACAAGAAGAACCAAAAAAACACAAAATACAAATTAACAGGTGGACAGAGAAAGAAGACAGTAAAGAGCGAATGTACAGGTGTAAGGAATGTTAACCTTCTATAAAATCATGCAAGAATTATTACATAGTTATCTGCAGTAAATTGGAATCACCAAGTAATTGGGAATTCCTAATTCATTCATCAAACTCGAGAAAAAAAATAAGTCAATTATGAAATTAGAGACAAGATGTGAGAAGTAATAACACATTTTAAATCATTAATGACAGCATGGCATAGGAGAAATACTTTATCTGACACACATCAACTGGCTTCTATGAAATGTATTTTAGAATGACATTTGAGGGCCCAAGGAGCATTACCAAAGATTTTCCTTGATAAGGCTTAACAATACAAATGATCATGTTACTTCATCCAGAACACAGAAGCTAAGAACTGATGCTCCACTACTTTGCAAAACATACTATAGAACTCACACAAGTGATCCAATAGATCTGAAATCAAAGAACAATTTCTCACCTCACGCCGGTATTCTCTACGATTGACAAAGGAATGAGAGACATTAATACAATATGACAAAGTCCCATGTACATTGTCACTCCTAGTAATTGCTTCCTCAAGTTTATCTAATCTTCGGCACTCAATCGCAATCCCCATTGCTTGTTGGTATTTTCCATCAGTAATACACCTACATGAAGCAATGTTAGCCAGCTAGAAGAACTGAAAGGCATGACATCAAAATATTAAAGCTTTACATACTTATCGAGCATTCTCTCCACAATTGCCTCCAATCTAGGGTCCACACTTGCTGCTTCATCATTTGATTCAGCTGCCTTCGACTTAATACTGGCATATTCATCTATAGCCTTAGCTGAGGATAGGAGTTCAATTGCAGTGTCAAATTGTAGAAATATCTGTGAGTATAAAAACTGAAAAATATATACATACACAATTTATAATCGATAATCATATGACAGTTAGACTGGCCACAGAAAACTTTCATTAATCTCTCTTTTCATCTAATGACAAAGACACAAAGAAAGCCAATGAATTTCCATACCTAACAGTGTGTGAATGTAATCAGAGTCCTCAGAAACATCGAATAAGGAACCAGCTCCAAGAGCATATGACAGTGAATCATTTAGTTCACCCAGGTAGTAGAACACCTGTGGTCAAAGAAAATAGTAGAATCCATGTAAGAAATGACAGGCAAGTTGGCATTAGATGTACATTTATCAAACAAGAAAAAGTTCAATAGTCAATATGGTCAATTATTTACATTCATCTTTGAGATGTTATCAGAAATATCATAGTTAATAACAAATTAATTGGGGGGGCTTTAAGTTTTAAGGTTTCAAAATTAAACCTTTAAAGTACGATCTCATAAAGACCACTTAAATAGAATAGAATACCCAAAAACCGCTTGATAATCATGATATCCATCTTTCTGTTTTAAAGAAAAGAGTTGTAGTTCCTCAATTTAAAAAGATAATAACTGATGAAAAAATAATTTTCTCTACAGCAGCTTCCGAGTGAAATTTCCTATATAAAACTAAAGTTCCTACCGTGTAGTAACTAATAACTTTGGAAATTGGACAGCAGAGACTTGAAAAAGAAAAAGCTTTTGGTATCCTACATCGACCATCAGGAAATGTTTCTCAACCTATGTTCATGTTTATTGCTTCACTAGATTCCACCTCTGTTGCAACAAATGGAGCATAAAGTCCATGTTTAAATAATAGCATCACAAAAGCAACATTTATGCTGTCCAGAAGAATCACAGACAGGAAAGAACAGTTAAATAAGTTATAACCTTTGAAACCAGCAAAGCAGCAAGTTGCCTCTGGTGTTGATCAAACTCTTCATCCTCATATAAACTTTCTCTGAATCAAGAACAAGAACAGATAAAAGATAAAAAAAAAACCATGAATATCCACAGACATAATACATAAATGTAAAATGACAACAGTAGAAAAACTAAAATACATGTATTGAGATGGGAAAAATTCAACATCTCAAAATCAAGGTTAATTGATCTAGATGAATTTATCTTGTGGGTACAAAATAAACTTGAACAGATATTCAGTAAACTGGCAGTTAGAACAATATCGGCAGCAACCAAGGAGGATGCCCTTTGCTGTTAAGCTCTACAGTGTTTTCAATAAGCACCATTACCCACATAAACAACCCCTTGGGATGATTTTCCAAGGCTTTTTCTTGAAAATCACTCCCATTTATTTCCCCCTGTTTAAATGGAGATTCTTTCAGCAAATTGGGTTTTTATCAATTGATCCTATTATTCTCTTAAGTTGGGCTACCATTTCTCTAATGTAGTTTGTTGACACTACCTTTTTGGCAAAAAACAGAAACTCCAAATTCGTCTGTGTATCACATACAGAGAGAGACTACAATTGCAGACCAAGGTAACATTGTCTTTGTTTGACCTTACTCTTTTCCTTGCTTTTTCCTTTTACATTTTTTGTTTTCGGTGGTTGGGTGATTCTTAGACCGGAAAGAAGAGCATTACATTGCAGAGCCACACTTTTAGTAACCACTAAAACAGAAGTGCACATTGCATAAGAATTAAAATGGACTGTATCATCCTACAAAGTTACTGAGGATCATCTAGACAAGGAAAAATAGTATCATCTCCTATAACCCAAAACATGATCATTGACAACATTAGCAACCAAAACATCTATACCCAAAGATCACCAACGCTAATCAAAATTCTTCCATTTACTAATATCAATTCCACCACAACAGCAAAATCCCAGTCTCAAAGGCTATAACTAAAATAAAGCCCCATTTTTGCTCCGAATAAGCACATACCACATTAAGCTGCACAAGTACAGCACTAATTCCTAAAATTTTAACCAATTAACAACTAAATTACGTGCCTAAATCAAATCCACATTCTACTCTGTTAATAAAGATTCACATTTCACTTTCCCGCGGAGTAAAACAACAAAAATTGAAAAAAGTACAAACAAATAAAAAGAAAGAGAGAAAAGAGAGTACATGACGGGGACGCTAGTAGAGATCTCGGGCCAGAACTGGTCAACGAAGCTATTGAGATTAGAAAGCGCGTGTAGTTTCAGCGACGGATGACTCTCGTTTAACATCGCCAGTAAACCTCCGGCCGAACTAACCATCGTCGCCGCCATTGCAACTAATCTAAAACGAAAACCCTAGGGCTTCAATTCGGTTACCTTCGATCGAATCAACCGACCTTCAAACTGCGGTTTCTTCGGAGGAGAGGAATCGAAATTCCAAACCCTAGCAGTGAGAACGAGCGAGAAACAGGTGAAGTCGACAAAGAGAGACAGAAAAAGAAAGAGAAGAGAGAGTTTTGAATGCTAATAATATTTTATTCGGTTTTTATATGAATTCTGAATCTAGTAAACTTACCCAACAAGTCAGAATCAGAAATATCAAAAATAAAAATAAAAATTATGCCTGTTTTTCATTTTCCATTTTTTGTTTTTCGAAAATGTTTTATAAATTAACTATAAAATAAAAAAACTTTTAATTATTTTCTTTATTTTTTAAAAAAAGAATATCTAAATTATTGTTTAAAATTTATTGCTACTATAATTTAATTATTAAAAATAATGTATCATTGTATAAAAATAAATAACATAAATTTAAAATGATATTGAGGATGATTAGATATAATCTATTATTAAATTTATTTTGAAAATTAAAGTACTTTTTAGATTAAAAATATCTATATTAATATTTTTGTCGGTCGTGAAGTGTATATTAACTAAATTATATTATGTATTCAGTATTATTAATAACTATATAATATTATTAAATAAAATGATTAAATTTCTTTTTTTAAGGTATTTTTTACACAATTTACAATTTTATTTCCATAATACAATTGAATATTAATTAATGTACCCTTATTGATCATAATGCAACCAATGAATATTGTAAGTAAATATATAATTTTAAATTAACTTATACAAAATAATCTTTTTTAATTAAAAATAAAATATTTAAAACCATATATTCAATTATCAAATAATAAAAAATAGTTAAAAATAGAATAAAATTAACATCTATTATATTCAATTATTACAATTATATATATAATTAAAAATAAAATAAGATTAATTTCAAAACATTAATTTACATGATGAAAGTCTTGTATCTTTTTCCTAACTATTTTTAGCTTTATCCATCTCAACAACGTCTTGGTTGTCATCCAATATGCATCTTTATCATCAAATGACTCTTTCCGGTGAATTATAGAAACATAAGTGATGAAAGATAATACTTGGTAGATTTGAGAACATACAATAAATCTAATTTTTTACTCACGTCAAATAAGCTTTAGCCAAAAACTAACTTTTTCATTAAAATAATTAGTCAACTATTCAAATTACAACATAAAATACATTATTACATAAATAAAAATAAAATCATATCAACAATATTACCAATCAAGAGAAAATAGAAAACACAAAAGAAACAAAATAAGAAACCAAAAACAAATGCACCCAGCTAAAATTTCTTAGCCAAATATCCTTACAACTCATTAATTTAAAATTTTGAACCTGAGAACCTGCATCAAGACTTGGAAATAGAAACAAATACGAAATAAAGAATGAAAATAACAGTAAAAACATAGACAAATTCTTTGCCCAAAACTTCCATTTGTTGCCTGAAAATGGAAATAAAAGGAAAATAGTGTTGTTATTTGTATCAAATTCAAGAAAGCATCTATCTTTGGCGAGAAAGCTAGTGACGGTGGGAGTGGCTTTGGCAAGTGATGCTGCTAGGCTAAGGGTGGGCTAATAAAGGTGACGGCCACGTGACATGGGCAGGTTCTAGGCGGCAGCAGTAACGGCTTTGCTTTGAGACATGGACAGGCTGTTCGTGACAATAGCAGCGACCTTAACGAGTGACACAGCTAGGTTGGCGGTGGCGACAATGGCTTTGGTGAATGATGCGGACAAGCTAGCGGTGATGACAACGACTTTGGCAAGTAAAGTAGGCACGATAGCGAAGGCGAGATAAACTTTGGACAGCGGGCAGGCTAGTAGCATGAAATGTGAAGATAGCTTTGATTTTGAGATTTAGGGTTTTTCAATTTATCTTAAATTCATTTTTAGATAATAATTCAAAATTTATTTATTTATTTTAATGATAATAGATATTATATACTTATATATTAATAAATTATTTTTATTATTATGAAAAAATTATTTTTATTATTATATAGACGTAATAACCATTATACGCTTTTAGTGTCTAACATAGACGAAAAAAAATAACGGAATGGATGTCGCTAACATATTTTACTTTCAAGGGTGTATTTGACTCTTATTTTAAAAAACGGTAGTCTAGCTGTCATTCTCCCTAAAAGAAAATTAATAAATTAATTAATTATCATCCCTCCTAAAACTAGATACATTTAAAAGAGATAAACATAAAATGATAAAAGAAAATCAATAAATTGATTTCTCAACATCCGTCCCAAAATCCAAAATCCTAGCATTCAACTTAATAACTTAACTAAGAATCACCGGATTAATGAGCACTTTTCACAATTAACAAATAAAAAAATCAACAGATCACAGTATTAACTTCAATCCAAATCAAATTCAATCTCACATATTCAAAATTCTCCTAGATCTAAAAAAAAATAAGATTTAATTAAATTAAAGTCAAACCTGCAAACAATCGTCAAACTCTTTACTATCCACAACTCAAAGAGACCCAATTAATTCCTTCACTATTTCCTTACAAAAACCACCTTATCCATTACTTATCAGGAAACTCATCACTTAGTAAGTTTTTTACCTTCCTTGAGAACTTTTTTCGCTTCAAATCCAAGCTTTGCTGTTTGCATCACCCCATATCTAAAACCCACTATTTTAAACACAAGCAATTCTTCTTCATCCCTTCTCCCTATCATATCATCCGACTTTTCCCCTCCTCTTGATATCCTTATTTTCTCATGATTCATCTTTACTTTCTCTCCCTCATATATCGAGCTCCTTAAAGTCTCATTGTAATAACACCAAAACAGCGACGATCTATATAACTGAGGATGACAATCTTTCTCGTCGTTTTTTAGCGACCAATGATTTTCCAATCTTACAAAAGAGAATAAGAAAGAGGGTAAAATGAAAATAAATGATATTAATAAAAACTAAATTTTATTGTTTTATTTTTTTTTATTTGTTTTTTTTATTTTAATTTTAATAGTATTAAAAGACAAATTTACCCTTAAAAGAATCATATTTCTGTTAACTTATGGAACGACAAAATATAACAAGATAATTTTAAATTTTTTTAGGGGTGATCAGCAATTCAATCAAACAAGGTATAGGGCATTTTCCTTTATACTTAAAAGAAATTATAGTTATCCCCTACTTATACTTTTCATATCCCTTTCTCATCATCTTTTATAATTTTGCCCCCAAGGGTCTAGTACTGCTCAAATAGAGCTGCAGACATTATGGGTTTAGCCTAAATTTTTGGATCAATGATTTCAACTCTAGAGAAAGAGATTGTATGTTTAATTATTGCAGATTATATTATAAATACAATTTATTTTCTTGATCATAAGGTGTTCTTGTTCTTTTTGTTTTTGCGTTTGCTCTATTGTTTGAAATATATGCAAATATATATACACACAGAAAAGCTGTTAATGTGTATTTTATATAAGTTTTAATAATTAATTAATTAACATTCTTTGTTCTTACAATGTTTGGTAGAAAAAAAAAATTAGCATGAGTGGATATTGTTAATTGTATTATACCTTATTAATTAATAAACATATTATATATTAAGTTATAAAACTAACTTTATTAATAACACATTCAATCAAGTTAATTATAATAATAATAAATTATAAAGTGGGATTTATATTTTTGACAAAAAATTTAGTTAAAAAATTCATTACTCATGTAATATATCTTTTATAAATAGTAAATTATATATATATATATTAAATTTGTGATAATATATCATTCAATATATATAAGAAAATTTGTTTAGATCAAAATATTTAATTTAATTAATTTAGTAGAATATTAGTAAAAGATATATACCGGATAACCATCACCATATTTCATTATAATTTCAATTTAATTAGAATTTATAATCATAAGTATATGTGACCATATAACTATAGGAATTCAATTAGATATAAAGAATTCACAATTAACAAGACGAGCTTATAAAATCAAATAACCTCAATCTCATAGTCTCACCCTCGCCTTCTTGAAGTCACAGTAATTACAAAAGAGGACATGAAAAATTAAGGGTTCTTTTGGTATAATTTTTTAAATAAATTTTTTTAGAATAGAGTTTTAACACGTTGAGCTTTTACAAGTAGAGCTTTTAAGAAAAATTTATTAATTATTTGATTGTCACAAATAACTGTTAAACAAATTTGAGTAATTACTTTAATAGATAAATTTTTAATACTTTATTTTAAAAAATAATTAAAATTTTTTATAATAAAGTAAAGATATTTTAGATATTTTGATCTTTTAAAAAAGTTAGAGAAGTTTTACTGCCAAAAGTCCAAATTTTGGACTTCTTCTAGTAGAAGAAAAACAATTTTAATAATTCTTCAAGCCCCTTTTATAGTGTTAACCAAACGACATTAAAAATGATTTTTATTATTAAAAAAATCCTTTTAGCCAATGAAAAAACCAAATCAAACGAGCACTAAGATTAACAGTATAGTAATGGAAGAGATAGTTTTAGTTTCAAATACAAAAAGATATTGGGTGGATTTGAGTTTGGATATTGTTATAAAAATATTGAATGCTTTATGTAAGAACAATTTGTATAACAATGTGTCCTCATTATGTCAATCATGGCAATTAGCTTGTTGGCATTGTGGTAATTAGCATGCTGGCATTGTGACAATTAACCTTTTGGCACATATTATGTTAAACACTTATGAATATAAGTATTTTTTGTAAGAATTTACTTAATCT
This sequence comes from Melia azedarach, assembly GCA_028052125.1. Taxonomy (NCBI): domain Eukaryota; kingdom Viridiplantae; phylum Streptophyta; class Magnoliopsida; order Sapindales; family Meliaceae; genus Melia; species Melia azedarach. The sequence continues at coordinate 6,134,048 of CM051396.1, read as the reverse complement.
GAGGGTTCATGTCCCTTGTCTTGAATATTATTGTGAGACAAAGATAAGGACTACTCGTGATAATCATCGTGGTGATCATCATCATGTTCACTGCGATGATCATCATTATGTTTACGATAATCATGATCATGATTATAAAGATATTTAATGAAACTATTAAACGGTATTTTGGAGGATAATCATGCATACAAAATTTATTTGAATAACTGAAGATTGTTCATCCAACTTCCTAAATTCGTGAAGAGCTTCAACTTCTCGACAACCATCTTCTTTATAAGAATAGTATACATGAAACTTATGTTCTTATGTTGTTGCTTAATAATGCATTCCTACATCCACCAGCCTTCTCAAATTAATCTCACACGTATTAAAATTATATTTAATATATGTTAGTACTTATTTTAATTCAATTAATTCTAATAAAACACTAACTTACATAAAATTTAAAAGAAAAATAAAGCTAACAATTTCGAATAATGCATTTATCACATTAATTTCTTTAAAATTGTATTATTGTATTATAGAAATAAAAACTATAAATACTTTGAAAATGAAATTTTAATCATTTTATTTAATATATCATGTAATTATTAATATGCTAAATACATAATATAATTTAATAAATATAAATTTTTTATGAGTAAAAATACTAATATAGTTATTTTTAATTTAGAAAATACTTTAATTTTTAATATTTTTAAGTAAAATTTGACTAATTCGGTTCGATTTCTAATGTATTCAGTTTAATTCTGGTGATTTTAATTTTCATTCGGTTCGATTTTGGTTCCAAAAAATAAAAATCCCAAAATATTTCAATCAACTTCGGTTTCGACAAAACTTACCCATCCCTAGGTAAAGGTTATCTCATATTACTCTATCCCTAGAAAAATAAAATAATAAACTATTTTTTTTATATGTAATGATTCAATTATGCCTATATACACAATAATGCATCCCCTACTCTTTGTTTAAAGAAAAAAGATGAATTATATTATCTTTAAAGAAAAAATATTCTGAGAGGTTCTTCCCTAGTTTTATTCTCTATATCAAAAACAAATAGACAGTAGCTATTATTTTAATTTGGGGATAGGTTTGCATCAATGTACCTCTATACAACAAAAATACAAAACAATATTATGAATACATAATTTTATATTGCATATAATGAATGAATACAATAAGTAAGTATATTGGAGCTTACTTGTTTTAGATAATCGAAACCTAGTTTCCGATTCTTCTCTGACTTTACTGCATAAGCATATTTTATTAAGGGTAGATACCTAAAATCCCTACCAATAATATAAGACATGTTATCTAATTTTTCTAGTTCAACTACATACTCAAGCCTTTTAACCTTTATTTCTCACTCTTAGGTTTTTTTTTTTAGAGAATCACCCCATGTTTCATTGCCCTTTGCCTTAGAAAACCAATCCAAGTTTAATTATTTTTTATTTTCTCCAAAAAAACAATTTCATATCAAATTTCGTCTCCGAATCAATTCCAATCACACATTTTTCTCCAACTTTTATTTTTTGTTGTCTTATGTCTTTGAACACCACTTCTCTTCCCAATAAAATTTATTTATCTATGCAAACAGTATTAGTATTCTTCAAATAGGGTTCTAGATCCTTATGAAATAACATATAGCTTTGTTAAGAATATTGTACCTTCTTCAGAGTTCATAAATAAGATAGTTTCAATTAGGGGTGGGCACGATTCGCTTTGGTTCGAGTTTTATCAAAATTGGAGCGAATAAAAAAAAATCTGAGTTTTTATTTTTTGGAACTGGAATCGAACCGGATGAAAATAGAAATATTTTAAATTGAATTGAACTGATTGATTCTGGCTCAGTTCAGGTTCACTTTTTTGGGTTTTTACTTTTTCTATAATTATTTTTTAAATTTTTTTATAAAACAACATCGTTTTAATAATAAAATATTAAAAAATATTTCAGTTCAATCCAAATTTTTTAGGTCAATACCAGAACTAGATTGAAAAAATTTGATTTTCTAAAATTTAGAACCGAATAAAACCTAATAAAAACTACCGAACTGAACCTGTCGATTTTTAGTTCCGTTTTCTGAGTCTCTTGTTTTTTTGCCTACTAATTTTGATAAATGAATTCATCTAATACTTGTTTGATATAATTGCCAATGTTGGCTATCAGAATCTATCATTGGTATGATATTTCCCAAGATATAAGTATCTGCAATCAACTAAAAGAACTGATGTTACAATCTCTTTACCAAACTTAAGTTTAACGGTGGGTATATGTTTTTTATAGTTCTCGTGCAAATTCTTTTCTATTTGTACCCGATATTGAAGAAACGTTAGATAAATAAGTTCAATAAACTAAGTAGTTAATAGACAATACTAAGGAATACAATCCATATTATAATTCACTAGGAACTTAATATTGAAAAGAAGCGATCAAAAAATTTCGTAGTCAAATATGGTATACATGGGTCAAATTTATCATATTTTTGGTTATGCATGAAAAATATATTATATATGTTGTATTATTAACTTTCCAATTGATTAAAATTATGTTTTTATTCGAAAATTTAATAAACAAATATTAAAATTTATAAGTGAAATCAAACTACCAATCATTAATCATTCTCTTAATTTAAATTGTTTTATAAATTATTTATCAATAACTTTACATTAATTATCAATCAAACAGTTAATAATCAAATACTTAACAATTATCAATAATTTAACATTGATAATAAACTAAACAGTTAATAATCACATATTTAACATGTTCCTACATATTTCCCTTTTTTCTTATTCTCTTAATAGATAAATAAAGATATGTAAGTAAGGCTGGATAAAAAAATATGGAATTGAAAAATTAGATGGACTAGAATTGATGGGTTCAGTTCAATTCTAGTTTCTATTCATTCTGGTCCGATTTTGATTTTTAAAAAATCGAAATTTTTTCGATTTAGTTTTAGTATTGATCTAAAAAATTGAAACCGAACTGAAAATATTTTTTAATATATTTTATTATTAAAACTACGTCATATATATATATATATATATATATATATATATATTGACATCAAAATGACTTTTTGTGAAAGTTTAAAAAAAATTGTAAAAAAATCATAACTCAAAAAGCCGAACCAAATTGAATTGAAACTGAAACCAATCGGTTCAATTTGATTTGAAATATGTTCAATATAATTTTGACAAAATCTGGACTAAATCGAACTGTATGCAAACCTATATATATGATCAATACATTAAATAACACAAATAAAAAATCAAGATTTTTTTTCTTAATTTTCCTAATAAAACAAATTAATTACATAATTTATAAGGCCAAGATATAGCTTTTGAACAACACAAAAATTAAGCATCATTCTTTATTTGTCTCTCATTTTCTAAGGCCAAGATATAGCTTTTATTTATAGGTGTACATGTACCTTTTTATTGGGACATATCTCTTCACACACATTTTTATTTATTAAGTCTATAAGTATTTTGAAATATAATGTATATTTATAAAATATACAACAATTTCCCTCTATTTCAAAATTCATATAAAATATTAGAGAATATTTAAAATTCAATGTATATGTACTAATGCTTATCAAGCTATGAACTAACCAATATCTTTTAGCGTAAGTCAGAAAACTAGCTATCCACATTGAACTCTCACAATAAGTGTTGTTTAGTGGTTTGACACTTTTATGGTCCTATGCTTACTTAGAATTCATGAATACTTTAGAGATACTTATCTAAGCTCTCATAAAAATCGACCTAGTTTCACATTTATCTAAGTAAATCCTCCATCAAGCATGTCCTATAGTTTAAACATGCTACTATGCAACATTTGGGCTATGTAGTTCATTAAGAGCCTAAACATTAATTCTTTGTCATTATAGTTTTAAGTATTATCTTGTTATAGGGAGTGACTCAATATTATGTATAAAATCGATAATATAATAAAATGACAAATAACTTGTTATAACCCTTATGAACCTACTTCATGGAATCTCCAATCACATAGGTGGGGTTCTCATCACTCTTGTCTTTTGTTCGAGGTATAGTCCCCTCCCCCTCAGCTTTTAAAAACACAAATTTCTTTAATAATTTTGTCAAAACGTTAGCCAAAATTATTCATCGTGTCTTTTTACAGACTTTTTATTAAATCTAAATGATATAAAGATCGAAATATATATAAATTTTTAGTTAAAAAATTTTCAGCACATTTTATCCCTACTAAAGACAATTCAACATTAATATATCACTTTTCACTATTGTCTTTTTTTAATAGTAGAGAATCATCACATTACACACTAATGGTACCTTTAAATATTTATTCAATAGTCTTTATAGGCAATGTAATAGTCTCGTTGAAGACTATTAACATATTTATTATTTCTCAAAAATATAACAATAATGTCCATAACACATAAAATCATTTTTCATACAACTTTTATTAAATAAAAGGCTACAATAACACATATTTTATTTAATAAAATGAGCTTAACTTTAATTTAATATGCATACATATCTATATATATTATGTAATAATTACTCCTCTCATAATTAGACTAGGAGTAATAAATCATAGTCTCATTTATGTTACTCATACTAGAAACCAATTTATTAATCTTTATTTTAATTAATGTAGAATCTTTGGAACTAGCATGAAAAACAAATTAAGGTCAACTAATTATAATTCAAAATCACAACAAAATTATAATGAGTTATATATAATAAGACCTTCACATTAATGTATAAAATATTATGCCCAATATACTTAAATTAACAAATTATCAATAAAAATATTTTGGGTTATATTATAAATAATCATAAATCATTAGGGTCACATTAGTATTATCTAATAAATTATCAAGGCCAAATAATAATTTTTCAGAAATGTTAAGTCCAATCCATAATTATCTAAAGATTATATCAAAGATTATAATAAAATAATAAATAAAAACTTCAATAATAATTAATAGGTAGACTCAGATGATATTAACCACCTTCAACCTTAAGACACGCCTTGACCTTTTCAAAATTTCAAATTTTCTTACGAATTCACAAACCCAACGTTTCTTTTATCAAAAATTCACATACATATGATATTTTAATCAACATATGTCAAATAAATAAATGATAAAAAAAATATTCAAATAAAAAATAGCATACTGTATATTTTAATTTCTACGACAAAATCAAATATTTAATTTAGAACAAAAAGAAACATACCTTATTCACCATAAAAAAAATTTCAAGTAAAATCTATTTTCTTATAATTCACCATAAAAAAAATTTCAAAAAATCTCACTTTCACTTATTCCCTTTGCTGGCATAGACCCAAATATAGATTTAATGGTGACATACAACAGTTTATGCCGCACGATTTTTAGCCATGAAGAATTGCACATCTTCATTGCTCGTTATCTCTATGGGCTGCAAGTATTCCAAAATTCATGTTTTGATAAATCAACTATGCAGGAGAGAATACATTCTAGGATGCCCTAATTATTGCATAATTTTATGTAGATCTCCTTGGACTAACAAATATGTTTCCACTCCAAGTTCCTCTCCAGTACATTATCATCAGAAAAAAAAATTCTTAAGATTGTTGAATATTTTTAAATTAAGGTTGATGTAATGATTAACACTCGATATACTCAAGCCAAGACATGCATAATACATTATCTTTAAAGAAATTTTTGCCCCTCTAAGACAATGTCTTAGTGCAAATAGGTTTCTACGGTAAGATTTTCTCTAAGATACAATGTTTATTAGTTCTATAAGGATGCACTTTCAAGTATAGAACTCTTGAACATTCTCTATTTATCTCTTATCTTCTAAGGCCAAAATATAGCCTTTATTTATAAGTGTACAAGTACATTTTCATTAGAATATGTCTTTTTACGCATCTTTTTATTTATTAAATTTATAAGTATTTTAAAATATAATATATATTTATAAAATATATAACATCACTCGCCCAAAAGATTATACGCAGAGCTTCTTTTCCTTTGAGTCGGCTTATCGCTCTCAACAGCCATGCACTCTATTTCTATGTTGAAGAACTTCTGTAAAGCTTCTTTCTCGTAAAATAGAATTATATCATTGGATCGAATTTCATTTTTTTATAGGAAAAGAAATTAAAAAGGTTTTGAATAAAAATAGTTTTCATAAAAATATTTGAAAGAGTGGAGATTCAAAAACATTTTCTTGGATATATAAATACGTACAGGGGTGAGCCTCGTGAAGTAGATTGAAGTTGGTATGTATGTTCAATGAGTTTGATTTTTGAAATAATTAAGCTCATGCAACCGAAATCTAACCTAATACACACACACACACACACACACACATATATATATATATATATATATATATATATCATTCTAATGAAAATTAAATTTAATATACTTAGTTGTCTAGTAGGGAAGAAAAGAAGAGAAAATTAAGAATTGAATGAAAGATTAAGATAATGTCGAATTCATTATATATTATTAATTATAGGCTGCTAATTAAGATGCTTGGCAGTTATTATTAGCTAGGAAAAATGCTTGCTCGGTGCTGTCGGTGCGGTGAGGTGGCATCTATATGAATTTGATTCGTTGAAAAGAAGGCGCAGTTAACAATTGTTCCAAGAGAATTGAAATTTTCAGTCAGCTCTAGAAAGTTTGAGAGTTTTGTAAGTAAATACTACCACAACTAATTCCAAAGAATTCTTTCTTTACAAAAGAATATTTTAAAATGCAAAAATTATACAAACACGATTAATTACAACGTGACGAAGGAAATTGCTTCACCGTGTTATATTTTTTTTTCAGTGCCTGTAAGTTGGTTTGAGGTAGGGATGGATAAAAAAATTTCAAAACTCGAAAATCAAACAAGACTTAACAAGATTCAAATCGAATCTGTCAAAATTACATATCATTTGGTTTTGATTTTTAAAAAATAAAAAATTTTCAATTTTAACATTAAAAACTCTAACATAAATAGTATCTCAAAACAAAACGACAGTATTTTAAGTAATTTAATGACGTTATTTTATAATTTTAATATTTTAAAAATTAAATTTAAAAAAAATAATTAAACTGAATCAATCTGTTTGGTCCAATTTTGGATCGGTTTGGTTCTAAATATAAATTTAGTTCGATTTGATCTAAAAATTTATAAACCTGAAAATTTTTATTCGGTACGACTTGGGTGAAACATGCTTGTGTCCACTCCTGATTCGATATAGACCAAGTCAATGTGTGAACGCTACAGAAAGGAGTTCATAGACAGCACAGGTGAAACATATTTTAGATGATAGGTTTTTCTTTTCTTATTTTTTATTGCTTTTTGTTATGTTATATAATTGAAGTTTATAGAAGGATTTAGGAGTCAAGCCAATTTGTTCTAATTTCTGAAAGCACGAAGAAAGAAAGTATTGTTATCTGTAATTCTTTGTACCATATTTAGTTTGCATATTCTTCTTTCATTTTTCTGAAGTGATATACTCATAATTTTATTTTAGATATTTTTTTCTTTTGGGAAATTAAACATGCCCTTAATAGTCTACAATAAACACAATCTGTCAATAATATAGTTTTAAGTAATTATTTAGCAAATTAGTATATGAAAAGAGAAAAATTCTTGTAAATTATTATTGTCTTTTTCACCCTTCAAATACTGAGGCCATAATTTTAGTGTTACTTAGAATTCGCTAAAAACGACGTCGCCTCCATTCCCTTCTTTTTGCTCCATACATTATCCGTTATATCACCGCCTCAGGAAACTAAGCTCACAGTGGAAGTCACAGAGTTGAGGAACAAGAAGTAGCGAAAATGGCAACAATGTCTGCACTTCAAAGCTCGATGCCGTCTCTTTCTATCTCGTCGAACTCCCTCCTCGGCCAACATCTCTCTTTTTCCTCTCTTTCGTCGGTAACCGTAAGTTATCTACTCAAAATTTCTTTAATTTTCTAGCAAAAGAACTAATTTTGTGCTATTAAATGAATTCAAAATCTGATTTTTCTGTCATCCTTTGCTTCTTTGTTAGTTATATTGAAATGGGTCTTTCACAGACTTGAAAAGACCACAAATTGTGCTACAACAGAAAATAAAATTAAAAAAAAGGCAGCAGGAGCTCAAAATTCTTTGTGCTCTCGTTTTTTCTTTGTTTTGTTTTTTGGCTGTATCAAAGCTGCTGTTCTGTTGATTGGTATAACTGTTGTTTAAGTTGTTGTAATTTTATTACTTTTAGAGAAGACGATAAGTTGTCTTGTGTTGCATTTGGGGTAAATATTTGATTTTGTTTTCATAGTTTGGTTCTTTGTTGGTTGTGTGACTGAACTTATTGAAACTAAAGTTGTACTGTGAAAGAAAATTGAAATTTCACTTTGAATTGAATGTTAATTTGCATTTCGAAACTTCGTTCACATATATTGAAATGGGTCATCCAAAAATTGGTGTAGTTGTTCTTTGTGGGTCTAATGACTGGTTATGCATTCTAGGAATACCGACTCTCAAGTTAAAGAAGTAACATTTCCCTAATTATTGGAGAAGGTATCGATACTCTCTAGTATCAAATTTTAATTTGTTGGCATGTTTAATCAATTCCTTTTGTTGAGATTTTTGAACTAGGAACCTTTTTTCCAGTCTCTTTTGGGACACCGTTGCATATTACATGCATAAGCTCTGTGGACTAATGTTTATTTTCTGGTTTCTGGATTTTCATTTTCACACTTAGCCAAAGCAATTTAATGATAGCATTGCCCCTGTTCTGTGACATTGTTTCGATTTTTTGCTTGCTTTGTTATGTTCTGACCTGGGAAACTGGATTGCTATTAGGTGAGCAAGTTAAAGTAATGAAAAGTGAAGGGTGACCAATTTAATTCCACAGCTATGATCCTGATTATCGGTTTTCCTTCCCATGTGAGAACAATGGCTGGAATTTTACAAGATGAATTGTTTATCCAACGACTACCATGTCCTAGCCCTGATTAGGAAATAATTCTGAATAGCTGCACTCTCCAAAGTCAGATTTTAGTTACTAGCATTAACTTCTTCTTATATATTGGAGAAGTAAGAGATAAGAGGGCCCTATGGAGAATGTGGTCAGAAATCCGTAATAGAGTCCGACCACAATGACTGAATTGATTATCTTCATACATAAGGATACTAGATTACCTGGTACAAGCAACAATTGGGTAAAACTTAACTTGCAGCCATCATTTTTAGCCAATCAAAATCTACCAGAAGGTCACTTTGATATCATGTTTTTCACATAGCCAAGCAGATGTTCCACTTAAACCATGCGGTACAGCTGCTGTGCACAGGAAGCATATCTGATATCCCCTATTGGCTACATGGCCTCCCACAAAACTGGTGATTAGATTAGTTGCTTAAAAATGAGTTCTCCATAAGCAACATTGAAGCTAATAACTTATGGGTTTAACATGATCTAGTAGTTTTCCTGCCCCAAATAGCCTTCCAATTTTACACAAAATGCATGTTTAAAGTAGGAGATACAGTTAAAGGCATTTCTGGATGTGAAAAGGGTAAAATTGGAGAGGTCACAAACGATGTTTAGGCATAACAGAACAGTGATTGTCAAAGAAATAAACCTCAAGACAAAGCATGTGAAGCAAAGATGAGGGTGAACAAGGGCAGATTATTATGGTTGTTTCACTGATTCACTCTTCAATATATGAATTTGTAACTCTATTTTAAGCTCTTCTGATATGCTCCTAATGCATGTTGCTATATATATATAGTGTTTTCTTTGGCAGTCAGTTTAGCAAGTAAGAAATGTATATTTTAAGCATGTTTTACAGATTGAAGCACCCATGGAAACAGGAGAAATAATCGATAGTTCACGTTTGCAGAAAGCCAAAACTAAACTTAAAACTTAGAATAGAACACAAGCCTACTTCAGTTCACAAGACTACTACTGATTACATGAGATCGTATTCCGCACTTCCTCCACACCTCGAGAGATTAAAATAAAAGAAAAAGTTAAATGCTTTTGGCTTACAAAAAAAGATGCCTCCATGGTCCCATGGTTCTTGTGTCTGTAGTAGTTAAAATTTTTCCTTTCCTAATCAGACAGAAGATTGACCGACACAAGATGAAAGTAGCATAACAGATTGCAGAGCAAATGAAAGCCCACAAGATAGATAACACTAAATTACAGAGAATAGTAACAACAATAAAGATACTAGTCTCTGCATATGAGATTGGCAAGTTCCTTTCTCTGCATGGTTGTCAGAATAGTAGGATAAAAAGTAACATTCCGTGATCGCCGCCAACCTTGTATCCCAGAAAATTGAAGCTTTTGAATCCCAGAGTTATTGTCAAAAAGACAAGCTACCCCATCTTTGTACAAGTAACAAAAATGGAAACTCAAATTCTTGAGTTGAGTTAGATTTTTAGCAATAACAACTGCATTATCTTTTGTTAAATGAAAACGATCGGCTCGTATGTCTAACCATTCAAGGTCAGAACACGCTTTGCCAATTTCCTCTATAATTTGACTGAAATATTCAGGTCGGGTGTTTCCCAGCCGTATATATTTAAGATTTTTCCAATTACATATTGCTTCTGCAAATCCCTTTCCTGTTATCCTTGTTGCGTCGGCCAAGGATAAACATAAAATACCAACAGTTCTACAATAAAAGACATATATAATAAGATAAAATAAAAGAGAAGAAAAAGGGAAATTATATGTATATAGTAAGATAAAATAAAAGAAATTATTGATAAAGCTGTATGCATGACTGCTTACCTTTGTGCAATATAAAGAAGATGGTTGTCCCGAAGTTGAAGTTCTTTACAAATATCAAGAAATTGAATGGACAATCTCCAGCTATTCAAATAAATTCCGTATGCATGATTATCCTCTAAAATAGTGTTCAATAGTTTTATCAGATATCTCTCATAACAGTGATCATGCTGATCATCAGGAAGTACTCCTTGTCCTTGTGCGGCAGTAACGTTCAAGGCAAGGAACAATAACCCTCATATCAAGTGAATTCTCGTAGAAGATGCTTTCATAGAAGATGCCTCTGTCGCCGAATCTCCAACATAATATGTGACAACAGGCTAATTGCCATGATTGGCATACTGAGAACACATTATTATACAAATCATCCTTGCTTAAACCATTCATTATTTTTATAAGAATATCCAAACTCAAATCCTCCCAAGGTCTTGTTATTGTTGAAACTGAAACTATTTCTTCCATCACTACTGCTAATCTTAATCTTTTCTGTCCTCATCCTCCTGAGACAGTACTCTGACTCTGAATCGGCGAGGAAACGGTGAGACTAGGGTTTTACATATTTAACATATATTAAAAACCCTGGGCTTATCTTCGCTTAAATCGACGGATCTTCAAACAGCGGTTTCTTCGTAGGAGAGGAACCGAGAAAGAGAGAGAGGTTTTGAATGCTAGTAATTTGTTTATTCGATTTTTATATGAATTCTGAATCTGGTAAACTTACCCAACAAGTCAATTAAAATTATGCCCTTTCGTTACAGTTTTTCATTTTTCTTTTTTGTTTTTCAAAAAATGATTTATAAAATTAACTATAAAATAAACAATAACGTTTAATTATTTTCTTTATTTTTAAAATAATATCCAAATTATAGTTTAAAACTTACTGCTACTATAATTATTTTTTTCAATTAAAATAACTATATTAATATTTTTTAACCCGTAAAAAACTTATATTAATTAAAACATATTAACAATTTTTTATTAAATAAAATATTTAAAATTTTATTTTTCAAAATATTTCTACACAATTTACAGTTTTTATTTTTATAATACAATTTTAAAGAAATTAATGTCAAATGTATTATTCTAAACTGTTAGTTTTATTTTTTCTTTTAATTTAATTTATTTTTTTAGTCTACTTGACTTAATTTAATTTTTATTAAAATTAATTAAATTAAAATATGTGCTAATATGTACTAAATAGAATTTTATTGAATTACACAGAACTAAACTATACTTTTAAATATTCTGAGAATATTTACGGAATGTTTTATCAAAATATTATCCTTAAAGAAACTAATTTTTTTTTATCGGGCTTATATTTTTCATTTCCCCAATTCTCCACGTAAGAAACGGTAAAATTAAGTTAAAAAAATTTATAAAAAAAAATTAAAGAGAGGAATTACAACCTCTCTCATCTTTTATAATTTTGCCCTCGTAGTGGGGGTTATTAGAAAGTATATGGTGCTTCTTTAGCATCCGTCAAAGAAAAAACATGGAGACATTACGGGCTTGGCCTAAATTTAGTTAAGCCCGGTCTCAACTCTAGTTCCTCCAACTTCAAAATGTAGGCTACTAACTTTTTTTTTTGTATTTTTTATTTTTTTTAATGGAAGTAGAACTTCATTAAAAAATTAGTAGTGCACACACTTTTACTAAAGTGGGTACAAAAATATAAATGAATATAAATTATTCATATAAAAGTAATTTGAAATTTTATCTAATAAAATTATATCATATAATCACATATAAATAAAAAATCATATAATTATATATAATTTTATAAAATGAATATGTTTCATTTGAATAATCTTTTAAAATTTATTTCTTAACAACTTACGTACATTTCACCAATATTATTGTATGAAATTTTATTATCTCTTTCATAAAATATTTTTTTTAAATATTAATATTACAAGTTCGAGTTTTATTGGAAGTTTGTATAACTCCTCTTGATAACTAAATCCACATATTTGTTTAATATTATCTTTTGATAGTTTAAGTATCTATTTACATATTATAAGATGGAGAAGGATTAGAGGCTTTTTTTTAATATTATTTACGAGTCATTAATTTTAGACATATTTAATGATTGAGATTTAGCCTGAAAATATAATTAATGTATAATTAATACATATTTTAGATTTAATCTAAATTTTTGAATATATCTAAATTCAACAACCTATAAATGATGTAAACTTTTGTATATAAAAAAAAAAGAATGTTGATCCTTTCCTAAGAAATATTTCTACCTTTACTACCCATATAGCATTAGATCTTTCAGTTTTGATAGCGCTCAAGTCATATATTTACTATCACAATAAGGGTGTGTTTGGCATTCAATAAGGTACTAAAGTAGATGATTGACTCATTCCATACTAGAAAATAATCGCAAGAAATCTTTTGATAACACGAATTTCTATTTCTCAATGATATCCCACGATCAAGACAATTAGCTAAATCCTGTTAAACCATTTCATAAAAGTTCATTGATATCTTCTTTTTATAAAGCAAATCAACTTCAATTCTTGAATAATCCACATCACTTCAGCTTCTATTGTAACAAAAGATTATCTTTTTATGTGAAAAAAGCTCGTATTAAGAATTATGAATTTACGTATGGACAATTCTTCAATATCTTATTCATTCACAACAAAATATTTGCTTTGTGCGGTGGTAAAAATAATATATATTTTTGGAGAGAGATATTATTTTACTAATCGAGTCACAGGTATCTAACATATTCATACCTAACGATTTTCCACAATATTGGTTTGTATTGACATTTAATAAGTGCATTATACTACATTATATTGTACCATATTAGATAAATTTTATACAATACGATATTTGGTGTGTAATTATGCTAAAATATATTAATTATATAAAATTTACTTTTACTAATTAATTATATATTATTACTTTTAATTAAGAATTAAATAATTCAAAAGTACAAGTGTTGATAATCAAAACATTATTATTATTAGAAAGTTATTTTTTAAGAAAATAAAAGATAAAATAATACAGTCCAATCTAGCGTGCCAAAAACGTCCTAAGAGCCCATTGAAAATTACTGTTAAAAAAAGTAAGTGATTTTTAATAACTAAAAGTCATTTATATATGTATTAAAATTCTATCTCACACTAAATTTTTATAAGTAGGTAAATAGTTATTTTTCAAATTCTGATTTTGAGAAGTAATTTTATATTATATATATGTATCAAAAAAGATTAACCACCCACTATTTAATATATATCTTTATATAATTTGTAAGCCATTAAATTTAAACGTGCGCAAGTGCGCGCGCACACATATATATTAAATACATAAATTAATTTTTATTTATTATTATTTATTATATATTTTAGTCATTTGTACATTATAATATTTTAATAATAAATTTATGAAATGTATACAACTATTTTTTGATATTTACAAGACTTTAATAAATAAAATTTACAAATACTAAACTAATCATTTTTGTAACACAATAAAAATAAATTATTTTTAGAGTATAGAAAAACTAAATTATTTCAAAATTTATAATAATTTCAACTTGGTCCTTAGGAATAACTATCTATATAACATTAGAGTTTTCGCTTTAAATAGCTAAAGTCAAATATCTACTTATAAGATAAAATGAGATGCTCTACTCAAAGGAGAATTAGCAAGGCGGGTGGGTCATAAAGTCGTCGATGATGGAAAGCAAGTCCCCTACCTCATATCGAAACAGGACAAATAACAGACAGTATCTCCGTTGCAGAAACCCAAATCTACAGTTACAACTTAGAAAAGTTCACAAGACTACTTCTGATGATGGGATGCAATTCCTGCACGTATGCAGTCTGTCTCCCTCTCCTCAAGAGATCAGAACAAAAGAAAAGAAAAGGTTAATGCCTGCTTTTGGCTTAGGAAGAAAGATGCCTTCATGTTTCTTGTGTTAGACTTGGCTACAAAACTAGTGAGTTACTTACTGTATCTTAAAAGCATTTAAGAGAGTAAATATGTTAATAGTTAAGACATAAGATTGACTGACATAGTCTGCTTATGGAAGCCACAAGATAATTTACTAAAGTATGGATGATATGAAAGACAAAAAAAAATGATAACAATAATAACAAATTAAAGAGAATAATATATAACAACAATAAGATTAGTCTCTCCACACCAGATGGGAAATTTTCTTGTGCTTGCTTGTTCGAAAAGTGTAAGTTGCACTGCATGTTGGAAAAGTGGAAGTTTGCTGCTGTAATAATGGCTGACCTCGTATCAAACGGACATTAGAGAATACAAGTTTTTTAATCTCAGAGGGATTTGCTAAAAGATAATCTACCCCATCTTCGTATAAGTAACAAAGATGGAAACTCAAATTCTTGAGTCGAGGTAGATTTTTAGCAATAATAATTGCATTATCTTTTGTTAAACGAAAAGCATCTGCTCGTACCACTAGCCATTCAAGCTCGGAGCAGTTTTTGCCCATTTCCTCCATAATTTGACTGAAATATTCTGGTCTGACGTTTCCAAGCTGTACATATTTAAGCTTTTTCCAATGACATATTGCTTCTGCAAATCCCCTTCCTGTTATCCTTGTTGCGTCAGCCAATGATAAACATAAAGTAGCCTCAGTTCTACAAATTAAGATACATCCATATATAGTAAGACAAAACAAAAAGAGAAGAAAAAGGAAAAGAATTGATAGAGCTGCCTGCATGTCTACCGTTGTGCCATGTAAAGCAGATGGTTGTCGAGAACTTGAAGCTCTTTACGAATGTTAAGAAGTTGGATCGACGATCTCCAGCTATTCAAATAAATTCCGTATACATGATTATCCTCCAAAATAGTATTCAATAGTTTCATCAAACATCTATCATAACCGTGATCGCGCTGATCATCACGAACAGTCCTTGTCCGGCAATAATGTTCGAGACAAGGGACAAGAACTCTCAAATCAAGTGAATTCTCACAAAAATTGACTTTTATGATTAATGTCCAGCATAATATGTGCCAACAGGCTAATTGCCATGATTGACATACCGAGGATACATTCTCGTACAAATCGTCCATACATATACCATTCAATATTTTTACAAGAATATCGAAACTCAAATCCTCCCAACGTCTTCTTCCTTTTGAAACTGAAACTCCTATTTCTTCCATCCCTACTACTCCTAATCTTAATCCTTCCTGTGACTACTACTCTGACTATGAATTGGCGAGGAAATGGTGAATGACGGAGACTAGGGTTTTAAATATTTAATATATAATAAAAACCCTAGGGCTTCAATTGGGTTATCTTCGATCAGGAGAGGATATGAATTCTGAATCTAGTAAACTTACCCTACAAGTCAGAATCAGAAATATCAAAAATTAAATTTTAAAATAAAAATTATGCCCCTTCGTTACTGTTTTTCATTTTAAAACGATTTATAAATTAACTATAAAAGAAAAAAATAACTTTTAATTATTTTCTTCATTTTTTAAAATAATATATAAATTACTGTTTAAAATTTATTGCTACTATAATTTATTTACTAAATAAAAAATAACTATATTAGTATTTGTTTTACCCGTAAAAGAATTTATATTAATTAAAACATATTAACAATTATTTTTATTAAATAAAATTATTAAAACTTAATTTTTCAAAGTATTTTTACACGATTTACAATTTTTATTTCTATAATACAATTTTAAAGAAGTTAATATGACAAATGCATTGTCCCAAACTAATAACTTTATTTTTCTTTTAATTTAATTTAATTTTTTAGTTTATTTAATTTAATTTAGTTTTGATTAGAATTAATTGAATTAAAATAGGTACTAATATATACTAAAGAATTTAATTGAATTAGACGGAACTAAAATATACTTTTAAATATTCTGAGTATATTTACTGAATATTTTATCAAAATATTATTCTTAAAGAAACTAATATTTTTCATATCCCCCATTTCACCACGTAAGAAAGGCTAAAATTAAGTTGAAAAAAATTTTAATCAAACAAAAAATTAAAGAGAGGAATTACAACCTCTATCATCTTCTACAACTTTGCCTTGTACCGGGGGTTGTTAGAAAGTGTATGGTGTCTATTTAGTACCTCTAAAAGAAAATACGTGGATACACTTATGGGCTTGGCCTAGCTAAGCCCGAGCTCCACTCAGGTTCCTCGAACTTCAAAATGTAGGCTACTAACTTTTTTTTTTAATTTTTTTAATGGAAATGAAACTTCATTAAGCAATAAATAGTTTAGATGCTATTACTAAAGTGGGTAC
Organism: Melia azedarach; assembly: GCA_028052125.1. Lineage (NCBI taxonomy): Eukaryota > Viridiplantae > Streptophyta > Magnoliopsida > Sapindales > Meliaceae > Melia > Melia azedarach. The sequence goes on along the minus strand of CM051396.1, from coordinate 6,117,018 downwards.
ATGAACATAGATGAATAAAAATATTCATAATTGTTTATATTTAACGTAACTTGAAAATTTATTTAATAAAAATATGTCATATAATCACGTATAATAAAAACAAAAAAAGATATATCATATAATTCTATATAATTTTATAGAATGAATCTTATTCATTTGAATAATCGTTTAAAATTTTATTTCTCAAAAATTTACGTACAATTTACCAATATTATTTTTATAAATTTTTATTATCTCTTTCATATAATAATTTTTTTAAATATTAATATTACAAGTTTGTGTTTTATTGAAAGATTATATAACCACTCTTGATAGCCCAAGTCACATATCTGCTTAATATTGTCTTTTGATAGGTTAAGTTAAATATCTATTTACATATTATAAGATGGAGAAGGATCAGAGGCTCCTTTTTTTATATAAATTTTTGTACCGTTTGTAAGTCATTAGATTTAAGTACATCTAATGGTTGAAAATGAACTTGATCATATAATTAATGTATAATTAATACATATATCAAATTAAATTTCAATTGTTGAATATGTTTAGTTCTAATAACCTATAAATAATGTGAAAATTTATTAAAAAAAAGGGCTTGATCCTAGTTCCAAGAAAGATTTCTACCTTCAATGGTAGTTATTCCTACCTATATAGTGTTAGATCTTTCACTTTTGATAGCTCAAGTCATATGTTTACTATCACAATAAGAGCATGTTTGGCACATTGCACTAGTTTGTATTGAAATTTAATAGGTGTATTGGATTATACTGTAGTATACTATATTATATAAATTTTAATACAATACGATATTTATTGTGTGATTGTGCGAAAAAATATTAATTAAAATTTATTTTTTATTAATTAATTATATATTGTTACTTTTAATTAAGAGTTAAATAATTTAAAAGTACAATTGTTGATGATAAAAAAATTATTCTTAGAAAGTTACTTTTTAAGAAAATGAAAGAAAAAAACAATGCAGTGCAAACTTAACCCATGGGAGAGTGAATCAAGTCTGGAATGCATTATTCTTAATTTGTATACAGTCCAATATATATTTTTTTATCATGTACAATAAAATAATACAATTTAATCTATCGTGTCAAACACGTCCTAAAAGCCCATTTGAGATTACTGTTAAAAAGAATAAAAGCGATTTTTAACAACTAAAAGTTATATATATATATATATATGTGATAAAATTCCATCTTACTCTAGATTTTTAAAAATAGGTAAATCGTTGTTTCTCAAATTTTGATTTTGAAAAGTAATTTTATATTATATTTATGTATAGAAAAAGATTAACAACTCATTATTTTACACATATCTTTATATAATTTGTAGGCCATTAAATTAAAACGTGCATAGACACACACACACACACACATATATATATATATGTATATATTAAACAAGTAATCTAATTTTTATTTATCACCGTTCATTATGTATATTTTAATCATTTATATATTATAATATTTTAATAATAAATTTATTAACGTATAAAACTATTTTTTAATATTTATAAGACTTTAATAAATGAAATTTACAGATACTAAACTAATCATTTTTGTAACAGAATAAAAATAAATTATTTTTAGAGTATAGAAGAAGTAAATTATTTCAAAATTTATGGTAATTTCAACTTGGTCGTTAGGAATAACTATCTATATAATATTAGAGTTTTCGCTTTACATAGCTAAAGTCAAATATCTACTTATAGCATAAAAAAGGGTAACTACCACAATTGTGTGGGAGATTCCTACCGAGTTAGAACTTGAAATCTTGCCTTTTTTTTTTTGATTGCTCATGAGTAGCTCTTTTTTCTTTTTAATTTAAATTGGGAAAAAAGGCTTTTCCTTTTTAAATGTATTAAAAAAATTTACATAGCATAGCTACCAAGCCTAGCTCACTCTATATCTAACCAAAATTGATCACATTTGGTTAGGTATGGCTACTTTTCTCAAGGCAAAGTGGATAATAATTATATTCACCATTCATTTCACTTCAATTTTAGGTAGGTAGGTAGGGAAAGCCCATTCAATTGCACTATAATATTTCTTATTAACTCTGATTTTTCCTTCCATTCTGATTCATGTATAAATTTCGCTGGTCAAAAAATAAAGAATTTTTAAATAAATTTAAACGGTAACAAATGAATAAAATAAAAATTAATAATATAAAATTCAACTAATAATAATGAATGCTTAATGATGATAGTTTAGTCACTAAAATATTATATATTTAGATTATATTTATTTAAGATTTTAGATGAGAGTGAAAAATATTTATTAAATACTAAAATTTTACATTCTATTATTAAATACTAAAATTTTACATTCTATTATTATCTAAATTTAGAATAAAATAATAATAATATTATATAATAATTTTTATTTTTTGGTCAAAAGTAAAAAATATCTAAATAAATTTAACCATTCAAAGATGAATAATAAAAGAATTACTAATATAAATTAACCTAAAAAATGATGGTTTAGTCAATAAAATGCTATAATATATATATAATAAATTTTGAATGAAAATAAAATATTTGATCGGAAAAAATAAAAATTTTTTGTACCTTATTATTATTAGAACTCGAAATAAAATAATAACGATAATAAATCAATAATAATATAAAATTTATTCAATATATTCGTAAAAATTCACTATTTTTTTAATATTATATGTACAATTTATTAGTATTATATTAGATATCTATCAAGAATCATGATGTAAGAATTTTTTTTACTCACTGAAGATAGCAGGAGTCGAAAACCTACCTCCTCAACGTCTTCGGCCACTGTGTTTAAATAATTATAAAACTTACCATTTAACAGCAAAATAACACAATTTGTTCATTTCAACAACAAAGTATCTGATATTAATTCCCATGATAAGGTATTAAAAGAATCGTTTGCAATTATATTTATAAAAGATGTGCCTAACGCAAAATGTCATTGTCTCACGTTAATTAACTAATCAAACTGTGTTTTTATGTCATATTGTTAAAACTCAAGGACATATATGTTATTATCCCAATCTAGGCCAAAAATAACTAAAGAAATTAGAGTGCGGGAGGAGGAGCGCTATACCGTTCTACCAACCGAAGCCAAAAATGTAATGGCGCCACCTATTTCACCTACCACCTAGCAAATTAACTACAATGACATCACAATTCTCCCCACTTTTAGCATTCATTTCTCTCTCTCTCTTCTCTTTCAACCCGCCATTACTTGGCCTCTGGTTTGGTTGGTTAGGCCGCAGTTTTCCATGTTTCTTGAGTTTTGAGTTTGAAATCATAGCACATCCATCTGCTTATATTTTACTCTTTTATCTCTCTGATCAGCTTCATTGATAAGAATACATTGCTAAGGAAGTTGAAAAAGCTGAAAAGAAAATGGGCGGTGGCGGCAAGGTCTTCACTTTGGCTGAAGTGTCTGAGCACAACAATGCCAAAGATTGTTGGCTCATCATCAATGGCAAGGTGATAATTTTCTTTTCTTTCCGGTTCCAAGTCTTCTTTATTGGCATGTGTTTGAACTGATGGCAAATGGGTCTCTTTGAATTTCTGCGTTATATTTTGCTTTGGTGGGATTTGTGGTTCAGTCCTTGTACCCGTTTGAGAGTTATTTAATGGCTGTTGTGTTCGAAGATGTTTGATTATTTAGAGGGGTTTTTTTGGTTCTATCTTTTGGTTATTTGCGATTAAGCTGATAAGTTTAGTGATTGGAGTGCCTGGGTAATGTCAAATTTCGGCGTCATTACTAAAGCGTTGTTATTCTATTAGTTGTGTTTAGCCTTCGTATATAAACTTAGGTTGGCCCTCATACTGAAAAGATATTGATTTTAATTCTTCTAATTTTTGGATGGTGTTCGGAAACCGTGGGATTGATACATAGATGGATACTGCTTGCATAGCTATTTCTGGATCTGTTTGGTTCTGGTACATATTTGCGATCTTAAATTACCTTGGTCATTTTCGATTGTTGGTTGCTTTCCAACCATTGCTCAGTAATTTGATGTAGACTCTGTTAATTTGCTTGTAGAATATTCTGTTTTCCTTGTGGGTGCTTTCTTGAGGGCACGTATGTTTGAGTTCTTTTTTTTCTTGTTCTGTTGGGTAATTTGACAGTGTGAGAGTTTAGTTCAAAATTTGTGTTGCTTGGAGTAAGTTCAGTTTCCTTCTCGTTTCGAACTAGGTATAAATAGACCTTATGTTTTCTGTTTTGACATAGAGTGATTAAAAAATGATTGATGATGGAATTATTTTCACAAACTACTCCAAAATTCTTCCTTTTCCTACCTAATTTCCTTTAATCTTTGCTCTAACATTTGTTCTTTACTCCTCCCGATTGTAGATCACTTTACCATCTAGAATTTCTAAGTGAAAATTTAAACAACAAATTAGATAGCGGAAATTAGCCATTTAACTAGCTGTAAAGTTGTTGGGTGGAATTATAAGTATTTTGCCCAGCAACAAGATAATGATTTGGAGAAGGCTCAAGAAATGTATGGAACATAATAAACAGTGTGAAAACTGATGTCCTATGTATACTTGATCATTTTGCTGTACCATATCTTTTAATATTTGACATCTGCTTCTCAATTGTATGGTCAAAATAAAAAGTTAATGATCCAAGCAAGCAGCAATGCAAAAGTGCTATTCTTTTCTCGTGTTTTTTTTCCTAATCATTGAATGGATGAAAGGAGAGTCTTAAATTCCCATGTCTTGCTGTATATATAGTTTCAACATTCAAAATTGACGAGGATGGTGTTTTTGGGATAGTGAGTTGTAGAATTTTTTTAACAGGTTTACGACGTAACAAAATTCTTGGAAGACCATCCCGGTGGTGATGAAGTTATGCTGTCTGCAACAGGTATATCCTTGGCTAACACATAAATAATTCAGTCACCTAACTAGATTTTCATTATGCTATAATACCAAAAAGTTTGATAGTTGAGGTTTGAATCTGCATATTATCCAGGTAAGGATGCCACAGATGACTTTGAGGATATAGGGCATAGTCTGAGTGCCAGAGAAATGGTAGACCAGTATTATGTCGGGGAGATTGATGTATCAACCATCCCAAAGAAGAAGGCATACGCTCCTCCAAAACAGCCACATTACAACCAAGACAAAACATCGGAGTTCATTGTCAAGCTTCTCCAATTCCTCGTCCCGCTTGCAATCTTGGGATTGGCAGTTGGCATCCGGATCTATACAAAATCAAACTAAGGTTCTAGATTATGTTGTTGTGATAGATCATTGTGTTTTTATTAATAAGAATGCTTCTTTGTTCTTCATGTTGATTGTGACTTGTGATGGTAGTCTAGTTGGTGCTGCTTCTATTTGTGCTTGTGCCATTTCCTTGCCCCAAAATGAGATGATGTATAACTTTTTCTTTCAAAAAAGAAAAATCTTCTCTTATTTTTAATTGTCAAAAAGATTACTTGAACTGATGAAATGCTCTTAAATTTAGAAGTGCTTTTGTTCTTTACCAGAATTTTGGTTTTGAAATGAAATGGGAATTTGTTAATTGTATGACCTTTAAAATTTTATGATTCCATTCCTTCTCCCATGGAATTAATGAGCATTTTTGGATGGGCTATAATCGAAACGTTTTTTACAAGAAAAAAAGCTACCAACTTTCAACATCATTATAAAGTGTATTTAAAGTTTCAAAGGCGCTTTTACACATTTGAAATCACTTTTGACGCTCTATAAACCACTCGCTCCACTCCAAAATAAACTCAAATATGTTGGGTAATTTTCTGTTTAAATAATATAATAAATTAACTTTATTCTATTATTTTAGAAGGGCAATTTTGTTCCAAAAGGTACCACTAAACCAAACGAGTACCTAAAACGACAGACCGTTCATTTGAAATTTGAAACCAAGATTTGTTTCTTCCACTAAATTTTCGTATCAAGGATAAGTTTGTTCCAAAAGGTACAACTCAACGAAGCACCTAATCGAAAACGACAGCCGGTTTCATTTAAAACGAAGATATGATTGTTACACCAGCTAAGCATTTCCAGAAACAGAGACTTTAACTTCAATGTCATTTCATTCCGTTCCGGCGCGAAAACATTTGAAATGAAGGAGATTGAATGAACTAAAATTTTGACAAAATCGGAAGAACAAAATGAGCGGAGCTCGACTGTGTACATTGTTGAGCGAATTGGGTTACGAAGGCGCAAATGCATTGGATCCTGATAGCTTCGAGTGGCCGTTTCAATACGACGACGCACGACCTATTCTCGATTGGATCTGCTCCTCTCTCCGTCCCTCCAACGTTCTCTCCCTCTCCGACCTCTCTCAGTACGTCTTTAATTTTTTGATTATGTATTTTGATTTTATTGTTAGTTTGATTAATTAGTTTTGTAATTTAGGTATGAGCAGTTTCTGCAAGAAGGGAAATTACTGGAAGTAAGTTCTGTTATTCTTTTTATTTGCTTTTTGATTCTTGAATGAGAAGGAAGCAAACGAACATGGGTTTGTTGGTAAAATTACGATCAGGGTGAAGACTTGGACTTTGCTTATGATAGCATATCGGCGTTTTCTTCCAGAAGAGACAACCAGGAGGCTGTGTTTGGAGCCGAAGAGGGTCTGAAAGATATACGGTAACTTATTTTGCTGTAAAACCAATTAGAGCTTGAGTGAAGAGAGTTTATAGATGGACTTTTGCATCAATTTTAACTTCATAAGAATCAATGAAAGCTGAATGTATTGTCATGATCAAGTTCAAAATTTGCTAAGATTTTTATTTTAACTTTTGTGTACGAAGCTTAATTACTTGAAATGGCATAGGACATTTTATTTTTTAGAGAGTTCACAGATTGTTGTATTCAATGATGGTTGTGGTTTTTATTGTATGGGTTAAATATATTTTTTGCTGTCCGTTTCCTGATCTCTATTTGAAAATGGAACATCTTTTTGCCTATTGCTTATGATTGCGTCAGGTTGTTTGGTACTGATAGATTTCTGTTCATGTTTAGGGATGCAACTCAGGCATATAGGGCTGAAGCTGTGGAATTGCAAAGACAGCTTAGGCATCTGCAGTCCCAGTTTGACATGCTCACGGCCCATGGTTCAACTTTGATACAGGGGAGACGGGCAAGAGTTGCTGCAACGTCTACTGTCAATGGACACCTTGCAATTTTAGATGACAGCCTTTCAGCAAGAAATTTGCAGGTATTGGAATTGGAAAGACTTAATTACTAATATTGTTTATAAAAGAGTTGGAACTTTATTTTGTTGAAATGAAATCAAGCCTGACGAAGAATGTCTTTGTTTATTCCTTTGGTAATGCTGGAGAAGTAAATAACTAGAGATGATGTTTGTATTGACGATTCTAGAACTCTGTTGTTAATTCAAAGATATGGATACTGTCAGTAAACAATGATGGGAAAATTTTCTTGAAAGACAGAACTAAGTGATTAGAAGTGATCCCAAAGGGCTTTGTGTAGGATAGAAACCAATTTCCATATATGTTTCATCTCTCCTTTCAAAGCTTCTGTGGTATCCATCAGTGGGTGACTTGTTAAGCTCCATTAAGAAGTTTATGTCAAAATGCTTGGTCCTTAACTTTGAGAGATTTTACTAGTCTTATAACATACTATTATTGCCCTTGGCTTGGCTTGGCCCATGTTGCTCATTACCTATGCTCTGCCCACCAATGGTAGTTTATACGGTCTCTTCACATATATACCATGTTTAGCATGGTGTTATGAACTTTTTAAGTGATTGAATAACTTGTATGCCATGTTTTACTGTCATTTTTCTTCCTGCAGTTGGACGGAGGTTGCTATCTTGTATCGTAGTTTAGATGCATAATTTCTTTCTTGGCAAGAATGCTTATAGCACTTTATTGCTTCATTAAATATTTTAAAATTTTTGTTGAACACATCTTTTTTTGGATAGATGAATGAAGTTCTGGGAAGGATAGCTTCTATGGCACAAGAGTTGGCTCATTATCATTCTGGGGATGGTATTATTGTCTTCTTTTTCATTCTTCTACTTCTTTTTACCAGCTATTTGAGAAATATAGGAATGAAGTCACTGATAGTTTCCCTTTTCTTCAAAGATGTAAAAAGTAACAGTGTACTTCTTTTTATCAGTTGTTTGAGAAATTCACAAATGGAAGTCGATGATTAGTTACCTTTCAGAGATGTAAAATGTAATATTTCTTCTAAAAATTGAATGAGCTTCATTTGATTCTTTCTGCAATGATTATTCATATAAATTACTTGAATTATACCAAATGGGGTTGGATCAACAATTCAACATAAATCCATCATAGTTATCTATTTTGTACATTTTTTAGAAGTAAACTTTGAATTTGTTGTCATATTTTTGGCATTTTATTTGCATTTTTTCTTGGTTGATAGTTAAATCCATAACATAAGTAGTATTTTTCTTGAGTTGTGAATCTTGTGATAAAGTACTGGGTTCAAGATAGGGAATGTTTAACTGGACATATGCTACCCTTTTCTGGTAATATTCAAGATCCTGTTAAAATTGATAGATGTTTCCACTGGACCCTGCATGTTGTTGCAAAAGGGAAAGAATAAGAGAAGAACCGCTATAATTATGACTGCTTTTGCTCTGTTTACTTTTCCCATGAGTTTTGACTGTTGTTGATATATATGCAGATGATGATATATACCTAGCTTACTCTGATTTTCATCCATACTTGGTTGGAGATTCATCTATTATGAAGGAGCTAAATCAGTGGTTTTCTAAGCAGCTTGACACGGTATGCACATATAAAACTGATATTGAGATGCTTTCTTTCAATATAGTATTATAGCTTCAAAAGTGTTCATCTCAATCCCAAACCATCAACACTTTCTGGAAGGCGAATTCTTCCCAATGCTTTTTGGCATGAATACGTATTTCCTTTCTCTTTATAACCTCACCAAAATTCTACGTATCATTCATCAATGGTTCACCGAGGGTCTTTAGGCAGCATAAGAAGGCGGCAATGTATCAACTGACCTAATATTGGCTGTCCTTCCTTCTTGGGACAGTACTTCTGCCCTGCAGCCACTTATTATCTTTCGAAATTTTCTTTTACTTGGCTCTATTTTTCTGAATCTAGGTATTAGTAATATTAACTTATGATGTCATCTCTGTGGTACATAACTTAATCTGTTACAGTCAGCCCCATATTGAATTTCCGGTTCACAGGGATTCAACTGACCAACTCTTCTTTATGCCATTTTAACATAACTCCATGGATGCTTAGTTAAAATCCATGATTTTAGGCTGATATCATGTGCTGCATCTCTCTCAATGGTCCTTTACCATTCTTAGTCAGGAGGCATTGATCTTTCTTCTTTGCCTACTTTTCCATAGATTGGATCTTCATTTTGGGCACCAGAAACTTTCTCTTGTAGTAATATCAAACTTTTCTCCATAGCACAGTCATACTTTCTTTCCAAAATTATGCAAGTTTGATTTTCTTTTTTCTCTCATAATGAAATTGTATCCAGTCAGTTCAGATGTGATGTTTATATGTGATTGCAAGCAGGGTCCCTTTCGGTTAGTTGCTGAGGAAGGAAAATCAAAGTGTTCGTGGGTAAGTCTCGATGATGTCTCAAATATAATAGTACGAGGTATGCTTCTGTATTGCCATCTTTAGTTTGTTCATACTGTTTCTTTGGCTGGAATGCATGTCCTGCTTCTGTTTTAGCACATCAGTCTTTGTTGCTTCATTCATTTGCTAACCTAATGTCCAATGTCTTGATTGAATAAGACTTTAAGGATGTGACCATGTATATTCTTCCTAGGAACACAAAAATGTTCCTTCCTCTGCTGTTTCTTTCTCTGTCTCTGTGCTTGTCCCTGTTCCCTTTAAACTACCGCCCACTGCACTTGTTCTTTATTTAGATTTGCATGTGCTCATTTCAGTACCTTTTAAGTATATGTTATATCAGCAGCATATCGATTTGTCTTTGTCTTAATTTTTTTTCTTTTTCATTTGTGGCAGATTTAGAAAAATCCCACCATCAACGTGTATCTGAATTACAACGGCTTCGGTCCATGTATGCATTATTGTTTCTATAACTGTTGGGCTCTTATTTCTTTTTCTTTCTACAGACATGTTGAGGAAGCAAGAAGTCAGGTTTCTCTCCACGCCAACCTTGGAGTTGGAAGGGAATTGTTTAATCTTGTATTTGTGCAAAGACTGGGGTGGGATTAGGGTTTGTGATAACCTAAACCACCCCCAAAAAAAGTGGCTCTACCATATAATCAATTTGTTTAAGATCCTGTAATGGCATGTTAAGGAGGTTTTAATTTTGCAGGCATATCTTTTAGGAAAAACTTCTGAACAGGATGAGAAATATTGTTTATTAGCCCATATTCTTGTGATAGAATAGAAGTAGAGCGATCATTACAATTTTTTTTTGTATTTCTCTTTCATGGAAAAGCTTCTTTGACAGATGCTTCAGCAGAAGCTATAGAGAAATTGAAGTGGAGAAAAAAATGAAAAAAGCGTCAACCAGGATATGTTACACATAAGCACTTTGTAGTATATCACAGCAGTTTGAGTGTATAAGACTAATTTTCTGATTTTTCTCCCTCTCTCTCTTAGACAAACACACTCTGCTATGATGGTTTTTGAAAATCTAATCCTGCTGTTGATGTCCTGACCTGGTCAATAATTAAGTTGAATGTCACTTGAAGGAAGGGGGCCGGTGTTGAGGATGGTTTTTTTTCTTGATATGTTCTGCTACTTTTATTTATTTTTACTTAATGCTATTTTCTTATAATTTGACAGATTTGGAACAAGTGAAAGACAGTGGGTAGAAGCCCAGGTGGAGAATGCTAAGCAGCAAGCTATTCTCATGACTCTTAAATCTCAATTAACATCAGATGAAGCTCATATTCATCTCGATTTTCATTCACTTAAGTAAGAGCTTTTAATTTTATAAGTTAATTTGTTTTGTACCTTTAATATTTAGCTTCTAATACAATTTGTAAACCAATTCATTTTACACCAATACTTTTAGCTTCTGAGTTGTTGAGGCTCCTTGTTCACTTTTATCATTCAAGATGTATTTTTTTGCATGTAGATGCTATTGATAAAACCGGGATAACCCAGGAAAATAAGATATGATTCTTGAAAATGCTTGCTGAAATGTTCAATTCTTTAATTTATTCTTTTTCCTTTTCTCCTAATCTATCTTGTGCAAAACTTCTATCTGTTTTGTCTGATATGGTATTTTTTTTTTTTGTATTGTTTATAAATGTGCAGGAGAAAACACGTTGAATTGGTAGGAGAACTCTCAAATCTTTATCAAAATGAAGAGAAGCTGTTGTCCGAGGTTTGCATATGTATTCAGTTCCAAGTGTATATTCTACTTGATTGTTGTGCACTGCCAGGTCTGTCTGCTTAAATGACTGATTTGTTAACTGGTTTCTGCCGTAATATGTTGTGGATCAATTAATCTAAAGGAATTTGTTTATATATTCCTTGTTTTTCAAGATCTATTGACAAGGTTAATAATTTCCATAGTTTTCTTGTACACGTTGAATTAAGCATGTAGTAAGACGTGCGTGTTAGTGCCTTTTGCCTCTTGCACCAAGTCAGATCCTGACAATTGAGTTTCAGTTTTATCAACACTAAATGTACATTTTCAAAGCCGTGAGATACCACAATACTGTTGAAAAGTTAATGGGTTTGAAACTTGTAATTTCTGGGGAATTCTAATATATTTTTAATTAAAAATAACGTGTAAAATAGCAATCCTGAGAGAGAGAGAGAGAGAGGGGGGGGGGGTGTGGGCTTAAAGGAGCTTGATGAGAGACAAAGTAGGGGGGTTCTGAAGAGAGAAAAGCAGTCCAAGTTTAGGAGATATCATTTTGAGTTTTGTGAAGAAGACGATGATGAACATTGGTGAGAAGCAGTGCTTAAAGGTTTCCTTCGCATTGAGGAAACTGATTTCTTAACTTGTATTGATTAAAGGAAAAATTGGATGATGATAGTCTGCTTTGTTAAGGTTTGCTACAGCATTTCGACAGGATAGATTATTAGACTCAGAAAATCTCCTGCATCAACATGCACGCTTGATCAACTGGTTAAGACAGTCTTCAAATGTCAGTTGTGCTTGGTTGTGCAAATAACTGAAACTAGTTGTTTTGCTTGATTGTCACAAGAATGAGCCTTAATTGTTTTTGTAAATCCCCAAACAATATTGCTGTTTCAAATTTTATGGTCATATGCCATCTTTACATTTGTGTATGTGTAAAGTAGATGTCATTTCGTGTTTTCTTTTGGAGTGGCCATGTCTATTTATTTTTGTACTAATTCGGTATCCATTTCAGACTATTCCTGATCTTTGTTGGGAGCTAGCTCAACTCCAAGACACATATATTTTACAAGGTATTTTGTGGTAGCTTTTCTTGTTTTGGCATTGTAACAAGGAAGTTAATGTCCAACTCTGTATGTATATTATAGTGCTGGTTCTTTCTACACAGTTAATATTGTTCTAAATATATGAACTTGTAGGTGATTACGATTTGAAGGTCATGCGCCAAGAATTCTACATTAGCAGACAGAAAGCGGTTGGTTGACTACTTTATATTTGTTTCTTTTTTGCATGTCTTATAGCTTGTTGGGGGATGTTTATGAAAGTACAAAAATACAATATAGCATGAGTTCAAATTTGGGCCTTATATGACAAGATGGCTGTTAGTACTTGGTTTTGTGGGCTTATTAGTTAATGCAGGCTGATCATACTGTATTGTGTTTATGCGGGAAACTTGAAACCCAGTATATCAAATAATCTCCTTCCTTTTCTTGTTGATTCCTTTGATCTTTATGTGAAATTCTGAATTAACACTACATGGGTCCATAAAAATGTTGTACCTTTAATGCATTAAATAATTGTTCACAATATGGGTACCATAGATAGAACATCCTTTAGTTTTGGTTGTGAACCTTGTATTGACTTGGTTTGTCACAAAGAAGCACAATTCTTTCATATTACTTAGCACTGTAATTATTCTGCACGTCAAATTTATATTCCAGTGTTATGTTTATGCTCTTACTTTGTTTTGGCAGTTCATCAATCATCTGGTCAATCAGCTTGCGAGGCATCAGTTTCTAAAAATTGCTTGTCATCTGGAAAAGAAAAACATGCTTGGAGCATATTCACTGCTTAAAGTTATTGAGTCGGAGCTTCAGGAATATCTATCAGCAACCAAAGGCCGAGTGGTACTGCACTCTTAATGTCTGGGGGGAGTGTGTGTGTTTTGACCCTTGGTATTTTTGGTGTTAAGAGAGATACCTGTGCCTATTACTTAGGACATCTCTCTTTATGCAATTTTCAGTTGTAGTCCTTGATATACATGTATGATGCATCTATTCGTATTGCCTACAAAAGTTTGGAAAATGGCATAGGAAATGATTATTGGTAGTACTTTTATTTGGTTAAGGATCAATGAGCCCCCTACAATTGCACCTCTGGGAATTTACTATGAGAAAATGTACAGCACATGGGTTCTTCTACCACCCGACTAACTCTGGCATATGAGGTCAACATATCCCACAGACACCTGGCAATTACCTAGCTTATGTTTCATTTCATTTTCAAAGTACTAGTGCTAGTTTTTGCATTACCCTAGTTTTGATTCTGCTTAAGTGCTTCACATCAGTTTGAAACCTACTTTTTATCCCTTTTTCCTTTTTTGAATCAAACTATTGTACAGGGTCGTTGCCTTGCACTGATTGAAGGTGCATCTGATATACAAGAACAAGGAGCAGTGGATGATCGAGATACCTTTCTGCATGGTGTTAGAGATCTTCTAAGTATCCATTCAAGTAATGAACTTAAAAATTTTCTATTAAACAAATTCTTTTTGATAGTTATAGCATTATTTTTGAGATTTTCTATGAATATTGGAATTTGAATTTTTTTCTGCTCTTACTATTTTTTGTAGATGCTCAAGCTGGACTGTCAACATATGTATCAGCTCCAGGGATTGTTCAGCAGATATCTGGCCTTCATTCAGACTTGATGACTCTTCAGTCTGATCTTGAGAATTCTCTTCCAGGGGACAGAGATAGATGTATCAATGAGCTGTGAGTTATTTGAAGATTAAATTGTTCCTCTCACTATCACTATGGTCTTAAAGATTAAATTGTTCCTCTCACCATCACTATGGTCTTATATTGTATTTATTCTACCTCATAATGAATGCTAACCTAGCCATGTGATAAGTTAAAAAAAAGAAAAGGTAGAAAGGGCAGTCGAAATAAAAGATACTTTACCCTAGCATACAGACCCAGCCTGGCATTTTGTATTTCTTTTGTTTAAAAATTGCACAATGTAGTAGTTACAGTCAAGTGTCAAAACTCTAGTCAGACTTTGTTTAGGGGAAAAACATAGAAACTTTTATTTTTATGTGGCATGACTGAACAATTTTCTCGAGTATTTATGATTTTGACCGATCCTTGTGCCTCAAAAAAAGCTGCTAGTATCATCTCTTGTGCTACGTAGTCTTGTTGAGCATCTTTTATAGTTTCTTGCAAATATCTGATGTTTTTTCTGTCTACTCATCTTAGGTGCACTCTTATTCAAAGTTTGCAGCAATTACTGTTTGCATCATCAACAACTGCACAACCAATCCTGACACCTCGGGTAGGATCTTCATTATCACAGCACGCATCTTTATTGTTTTCTGTGTTACTGCTTTCTAAAACTCCACGATAATTTTTAATATGGAGATTATGTTTTGTGATGATATTTGGGTGATAACATGTCAGCACCCAATAAAATACATTTGATCAAGTAGCATCAGTTAATAGCCAGAAACATTAGATGATGAAGGTCGTCCAGTAATTGGTGTATCAGGAAATCTGAAAACCAAATCTCTGTTGTAATTAAGAGAGACATGATTGGTCTCTTCACTTTTGACTTTCCCCAATCCGTTGATTCCTCTTCACGGTTTCTTGCTGCTCTGCGAACTCTATGTTTAGTTGGTGAATTGGTGTGTATATGAAATCAAAGTGTTAAAAAGAGAAGATCCCGCTAAGAGTAGTCCATTGAGAAGGATTTTGGGTATTTGCCTCACTTCTTTAAGAACTCTGGAGTATGAGTGATATTGAATTTATTGTCAAGATGTGAATGAAGTGATTATTTTATCATTACAGATCTATGTATGGGCTTAGCTTCTTTTTTGTATCAATGCTGGATCTCATACAGTACCTTTACCAAAGCTCTCATTTCGTGCTTCTTCAATATTCTAACTTTATGGTCCTGTATTATTCAACACCTTTTGAAGCCATTGATGAAAGAGCTGGATGAAATGGAAAAGATCAATGCAAAACTCTCGGCTGCAGTGGAAGAGGTGACACTTGAGCACTGTAAGAAGACTGAGGTAATACTAACTAGACGGACATTTTCACGCTCGTTTGTCTTCTATCATTGGATTTTTATTCATTTTGCAATATTTGTTGTGCTTGCAGATTATTAAACACCATTCTCAGGAGGTTGGGCTTCAAAGGCGGGTATATGTCGACTTCTTTTGCAATCCTGAGCGTTTGAGGAGTCAAGTTCGTGAATTGACTGCTCGCGTCAGAGCCATGCAAGTCTCTTAATCCCATTCCCACGGCAAAGAGTAACTACATATCAATGAACCACTCTATATATATGTATTTAGATCGTGTTTTCTTAAAGGAAAGCTACGAGCAACTCCAAGTTCAGTTCAGTGACACTCTTCTGGATGCTTAGGCTTTTATTGAATGAAAAACTCAATATCAAATTGGTTGGTTGAATCAAAGAATTTGCAAGAATTTAGTGTAAATATAAAGCAGAACATTTGTGTGAAAAGTCCGCTTTCCTACTTTAATAGATTTTTCTAAAAAGTCTTAGAAAAAAGGTGCTAAAATGCTTACAATATGAACATTTTTTTTAGCACTTTATGTAATTACTTTCCTACTTCAAAAAGAAAAGTATTTTCTAAATAAAGTTTGTCTTCATCGTCCTTTCTAACTCTAAATAAAGTACTTCACTCACATCACTATCTAAGCGTAAAAATATGCAAATCCTTTGATGTGAAAATTGACTTGTAATAAATATAGGTTTCCACATTCCACTACTACTTGAGAATGTGATATACTTTCTCTTATAAGCTCGAGTGAGGAGTGGACCACAAAACTAATATATATAAATATCATCCACTAATAAACCAATAATCATATGATGGATGTACCCATTATTGCAATTGTTCAATGTAAACTAATGCCTAATTATTCTCCAAAGATTTTTGTTTTTTTGTATTGAGTGATTAATTAACAACAAAAGAAATTTGAGGTGGATATTATATGTTATTAAATAGTGTTCATATTTTGTGATCTATTTTTAATTTGACATGGAAGATTACAGACAAATTATTATATGTTCTATAAATACCATATTAAAAAATCACATAAATTAATGAAAATTTTAGCCCAATTCCAAACACACTATTAGATTTCTCAAAATTCACATAAATTAAGGTGAATTATGAGACAATTCTCAATAATTAAAAAATATATATTTACTCTCGCAAATATTTAAAAAGATTAAAACATTTTTTCAAAATGAGATGATATTATTAAAATCTATTAATCCCAAGCAACAAGCAACAAGCAACCACATTAATATTTTTTTCACATCGTCTCCTTTGAAGATTGAAATTAATAAATGTTTCCTGATCTTCTGACAAATAATCAGAAATCAGATTGTGGGCATCATTCATCAATTACAGAAAGTTCTTCAGGACCACCTATCCCTATTATATATTACCAATACCAATGAATTACTCCCCCACCACTTGCATTAAATTTAAGTGGGTCACTCTCTGAATATAACTATCTGTTTATAACTAATCATTTTTTTAAAAAATTGATATGCTTACACACACACACACACATATATATATACACACTATTATATATGTACAAGGTAGGGTTCAGAAGAAGTTTATATAAATATTATTATAACATTATTCAATGATTTAATGTTAGATTTAAGCAATTTTAAATCAACCCACAAGATTATAAGGAATATGCGATTGAATAATTATTATTATAACATAGTTATATAAACACTATTATAAATTTGTTCGTTTAAATTTGACTGATTTTTACCTTTTAATTATTAAAAAATAAAATTGCTAAAAATATCTGTATTTTTAAAATGTTGATTTAAGCAGGCTGCTGCTCTGCATGAAGCTCATGATAATGCTCAGTTATCAGAAACAGAGACATAGCTCTGCCTCTGCTCTGTTAAGGGGTGTTTACAGTTAAAAAGATGTGCATAAAACTCCCAACACTGATCTCATACACACAGCAGTCACAGTCACTGTTAAAAACCCTCCAAAAGCTTTCACAAATTTGCCATAAAATTTTTCATCCTTCATTTTGGGATTTTTTTATATTACTAATGATGTATTCTTAAAGCTACAATGCCTTTCTTAAACAAAAATTTATGTGTTTTAAGTTACAAATAGTCATCCCACTTTTGGCTAAATGGGTTTAGCCAAAGGCATATTTTTATAGGATGTGTTATTTTAGATATAGTTTTTTATCTTTTATATGAGATTTCTTATTGTAAATATAAGTAGATATTTCTCTAATATAAAAGTAGAAATCATAAAAATGTAGTCAGATGTCGCTCTAATTTGAGGCTAGAAACTGTACTACTTATGCAGTAGATATTTGAATGCATAAGCAAATGTCTCTTAATTTGACATATATATGCTTTCATTTTGAAATCAGAAATCATACTATTTATACTTATCAATTTAAAGTGAGTTATAAATGCAGTACCTCAATTTTTAGTGGAATTTTTATTGTACATATTGACAAAAAGAAAAAAGAAAAAGTTGCAAATTATAAATTTGACAAATTGCCCAATATTGGTGCCAACATAATAAAGACCTAAACCCATTGATTTGAGAGATGGGGTTTCTTATCTTATCTTTACAGCAAAACTTATTCAAGCCTTTAGTGGAAGAGAATTGAGTGTTCCACTCCATTCACCTCAAAATGTAAAATCCACATTGATTTTTACAAATTCATAGTCAAAGCCATGCGTTCATGTAGGGGGAGGCAATTTTCTTTTTTAGTGTCTTGCTTTTGGTAAACTAACACAATCAATGTAAACTTGAAAACATAAGACAACAATAATCACTTTATTTTACCCACAAAATTTGAAAACAAAAAACAAAAACAGCAGTAAAAAGTGGCTTCGGAAATTGTTTAGATTCTCTCATTTTTCACCCAATAAATGCCATTGAAACGACACCACCCACCACCACCACCACTACCATTATTACTACAAGCACCCAAAATTTTTCAATAACTCCACAGGATATTATTAGTAAAGACAAGAGTATTGCCTCTAAATAGCATAAGCAACAGATGTAGTATTGTATTGATTGACTATATCACCATTTTGGATTCTGGCATCATTTCACATTTTCACTTATTTCAACACCTGAATCCCACTTTCAAGTCTTGCTTTTTCAATCTGACAATATCATAAAAAGTTTTCAATTCTGCAATCAAAATTTTCAACCAATCTGAGGGAAAAATAGTACAATTCAGAATTTCTGGCTAATTTTCCTTTTTCTTTTTTCCTGCACACAAGAAAAATGCTGTTTCTCGATCCCCATTCATACCATGCCTATGGATTTACCAAGACAAGTTCCATACCTCTGAATTTTGATTTTATCCTGGAGCTACTTTAGCTTGATGGTAAACTCACCTTCCTAATTACCGGTTTTAGACATTTTACCATAGCTCGAGAATCGAACCCAAAAACCTGTTCCAACAAGCTAAAGAACTGACGATGCAGATAATTCCTCGGAGATTAGTAGTACATTTGCTTCCAATCTTCTGTCCCTTTACCACCAACTTTAAGCATAGAATTCAGAGATAAAAGTTGTTTTAACTGATGCCCTTTTGGCTCATCATCTCCAACTTTAGTTTAATCTTTTTTTGAACTGTACAAAATTGTCTCATATTGTGACTAGCAGTAGAGGATAAAGTGCAATGTAAAGGATGTGATATGACAGAGAAGAAAGATTCTTTGCATACATCACCGGCAAACATAAATGCCCCACCAATACCACTACCACTACCACTACCACTACGAGCTACACAATCAGCCAATCACTCCTGAGTCACACATTCAAATACAGCTAGAATAAGGAGTGGGTTCATGAACTGTATTGCTTCTGATCACAGCAAAATGGGCAGCAACAGCAGCAGCATCATCAAAAAAGATAGATGATGAAATTGTTGCATTTCTTCACATGTCAAAGAGGCCAAAATTTCTGTATGCATTTATAATAAACATAGTAAATTATAATGAAAAAGACAAAATCGTGAAGAGGGGAAAAAGGGTCATGTTTATTCCATAGAGTTTTTTCTCAAAGTTCCATCAGTACAAGTATAGACATAGATGAGAAGGAGAATACAGTACAAGAAAATAAAAAAGGAAAAAAAAAGACTAGTAATTTCTGTACCAGATAGACTGACCTGACCGAATTGACTGAAACCTAACCCTAAACCCTGTTTTCCCTTCTCTTTTTCCCATGATATGTTAGACAAAGGACTTTTGGTTTGTATTTGTTGTGTAACTCATAACCCCTGTTATGTTACAGACCATTAGTCTACACATATCTTTGACAGTCCTACTCCTTTTCTTTACAAGTAAAATAAGGATGATGGAAAATGGAAATAACACCATCATCGTTAGAACTAAAACTAATTCCTGCATGCTACTCCAGTAAATCCTAAGCTCAAGATCAACCAACAATTTGCAGGAAAAATATTTATGTCCTCTAAGGGTGGTCAACTTTCTTCCATTCGAAATGCCCTGGGAGTGGCTTATCATTCACAGGATCATAGTTGTACCTGTAAACAAATCACAATCTTATATCAGCTAACATGGATGCAAATGAACTTTAGTTTGAATATGACACAGTGCAATCCAAAAATTTCTGACACATAGCTAAGGGAAGCCATATCAGTGAATGTTGTATACTTCTCTATAAATTGTCTTCGCTGCTCTTCTTCTGCATCAGCAAAGAACTGATCCATTTCATGTGCTGTTGGGATGTGTCTGCTTGCTGAACTCCGTGCTCTCCTGTTCTCCATTGAGCTGGTAGGCCTGTTACTGGAACCTGGGGTCCTTATGGTCTCTGGGTCCCTTATCAAGCTGCATGGAGTGGACTCCCTAGTGCTCCTGTCACAATAGAATTGATAAACTTTTGAAATGCTATAGTAACGAATTTAAGCTGACAAAAACCATGGGTGCAAAAGTAAAACATTGACTACAGTACATGATTTTGCATTAAAAAAACTATTATCATCCATATCAAAAACATTTAATACCAAGAGTATGTGAATATAATAAAAAAGAAATCAAGCATGAATGTTGACACAACATAATCCAAAGTTAAACCACAAAAGACATTTGCTATTCATCTTTCCTTCCGATCTTCTGAAGCAATCATTCATGAGAGTTAGATCTACATACATTTTCACAAAAAGAAACAGTGTTCTATAAAAAAGGCAGAGACCTTTTCTTAAGCATACTATACATCAATCACAGACACAATCAACTTCATATACCAAACTAAGATCTTCTGCTTTCCACCTTTAAATACTTCACTCACAAATATTTTAGCAAATAAGAATGTAAATCAAAAAGACCAAACCAAAGACTTTCTCACAAGATAACCTTAGCCTCAGCACTCTTACCCACAAAGAGGACCACCATGCACAACAACACAGTTATATGTTAGAAAGTTAAAAAGGCATCTGGTGAGGGAAAAAGAACAAAAAAGTTTTATTCTTTTCAAATAGAATAATGCAATGGTATCCATGTCTAGAAACATCTACACTAAAGGACATACCATGTATATATTTTACTTTGAAGCTCATATAATTCTAACCACCCAAATTCTAGAAACATGTGAAACATCAGGTTCAAGAAAAATGCATTCAGGCCGATCAATCATATATAAACAAAACAAAAAGCTGTGAACGACAGTAGAAGGCTGATAATGATATTTTTTGTTCTCATAACAATGGTTTTCTCACAAGAAGGAATGACATACTAAACTGTGAAATCATATAAAAACCCAGCTTCGTATTAGTAATAAAAGAACACAAATGAAATTGATCTATGTCTGCTATTGGTTAGTTAAGGACAAAAACAAGTAGATATTAAATTACACAATTTGCAAATGAGAACACTTTCCTAACGGTAGTGATAACAATTTTACTTCACGGGAAAGATTCCCGGGATAACATTACAGCATTTTCGAACAAATTCATCGCGAGTACAGGGCGACAACTAAGATACAAAGAAGAAAGCAAAAGCAAACTATTAAAACAAACAATTCTTCAGTAAGACATACACATGTACATATATTCCAGCATATATATGTAAATATATATAAATCCCCAAAATGAAAAGCAGGCAAGTTAAGCAAGGAGTTTAAAGGCTCAACATACAAGGTTTTCGTTTTGTCATCATAAACTACAAAAGCCCCGTGATTCTGAATTTCAGTTTTTTGTTTTGCTTTTTTTCCTTTTCTTTCATGTTTACTCCAACTGAAAGTGGTTTTTTTACTAAAAAAATCTTGCAGAAAACTGGGTTAACTAAAGCAGAAAGTGAAAAAAAAAATTACATCTTTTCTGTTATCCTATATTTTTCTGGCAACCAGACAAGATGGCAACGTCCTTGAGCAACCATTAAGGCAAACCAAATTAAAAAAGCAAATTTCTAAGCAGTAAGGAACAGAAACAAATTCAGGCAAAATCCTTTAAAAATGATTCAAGGAACGAAGCTTCAATCATTTGAATTTCTCCTATTTCCCCTTCTGAGTCGAGCGCCTTTGGAAACCCGTACAAAGAGAAATAAAGAACCCAGAAACCATCAAAAACAATGAAGATAAATTCAATGTTCTTTCATTCAAGTACCCCTTTTCCCTCGATTTTTCCCAGTAACCAAACAAACTCAACGCACTATCACTCAAAAAAACTCAAAATCAAAGCTTCAATCATTCAAAATCTACCCTTTCCCTCCATTTTCCTAGCAACCAATCACACTCAAAAAGTTATTTAGTAATAACAGGTTCAGGCAATCCGCTTTCCCCAATTTTTCCTTTACTTTCTTACCAACAACAAACACAAAACCCAAACACTTAAAAGAATCAATAGAAAAAAAAAAGAGTCGTAAAAAACCAAAAACCCAGAAAACCCAAATAATTAATCTAAGACCCACCTCAAAAAATAAAAATTTAAATTTAAAACCCAAAAACAAGAAATATAAGAAAAACAACTCAAACAATCACCCAAAAGAAAAATTTAAGAAAAGGAAAAGCAAAAAAAAAAACCCACCTTTCTCTTCCTTCACTTTCCAAAACATTTTCTCCAAATGAAGCTTCAATACCCAAATCATTGTCGTTATCCTCTTGAACAATTTCCTTCTTTTTACCATTATCACTATTCTCCTTCTGACCCGACTCACGAGGCCCAGAATCCGCCGAAGCCATCTTCACACGTGCCCTCGAATTAGCATTCGAATTCTGGGCGTCTTTCTCTTTGGCAGCGGCGTTTCCCTGTCTCGTCCTCCTCGAAGACTCGTTAACGAGAACCGGCGGTTTCTCGAGTCGGCGACTTCGCAGCTGGAGATAGGACCCACCACCAGGGGCAGGAGCAGGTTGTGATTTTTGTTGGAGACGTTGGAGGGCTAGGGTTCTGGCACGGGTACGAACGCCCAGAGAGGACTGTGTAACATCCATAACGGCAACCTCGCCGGCCGTTTTGGCCTTCCTCATGTATTTGCCCATCAAGCTAACAGCTACCTCAGCTAAAGCTAAGAACTAAACTTTCATGGACAGGCAGAAAGAGAGAGAGAGAGACAGACAGACAGAAAGAGAGAGGGAAGAGAAAAGAAAGAAGGCTGTGTTTGTGTGCGTATTTGCAGAGCGAGCAAGAGAGAGAGAGAGAGAGAGAGAGACAGAGTTGCAAAATGGAAAATAAATAAATAAAAATTGGTAGGGTTGGGTTTTTCAGTGGGCTACTATTCTATTCTGTACTTCCCCTTTTATTTTCTCATCTCGTTCAATTTGTCTTTCCATTTTCCCGTCTTCTCATTTTCTCTCTAATTTCCATTTTCTTTTTCTCCTTCTAGTAGTTTTCATTATTTCAGTTACTTCTACTTAAATAATAATAATTATAAAAAAATAATTAAAAAATGAACAAGTGACTTCTAATTTTAATATAAATAATACCTGAGTTTTAAAATTAACAGTTATTATTATTAATTCTTTAATTTTCTAATTTGTTCTATTAAAGTAAATAAAAAATCAAGTAATGGTTCATTTCAAATAAAAACTATTGTTTTTTAAAATATAGATAAATTTACTTATAAAAATCTAGTTTTCACCATAGGATTTAATCAAATTGCAAATATTATTGCTAGTTATTGTATTAAAAAGAAAACCTCATTTCAACGATAGGTTTTAGTATTTTTTTAATTAATTTAAAGAAATTGAAGAATTTCAGAACCACTTCACATTTAATATCTTATATTATTTGTTGTTGAATAGTTCATTTATGCGACTACTTCATTGGTTGACTTGATATGAATTGTCTATTTGTAAATTTATCTTAGCATGAATTTTGCTTTTAATTTTCAATTAGTTAGTGAATAAGTATCTCAATTTGTACATGAGTATGTTGTTTTTTAAAAAGAAAAATATATTATAATCTCACATACAAAATACTAAATTCTTATCTCATATTATTACTCGAACTTAGATGGTGCTGAAGTATCAAGCATACCTCAGATCACTTGAGTTTTGTCCAGAAGATGCACAAAAGTATGTTATTTAACTTCATAATCATACTCATAATTCATAAACTTACAAAATATCTAATGAATATAAATAAAAATAATATAAAAATTATTCTATTCTATTGTACTTTTCTTAATTCAATAAAAATATGATATCACGAGTAATTAAACTTAAAATATCAATTTATCATTTATAAATTGCACTTATTATGTAAATGTTTAGGTAATTATATTTTAGAGATTGATTTTTATCTTAAATTTGCAATCTCAACAAATCTCTTGGTTAGTCAATATTAGGCAAAAAATTTAATTTTGTGATAATATATAGTATTGTTGTCATAATAATAGATTCATTTGTTATAAGTCTTGAGCAAAGTTGAATTATCTTGAATTACAATAATAATTTTGTAACAAATTATCAACAAAAGCAACATTTGCGTCCAATTTTTTCACCTAAAATATTGATTAACATGAAATATATTGACTTTATAACTTAATTATAAAGCTCTATGATATATCATTTTTATGTTTAGGTCACCAACAATATGTATAATCTACCCATATATATTCTTTTAAATTAAAACTGTAATTTTACTTTTAGGTATTGTTGATTTTTTCTATCTGAACATTACTGAAATTGAAATTTGATCTAACTTATATGTTTTGTTAGTTTAAATACTTTAATATAAATATTAGATTTTTTATTTTTATAAAAATATCTTAAACTGATATATTGACATAAATGTCCTAAAAAAACTTAAATTAATATATTAAGTCGTTGACATAAATAAATGTTAAATAATAAACTAAGAGTATTATTGATAAATAAAATATTTAATTTATTCAGACACTTAATTATTTAGATTTAGTTAAATTTTTTAATTTAAATATATTTAGACATTTCTAACAACTTTTCATATATAAATTAAAAAACAAATTACCTCTTAAACATGATCTGAATAGTTTTATTCAAACTCTAGTTCAAATAGACACCTAGATTATACTAAAATTTCTTGGAGACATAAATTAAAGGGACCAATTAACTTGTGCTTTAAAACAAAAAAAAAAAAGAATTTGTGCTTCTTACCTTTAAGTCAAAACATCTTTAAATAGATTAGTAAGATAAAATATGAAATCATTCAAAAAATAAAATTAAAACTATCAAATTATTATATGATTAAGTATCACATTGTTACGTGATTAGCTAAAAGAAAATGTCATGATTTTATATTGAATAAAAAAAAAAGATATAGATCTTAAATTATAAAAAAAGAAGG
This sequence comes from Melia azedarach, assembly GCA_028052125.1. NCBI lineage: Eukaryota > Viridiplantae > Streptophyta > Magnoliopsida > Sapindales > Meliaceae > Melia > Melia azedarach. The sequence goes on along the minus strand of CM051396.1, from coordinate 6,091,863 downwards.
ATTGTTTTATCGCGTATATATCGTAGTTATAATGAAAATACTAAATATAGTACTTTCCAATAAATTGTTTCATAATTAATTTCAAATAAATTCTTTGTGATGTATATAGATTTCATCTCTTAATTATGAGTTTAAATTATTGATTATATATCATCAATAAGTTTTTTATTAAAAAAAACTTAAAAGGGTTTGTTTCATAACGAATATATAACCTATGCATAAATCAAATTTATGATATAAAATCTAAAATCAAACAAATATTACAATAAATTCAATTTGCCAAATTTTTTTATTATTTACAAAATAATTATTCATAACAAATACATATGTAAGATAAAATCTAAAATCCATGAAAAAAGTGAATCAAATTTATTGAAAAATTAAAATCAACCTGAATTAACTAACTAATTTGATCAGCTCAATTTGATTTTTGAAGCTTTGCATGTCTCCAATTACTTCAAAAATATTAAAATATATTTTTTAGAGCAAAATTATTAGATCACTGTATTTAACAAAACTAATTTTCTGATATATTTTAAAACTTCAATATACAATTCTTTTTTGTTTGTTACTATTGAAAAAGTACTCAATCTTACAGTATTATTATCTTATAGTGAGTGTATTTTTATAATCATTATGTAAGATCCAAGTATCTTGAATTATTTATAGGAGTAATTGTATAAAGGGATATTGTTACTTTCCCCCCTGACTTTTGGGAAAACGGCTCTTACCCCCCTGTGTTCACAACCAATCTAAAAAACCCCCCTGATTTCTTAAGAAAAGCAAGATACCCCCCTACTGTTATTATTCCGTTAAAAATCCGTTAAGTTGAAGGTCATTTTAGTAATTTATATTAAAAATATAATAAACATACAAATGCACGGGATCACCGTTACTATTAAATTAAATTTTTTTATCCTTTTATCCTTTTAGTACCTAAAGTTTGATTAAATAACTTTTTAAGTCCAAAATTTTTAAACTATTCTTAAAATTTTTAATTTTATATACAATATTTATTATATCCTTATACTTAATATTTATTATTTTATTTATATTTTAAATATATATTATTTAAATTATAATATAATTATAAATATTTATAATACATATGTTGTAAAATAAATAGATTTATAAATTTATATTTTATTAATAAATTAATATTTATTTGTATTTTATTTGTATTTAATTTTAGTAATTACAAATATGAAATTAGTTATTATTTAAGTTCTTATAATTAATTACAATAAAATTATTTTGTTAATATATTATTAAAATAAAATTGTTATTTATTCATTAATATATTTTTAACATATATAAAATACAAATATAAAATAATTAGAATATTTATTTATTAATCTATTTTATATAAATATATTATATTTGATCAAATTTATAAATTTATTAGTTATTTTTAACAAATATTAAGTATAAGAGTATAATGAATGTTGTATATAAAATTAAAAATTTTAAGAATAATTTAAAAATTTTAGACTTATGAAGTTATTTAATCAAACTTTAGGTACTAAAAGGATAAAAGAATAAAAGAATTTTAATTTAATAGTAATGGTGGTCCCGCGCATTTGTATGTTTATTATATTTTAATATAAATTACTAAAATGACCTTCAACTTAACGGATTTTTAACGGAATAATAACAGTAGGGGGGTATCTTGCTTTTTTTAAGAAGTCAGGGGGTTTTTTTAGATTGGTTGTGAACACAGGGGGGTAAGAGCCGTTTCCCCAAAAGCCAGGGGGAAAGTAACAATGTCCCTTGTATAAAAGGTTATCAATACAAACAACACTTTGTCCTAGTGTTTTAATAATATTTAATATAGAATGACTTTACATCTTAGTTTCAAAGTTAAATAAATTATTAAGTATACAAAGGTTTATTAACAAAAAAAAATTATGTTCGAATAACTATTAAAGTTACTCTCCATATTTTATAAGTCAATTGTATTTGAATTAAGAATATGTATAAAAATATAAAACTGATTATCTATCTCTAAAAGTAAATATCTTACTCATAAATTATTTTAAATCAAATAGTATAATTTAATTGACACTTCTTTGAAATTTAGCCAAACTACCAAACACCATTAATATTTATTAGGATTAGGCTTGTTTGGAATACCATTTTCATTTTCATATTTTCTAAATTATCTTCCAAGAAGGCATAATCAAAGATGCCATATATATAACTCCATCTAACAAATTAAACTTTTGCAGTGCATAAGAGCCAATTTATATTTTGAATTTCAAAACAATATATATATACACACACACACACACAACAATATATTCTTATCTTTATAAAATTTGTAATGTTATTCAATCCTATTTATATTTTGAATTATGATCCTTTTCAAATATGAATTTAATCTATACCATCTTTCTTAAGGATTTTTTTTTATATTTATATATTGGCATGGTCTCTACATTTATTATATTTTTATATATTAAACAACAGCTACAAGTGTTAAAGATAACTCATATAAAAATTTATGTTGAAAGAAAATCTTAGTCATTATCATCATAAAAATATTTTAATAAAAAATATTTAAATTTTGTTTAATAAGCTTCTTATATGAATATGAACATAGTGAAAATAACTTAAGGTTGTGTCCAACACTAAAGTGGGTAATACTTCTTGGTGGCCACAACATAAAAATCAACTTCAACAACTGATGCCGTTTGTGGGAATCTCATATCAATATCCAAAAAACGTACACAAAAAATAATGATCAAGTTAACCTCGACTAAGAGGCTGTGAAGGTATTTATTATAGAATAATTAGAGTTGAAATTAGTCTGTGGTATATAAAGAAGGAGCTCACCCCTCCTATATTAAGATGGGCTTTTTTAGGATAACATAGTGAGGTCGCACCCATCGCTGAAGTGGACAATATCTTTTAGTGGCCACAGTGAAAAAATCTGCTTTAAAAAACTTAAAAAGAATGAAGACAATCATCTGTCTATCTGTCTAGTACTAATTTATATAGTAATTGTTAATAATCTAATATTGTATCTCATTTAATATAAAAAGTACTTTTTTCTTTCTCTTTTTTAAAAATAACATATATTTCATTTCACTTAACATAATTAAAGTACAATAATCAATTTAGAACTCTTGTTAGTATCAATTTATAGATAATCGTCATTACAATATATAATTTAACAGAATATTAAAACTCACTAAAAGGAAATCCTTAAACAGACATCATCTTTTACCAATTCAAAAAGATAGTTTTCAACATTTCATTCTTTGATGTAATTTAACAAAATTCATCTAGTTACTAAATTTTAATTGCTATCTTACAACAAAAACTTCCTCTAAAGCTCAAAGATTTAAGAAGTTTCACTATCTCTTATGTTGTGTTGTAGGAAGTAAAATTTTTGATAAATATTTACTTAATTTATGTACTTCAATTAATCTAACATCATATTCTGTTTTTGCAACCTTTAATTTTGGATAATTACGATCTATAACAATGTCTATTTAACTTGCAAATAAATCGGTTAAGTATCCCATAAGAATACTTGAAGATATATCTATTCGAGTTAATGATTGTATTTTGTTTATAAATTTTATAGTACCAGATGTTGAAGAGGGAGTTAGACACTCACTAATTGTCATAGAGACACTTTCACAAGTAGTACATGTAAACATACTCAAGTTTCACAATAGATATTGCTTCTAAATCATCTTTCACTACCATATCTAGCTCTTTAACTAATACAACGACGAATATATGCAAAAAGAAAATTTATTACAACATAAAATTTTTTATATTTGAATCTTAAATCTTCAAACCTAAAAGAAAATCACATATTACATATAAAAGCAATAAAAATTTGTCATAACTACTATAAATATAGATTTTGGTGAAAAAAAATCACTATAAACATAGATTTAGATGGTGATATGCTTTTACATAAATAAAGAATAAAAAAAAACAAAGATCTCTACCGAAGACTTTCCCACAAAAAAAGAGGAGATAGAAGATTTTTTTACATGTTGATTCGCTTTGAGAGAGAAAGAGAGAGTTTCTAAAGAGGTTTTTGATAAGAAAATTGAACCTAATAAATTCTAAAAAAAGAAGTCTTTTTTTTATACTGAGATCATTTTTGTTTGGCTAAGTTTCAACTATATTATACATCTTTTTTGGTTTTATTCTCCCAAACATACAAATAAATTCTTTAGGATTAAATGAGATATGAAATCACAATTTGTCTCATATTACTTTATATGCCAATTATTTTTAATATTCCTACTAAGTTAGAAAATAATAAAAGTAATATTTAGCTATTGTTCAAATAATAAAATCATATAAAATATTTTTAAAATAAAAAAAGTTCTTTATGCAAATATAATTTTTTTAGTGACTCGTTATTCTATTCTAAACTATTTAAAATTGTCATTTATCCAATATATATAATTATATGTTAGTTAAAATTTTATAGTGTAAATTGTAAATAGATTAATCATAATTTTATTACATTGCAAGCTCATTAAAACCATACCAATTATTTCGGTATTTAAAACAATAATTAATTTTAAAAAATGAATATATTATAATTTAAAAAGTGTTAATTAAACCTCCATTTCCTCGCGTTATCGCTTTGCAGGAGAGCAGCTATTCAAATAACTATTTAAGAAATAAAAATACTGATTTATATTTCAAAATTTTTGGGTAATTTTTGTAAATATAAAATATTTTTCTCAATCAATTCAAAAACTCGGTATCTCACGATACGATAAAAACCCGAGTACTTGCATTTACAATTTTAACAGCCGGCCAAGTCATTGGATTCTCTCTATAAGTGGCCGGGTGGAAAGTGCATTTTGATTTTAAGTTTTTTTAATTTCTTCGTACGATAAGCCTTCGGCAGAATCTCACCGCCAAAAGAATCACGTGAAGTGCACGCCCTCGTACACGTGGAAGCATTCAGTTGAAAAGGGGCATGCGTCGGCATATTGCTACGGTTATTTGGCAGGTATTGTTTAGGGCATGAAGAGCGTGTGACCAATTGTTAAAAAGGGCCTTTTGTCCCTTAGTTTCTAGGGCATTACCCCACGCCCTCTCTGTCTATGTATCGCTTTAAATGGGACCATCTAATATTTGGAAAGTCATTTAAATAAGTTTTAGTGACACAAACTTATTTAGGATAATCAATTAATTTAACTATATGTATGGGCATGTGACAATTGCTTCCTTTTAATTGGATTAAATTTTTGGTAAAAGTATTAATTAATAACTTTGGCTCTCTTCAAATTTATTTGAAGAATTTAATTTCATGGTGGTATAAAATTAATTTCTTAGCTAAGCAACTATTTTTAGGAGGTGTTTGGTTTTGTTTTTACAAGGAAAAAAATTTAATTTTTCAAAATAAAATAAGGTAAAAAGAAATTGTTTGATATTGTATTTTATTTGTAATAAAAATGTTATGTTTTTAAAAAAAAATTTTGAGATAGTAATTTTAAAAATGACTTCTAATAATAAGGAATATCTTTTAAATAAAAAATTGGTTGATATAGTATTTTTAAAAATTATTTGTAATAAAAAAGAATATTATTTTTGCAATTATAAAAAAAATTAAATTATTATTTTAAAAAAATATGTAAGAAATTAACTCAAACCCGTCTCTAATTTGGTGTTATACTTTGTCAAAGAAAAATTACATATATATTTTTTAACAAAAATAAGAAATTTTAATGAATAATATAAAAAGATACTTTTGAATTAAAATAATAAAAACTGATTTTTTTATCATAAAAACATCAATTTTATTTTAAATATATTATTAAATAGCCCCCAAATTCGATAAAAACATTAAAAAAAAATAAGCACTTCAAATTAGAATGACAATTTTTGAAACAAAAATTATTCATAACTTAAGGTAATTAAATAAAATATACATTCATCAAATACAGAATTAAATACACAAAAATATAAAAAAAAATAAAAAGAAGAAAGCCCAAAGAAAGATATATCTAATCGTACACAAATAAAGGTGATTTCACATCATATGGTCAATTCAATCCAATTCATGTATTTGGAATCATAAGCTAAAATTTGAAAAAACATATCTCCAAACCTTTTATCTTCTTCTTTTCCACTTTCATGAAATTCCATTTGCTACCAAACAAACGATTAATGAAAAAGGTTATTAAAAGTTTTTTTAATTAGGAGTCTACTTAAAATTATTTCAATTTTTTTAATTTTATTATTATTTGTATTTTTTAAATATATTTTTCGATTTATATGTTATCGTGTGATTCTCATTTATCATTAAATCATCTATTTTGATAAAAAAATTAATCTATGTCATTCGAAGAGATGTTATTATATGCTTAATATAAACTTTATGTAAGTAAATATATTTATGTTTAAATGTATATTTTATTGTTAGGGACTAATCAAATTGATAAACTATTCTTTTATTTTGTAAGTCAATCGAATTTAAATTTAAAAAAAGTAAATTTAAACTTACATGATGTAATAGGTTAAAAATATATTTAAATTTTGTACTCCTTACCTTTTAAAAAATATATATAAATTGAGCATATTAAAATTTTTAGATAGTATAAAAAATATCACAATAATTTATTATTTTCAAACTAATCACGGTATCAAATATTTTATATTTTAAATTAAAATTGTATCCAACTTCATGTATTTTTATTTTTTAAAAAATTAATTTCTAGCTTCTTAATTTTTAAATTTTTTTAAATATTCTATTATTAGACTACTTAATTTTTTAAAAAAAAAATGTAATATATATATATATATAGGGGGGAATAGGGATAGGATCATGTATAGGAATATGCTTCAACAAGAAGGGGAAGGAAATGTGCAAGTTTTGAAAAGGCTTTCCTTCTAACCAAACTCTGTCGTTTTGTAAAATAGAAATGGGAGGAAAATCCACGCGCGGCACTGAAGCGCGTGATAGAAGAGCACGGAAGGGGCGTGTGTGCGTGTTAATGGCACAGCCTGCCTTTCGAGTCGAGAAACAGTTACCGATGTAAAGAAGGAGCCACGTCATCGGTCTTAGGGAATAAGTTTTGCAGGTGGGACCCACATACCTCTCGATACTCTCCCTAATTTCTCCTTAAAACGCCAGAGAATCTACTAGTCCCTGCGGATACCATCATCTACCACAGTAGGCTATAAAGGTGGTTTTTTTTTTTTTTTTTAAAGACAATAGGCTATCATGTATAATAATAATAATAATAATAATTAATTTTAAAATTAATTTATTTCGGTATATATTTTAGAAAAATATTAATGGTGTTAGAGGTAATATCTTAAAAACATATAATTTATATATATATTTAAAATAAATAAAATAAATATTTTTTTATATTTAATTATACTTATATTTAATATAAAAATTTAATTTATTTATCTAATTATAATCTTAATATATATAAATATTATATATATAAAAAAATTAAGATTATAGATAATAAATTAAAATTGTCTGTAATAAATTAATTAAAATTGGGTTCTTTAATTAAATATTATTAATACGATTTACTAATATTAAAAATGTGATAATTTTATCCGAACTGTCAATGTAGTGATATCATAGTGGAGAAACTTTATATAATATATAGGACTAGAACATACATAATTTGAATTCTTATATAAATTTCGTTACTAATTGATGATTCAAACAATGATAATAGATGATCATATGTAGATCAATCTTAATTCTGAGTAATCATAAACTCATGTTTATGTTATTGAGTCTTTTGAGTTACTTGTTAAGGTTTGTTCTAAGAACAAACCCAGCACTTGTTTCTTGGAGATTTAATGGGATAAATAGCTGAAAATGTGATATACAGATATGGAATTATTCATTTCTATTGAAAGTCAGAAAGATGGTTCTCTTAAGTATTAATTCTTGAATTGAACAATTTGAGCGCTCAATTTATAACTGGTTTATAAATTAGTTTTTCAATGGTGAATTAATGAAACTTAAGGATAAAGATGTAATTAGAGAGATAAAACGAAAAATTGACCTAACTCTAATTATGAACCATTTATGAATTGTTGAACTGCATGTAATGATTATATCAATGAACTGCTCAAAATGATTATATCAATGAACTGCTCAAAATTTTCTGAATAAAAAAATATATTTATAATTTTAAGAGTTCAATTCTAGATTTTTAGTGGAATAATATTAGAATTAATAAATTGAATTAATTAAGTAAAGAGTTTAATTAATTATTTAAATTTAATGGAGTTTGAAATTATAAGTCCATAGGTCTCCAATACCACCTTTTAAGATCATAATATTATTTGTATGTTTATAAAGTAGTTTTTTGAAATACTGTTTTAATTTAGATTTAATTAATTAATTAATAAGATATTTTAAGATAAATATCTTTCATTAATATCCAAATAATTTAACTTAAAAAATTAAATAGATAAATTATCATAGAGATATTTATCATTTTTATCGTTTCTTTTAAATACTAATTTTGAATTAATTAGAGTTTCACTTCTACTAAAAATTGTTTTATAAATTTAATTAATAAATAAATATTATTAATTAATTAATTTTGTTTTAATTGAAATTATTTTTTAATTAAAGTAGAAGTTGTATAAAAAAAATATAGATGGTGGAAACCCTAAGAAAAGTTAAAAAAAAAATAGTTTTTTTTCTTTTAACGTGTACTATAGAGAAAAACTAATTTTTCTCTAAAACACCGTTGTATTAGAAAACAAACCCACTATTCTCTTTACGGCTACTGTTAAAAGATTGATTTGGAAGTTATTGGTAAAAGAAAACCTACAACAAAATATTTTAAAAGCATCGAAAGATATTCATATAAATTTTATAACTCTCCTGACTTAAATTTTTCCTGTTTATTTGATAAAAATTTTCAATAAATGCAACAAAAAATAATAATGAAACTTTTTAATAATTCAAGCATTTAATTGGATAGATATATCTCAGAGAAAGTTAGGAGTAGATTTCGTTTAAATTGAATATAAAATTTTATTGAGACATCAAATTTACATGTTTTTCAACTCTTGACTTTTGATCAATTTTTGATTTAATGTTAATAGATTATAAATATAATCTTAATATTAAAAAATATATTTGTGTGATTAGCAGTTAATAAATATAATCTAATAAAAAATAAATGTTATTCTTACATTAATAAAAATATATATCTATTATAACTTTTTTTTAAAAAGTTATGTTTTAACTATAATAATAATAAATCTTGTATAACTTTGCTACTTTATTTTAATAATTTTTTATTTATAGCTATTGATATTTCAATCATTTTTATTGTACTTTGATTTTTCATAATTAATATTTTTGATCTTTTAAGAGTTTTGATAATTCATATTGATTACAAGTAAAATTAATCAAGAAAATATTATAAGTAAAATTTATATATAATTTTGTTTGAATTTAGAATAAGTTTGGAGCATCAAGTATATTCTAAATCCCTCGAATTATGTTTAAAGAATTTAAAACTGTTAGACATAAAAATCAATTTTAAAATTTCAAGATAAACACAATTAATAAAATAGAGTTTTTTTTTTTAAAAAAAAAAATAAGACAGTAAAAATTGCAAAAAAAAAAGAGCTTCACAATAAAACCCAAAAGGGAAAGAAAGGACCCACTGTTCTGAAAAATGAAAAAAAATATATATACATATATATATATATATAAGTATTAAATTTAATTTTTATTGTTTTTAAATTCAAGAATTGAAACTCTTAACTATGGCACGCTCTTCGCTAGTTCACGGACCATGGACACAAGCAAGTTATAATAATATTAAAAATAAGCAATTTTGATTTATTACCATAAAACATTTCAATGAGTAAATGTTATAAATTATTTGTATAATCTATTAATATTATGTTAAAAATTTACTGAGAATTATGAACTTTAATTAGATCTAATCTAATGTTACCAAAAATCTACAATTAATTTGGGAAATTTAACTCTACTTTATTTTTCTTTTAGAGAAAATTTTCTGCATTTTATACTTTGTGAGGAGTTAAATCCCTATTATCTAAATAAAGGATAATGATACTAACTACTTTGATTAAAGAGTGATTAAGAATGATAAAATGTTTTGACGGAGTTATTAACATAACTTAAGATTTAGGAAATATTTGTTACCCTTTTGATTTTAAGTCTAATATCTCATCACCTTCTAACTCTTTTATTAATATCCTTATCACCCCTTTACCGTCTTCTTTGTTAGATAATACTGTGAGTTTTCTGGATCAATTACCCTCATAATTGTCTTAACTTTATATTAACTTTGTAATTAAATATTTAGTTAAAAAATTTTATCAAAAAATAAATTATATTTTTAAATAAATTATTTTCTTTTTAAATAATAATAATTTTAGAGCAATTTTATTAATAAAGAACAAAAAATTATGAAGGAAAAGGAAGTCCCAGAAGGCTTAACAAATCAAGTGAAAAAAAAAACATGAATGATTTAGAAGCTGAAAAACTACAATTTTCTTGGTTATATCAAAATTGCAGTAGAAAAATGCAGAATCAAAGATATTACAATTTTCTAGAAATCAGTACAAATATTCCAAAAAAAAATTTTCAGCCAATTCCCAGTGTTCGACCCAAAACAACAGCCGAAAATAGAGCTAAAAAAGTACCTTTGTTAAACGAAGTAATCCTCAGCATTAACAAATACCTCTATGTTGAGTTTATCACAAATAATAATGTCCCAACAATTCTTGAGTTGAAACTGTTAATTGAACTGAAAAAAAATAAAAATCAAAGTCATATAGGAATCCATCTTCTGTAACCAAAATCATCACATCAAACCCGTATACCCCAATGTTGACTTTATAAAAAATAACAATATCCCGACAATTTTTGAGCTCAATTGGTTAATTGATGGGAAAAAAATAAAACTCGCGTACCAATCTTTCACACCTAAAATCTATGCCTTCTCCGATTATGGCCTGGCCGAGTCAACAAATGTGTATTAGCAAAATACAAGCTGACTGTTATGGGCCTAGTGGAGCAATCCGTGCGGCATCCTCGTAGACCCCCAATATCGAGGGTAAGCCTTGATGCGCGTCATGTATCTAACTAATTTCGACTTGCCAAGGCTTCATCAGGAGGACGGCTTCAGTCTCCAACCAGTTTGGACATAGGTGGTCTAGGTCTCCTCTACATAATAGCCTTTAAAATTAAAGTCGACATTATACTATGAAACATCAATGTGCTTGAGTTGTCACACCCTAGCACACCCAGTTAGTACGGAAGTCACGTGTCGTGACATTTTTTCCCACGAAAATAGTGCACGTCCTTGTACACGCAGCCATCTTAAAATATTTCGCCAACTCAATTGGTAGACCATCGAGGTCCTACCCTACATACTGCTCCACTTCAACACGTCCATCTCCCCGTAAGCTAGAGAGACTCTCATCCTCGAGAACACTATTGCGTCACGTTGTGCGGACACGCTTGGCGTAGATGCGGTTCTACTTGGTTGTCATTCCATCCACTATACTTATCTCCCCTCAGGGAGACCTTTACCGTGGGACACACCTATCGTGCGAGCATGCCTACATCTAGGCAACGTGGTGAGGGGTCATATAGTAGACACCTCGCTTTACCTCGCCCAATAAAACTGGTTATTATCTTCGGCTTTCTTGGGGAGTTCTAAAAACGTTACGAGATATTGCGAAAATTCTTGTTCCTGCTCTGATACTATTTGTCACTGGCCCAGTGGAGCGACTCGTGCAACACCCTCTTAGACCTCTAATATCGAGGGTAAGCCTTAATGCGCATCATGTATCTAACTGGTTTTGGCCTGCCAAGGCCGCATCAGAAGGACGGCTTTAGTCCCCAACCAGTTCAGGGCAGAGGTGGTCTAGGTCCCTATATATGATAGCCTTTAAGACTGAATCCGACGTTGCACTATAAAATATCAATGTGCTTGAGTTATCATACCCTAGTACACCCAGCTAGTACGCGGAGTCATGTGCCGTGACATGACGCTATACTTCATATGGTTGGTTACAAACTGATGATATCGAAGGCATCAGCGCGGTCACTACAAACAGTGACCATAAGAGTTGTGTCGGTAGAATAAGAAGAAGAAAGGGCATCATGACTGCCCATAAAGGTTGTGTCGACAAAATAAGAAGAAGAAGAAGGGACGACATCATCAATCGAGGTGTATGTTTCGCATAATAGTTACGATAATAAGTTACGAAAAAGGAAGTAGAATGTGGGATTAGGTTATTATACAGATAAGGAGGGGAAAATGATGAGGATTGATGGTGGAGGCTACGACTATTGTTGTCAGTGAGAACGATGAGATTAGATGGATGGGTGGAGGGGGGTGGCATGAAGGTGGAAGAGGTGACGACATGAGAGTAGGCATGTTAGATTCAAACTTAGGGTTAGGAAAAATATTTTTAATTTTTTTAATATTGAAAAATTATATGTAATATAATTTATTAAAATATTATTATTTAAAATTAATACTTTTACAAATAAAGATAAAGTACACAATTACCCTTATACAATAATATTTAATTATAATGAAAGTAATGGTAAGGCAGCGATGAGGTATTGATAAAAAATTAGGGTGCTATAGGATATTAAGCTTTAAATGAAAGGGATAACATATATTCTCGCCTTAAGATTCTTCTTTTTATAAAAGGATAATAAACAAAGTGCAAAAGAATTAAAATTGCCAGAAAATAACTTAGGATAAATATTATTGTCAAATAACACATGTAATAGTACAACGTTGAATAATCGCTGGTAATTAACTAGTAATAAGTATTCATTTTCTTTTTCAAGTAAAAAGAACAATTTTTTTTTGTTAATATTAGAGTAGATTTTTCTTAAATAAGTATAGATTTCATTTATATTAGACAACAAGCACAGATAAATTTTTACGGACAAAAAAGATTTTACTTTTTCACATTAATTTTTATAATATATATATTTTTAAATAGAGACATTTTATCCAAATTAAATATAAACTTTTATATAGAACACTAGACTAGTACACATACTTATACTTTAAGATTATTATAGATAAAATTTTATGGACGAAAAGAAATTTAATTTTTCACGATAATTTTGAGTAAACTTTTCTTAAATAGAGACAAATTTTGTTCTAATGACAAAATTTTACACATTGCGTTACATTAGCACATATCTCCAAACTTCAAGACTGCCTAAGATTTATCAATAAACCATCACTTTTGATGGTTGTTAATTAGAAATTAAATAATCTAAAAATAATTATAAAAATATGACACTTATAATAAAAAATAATGAATAAATGAATCTTAAGATTTTATTTAAAAAAATAAAAAAATGAATTTGAATATTCAAATGGTTTGCTTAGATAACACGTAAGGAGAGGCATACATATTTTTCACGATGGTAAGGTGTTAGCATTTTGAGGAAAACGGAGCAAATTTTGCGATAAAAAATAAAATAAAATAAACGTGAGAAATGAGAAGACCAAGAACATCACCATCACCATCACCATCACCATCACCATCACCATCACCATCACGCATGTGTCTGTGTTTGGTTTGATAAATGTTGTTTTATTTACTAATCCCGATTTTGATGTTATTATTATTACTATTAATTAATTAATTAATTAATAGTAATAACAATAGTAAAGTGCTGAGTCAGCTCACGAGGTTCATACGTCTTCGTACAACTCATAAGCATTTCCACCCCTATTAAACCAAAAATAAGGAAAGCGTGATATGACGTAAGTGCCTAACCTTTCCTTTCTTTCTGATAGATAAGACGCCATTTATTCATATTTATAGACCTTTTTTTAATTAATAAATAAAAAGAATATTTTCGAAATCAATTAAAAAACTTATTTGAATGAAAATAAATAAATGTACTGATGTACGCTTATTTTTAATTAAAATTATTGGTTTATTTTTTAAAATTGTTAATTAAAAAAAAATTTAATAAGATGCATTTATGATATTTCTAATTGAAAGTATTATTTTTAAAAATTTATTAATTAAAAATATAATTAATGAGATCCATGCTCCAAATAAATGAGTAGGATTAATAATTTTTTTACATTAATTATATATTAATTATATAATAAAATATAATTTTAATAATTAAATATGTTTAGATTTAATAATTTATAATTAATATAAAAAAAGCGATCCTTCAATTATATATATATAAGAGTAAGATTAAGAGTTTTTTTTTTACATAATTTTTTATAGACACATTTAACGGTTAAAATTATATCTGACCATATAATTAATATATTTATAATTAATACATATATCAGAATAATCTCAACTGTTAAATATATTTAGATAAAATAACTTACATTTTATATAAAAAATTGTATAAAAATAAGTTCTTAATCTTATCCCACATATATATATATATATATATATATATAAACTAATTTTTTAACCTATTTGCAATAATTAAAATGTAATCCCATTTGAATTTGCTTTCGTCAATGCACAATGTCTACAAACAAATAATTGCTTCATTCAGTTCATTGTATCCGAGAGAGAGATGTATTTGCTTTAAAATATGTTTTTGACTTTGTATTTTTTTTAATTACATATTTTTCTCCATTGAATAAAATTTTCCTTGTCATTTTTTTCTCGTATATTTCTCATTTTTCTTTTACATATTCAAACTCAAACTTTATTACATTCATTTAAGAAATTTTATGAGTCGAATCATCTAACACCCACATTTTAAAGTTTGCATAAATATTAATAAGTATTTTAAAAATGATTAATTTATAGTATTAATCTAAATATAAAACTTGTAATATAAGAAGTTATTTATATTATGATATAAAATATTTTATTTATAACAAGACCATATGAAATTATTAAAAATTTTATGTTTCAAATTATGAAGTTGAGACATGTAAATTTGACGGAATTGAAATATGGCCAAATTTAACGTTGCTCTCAAATGTCCGCTCCTCATATGAGTGATGTCTACCTTATTCATGATAAATCTATTTTAGAGCCAACGTAAGAATCTAACTTCTTTTCAAAATTATAATAAAAGGCTTCACATGCATAAATTTATAGATCAATCTAGTTAAAAGAAGGGATCATAAAATTAAGGTTGTTTAGTACTATCTTTATCTTATCATTCTTCATTTTCTAAATTTCAAAATAAGCTGTATTGGATAAACTTAAATTGTGATAAGGTTTCATTTCATACAAAAATGAAAATAATTTGTTTTCTATTTTTTCTAAAGCAAACTAAAAACTCAAATTGTGGCTATTTTGTATTATTTTTGCAAAAATATAAATTCTAATAAGATTTCTTTTGACATGTAAATGAGATAATTTTTAGGGTTAATTTCATATTATCCTGAGATGTTTTGATGATGTTTAATTTACAATCAATATTTGTAAATATATTCAATGAGACCCTAGATCATTAGTCACTGTTGTTAAATTTAATTGTGAAAATGGTAAGCTAGTCTTTTTATATTTTATTTAATAATTAGAGACATAACTACTAAAAACGTCGTTTTATTATCTAAATACCTTAATTTTACTACTTTTTAAATGTTTATACTCTATATGGGTGACACCTATGTCATTAGGAGAAATCTATTTCAAAGTCATCGTAATGATCAAACTTCTTATCCAAATTCTAATGAAAGATTTATGCGCATAATCGTATAGAATCTAAAAGATACAATCATAAAATTAAGGTTGTTTGGTAGATTTTTGTCTCACCATTCTTTATTTTTAAACTATAGAATAAGTAAAATGTGTTGGATAAGTTTACATTGTGATAAGATTTTATTTCATGCAAAAAGTAAAATTAATTTATTTTCTACTTTCTAAAGCAAAGCAAGAGTGAAAATTGTTATTATTTTATAAAGCTTTTGCAAAAAAAAAAAAAAAGTAAATGCGTTTACCAAACATAAATTGTGACAAGATTTCATTTTACATGAAAATGAAATATTTCTTTTTTTTTTTTAACTAAAGCAAACAAAGATGAAAAAAACTTGTGTTTTGGGTTTAATAGTATTGCCAATTTTGTATGGATCCTTATTTTACATTTAAACTTGTATGGTTCCCATTATTTTTCGTATTTGCAAAAGGATATAAACTACTAGAAAAATGAGATGTACTGACACGACACGACATGAAAAATAGCAGACTAACATGCATGATGCGCTATCCTATATGGGCCTGGGTGCCGAACTCAATTTTTAATAGGGGCGGCCTTAGAAATATTTGAGGTACAGATAGAGAATTTCAATAATTTCGTTTATTAATTTTTTAGACATGAAAGTATAAATGAGCGTATATATAGGTTGATTTTTCCTGTAAACTAGAATTTTTTAAAATATATAAATATAATTACTTGTATTTTGGTGAGCCTTCCTTAAAACTGGGAGCTACTATTTAGACATAAAAACTCAATGGAATTACACATAGACTGGCACGAGTAATTAATTAAATTATTTAAAAATAAAAAATTAATAATTTAAAATACTATTTGTTATGTAAAAAATTAAATTTAGTGATATTTTGATAATTTAAATCAATTAAAAATTTTAAAAATATATTTACAGATTTAAAATAGGAAAAATTTCAAAGTCTAACATGAATTTAACGAACACATAAGCTAAACCAAGTGGACCTCCATGGGTTGGGCCAACACAACACGGGCCAATTTTGTAATTTACAATTCTCAATTTTTTTCCTTTTCTAAATACTCCTTTAAAAATAAATTATGAGAGTTTATAATTTTAAAAAATTAAATAAAAAACGTGATTTTTTTCTTTCTCTAAAACAAGTTTAAGAAATAATGCTAAAAACCAAATACCATACGAGGTGCATTTCTACTAATCTTTGAAGAAAAGAGAAAATAAAACCTTATCTATTAGTGCAAAAGAATTATAATTGTAACGAAATGGTTTATAGTAAATATTATTGTCAAATTATATATGTCATAGGAGAGCATCGAACATCAACTAGTAGTACTCATGTTCTTTTTCAAGTAAAAAAAGTTTAATTTTCAGCGTTAATTTTTTTTAAATGAGAAAAGATTTCGCCTATATTAAATAGAGTTATAGATAAATTTTTATAAATGAAAAATTTTGGAGTAGATTTTTCTTAAATGGAGACAAATTTTATTCAATTCACTTTTATGTGCAATGCCAAACTAGCACACATATTTGAATCTTCAAACTAAGTTTAGGCAAAAAAAAATGAAACACGAAAAATTGGATCAGACTAAATTAAATTAGAACTAATGACTCGATTTAGTTCTACATATAATTTGGTTAGATTTTACTTATAATATTAAAAATTCTAAAATTTTTGGTTTATTGGCCCAAAAAATCTTAATCGGACTGAATTTTTTATTATTTTTTTGACAAAAAATGACATTATTTTATGGATTAAAATTAAATGACGTCGTTTTGTAGGTTAAAGTTAAATAATATAGTTTTGTTGGTTAAAATTGAAAGAATTAACATTCAAATATAAATAAAAAAATTATATTAAAAACCAAAAACTGGACCAAACCAGCCAATCCAATTTTGATACGAGTCTTCTTTTGTATTCGGTTCAGTCTAATCTTGAAAATGAAAAATTTAAAAATTTAGAGTTCAATTCGATTTTGAAAAAACTCGAACCAAACTAAATCGTGCTCACCCCTATTTAGGACTATCTCAGATAGACTTCAATAGATAAAAAAAGATTTAATTTTTCACATTAATTTCAACATAAATTTTTCTTAAATAAAGATAATAATAAAAATAAAAAGATAAATTTGTGAATGTCAAACTAACATATATATCCAAATTCTGGAACTTCGACCGTTGCTAATTAGAACTTAATTTATTTAAAAATATTTATAATTATAATAAATTAAAGAATCTTACATATTTTATTTAAAAACTTGAAGTAAAAGATGGGTTTGAATATTGAAATATTTGGCGTAGAGAAGAAGTAAGAAAGGGCATGCATGTTTTTCAAGAGAGGGAGGGGAAGGTGTTAGCATTTTGAGAAAAATAGAGCAAATTTTGCTAGAAAAATTAAAAATAAAATGAAATAAAATAACGTGAAAAGAAAAGAGAAGAGAAGAGAAGAGGATCACGCACGCACGCACGCGTTTGTGTTTGTGTTTGTGTTTGGTTTGAAAAATGTCGTTTTATCTACTAATCCCGATTATGATGTGATCGTTGTTAATTAATTAATAACAATAATAATTATAATTTTGATAATAGTCAAGTGCTCAGTAAGGAAAGCGTGATAGGACACGTGACTGCCTAACCTCTAATATTTAAAATATGAATTCCAAATTCAAACGCATGCAATGACTTGAACGTACGAGTAAGGTTTGGGATATTATCGCTAACACATACATAGAACATAGTACGCTTTGCCTGCCTATAAGAAGGTGTTCCCCAGCTAAAGTTTAGCCAAGCAATTAATCACGATCATGGCGCATCAATTTGTAATCCCAACAGCCCTATTCAGCTGCCTCATTTTGGCTGCTCTGCTCCCTAATTCTTATGCTGCCTGGTGTGATCTCAGTGTACTGGGGTCAGAACGGTAACGAGGGAAGCTTAGAAGATGCTTGTAACACAGGTAATTATGGAATTGTGATCATAGCTTTTCTGACGACATTTGGTAATGGCCAGACTCCGCAGATCAACTTGGCTGGCCATTGCGACCCTGCGAGTAATGGTTGCACTGGTTTGAGCAACCAGATAAAAGCTTGCCAGAACCAGGGCATTAAGGTGCTGCTCTCCATTGGAGGTGCTTCCGGAAGTTATTTCCTTTCCTCAGATGACGATGCCAGGTAAGCCTATATATATATATATACATATATCATCCATTGCTAGCTACTTTATTGATTTTGAAGTCATTTGCTGATGATATATAATATCCATGCTGCAGACAAGTTGCGCAATACATATGGAACAATTTTCTTGGGGGTGAATCAAGTTCCCGTCCATTAGGTGCCGCAGTTTTAGACGGCGTTGATTTTGATATTGAGGGAGGCACAACCCAACATTGGGACGTACTGGCGAAGGCGTTGTCAGAATTCAGCACCGAAGATAGGAAGGTCTATTTATCAGCTGCTCCGCAATGTCCATACCCTGATGCATGGATGGGTAGCGCACTAGCAACTGGCTTATTTGATTACGTTTGGGTCCAATTCTATAACAATCCTCCTTGCCAATATTCTTCCGGCAATGTAGACAATATTAAGAACAGTTGGAATGAATGGACATCAAAACTACCTGAGCCTGCCACCGTATTTTTGGGATTGCCTGCATCTCCCGAAGCAGCTGGGAGTGGTTATATTCCCCCTGATGTGCTGGTCTCTGAGATTTTGCCCGCTATTAAGACTTCTCCAAGATACGGGGGTGTCATGCTCTGGTCTAGGTATTATGACAAGCTTAATGGTTATAGCACTGCTATCAAGCCAGACGTATAAACTACGTACCTACCGGATTTCATTTCTTCATTTACGTTAATCTTAATAACAATCGATCTTAAATAAAATTCTACTCTTACCATCGAGTAGTAATGATTGATGTATATCTAACAACCCTTCTTCGTGAAATAATAATGTTATGTTTTCTACGTTAAAATTAATTTTGTGCTAAGGATTTAATATGATGGCATTAGTGCATATAGATGATCGTGTTGCTTGAATGCATGTATGATATAGAAAGCGATTATAAATAAGGACCTAGGAGAAACACGAAGTGATTTTCAAAGACGGTGATTAATTAGTTATAATTAATTAAGTCACACTAATTACTTTCCTTAATGCACAACACATCCATACAAACAAATAAGTGCTTGATCGTATTCAAGGGATGTATTTGGTTAACTCACGTGCGATCGATTGATGGGACAAATAATGTCTCGGAAAATTCACATATTATGAATAATTTTAATATTTTAGTTCTTATATTATAAATAATAGAAATTAAATTATTATAATTAAAAGAATTATATCTTATTTAGTTATTTTATTAAAATTTAAGGATAAAAGTGATAATAATCTAACGGTCAAGTAATGAGTGATAAAATCAAGGGGGTATCTATCAAGGACTTGGATCTAGTTCTGATATCTTTTATCTTTAACTTTTAAAGAGCTATTGACATGCAGGCAGTGGTTAAGAATGAACAGTTGAAATAGTCTTTAAAAAAATTTATCAATTAGTTTTAAATTTTTTTACCTCTCAATACTGTAAATTGGGTAGTTAATTGATAAAAGTTATTAAAATGTAATCTCAACATTTCATTTTAAGATATGTCCCATGCCGATATATCTTTGAAAGCTAAGAATGAAAGAGAACAAGGCCGGATCCAAATCCATTTGTCAGTAGTAGAGTATCTGTCTCTTTTTCAAACTTCAGGGTGATATATGTCAATTTTGCTATTAACAAATATTTTAAAAGTGATTTGTGGTCTTAAACTAAATATTAAACTTATAACATAATAAATAATTTATATTACAATACGGAATATTTGATTTATAATAAAACTATATAAGATTATAAAAAATTTATGTTTCAAATTATAGGAGTTGTAACACGTGTAAATTTGACATAGTTGAGATATGTCTAAGTTTAACGTCGTCCTTAAATGTTCTATACCCTATATGAGTGACATCTATCTCATTAATTATGAAAAAATCTAATTTAAAACCTATGCAAGGATCCAACTTTCTAAAATTCTAGTGAAAGGTTCTCGTGCATAATTCTATAGAATATAAAAGATGAAATCATAAAATTAAGGTTGTTTGGTACTATTTTTGTCTTACTATTCTTCATTTTCAAACTCCAAAATAAGTAGAATGTACAGGATAAACTTAAATTTGATAACATTTCATTTTATACAAGAATGAAATTAATTTATTTGCAGTGATTAAAGAGATTAAATTAGTTGTTCTTTATCAATATTTAAGACTATTTTTTGGCATCATATAGGTTTATGAAGTTTGAACTTTGCTATGGTCTGGTTATAGTTCGTGGGATTTTAGAATTTGCTAGAACATGATTTATTTTTGCTAAATAAAAAAAAGGGTTGAAATTTTCATGCTAATTTGATAGAAGATTATTCTTAAATAAAAATAGATTTTTCCTATATTAGACAATGAATATAGATAAATTTTTACGAATGAAAAGTAGTTTGATTCTTCATTAATTTTGGAATAAATTTTTTTTCAAATGGAGATAATTTTCGTTTAAATTAAACTTAAACTTCTACGTGCAATGCTAAACTAATACATATATTGGAACTTTAGAACTATGTAAAATAAATTTTCTTGAACCAAAATAAGGGTTGATTTTTTGGCATTAATTTTGAAGTAGATTTAGACTTCCTTATGCAGTGTTAAACTAACACACATATTCGAACTCTAAAATTCCGTCCGTCACTTTTGATCGTTATTAATGAAAACTTATATTATTTAAATATATTTTAAAAATGTGATAAATAAATAAAAAATCTTAAATATTTTTATTTAAAAAATTAAATTAAAAATTGGATTTAAATATTCAAATATTTTGCTTAGAGAACAAGTAAGAAAGGGCGTAAATATTTTTCACGAGGGGGAGGGGAAGGTGTTAATTTTAAGGAAAATGGAGCAAATTTTGCGAGAAAAAATAAAATAAAATAAAATAAACGTGGGAAGGAAAGGGAAGGGAAGGGAAGAGGATCACGCACGCATGTGTTTGTGTTTGTGGTTGGTCTGGAAAATGTTGTTTTATTTACTAATCCCGATTATGATGTGATTATTAATAATTAATTAATAATAATAATTATAATGATTATAGTCAAGCGCTCAGTAAGGAAAATGTGATAGGACACGTGACTGCCTAACCTTTAACATTTAAAATAATATGTATTAAAAATTCAAACGCATGCAGTAACTTGAACGTAGTAAATGTTTGGGCTATTATTGCTAACACATACCCTTGCCTATAAGAATGTGTTCCCCAACTAAAGTTTAACCAAGCAATTAATCACGGTCATGGCGCATCATTTTGTAATCCCAACAGCCCTATTCTGCGGCCTCATTTTGGCTGCCCTGCTTCCTTCTTATGTTGCCGGTGGGAATATCTCAGTGTACTGGGGTCAGAACGGAAACGAGGGAAGCTTAGAAGATGCTTGTAACATAGGTAATTGTGAACATAGCTTTTCTATACAAATTTGGTGGTGGGCAGACTCCGGAAATCAACTTTGCTCGCCATTTGTGACCCTACCGTAATAGTTAAGTTTGTAGTCATACTGAAAATAAATAACAAAATATTAGTTTTCAATTAAAAACACAAAAACAACAATTCAATTGTGAAGGTTTCTGCATAGCTCAAGAGTGTACTCTTGAGCAAAGAAAAAAAATTTCTTGCTGAAGAGTGCATTCTCGAGTTAGATAGAATTCTTGCTCGCTTAAGTTTCATATCGTCTTCGATTTCTATATTTCACCATTTATTATTCATCATTTTTTTCATATGTATCTCCAAATTACTAAATTATCATCTCCGACATTATATTGTATTTATAACATAAAAAAAATTCAACTAAATTAGAAATATAAATTTTAATCTCACCTTTGTAATAAATCTTCGATTTGTTGATTTATTATTGACTGTAATGTAGAAGGATGACGAGATTAATAGAAGTTTTCGGATGAATGTTGAGATTTTATTTTGTTTTCGGAGAGATTGTTGGACGAAATAAAGAGGAAAAAGAAAAGCTCTCGACACAAAAATAAAATTATTTAAAAAAATAGTTAAAGGGTAATTTGTTCTAAAATTTGTAACAGGTAATTTTTTTATTAAAAATTATATTATTTTTTATTTTAAAAGATAATATGTGATCATTTTCGGTTAAATCACTTATTTATATGTATCTAGGCTTTATTTTAGACTTTATTTTTTGGGCTTATTTAATTTAAATTTTAAATTTAAATTTTTGGTAGTTGTATGGGCAGTTGAAGCCGTTTAGGTATGAAACTGATTTGTGTTAACGACATAAAACAGTTTTAACTGTTTTGTGTCAACAGGTGTTAAGACAGTATTTGTAGGCAGTTGTAGTTAGGTGGCTCTCCAAATAGTCACCATTTACCTATAAATACATGCCTTAACCGAACATTACTTACTAACCTTTCATTCTTCTCTGCTCTACAAAAAATCCTGTCATCACCATTGCTTAATTCTTTTCTAGTTGTTCTACCTCGTTGTACTTGCGTTGCAGCCTTAAAAACGAGTTACGTCATTATATCTTGAGGCTATAATATCATTCAACTTTTTTACAATAGGATACTATCCTAAAAGGACAGAAATAGTTTTCAAGACAGTGTCCTTTGCAGGCCTTGACGCACAATAATCAATAATATATTTTCTGAAGTTACCAACAAAGTTTGGTGGAAACCTTTAGCCACTAACCTCGTTTTAAAACTAGAGACTGACCCATCTGAGTTCTGTTTTATTTTAAACTCCCATTTGTTGCCAACAACTCTTATTTCAGGCGAGTAAGGTACCAAGTTCCAAGTGTTATTCTCCATTAAAGCTTTAAACTCTTTTCTTGTTGCTTGTTTCCATCTATCATCTTCCAAAGCAGTTTCAACATCTGTTAGTGTATCAACATGATATTGGTATGTTGTAGTGCTAGTATAGATTTTGGGTTTAGAGATTCCTGCCTTAGCCCTTGTTATCATAGGATGTGTTGAGAGTGGAATTTGTGTAGGTTCAGGTATGTGTGATTCTGTTTGTTGGTTAGATGAGGTATTTGTGTTGGTATTTAGCTTAGGAGTGGTTTGACGATTGTTTGACAGGTTATTTTCAAGGGTTTATTGGTATTCTTCTGCTGTCAGGTGAGTGCCTGTAGCCGATTCTGTACCAGCTGAATTATGCCCTTCAATAAGTGGTGAATTAAGCTAAAAGGAGATGGTATAAAAATGACTCAACAGGTTTTGACTATCAGGTTTTTCTAAGGACCCACACTTAAGACCTAAGTCTTCCTTAGAAGGTAGTTGTTGTTTGTTAACTTAATAGTAAATGCAAATACGAATGGGGTAGTTGATTGATTAAGTGTGGCAGGGTTTGTTTAAGTTGCATTAGGTTCCATATTGCTACTTGAAGCCATGACTCTGATACCATATTAGCAAATTTCAGAGAATGTGTATTATTTTTGTATATTGTAGCTTGAAACAGAAAGGATACAAAGAGCTCTTTTTATATGAGACATTCCAGGGCAATTTAAAAACCTAATGAACAGTATACAATTTGTCTATACTAATCTAAATATATTACAGAATCTTCACCGTTGATGATGCTGTTATCATCCTTGCAGGTGATGTGTAGATCTGTGCAGTACCTGTTGTTGCAAGCATTATGGACTGCTGCGTTGTCATTTTCTGATATTGGAAAATGACGCATGCGTTGGGCTTGGATCAGCAAGGCTTTTGTTTCCTCTAGGGCTTCAATTGTACAGCTCACAGACCCATTTCTTTTGACATTTTTAAGTCTTTAATTAATTTTTGTATATATATATATATATATATATATATATGTTAGAATATGCCTTGAATCAGTTAGTCCCTGAGCTAGGGTTATCTGTTTGGGCCTATTTTTCTAGGCTTTTCCGCATCTGTCTAGGGAGTACTATATAAACTCTCTAGGTCATAACCTAGCCGCAATCTGTAATCTTTACTCCTCAAGATCAATAAAACTTTTCTCTCCTCTGCCTGTGGACGTAGCTAACACATCGTTAGTGAACCACGTTAAATCTCTGTGTTCTTTATTTGCGTTCTTAATTATCTTTCTTTGTTTTCGTTATAACAAACTGGTATCAGAGCTAGATCTGTCTAGGGTTTGAAATTCAGTAAGAAAGATGTCTGGTATGAACGTGAAGATCGACAAATTCACAGGGAGGAATAATTTCAGTTTATGGCAAATCAAGATGCGAGCTTTGTTGAAACAACAAGGGCTGTGGGCGCCGCTTGCAAGGAAGCCGGCAGATCCAATCAACGCTGAGATGACCGTTCTAGAGGAAAAGGCACACTCGACGATTATGCTATGTCTTGCAGACAATATCATCACCGAGGTCGCGGAGGAGGAAACAGCGCAAGGTCTGTGGGTTAAGCTCGAGGGTCTATATATGACAAAGTCCTTAACCAATAAATTGCTTCTAAAGCAACGTCTGTTCAGTCTGCGAATGCAGGAAGGTATGCCTCTCCGAGATCACTTAGATCAGTTAAACACAATTCTATTAGAATTGCATAATATTGATGTTAAAGTTGAAGATGAGGATGCTGCTTTAATTCTGTTAGTATCTTTACCATTGTCGTATGAGAATTTTGTGCAATCGTTTATTGTTGGGAAAGATACTGTGTCTTTGGAGGAGGTTAGATCGTCCCTTCATACTAGAGAGCTGCGCCACAAGGCGACTGGTACAGGTGCAGATAATCAGGCTGCTGGGTTAGTAGCCAGTGGGAGTTATGGACATGGAAATTCGGGGAAGAAGAAATTCAAGAAGCCAGTTTCTAAGGGTCCAAAACCCAATGATGTCTGTAATTACTGTAAAGAGAATGGACATTGGAAATCCGATTGTCCCAAGAAGAAGAGGCAGCAGGATAAACCGACAGGTACTGCTGCTATAGCAGATACCAATTCTGAAGAAGATATTGCTCTAGTTGCTGATGAGCACACGGATCACAATGATGTGTGGATTTTGGATTCTGGAGCGTCTTACCATATATGTCCGCACAGGGAGTGGTTTACAACCTATGAGCAGGTAGATGGAGGCAATATTTCTATGGCTAACAGTTCTGTTTGTAAGGCGATTGGAATAGGCTCGATTAAAATACGAACACATGATGGTAAATTCTGCACATTGAATGATGTTAGGCATGTTCCACTTATGAAAAAGAATCTGATATCTTTGAGTATGTTGGACAACAAGGGTTTCAATTTTCAAGGTGAAGGTGGAGTTTTACATGTCTGCAAGGGTTCAAATGTGGTTCTGAAAGGTGTAAAGCGTGGTACCTTATATTTTCTTCAAGGTTCTACGCTGTCAAGTTCTGTTGCTGTTGCATCATCAGAGATTGATAAGGACAACATGACCAAGTTATGGCATATGAGGCTTGGTCACATGAGTGCAAAAGGGATGTAAATTCTGTCAAAAGGGGATCTTCTTTGTGGCCACAAGGTCAAAGATCTTGAATTATGTGAATATTGTATTTTTGGGAAGTTACATCGCAGCAAGTTTCCTAAAGCAATACATAGAACAAAAGGCACACTTGATTACATCCATTCTGATTGTTGGGGTCCTTCTCGGGTGGAGTCTTTAGGGGGTCACAGATATTTTGTGTCAATGATTGACGATTTCTTAAGGATGACTTGGGTGTTCATTATGAAACATAAAAGTGAAGCCTTTAAGAACTTCAGGCAGTGGAAGGCATTAGTGGAGAATCAAACAGGGAAGAAGATTAAAAGGCTGCGAACTGATAATGGTTTGGAATTTTGCTGGTCTGAGTTTGATGAGTTCTGTAAGAATGAAGGGATTGCTAGGCATCATACAGTCAGAGATACACCACAGCAGAATGGTGTAGCAGAACGTATGAATCAGACACTTCTGGAGAGAGTTAGGTGCATACTTTCTAATGCTGAACTAACTAGAAGGTTCTGGGCAGAAGCGGTTAGTACAGCGTGTTATCTGATAAATCGTGGATCTCACACAGGTATAAATCTCAAAACTCCTTTTGAGGTGTGGTCTGGTAAGCCTGCTGATTACTCTAATTTAAGAGCTTTTGGTACTGTTTATTATCATGTAAATGAGGGTAAATTAGAGCCACGAGCTAAAAAGGGAGTATTTGTAGGTTATGGGGATGGGGTTAAAGGGTATAGAATCTGGTCCCCGTCTGAAAAGAGGGTTATACTTAGTAGAAATGTAGTTTTTGATGAAAATTCTATGTTTAACCCTACTGTGAAGGCTATTGTTGTGTCAGAAAATGGTAGTGTTGAGAAACAGGTGGAGCAACAAGTCACTCTAGATGAGAGTGAACCACAACATAAAGATCAACACCCACAATCAGAATTAGAACCATCAAGTTCTTCATTACCAGTAGCAAGTCAGTACAGTTTGGCTTTTAATCGATCAAAGAGAGCTAACTATGGGATACCTCCCAAGAGATACGGTTTTGAAGATATGGTGGCTTATGCACTGCAGGTTGCTGAAGAAGTAGATACTGACTCTAATGAGCCATCCACCTATAAAGAAGCGGTTACATGTACTGAGTCTACCCAATGGCTTGCTGCAATGGGAGATGAGATGGAGTCATTTCATAAGAATCAGACGTGGGAATTAACCAAGCGACCTCGAGACAGAAAGATCGTCACATGTAAATGGGTCTATAAGAAGAAAGAAAGAGAAACATCTGTTGAGGGTATCAAGTATAAAGCTCGAGTAGTAGCTAGAGGATTCACTCAGAGAGAGGGAATAGACTACAATGAGATTTTTTCGTCAGTGGTCAGACACACTTCCATCAGGGTGCTACTAGCAATAGTTGCACATCAGGATTTGGAGCTTGAACAACTAGATGTGAAGACAGCTTTTCTACATGGAGAGTTGGAAGAGGAGATATACATGACTCAGCCAGATGGATTTCAGGTTCCTGGTAAGGAAGACTATGTTTGCAAGTTGAAGAAGTCCTTGTATGGACTAAAGCAGTCTCCGAGGCAGTGGTATAAGAGATTTGACAGCTATATGATAGAGATTGGCTACACCAGGAGTCCGTATGATTGTTGTGTTTATTACAGCAAGGCAACAAATGGTTCTTTGATTTATCTGGTCCTGTATGTAAATGATATGTTGATAGCTGCAGAGAACAAGTCTGATGTTCAGAAGTTGAAGGATCTTCTTAGTGTTGAGTTTGAGATGAAAGATTTGGGTGCAGCTCGAAAAATTCTGGGAATGGAGATTTATAGGGATAGAAGCAAAAAGAAGCTCTTCTTGTCACAAAAGGGATATAGTCAGAAGATTTTGTCAAGATTTGGCATGTCTACCGCAAAGCCCATAGATACTCCTAGTGCTGCAAATGCACATCTATCCGTTGCTTTTGCATCTAAATCTGTTGAGGAGAAGGAGTACATGTCTCGAGTTCCCTATGCTAGTGCAGTAGGAAGCTTGATGTATGCGATGGTCTGCACCAGACCTGATCTTGCACAGTTTGTTAGTGTTGTTAGTAGGTTTATGGGTGAACCTGGTAAGGAGCATTGGCAAGCTGTGAAGAGGATTTTTTGGTATCTCAAAGGTACATTTGATGTTGGTCTCATTTATAGAGGTGATACACAGTGTTTGGTGACAGGGTTTTCAGACTCTGATTATACTGGAGATGTTGACAGTAGAAGATCTATGACTGGTTATGTTTTCACTCTTAGTAGTTCAGTTGTCAGTTGGAAAGCTACTTTGCAACCTACAGTGACTTTGTCTACTACAGAAGCAGAGTACATGGCATTAACAGAAGCAGCCAAAGAGGGAATCTGGTTGAAAGGATTGGTCAGTGATTTAGGTCTACATCATGATCAAGCTATAGTGTATTGTGACAGTCTCAGTGCAATTTGTTTAGCTAAGGACCAAGTTCATCATGAGAGGACTAAGCACATTGATGTAAGGTATCATTTTCTAAGAAGTGAGAAGAGAATTAAGGTGAACAAAGTGGGTACTGCTGATAACCCAACTGATATGTTCACCAAACCGGTTCCGCATAGCAAGTTCCAACATTGTTTGGACTTGCTAAATGTTAGGAGTTGTTGATTGCCCTTTAAAGGGACAAAATCTGAGGTAGAGGAGATTTTTTTTGGTACATCTGGTATTGTGTATGATGCATCTGGTACATCTGTTATTTGTGAGAGGATTCAAGTCAAGGTGGAGATTTGTTAGAATATGCCTTGAATCAGTTAGTCCCTGGGCTAGGGTTATCTGTTTGGGCCTATTTTTCTGGGCTTTTCCGCATCTGTCTAGGGAGTACTATATAAACTCTCTAGGTCATAACCTAGCCGCAATCTGTAATCTTTACTCCTCAAGATCAATAAAACTTTTCTCTCCTTTGCCTGTGGACGTAGCTAACACATCGTTAGTGAACCACGTTAAATCTCTGTGTTCTTTATTTGCGTTCTTAATTATCTTTCTTTGCTTTCGTTATAACAATATAATATCCATGCATGCTGCAGAAAAGTTGCGAAAGAGATATGGAACCTTTTTCTCGCGGGTAAATCAAGTTCCCGTCCGTTAAGTGACGCAGTTTTAGACGGCGTTGATTTTGATATTGAGGAAGGCACAACGCAATATTGGGATGTACTGGCGACGACGTTGTCAGACTTTAGAAGCGAAGAAAGGAAGGTTTATTTATCAGCAGCTCCGCAATGTCCATACCCTGATACATGGATGGGTGGCGCGCTAGCAACTGGCTTGTTTGATTACGTTTGGGTCCAATTCTATAACAATCCTCCTTGCCGATATTCTTCTGGCAATGCAGACAATATTAAGAACAGTTGGAATGTATGGACATCAAATCTACCTGGGAATGTCACCGTATTATTTCTGGGATTGCCTGCAACTCCTGAAGCAGCTGGGAGTGGCTATATCCCCCTGATGTGCTGAACTCTGAGATTTTGCCCTCTATTAAGACTTCTCCAAGATACGGCGGTGTCATGCTCTGGTCTAGGTATTATGACAAGCTTAGTGGTTATAGCAAAGTTATCAAGCCATAAGTATAAACTACTTACATACTAGATTTCATTTCTCAAAATAATTAATCCTAAATAAAATTCTACGTACTCTTACGATCGAGTAATGATCGATATATATATGTAACAACCCTTCTTCGTGAAATGATCAAATAATAATATTATATCACCTACATTAAAATTAATTTTGAGCTAAAGATTTAACATGATGCATTAGTGTACAGATGATCATATCACTTGTTTGAATGTATATATGAAATAGAAAGCTATTATAGGGAGCCATGAAAAACAACAAGTGATTTTCAATTAATTGGCTAACTCATCCAACTTACTTTCCCTAATATACGCACGGTACATACATACAAACAATATAAGTGCTTGATTGTATTCGAGGGATGTATTATTTTGGTTAACTCATGTGCCATTGACTAATGGGACAAATAAAGTTTGGGAAAATTGACATATTTATACACACTGTAGAATTTTATTTTTCTTTTTTTTTTTTGGTATGAAAGGTAGATATTCCTTAGAATTTAAAAGTTGATAGAAAAGTTGATAGATACCCCTTACGTTTAGAAAAAATAAATAGGTACTCCTGTTATCGGCAATTCACTTGTTAGATTATTTTTATTTACATCTCTAAATTTTAAAAAATAACAACATATAATTAATTCTTTTAATTATGAGAATTTAGTCACTATTATTTGCAATATACTAAAGACTAAAATATTAAATGATACTTAATTAAAAAATTTAAATGAAATATTTTTAAAATTTATTTTTATATGTAATATATCTCTTTAAAAAATTATAGTACAATCTTTATATTTTTTTAGGAAAAATTATGAAGCTCATAATTATTATAAATAAAAATATAAAAAATATATGTTATATTTATTACAAATAAAAATAATCAAATTTTTTTTTAATATTTTCAATTAAATTAGTTAGTAGTTAACTAGTAGTTAATTTATTGAGGTTTAAATTTTAATTAATAATTTTAAATTTTCAAGATAAACACAATTAATAAAAAAAAGGAGAATTTCTTTTTAAAATATTAAGATTATAAAAATTGCACACAAAAAATGAGAGTGAAGGGAAACAAAGGAAGCATGGCTTTGGAAAATGAAAAAAATATTTAATTTAATTTTTAATGTTTTAAGTTCCAAGAATTAAAACGTTTAACTACGGCACGCTCCCCGTACACATGTAAGTTGTTATAACATTAAAAATAAATAATTTTGCTTTATTATTGCCGTAAAACATTTTGATGAATTGTTAACATCACTAAACATAAAAAAAATTAATAATAAAAGTGGTGCAAAAGAGTCATAAATTGTAACAAAATTATATACAGTAAATATAATTGTCAAATTATATATGTAATAATACAACATCAAACATAACTGGTAGTAAATACTAACACTCTTTTTCAAGTAAAAAAATAGTTATGAAGGTCAAGGTTATTCAACATTTGAAGAAAACACTCTAGGAGTGATGTTTGTGGAGAGCTTGTGGAGGTTAGAACGGACTTAGAGAATGATTTTGGGAAATGTGTGTGAGGGAGAGCTTGTTTTAGAGAATGGGTATTTCTTTTCTTGGGTGAGACAAAATATGACAACTTACCTTAAACCTACGAAAAATATGTTTTTATATGGAGGCAAGGTTGGACATTGAATATTGGTTAATGCATGTTACCCTATTTTGGTTCAACCTGATGTATGTGGAGCTGCTTATTTGATTTGGGTGGTGTCTCGTAGCATGTTAGGATTAGTCACTTCAACACCTAGTGCCATATGACATGATCTTACTGAACAAGGGGATCAGATAGTTCCTAACTTTTTAGGTGGTAAGGTCACTTTCAACCGTATTTTGAGGTATATGGTCATACGTGTGCGTTATTAATATATGATGAATATTTTGATGACATGGAGCAAGAAGTCCGACCCAAGGTGAGTCTTACTCAGTGATTTTCGGTGTTAAATGTTCTGTCGAAATATAGTAAGGGGCCCAACTCAAGATGAGTCTTACTTAGTGACTTTTGATCTGGTGATTCACTTGCCCTGCATTGATGTAGCAATGAGGTTGGCCACTCACCTGGTGCTTGCCTTACATCGAGGTAACGACGAGATTGATCATCTCATCTAGTGCTTGCTCTATGTCGAGATAACGACAAAGTTGGCCACCCTATTTGGTACTTACTGAAACTATTACGGACTCATATTCTACCATGTATTCAGTTATATTTTTTCTGTAACAATTTGTATCATGACTTGTTATATAAGTAGCACGATGCATGCATTCACCGTTTTCCTTTAATATTTAAAACATGTATTAATTCAAACGCATGCAATAATTTGAATGTAAGGTGCTAACACATACAAAGTCACGGATGGTTACACTTACACAGTTGCCTATAAGAATGTGTTCGCCGACTAAAGTTTAGCCAAGCAATTAATCGCGATCGTGGGGCATTTTATTCCCGACAGCCCTATTCTGCTGCCTCATTTTGGCTGCCTGCTCCCTAATAATTCTTATGCTGCTGCCCATGGGAAAATCTCAGTGTACTGGGGTCAGAACACAGCTGAGGGAAGCTTAGAAGATGGTTGTAACACAGGTAATTATGAAATTGTGAACATAGCTTTTCTAGACAAAGCTGATGGCCAGAATCCGCAACTCAACTTAGCTGGCCATTATACTGTTACCCTGCCAATAATGGTTGCACTGGTTTGAGCGAAGAGATAGAAGCTTGCCAGAACCACAGCGTTAACGTGATGCTCTCCATTGGATAGGTTTTCCTTTCCTCAGCTGATGATGCCAGGCAAGCCTATATATTTACATATATCCATTATTAGCTACTTGATTGATTTTAAGTCATTAATTAATTTGATGATGATGATGATGATACATATAATATCCATGCTGCAGTCAATTTGCGCAATACATATGGAACGATTTTCTTGGGGGTGAATTAAGTTCCCGTCCATTAGGTGACGCAGTTTTAGACGGCGTTGATTTTGATATTGGGGGAGGGCACAACCCAATATTGGGACGTACTGGCGATGGCGTTGTCAGAATTCAGCACCGAAGAGAGGAAGGTTTATTTAACAGCATGCATGGATGGGTGCCGCACTAGCAACTGGCTTATTTTATTACGTTTGGGTCCAATTCTATAACAATCCTCCTTGTCCGGCAATGCAGACAATCTTAAGGACAGTTGGAATGAATGGACATCAAAACTAGCTGGCAATGCCACTCTATTTCTGGGATTGCCTGCATCTCCTGAAGCAGCTGCGAGTGGCTCTTATGTGCTTATATGTGAGGTTTTGCGGTCTGTTAAGACTTCTCAAAGATATGGGGTTGTGATGCTTTGGAACAGGTTTTATGACCAGAATTATAGCAACATTATCGAGCCATACGTGTAAACTACGGACGTACTGAATTTAATTTCTTTTAGTTCATCTTAATAATAATCAATCTCAAATAAAATTCTGCTCTTATATATATAATATTATATATATATACATATATACATACATATATGTAACAAGTAACAACCTTTCTTCGTGAAGTGATCAGATAATAATATTATATACATTAAATTAATTAATTTTGTGCTAAAGATTTAACATGATGCATTAGTGCGTATAGATAGATGATCACTTATTATTTGAATGCGTGTATGAAGTAGAAAGTGATTACAAGGAGCTGGGAAAAAGAACAAGTGATTTTCAAACAAGGTCATTAATTGGTTAACTCATCCAATTTACTTTCCTTAATGCCCAATACGTACAAACAAATATGTTCTTGATTGTATTCAAGGGTATCAATTTGGTTAACTCATGTGCGATTAATTAATGGGACAAATAAAGTTTCGAGAAATTGACGTGTACCTCCTAGAGTTTTTTTTCATAAAAGAAGACAAATATCCCCTAAAGTTTGAGAGTTGATAGATATACACTCTTAAGTTTGAAGAAATAGATAAATACTCCCTCTTAAATCAATTTACTTGTTAGATTAGTATTATTTATATTTCTAAATTTTAAAAAAATAATAAGTAAGATATAATTAATTCTTTCAATTATAAGAATTAATCTCTATATATTATTCACAATATACGAAAGAGTAGAACGTTAAAATTTCTTTTTTTTAATTTATTATTTTAATAAAAAAATTTAGAGAGAAAACATTCTAACAATATATAAACTAGACTAAACTCATGTACTAAAATTCCTAATTTTCATTTTTTACTTTTAGTAATAATTTGATATTCAATTATTAAAAAATTTAAATAAAATATTTTGAACATTTATTTTTATATGTAATAATCTATTTAAAAAATTATATTACATTTTATAATTTTTCTTAAGAAAAATTATAAAACTCATAATTAACATAAATAAAAATATTAAAAATACATATATGTTATATTTATTACAAATAAAAATAATCAAATTTTCTTCTTTTTTAATATTTTAATTAAAATAAATAAATTATATTAAAAAAATTTTAAAAATACGATAGTAATAAATTATAATGTGTAAGTTAAATTTGGTGTCTTATGTTAATAAAATTAGTAAGTAGACACATTTTATATTTTATTGAATAATTTAATCTGATTTTGATTAAAAATGTACATAAAGCATAGAATTTTGATTATTTTTATTCGTAATAAATATAACATATATGTATGTATTTTTTTAGCCCCCTAAGCGTAGCTCGGGTGGTTTAGAGCACAAATAACACTTTCAAGCTATCCCGAATTCAGGTAATAGTAAGACATAAGTATTTAGTGTTTCGCATGTGGTTTCTCAATCTCATCCAATTTTTTAAAATATATATATATTTTATACTATTTATGAATTTTATTTTTTTAAAGAAAATATAATCAATGTATGAATAGTAAAATATCTATCATTTTCTCAAACTCCAGAGGGGATATATGTCAATTTTTCTGTTAACAAGCATTTTAAAAGTGGTTTGTAGTCTTAAACTAAATATTAAACTTGTAACATAATAAACAATTTATATTATATGGAATGTTTGATTTATAATAAAAATATATGAAATTATTCAAAATTTTATGTTTTAAATTATAGAGTTGAAAACGTGTAAGTTTGACAAAGTCGAGGTATGTCCAAATTAACATCTACCCTGAAATGTGCATACCCTACCCTATATGAGTGACATCTACCTTATTACGAAGAAATCTATTTTAAAGCCAACGTAAAAATCCAACTTCTTTCCAAAATTCTAGTAAAAAGTTTACGGGAATAATGGTACAAAATCTAAAAGATAGAATCATAAAATTAAAGTTGTTTGGTACTATTTTTGTCTTACCATTCTTCATTTTCAAACCCTAAAATAAGTAAAATGTGTTGGATAAACTTACATTATGATGAGATTTCATTTTATACAAAATAAAATTAATTTATTTTCTACTTTTTCTAAAGCAAAGCCACAGCAAAAATTGTAGTTATTTTATAATGTTTTTGCAATAATAAAAATAAGTAAAACGCGTTTGGTAAACGTAAATTCTGACAAGATTTCATTTTACACGAAAATGAGACATTTATTTTCTTCACTTAAGCAAACAAAAAAAAAAAACTTGGGGTTTGGGTTTAGTAATATTGGCAAGTCTATATGCTCAAAAATTAAAATTTGAGAGAGCTTTTTAATAATTTAGTTTATTATTTTGAGACATGAAAATATAAATGCGTATATATTAGTTGGGTTTGGAAAATTTTTAAAACATATCAATATAATTACTTATATTTTGGTCAGCCTTCCTTAAAAATTGGGAGCTGCATTTTAAACGTAAAAGCTCAATGGATCAACACATAAACTGGCACGAGTAATTAATTAAATTATTTTAAAATAGATATTAAATTTAGTGATATTTTGATAATTTAAATTAATTAAATTTTTTTAAAAATATTTAAAATTAAAAAAAAAACTCAAATTTAACATGACATAATACGGTATGAGTTTAATAGTTCTACCGCACAGAAGAAAATTAAACAAATTATGGCGACTCTTGAGTATGTAACTTCACTATAAAATTTTAAATTAAAAAACCATAATCAATTAATTTCATCGTATTAATAAAGTAATAAACCTCAATATGTTATGGATGGTTCTATTGTGATGGTGAATCGACTTGAGTATTTGCATTGAAAGCCATATGATGCACATCGGCAAGCATATGTGTCACATTCACATACATTTAGGCAACCATTTGGATCGCCTTTCTTAATTGATCAATTTTAACTTGCCGGCAAACTGGGTCTATTTTAGGTTAATTTGGAAGAACAATTTTAGCTGCTTACTCATCTACTCCGTCTTGTAATTAATTAATTAAAAAAAAGAGAAATTAAAAGAAAACAGATAAGAGAATCTCATTCAGAATGATTGAGATTAGAATATGTTCACATTAAATTAAAGGAATAGAAACCCTTTTTTAATATATTTTCACTAAGATAAGTCTAGATCTTTGTCCTGTTATCTTGTACACCCCAAAAACTCACCCAACACCAATTTTTGAACATTGACACAATAATTTCTTGCTGAAATGTTTCTTCTCATCCTCGTAAATACAATAATGGCATTATAACACAGAATAATTCAAAACCACAACATATTCTGGATCTTAACATACAAATAATTGCACTAGAAAGATCTCAAATGCTGATACATTTAGAACATATTATTATCTGGCATGTTTCTACTAAAATATTCAAGAAAATAAGAAGGATGAACCAACAACTGTTGTATAGTGAAAGTTTATAGACTTTAACATAGCCAAGTAAAGAAGATATGAAAGAATACCTTTTTAAGTTTGGCCTTGGGTTGGAGGGGCCTCATAGTAAAAACCTAGGTAATGGATTTGCTTTGATCACCAAGCTTTTACGAAGCTGCTTGATAGCAGCTTCTTGCTCTTCCTGCAAATTTAAAGGGTGATTTCATCAATAATGACTTCTTCAGATGTGTAACAAGATAATAATAGAGCATGCAAACATAGTACATGAAAGATACTCAGAAGAAAGTGCACCTTTAGTCTTGCTTCACACTGGTTTTTCTCTGCCTTCAAAGCTTGATGTTCTTTTTCTCTAATTTTGAGTAAAGCTGCATGATGGAAATTATGGTAAAAATAGCATCATAGATGAGAAACAAAACATTGTTTAGATAACACCTTACAAAACAAAATTCACATTTAGTTATTTAATAAAAAGAATATACCTCCTTTCGGTTTTCAGCATGTCTGGTACATCTAAATTTTGGAGTCATTCCAATAATTACCTTCCATACAGATGCAGCCGTACTATATATAGCTTAGGATAATCCAATTCCAAAATAATAAAAGCCAACTGATATAAAAAGATTCATTTAAAAGCAGACTAAGATAAGAAGCACATGATATAAAACAAAGGATCCGAGGAAGTGATAGACCAATTATCTTCTTCATCAGGGAACTTCCTTGCTGTCAGGGGTGAGTTCGGGTGAAAGAAATGGCACAAAATTAAAGTTTAGCAACATCTCAAAATCTATAATTATACAACATTGATCATTTGAAACAAGATCATGATGCTTTTCAATTCCCATCATCACTTCATACTATAGAATTTGCTAATTCTGTGACCAAGATATTACTTTTGAACTGAAAGCAAATAGGATGATAAAATTACAAAAAATGTGGTTCACAGAGTTCACCGAGGTCTAACAGGAAGCAGTTGTAGTTGTGAAAAAACGACGCTTATGACCTAGTTAAGGACCAATAGCATGAATCATACTAAGCTTCCATCAATCGGATAGTTGGTATGCGAACCAAACAAGTGAACCAATATCTTAAAGCCCTCAAACACAGTCAGACAACATACCTCGAGACAGTTTGTTATGACAATGGTAATCAGTTTCAGAATTTGGATACAAACAATATAGAATTGATAAAATCAATCCCAACACTAAAAATCGTAAAATGATTAAATCAAATTCACATCAAATTTGCACTAAACCATATCGAATTTCTAGAAATTTTAAAGAAAGAAACACTAAAACAAATGTAACTTAATGTTTCTAAGAATCTAAATCTTCCAATCAAGCAAAGAAACCAATGATACTCCATCAAAATAAAGCAAAAAAAAAAATAAAAAACCAAAATTCAGTAAAAAAAACATAAAATGATTTTCAAAACAGATCGATCGGGAAAGCTGAAGGCGGTGTACTTGGCGTCAACAAGCTAACGGCGGCATGCCTAGCATCCGCGAGCTAAGGGTAAATTAATGATTGGATTTGATTTTGGGGATAGATTTGATTTGCGAATATACGAAAAACTGAAGGGAAAAAATGATTTTAATGTAAAAAACAAAAAAAAGTAAAATTTTAATGTAAAATAACTTTTGTATCTTTAATATCTTAATAATTAATATTTAAATATAATTTTATATACTTAAATAATTTAATCCCATTTATTACAGACTATATATTATAAATAAAATCATAATATTCAATTTTTTAATAAAAATAAATATATAGGCTTATTGTATTTTCATCAAAGCGATGCGATTTTGATAATAAAATTAACAACTTTTTTTCACCTAATATTTGATTTTGATCTCAAATAATACACTTTTTTACGATGAATTTATATTTAACTGTAAATCAACGCAAATAATACTTATTTGTGACAAATTGAGAATTAGCTGCAAAAAACATTTTTCTTACAGTAAAAAAAATAAAAAATTATGATAAAAAATGTTTATAACCTGCCAGTTATTAGGGTGAAATGAAAACTTTTAAAAACTTATCAAGTTAATTTTAAGGGTTATTTTTAACTCTACCCTATATTTATTGACATATATATCAGATATAGACTAACTTCTATAAAAATCATCATTCCACTCTCAAAAATTAACAAAATAACTATTTTACTCTTATTCTAATTAAAAATAAGGGATAATGTAATTTATCCCTTTGACTTTTTGGGAAAAGGAAGATAACCCTTAACTTTTTTTCTAGTTTTACATATCCCCTGACTTTCAAAGAAACTTAAGATACCTTCCTAAGATACTATTATAAGCACTATTCTAGATATAACTTGACTATTTTACTCTCTAACTATTAACAACATATAAAATAATTTAATTATTTTTATTTTTACTATATAATAATCAATTATATACTATTATAATAATTAATTTAAAAATTATAATGATATTTTGATTTCTTTTAAATTTGTTAATATTTTGATAATATTAATTATAAATAATTTTATCATTGATCATTTTATTAAAATAATCTATTTTAAAAATTATATATAATAAATATTATTAAAATTCATTGTCAATTTTCTACACTTTTTTTAGTTGTAAAAAATTTATTGTAAAAGTAAAAACAATTAATTTTTTTACAATTAAAAAAATTTCATATTGTAAAATTTTTTAATAATTTCTTAGCATATTTTATGTTGTAAAACTTTTACAAATGATATTGTTAAAATTTGCTTATAATTAATGTTATAAAAGTTGACAATTAGGAAGATTTTTAACAATATTAATTATACATAATTTTTAAATAGACTATTTTAATATAAGGACAATTAAATTATTTTATATATTTTTAATAGTTGGGGAATAAAATAGTCAATTTATATATAGAATAGTGCTTAAAATAATATCTTAGGGGGTATCTCAATTTTTTTTGAAAGTCAGAAGAATATGTAAGATTAGGGAAAAAGCTAAGGGAGTATCTCATTTTTCCCAAAATATCAGGGGGTAAATTACATTATCCCTAAAAATAATAAAATTTTAGTCTTTGAGTTTTGGTAAAAAAATAAATTATGACATACTTTAATTAATTTTAACATTCTAGTCAACATCGTGTTATTATATTTATTATTATTCATTAAAAATTTTTAGGATATAATTGATTTTTTATTTGAAACAATAAAAAATTTTAATTGTACTACAATATAAAATTTTAAATCACAAAAAATACGAATTAAACTCACAACATACGACTTTTATTCACGATTTTTTAAAATAAATAATAATAAAATTTGTTAAGAATTTTTTTGAATGAGTCATTAGCGATTTTTATTGGTAGATTTTTTATATAATTTATAAAAAAAATTGTGTTAAAAAAATAAAAAAAAGTAACAAATCACAATAAAAATTAAAATATTAAAATTGATTAAAATATATCTTAATTTATTATTTTATTAAAATTTAGAGATTAAAATATTATTATACTATTTTATTTTTAATCAAAATAAAATAAAAATAATTATTTTACCGTTATTTAAAATTAGATTAATAACTTTTATAAAAATTAATTTATATATAATATATATTAATAAATATAAAATTCGACCCAAAATAAACGTAATTTTAAAGTCGTGAATAATAATAATTGGTGCCAAGAAGATGCTTTCAACTTCTGTTTTCTCTGTACTCCTAGTTTTCTGTGAAATTATTGGAAACTTCCCGAATAAGAAAAATAATCGAGTTTCAAAAAGATAGATTTCCTTCATTTGATGAACTAGAAATAATATTAGTTTTGTTTTTCAAGAATATGTCTTCAATCACCATATCAGTAAAGCTTCATTGCTATTCCTAACTACGCCATCTCCAAGAATTCCATGATTTAAAGAAGGAAAAAATAATGTTCTTCTAGACCAAATCAGAAGACCGCAAGTCCCATCACAGAATTTGGGAAAAAACTGACAGATACTCAACTACGTTTAAAAGGACTTCTATGAGAAACACTTTAGGGCAAAGATACTTTGTATAGAAGCACTTATGAACAGAGATGCTTTCCACATAAGCGTCTTTTTTAATGTTAAAAAATGGGATCACTGGAGCTAAACTGGACAAGCATACATCTGAACAGAAGGTTGATTATTTTACCTTATCCCTCTTACATGAAATGAAATACACATGAATTTTCAAAATCAAACAACAACATGAATCTATGCAAAACGGCAGGATATCTGTAAAATGACCAAATATCAAAAGAATTTTTCACCATTAAGCTGCTGCTTCGAACTATGATGCCATATTTCTTCACTGGATGACTGACTTCTACTTTCATATTAGATCACCAGGTAAAGTAAACATATTTTCTTAGAGAGAGAGAGAGATGAGAGATAGTTGCAAAATGTTCGGTGATCAGTGTTAAGTATTATCATTGAACAGACAAAAAGTTGCTTTGGCAGCACATATACTGTATCCGAAGATCACTCGACTGCCAACCTGATGATACGTAACCATAAAATTTTAGATGTTTTCATATCTTCAAGCATCCTTTTCCTCCAATAGTTACAGACCTCTTTTTCCTTAATGTAACTGCAAAAAGGAAAACGCATTATAGTTATAGAATCTTAATGCATAAAAAGTACAATGCATGCATAGAAATACTTTGCCAATTACATAATTGTAAAGCAGACCTCCACACTGACCCTGATACAAGAGAGAATCTAGCTTAAGAGACTCTAGGGTTAAACCAATGAATAGTCACTAACATGATATATTTAGGCAGCTAGAAGTGACCTAATATAACATAAAACTACAAATCACAATTAGAAAAGAATAAGATTATAAGACTGGAAAAAAGAGTACATAACTTATGAGATCCCAACAAAATGAGCATAGTTGTATAGCCCAGGAAATAAAACTCTGTAGATATATAACCTAATGCATAGCTATAGCTAAATTTCAGAATTTAAGTGTTTGGGTAAACCTTGGTTTATGTGGTCATGAATAGTAGGTTAGGGTATTGAGCAGATGGGCTGGGAGGGATTGGTATCTAAAATTTAAAAGTTTTTTACATATAGCAAATTCTAGGCATAGGAAATGTTTTAAAGTTCTTACCTTCACAGTCACTGAGCAAAATCTGATGAAGGTTCATCAGAATCATCCTCTGCATCTATAGAAGCATCAACTGAGAAAAAATAATTAGGAGAAGCATTTTCCCTATCATTAGTATTGTCTTCTAGGTCTTCTGGAACATCACCTGACGATTCAGGAGTGCGAGAAACACCATCATTATTCTCTGTAGCATCTGAACCTTCATCATCAGACAATTCAGCATTCATCCGATAGAGCAGATCATTTATGTCTGCTGGTTGCATGATCTCAAACTTGTGTTCTGGTTTATGCTGTTGATTAAATCGACCTGGGGTCTTGACAGGATTATTGTAGCATGCTTCACATAGGTCAAAACCTATTCTCTCGGTGCAGTCTTTGCATTTGTATCTCTCCCCAATTATTGGAGACATCTGCATAAACACATAAATACAGGTATCTATTTAAGTTCTCCAATGAGCAAAGAAACATACATAAAATATACTTTTGCAGCATAGTATATCACCCAGTTTCCAGACAAGGGGTAGTAATGCAGACATGAAAAGTAGATTCGAAGATCCTAAACCCAGCCTGTAAAAAACTAAATAACTCTTTCTCAAAATGGGGAAAAAAAAAAATCCATTGCCATTCAGATAAAACAGCCCAGCACCATACTCATATTTTTTCTCAATTTGACTGAACTCAAAATTTACACTTGTTCTTACACTTATTTATTTAATGAATTTTCTCTATGTGCTTCACTGCCTTATTGGTATTCACACAGCAACGCAAAATCCAAGTTTGTCTTAGGAGAAGAAGACTTGCCAATCAATTTATCTTCTCATTCGCAGAAAACCTAGTCTCTATAAACCAATTAATCTTCTTTTCTTCTAGCAGTACTTCAAAATATCACAAGTTTTTGAAAGTAGATGAGTGCTTAAGAAGAAATAGTTGAAACTATCCATTGGAATTTTAAAACTTGATCGTCAACAAACAAATCGACCTTCATTCCATCTTAACTATTCTTTAAAACATCACCAGCTAATAAATAAATTGGAAATAAATGAACATTAGCCACAGGAAATTTAATTTTTGCATTATTAGGTTATGCTTTCAAGTTCTCTGTTATCAACTAGCCTATGGATGTTTTTGTCCATAATGCAATTGGTACCCATATCTCTGATGCTAGGGAAAAAAAAGGTCAAGTAAAAAAAATAGTGTCCACAATATTCTAGCCTCCAAGAAATCCTAG
The DNA here is from genome assembly GCA_028052125.1 of Melia azedarach. Taxonomy (NCBI): domain Eukaryota; kingdom Viridiplantae; phylum Streptophyta; class Magnoliopsida; order Sapindales; family Meliaceae; genus Melia; species Melia azedarach. The sequence goes on along the minus strand of CM051396.1, from coordinate 6,049,009 downwards.
AAACATGCATAATCTCTACATCAATTTTTTTACAAGTCAAAATCATCTTTGTCCAATGATAGTAGAGATCATCAAGTGGAAGTTCCATATTTGTCAACACTAACAAGAAGCAAAACAGCTACAAGAAAATAATATTTCAATGCAGTGGAGCATAGAAGTACTGGTTTGAAAAAGGAGATGATGCATCTAAGAATAATGTTTTTTCTCGTGTAAACCCAAAACCTACTTGGCACTTCTGAAAAATGAACAACCAGCACTGTGCAGCAAAAGACAAATTTATAATATTACCCCACAAAAATCGCAGCCCACTCCAACATGGACCTTAGGCCCGTTGCCAACCCACCATGAAGAGTAGACATTTTTAGGGAATGATGCTGATCGATGCGCATGACGTTGAGCCTGTGTTGAACCTGAAATAAAGTTGGTTTTGATGGAATGGTAGAAACAAGTCAAATTATACACAAGAATTGCAGCACTAAGACAGAGAGGTAAATCAATATCAAGGACCATCACCAGCACACAATTGCACATCAGTTACCAGAAACATGCAATGTCTGTGTATCAAAAAGGAGGCAGGGAAAGAGAGAGAAGGGCGGGAGAAAGAAGAATAAACTCTAGAAATGTTGTTGAAAGATCTGTTTTGCCTTCGCATTGCTTTCTTTCTTTCTTTCTTTTTTTTTTTTTCTGTCAGATGGAAAAAGATTCTGATAATTGTTAACATTGATTTGCATAATAGTTAGCCTCTTTAGTTCTTATTAAAAATGAGAAGAGAAAAACAACTAAGAACTGAAACATAATATGCAAGCAAATAACTATTGGAGATTTTTTCGGAAACCAATAAAACAATAGGCAAGTAGCAATAAGCTCTAAATGTATTGTTGAGAGATTTATTTTCCATTCACTCTTTCTTTTATTCCCTTCTTTCTTCTGGGATATGCGAAAGATATAATAATAGCCTGTATGCATCAAGTTTCACCCTATGAGGAAGAAGTTAGCCAAAATAAGAATATCTATGTCATAATTATGATGAACTCGATAAAGAAATTGAAAGAAACAAGCTCCCATACTGACCATTGGTTTGTATACGTAAAGCTTTCCGCCTCTCTGCATATAAATCAGAAAATTGCTCCTCCAAGAAATGCTCTAGAATTAGACATACGCTAGGGAGCCCATGAGGATGCAAGCTTTGACAAATTGGGCACCTAAAGTTTCCATCTCTAGGAACAACGATACAAGATTCACAATACACTGCACAATAGAAGATATTAAAGTGAAATTTTCATATCCTACACTAGTTCTATTTCCATTTTCAACTGTGAAACACGATAAGTTCATTTAATACAAATTACCATGTCCACAATTAAGAACAACTGGCTGAAAAAGCATCCTCTTGCATGCAGCACAAGGTAAGTCATCAACAGAAAACTGGTTATGAGCTTTATACTCAAGATCATTTACAGTCAAACTACATTCTTGGATGGTTGAATTTGCTGTGGCTTCAGAGCTTTCTGAAGAAGTTGCAGATTTCAATGTTGTATCATCTCCACATTCTACAGCCGTTTCGAATGACTGCATGCATGAGGAAGATTTCCCTTCCCTAGAACTATAACTTTCTGAATACAACTTTGTCTGTTCTTGAGAGGGGAAATGAAGAGAATTGCAAACGCTATCAACATCCTTACTAGTCTGTGATCTAAATATATGATATTCAACCTCAGGTGAGAACTGGCCACTCTTCTTTTCTTCTTCTGCGCAACCAAATAACATCAAAAAGGAAACTGTTACATGAGGCAATGTTCAACTGAAGGCCATGAATAAAAACTTTATGAAAATCTACTATAAAAATGCTTCAGATATGTGGCATAATTATATGATACATATCCAGTATTTGAAGTATTCAAAGAATGAAAAAGGAACAGCATTGGAAGCAAAGGGGGTCAAAAGATGCAGATTATGAAGTCTCACCACCTCCCAGAAAAGGAGATCCAATACACAGTTCATTCAGAAATTTAAGCTCAAGTATACCAAGAATAGATATTTTAAATCTGCATTACTGCCCTTCAACCAAAATGGAAACAACAATCCTACAGCTTCAAAATTTCCCCTACCCTCCACCCATGTGACCCTTTCTTGCATCAATAACCATATTTCAACCATTGAACTTATAAATTCAGCATAAAATAAGAAAGCATAAACAAATTAATATTTGACAATATGGACTAGTCAAAACAATTTTTTAACTAATGAGGTACCTTTTTCTCATTCAATGGCACTCTTCTCTGTTTTTGGTTTATTATAAGTGTTGAATGAACAAATCCCTTAATCTCATGTACCCAGCCAAAGGATAAATTCAGGCTCCAAAACTTATTGGCAATATATTGCACCAAAATGCTTTCGATTTATATTTTTATTTTCATTTTGCAGCTGGGTCTTCATACAGAGGGATCCACCTCAAATTGCATTAAAACTAACACATGTTTCCGTCAAGTGTCTACAAATTCATTTCTGTCAAGTGTCCTCAAATTACATGACACAAGCTGACACTAAATACACCAGAGGTAGGGACGAGAAATTGGGTTTCCATGGGACAAAATTTAATATTATCAAACTATCACCATCACCACCATTTCAGATATAAATATCTAATTTGTTTTCATTAGAAATTGGTTTTTAAGCTCGGTGGCGAATTTAAACTTATTTACTATACACAATCCTACATCATCTTATACTGCACCAAAAATAGGACAGCTTATACTGTAAATAATTCAGCACTACTAAATTCAATTTAGTGTAATCCCTCCCCTAAGAGTTAATTCCATCTCATTTGACATGCCAAATGCACCTTAAGGACAACAACAATTGGTATATAGAAACTTAGAAAATATGAGTACACATATATAAAACTAGAAAAACTACACACTTTACATAGTTCTTTATGAAATATTCAGCATTATCTTTGTTTACTTGGGTGTCCATAAATTCCTCTATAACCCTGTGATACAATCAATCTGCTCAAGTCGATTGTAGCAGCCAAAACTAAAAGGTGATACTACTTATTGCAGTCATGATCTTTTATGATCCAATTGCAAGATTCACTTCTAGCTGTCCAAATAAAATTCCATCATGCTCACAAGAGTAGTGCATCTCACCTACCACCTTCCTGATACTCATGTTCACCTGAAGAAAGACGCTAAACTTTTGTAAGATTCAAGTAACTTATCCTTTAAGTAACCACTCTTCACAAGTTGCCAGATATTTAAGTAAAGTTGAGGTGCATTATCAATCTAGATATATTAAGAGAAAACACTAACTTGACAGCACAATTACTGTTCTTGAAGCTACTCATTGATTATAACATTATTTAAGACTATCCATTTGTTGGTTAGCATATTTAAAAGGAGTTTGTAGGTTGTTTAAAAAGATAAATCAAAATTTACAGTGAAAGTAATAATGTGACAGAGATAGTTTAGAACCTGTATGAAAGACAAAAAATTATTCTCACCTGTCACTTGCCTTTCTCTTTTCTTATAGATAGCAGGATACAACTTCATGAGCAAGAAGTGCAGCAATTGACAAATACTCGGGAAATGATTATATGGGTGACGACAAACTGGACAATTCGACTCATGCCAAATATTCATGGCATTAAATACACACCAAAAGCATGAAATATGGCCACAGGCTGCAAACATGGAAAAAGAGGTTTCAGAAAGGTGAAACTCAAGACCAGTATGCTGTTTCATGTAGTACCTTCTTACCCAATACAACTGGCTTGTAAAGGAGTTCCCTGCAACAGAAAATAGCAAACAGATAACCATAAGTTCCACATCAGTAATCTAGTACTTAAGCAGAAGAGTAAGGTTTCGCAGGTATCAAATTTCATCAGACTCAATAGTTCCAAGTTTTTCTGAAATGCATGATTTAAAAACAGTTTTCAGGTTAAACACATAGTGATACCAAGAACATGTAAACTTGTGTAAAATTAATTCTAAGCCACGCGTCTCCAGCAAAACTGGTTCAAAGGAAGAGGATGTTTGACAACATCAAATTTCTCCTAATCTAAAGTACAAACTCAATTCAGACCAACTGATTCCTTCGATATTTATACAACTGTTGTCAAGCCTAGTAATACACCCACTGAATATAGCGTCCTCATCTTTGCCACTCTCCCGAGTTTTAACATCACCTTTATTGTCATTCAAAATTTTGATTCAATTTTAGTACATTTAGCTTCAATTAGTGTCAAATATTTTAGAAAATTTTCCATTAACTCACTCATCTCTCTCTCATTTTACAGGCTTCAATCGCTCTAAATCAATAAAAGAATCTAGCTTTTACATTACCGATCAACCCTTTGACAAAATTACCTTTTGATTACTAATAAGAAAATTCATCTCTCACTCCCCTTTCTTCAACCAAGGATTTTAAACTAAATTAACATAATACAAACGATTTCACTTTCTATCAGCACAATTAAACTCTCTTCTACTTCCTAACAACAAATTTGATCGTTTCTTGTTAATCACGGGAACCAAACACAAGCCACTCACAACAACATAAAACAGTTCAAATTCGACAAAAAAATCGCATAATTCACGAATTAAACAAACAAACAAACAAACAAAGAATACAAATTGAAAGCAAAGACTACTCACAGACAAACGCAGCACTGAAATTCGGGGGAGAAATCTTCGTCGTCTTCAAGGGCATTATGTTGCAACGGTGATTTCATCAGAGCTTTAAAATTATTATCAATATTTTTGGAATTATTATTATTATTTTCCTCCATCGAGTTTCGTACTCAGATTGTTTGAGCGAAGAGAGAGAGAGAGAGAGAGAGAGAGAGAAGAGAGAAAAGAAAAAAGAGACAGGTCGAGGGACAAGACGAGGTGTCATTGCCGACTACGCCCATTTGCCATTAAAGTTTGAATGGCAATGGAAAGGAATGGCCCATTTCATTTACAGCTTTCCGTTTCAAATTCTCTTCTAGTACCTGGTGTGCTACCTGCCTTGTGGCCCATTTAGACGGCTGGTTAAGTCCAGGGTTATTTTCGTAATTTTCCCTCCAAAATTGGGGGTAAATTAGTAAAATACGCTCTCTTTTTTAAGGGTAAAAGAAATTTTAATCCGTTAAAATTACCTTAAAAATATCTATTTGAGTGGGAAAAAATCCAAATATGACACAATGGCTAAAGGACGTAATAGTAGATAAGTGAATTTTGATTCAAATAATGTCTTTAATTAGTTGATGAATCCAAATTTTTATAAATATTTTTTAAATAATTAAGATTAATTAGTTTAATAGAATAATTTTTTTATGCAAGGTATCATTTTATGAACTGAATTATAAAATATCGAAATATCTGTGAAAAAATTTGACTAAACCCCACTAAAATTGATGTTTTATTAAGTATTTTTTAACATTATTAAATGTTTTTTAAGGATTTGCCATTTGGCATTCAGAGGGAGTGTGCTCCCTATTTTCCTATTTTTACCGAATATAAAAAAATTATGTTTACAAAAAATTGAATTTGAGATCTCGAAATTCAAATTTAGATCTACCATTTTAAAATTTAAATTGTTGGTCAAATTCATGTTTAATTAAAATAAAAAAAATTATAATATTTAAAAAGAAAATTGTATTATTAAAACTACTTTGTATATCTGTTATTATGTACTTTTTTTCTTCTTTTTCTCCCTCTCACTTTTTTTTTCTTCTTTTTTTCCCTCTCTCTTTTGTTTGTTTAATGATCCTATTTAAGAAAATTTTGAAGTATTAAAATCATGTAAATCTTTATAAAATATGATTTTACTATTTGATTAAAAAACTAAAATCATCCTAATAAAAAGTACAAATCAGAGACTAGAATTTAGTTTTTGATATTTTATTTAAGAAATGAATATGTAATGAAACTATCTCAACTGAAACAATTGCTTAACCATTATTACTATTATTGTTGCATTTTCTTTTTTGCAAACAGAAAAAAAAATCTGAATTAATAATTAAATAAACATTTTTTACGGTGTTTCTTTAGAATATTAACAAAAACCAGTGCATTAAAATAGTAAAACCCACAAAAAGAGGCAGAAAAATAGAAATTAATTTCACAAACTTTTACTTTCTCTTCCGTACAAATAAAATTATAAAAATTTCTTCACTTCAGAATCAACAGGTCATGAGATATTGTGTGTATGTATAAATAGATGTCTTTGGCACCAGAAAAATTTAGAGCCAATCAATCACCCAACACAAAGGGAGTTTATCATCCATAATAAATTAAGATTTAAAAAGAAAAAAAGAAAGAAAAAATAAATAAAGCAAAATCAAATACAAGAGAGGATAATTTTTTTCTTATTCTTGTTTGAACACTTCTATCTGAATTCTTAAGAGTTAAAAAGGCCAGCAGACTTGATAATGGAAGGGTTTGAAGCAGCAAAGGAACAGCAAACTTATTTCCAGATCTTGACGGATTTGTCATGACTGGCGGAGGCGACCACCCCGGTTACTGGTGACTGTGCTAGGGCTGATATCACGCACTCGTGAGCCGAAATCGTCATACACTTATTCTCAGCCATATTCCATAACTCCAATGACTGTGAGAGAAAACAGTTTACAACATAAATGCAAGATCAGTAATCTATCATGATAAACATCAATTTGATCTCAACTATTCAGAGTCTTAGCTTAGAAAGAAAAATCTTCCTCGTGCAGGTGCAACCAACTTGTGCATCCCACAAAGGAAAAAGAGAATGAAAGCGAAAATCACTGCACTATACATGTCATTTTTTTACCCCCTTGAATAACTTGAAATGCCACTCTTCTATTTCGTTTATATTTTTTATCCTCAGTGTTTTTTGAAGTCGTACCTGAATTCTCCAGACTCCAACTTGGTTTTTTTGACAAAATCAGAACCTCATACACCTTTTACAGTTACAAGAGACCTTACCAGCTAAACTGGCAAGCACCAGCATATAAAAGATATTGTTAACTTCAAATTGTCGATTGATTTGGTCCCGTAAATGCGATGACATAAGGTTAATTAGAATATTCTACAAATATATATAACTCAAGTTCCATATGTTATACAAAACTAACTCGATTTCAATGCAGCATCAAGAAATGAGTTTGCCTTTACGGGATATGCAAGTGCAGCACAAATTCAACAAAACAGCTTTCATGATTATGGATCTTTTAAGATATTTGAAGCTAGAAATAGACAGCAACAAAATTTATGATAACACATTGGAATAAAGAACAATGAAATTTAAATTAATATAAGATCACCTGGTAGCCTCCAATGACCATGAGGGTTGGATAGCTTGGATGGAAAATAGAAGAATGAAACTTGTTCCCACTGGAATTAAGCTCGTGAATGCACTCTCCTGAAGCCAATGACCACACTCTCACAGAATCTTGACTGACAGATGCCAAATAATCTCCGTTCATGTCCCAACAAACAGAGTGTATTTCAGTGGAATGTCCCTAAGAATCAAAATATTGAATTGCCTGATTAGGAACTTCAGATGAAAAAGTATGTTTTAGGGAAACATATGAAAATTCCTACTGTTGGTTATTTTCAAATTCCTCAGACTGCAACACTAGTATTTATACCTTAAATGAATGAGTCAGTCTATCTGTTTCAACATCAAAAATAGACACAACATTCTCTGATGCTGCAGCCAATTGATGTCCAATTCTTGGCTGAAATCTCACTTGCACAGTACCACCCTGTTCCATCAAGAGACTCAGATTAGAAGAAAACTTCATATTTTATAACAAATATAAACCGAAGTATGAAGGATATAATGCAACCTTGGAAATACGAGCACAGGAATACTGATTGATATTCCAGAAGCGAATCTCACTGTTACCATCACAAGAGCAGAAAAGGTCATTCTTCTTCGGATGGAAGTCAAGGGACATCACATGAGAGGCATGCCCTGTATAAGTCTGCAACGAATAGCTTGGCTGCAAGGATACACTGAAATAAATGCCTATAATATTTGGATCAAAACATAAGATTTAAACAACATAGTGGAACTGGCATCTCAAGTTTGCAGTGGCAAGTGAAGGCCATAAATGTGGAGGAAAATGAGTGCAAAATTAATGAATATGCAGAGCTTCCATCCAAGAAATTGTAATCAACAAAATTTTGAAGGCTATGGAACTTTTCTTAGGGTCTGTTTGGTACTGTTATTCTTCTACTTTGAAAGCACAATAATAAAAGTGTTTGGTAATCACCAACCTCTAGTGAAGACTACTTACTTTTATACTTAAATTTGCATTTAGTGACTTCATTCTATAGCAGCCATGGCTTCAAAGCCACAGCAACTCAATCCCACACACACCCTTAGAAGGTTAGCTTGGTAGGTTCATATTGCTAAGCTACTTTCTAGATGACATACCTCCAACAGCATTTACAGAACTTTTATGCAGACTCAACTACATGCAAATTGCATTGAAAAAAGAAAGCAACAAGTGCAACTTATTTTTATGATGCAGAGAAAAAGGAGAACAACATTTTACAGTTAAATACTAATAGTTGCAAGGAAACAGAATTATAAGGGACTGTCATACTTCCATTGCAGCTAGTTCAAATTTCCCCAATGCGTAAATGACAATATGTAAAACAACGATGGTAGAAAACCTACTTTGGCAGCATCCCAGAGTCGCACTGCCTTATCAAATGAAGATGTTGCCAGCTGAGTTGAATTTGGTCTGAAGCGAACATCAGTAATTATATGATTGTGTTCATCTGGGGTGCACTCAGTTTGAAGAGTTTCCATATTCCAAACAACAACCTACTGACATAAATAAAAATAAGCATCCACATCATTTTTTTTATAAAATCTCAAATATGACTAGTTACTTATGCTCTGTTGGCCAACTGAAAAGAAAGGTGTCTCTATGAACCTTAGAAGACATATAGGAATCAAATTTTTAAAGAATTGACTGGATTATTGGACTTTCAACATGTTCAATTCCTTAAATTGAAGGGAACAACTTCAAATGTTTAAAAGATAGTATGGATCGAATGATCTCACCAATTGCATAATTAAATGGCCCTAATTCTGGCACTAGTTAAGCTTATATCAAACGAGTAGATTTTTTTTTAAAAAAAAAAATGAAAAAAGTAATACATCTCAGACATTATATGTCTTTTAGTTAATGCAAATCATGTCCCAAAATGTCTCACAATTTTGAAAACACAAAAATATGAAGTTTATATCTGAACTAAGATTTTGCAAATAGGATAGTCAGCATTTTACCAATGTCAGTTTTTTGCCTACTGCAGATGCTTTATAAACATACTTTATTCTTTGCAAGCTGTATACCTTCTTGTCATGCCCCGCACTGGCCAATAACTTTCCATCTGAAGAGAAGTGACAACAGATAACTTTGCTACTACTTTTGCGTATTGAACTGACTTCGTTGAATGAGAAACCTGAAAGCAGAAAACAGAGTCATTACTGTTGTCAATATAAACAATTATTACTTCCATAAGCACGGGCAATTTACTCTTGGAAGTTTCAGCAGCTTGTTCAGAGGGGTTCCTTTTCAATGTGCCAAACAAATCCCTTCCATCTCCATCATCATGTGAGAGAAAAGATTCCACGTTAACATCTAAGGAGCCAATATCTCCAAAATGTTCCATGTCTTCCTGCAATTATGTAAACAGGAAACTTGAAATCTTAGACTATAACCGAAGACTCAGACAAGACATTCTGTAGAAAATACACATTTCTGCTTGAGTCTTACTATTAAGCAAAGGATTCTATAAACTAATTGGAAGAACAACCAATGTCACCAGCAATAGAAATAGGTGAAGTCCATTCAACAGAATTTCCATGCAGCTTATTGATCCAATTCTGACTAATGCTCATATGTATAGACCATCAAATCTCCTAGTTCCTGGATGGGGATCGAAAACTTTAAGGGTCCCAAAATTTCTTTTTCTTGCAAGCTCCACACAGAAATGTGGGGTTCTTATAAGCAATATATGTCCAGAAATTTCCCTTAATGCCTATAGACATTTTTTTTTTCCTTTATAAGAAAACTCTACCCTATGTAGGTTACACATTTGTTGTGTACATACCAGCTGGTTAGTAGAAGATGCATGACCACCTGTTCCATCAGAACCATACATCATCAAACCTTTCGGCATGTTGACATGCTGCATATTGCCAGATATAGCTACTCCATCACCAGGGGTATGAGTTGATGGCGTTGATGGTTGAGAATTTGGAGAAGGACCAACTGTATTTCCTGTACAAGCACTATTAGCAGCTCCAGAAGAAGAAGGCCCTTTCCTTTTTCTGTTATTCTGTCACACCATCAACATGCAATAGTCATCAATTTTCAGGACAACAAGGTTAAAAAGAAAATCTGTCACAACTTTTATCACACTTGTTCAATCACAGACATATTAATAATGCAGATAAGCATTAAAATGTAAGCCCTCTTGTAACCAAGAAATTATTCCATATAAATTCACAGTGTGTAATAGTGAAAAGAATACAAAAGGGGTCATTTGCTTTGTAAATAGAAGTAAACACAACCTGTTGAGCTTGTTGTGGTTGCAAAGGATCTTGTTGTTGAGATGAAGACTGTTGTATCTGTGGCATATTCATCTGCTTAAAATCAAAATTTTAGAAAAATCAACACAATGAGCTTTGACCATCCTTTAACAATATTTGGCAATCATTGATGCCAATACAAACATCATATTGTGTCCAATTAGGTTAAAAAAAAAGCGAATTAATAAATAAATAAATTATGTACATTTACATGCATAATTGACTTTCAATAATACCTTCATATGACATATCCGTCTTCTACAGATGCTGATCTATATATTACAATGACTATCACAATGACTGCAGAGAATAATAGCATCCAAGCATTCAAACTGAAACTAAAATAATTAATGTCGCATCTTGTGCGAAGTTTTCACACAAAATCTATCTCGTTGCTTGTAGCACTTGGTACTCAAAATATAAGGTTGTGCTTCATTATTCTAGTCAAAGAGGACACTTACAGACTGCTGCAATTCCTATAATATCCTATATGAAACTGCTAAGCCAGGAGAGAGGCATACTTCCATTGACTGCACTATAGTAGGCAACTCCCAACAGTCAATTATGAGACAGCTTTTATGTATCAATAAGGATGCTAGTGAGGAACTCCTGCCAACTGTTATTTCTTATATTAACAATTAGGAAGTCCAAAGTCCCCCAAGAATGAACTGGAGCTTCTATGTATCTCCATTATTGCAAAAAAGCATTAACATAAGAAGATACAAGAAAATATTTTCAACCATGCATTAAGTACGTTCACTGCAATAATGTGATTCTAGCAAATTATCATGAAAGCTATAGCAAATTAACAGATTTTGGTAAGAAACTCTTACTTTTGATGAAGTTGATTGCACTGGCGAACCTATAGATCCGTCATTTGCCATTGGTTGGCCATCTTTTGCATTTAAATTGCCCCTAGGTAATCCCCCAAACCTTCGAGGATCCATATCTCCATAAATTGTATTACCAAGGTTTCCTTGAGCCTGAGCCTGTGCTATGAGCTGCTGTTGTTGCTGTGGCAAGAGCTGAAATTGATTTCCACCTTGTAGAAAGGGCTTTTGGACCTGTCCACCTATACTTGGCCGAATTTGGTCAATGCCCTGCACAGTTCAGCAAAACCCTTGGTGATTTATGGCTGTTCACATAATATAAGTTAAAGTCAAGGACAGACGAAGTCAATACACAACTTACAGTTAATGGCCACCCCTTCAACGGAAGCCCACCAACTCCAGGGTTCAATCCTGGAAGAAGAAGAGAAGGCAAGAATTATAAAAGTTTCGAAGACATGACTTGCAAAGAATCAAATAATTGACTTCATATCTGTATGACAATGCACACGCTAATGCAACTAGGGAAAATAAAAAAGTAACACAGTTGTTGATGCCCACAATGTACGTGTTTCAGTACAAATTAGGTTATCACGGTGCCTTCCGTTAATTACAGAGGCACCAGGTGTATGTACAAGTTGAAAGGTGCCCTTGACCAACCTGTCAACATTGTGCTACATCACACACGTGTATTTATGAATGGGAGGTATTCTCTGTTTTGCATTATAATTGTCATTAATTTTTCTCAGTTAAATGTAAAGTTGCATCAGCGAGTTGCCATCTTATATTAACTTCCACATCTTCCGAATTAGACTTCAATAACTATGAAATTTCCTTCTTGCTATCACTTCTTCCTTGTACAGACACATTAAATTCTCCTAAGTTCTAAATACTGAAATGACGAAGCTCAGAATTAAAACTATTCTGCAGAAACAATAAGCTTTTCATCACATGACAGATAAAGTACAAGGGATGTAAATGCTGGTTATTCCAAACTTATTAATGTAGCTCCTTATCTCAAACTTCAATCAACATCACTAAAATCTGGAACATAGTATTGAAACAAGTCATTTGGTGATAATATGTGAGACAACAATTTTTCTCTTGCTGACTTCGTTTTATGGTGACCAACTTAGCCACTTCTCCTACAATGTACCATATCACTCCTCTACTTCCCTCCACGTTTCCTAATACTTAATCAGCTTCACCTAAATAAACATTCAGGGAACTTTACTAGCAAAGCACAATAGAGAAAGAGGAAGTCCCTGAATTTTCATACTGTGATACCTCAGACAGAAAAAAGTCTCACTAAGAGTATTTAGACAGAATATGTATATTTATCAGCTTCCCTAGACTGTGTGAAGCCACTAGTTTTCAAGAATACATAATTACTGGACAAATTTTCACTGATTGCATTTTCCTATATATGCTGTGGGCTTATGGAGGCTTCCAAGTGTCTGTGAAAAAGTCATGTATTGTTCAACTGTATTCTCCCAAAATTTTAATTAATAGACATAAAATTACTCCTGCTGGAAAAGTCATCTTTACCTGCGTTTGCTAAGCCAGGTTTTGATTGCATGATTCCCTGACCATAAAGGGAAGAAGGATCCATAGGCATAGATCTCTGAGCAGCACTCAGGTTCATTTCACCTTTGATATCCTAGAATAAAAGATTGACATTTTAACAATAGTGACATAGCATAACAGAAAAAGATGAAAAACTAGCCCAAGCATAGCAACATGTTTTCCAAGTAGTTACTGGGGTCTGTTGGGATCGTGCCTGAATTTGCTGCAGTGCTGCAGTTACACTTCCATGATTTCCTTGGACCAACTGACTGTCAGTAAGTGCCAAGGAGAATCAATAATCCATGGGAAAGAACAAAATAGATAACTAATGAACAGAAAATACAATGTAGCTTGTCAGAATAGTTCATGATCAAACTTACCCAGGATGATTTGTTGCTGATTTTAGGATGGCCATCCTAGCATCAAGAAGTGGTTGGGATGTCTCTGAACTCATTGAATTCCCCATCGAATTGTTGTGCTTCATGCGTTCTTCATACATTTTTGCTGCCAATGCACTCGCATTTGGTTGCCCCACCATCCCTTCGGAATTCACAGAACTTACTGCACCACCTAAGGAAGGATGACTTGGGTTCCTTTGTTGCATCTGAGCTTGCCGCATTAGATGCAACTGCTGCATTTGCATCTGTTGCTGCTCTTTTTGTTTGATTTGTTGTGCCTACATGACAAAATCATAGCAAGGAAAAAGGAGAGAGAGAGAGGGAAAAAGTGTGTCCACATGAGCTGCTACATAATTGGTAGTAACATTAATAAATGCTTTCATTAAAGGAGCTACCTCGATATATGAGGCAGCAGCCTCAGAATGCTTCTCATTTGTCCTTGCTATAAATATGTCCCAAAATACAGACCACCATTCGAAAAGAAAACCTCCAGGAGCATCAATTGCTGCATACATAAGTTAGTCGTTTCACAAATTTTGCACATTCAAAATACTCCAACCTAATTACACAGTACAGTAAGTAGGTGTCAAATAGGTATCAAACTGATAAAATTGGAAAAAGATATATAATAAGTTGAAATTAATCCAGTTGGATACAATAATTTAAATTATAAAAGAATGTTATAAAAACCTAACTACATACATTAGCATCAAACTATCACACTGTCCAAACGGCAACAATTCCAAAAGCAGTCTAATTTTATTTCATTCATAAAAAAAATACAAGATAAATTAGTTGTACACAAAACATATTCAAGCAAAGTTAAGATTCTATTGGAACATATACTTACCTACTGGATCTGGGGCTACTTTTCCTTCAGTCATGAAGGACTTTGCAGTGTTATGCAATTTTTTCTTCACCAGATAATCATAAATGTAGACATCAAGCCTAACAAGTAACAAAAAATAAAATGTCAGAACAAAAGTAGCCAGGAGGACTTATAAAACATGTAACAAATAAATACGCTTAATAACAGTAAATATACATCTTATCTGCTTCCCAATTACTGCTTTGCTGCGCCATTGCTTCAAGCCCAATAAAAGCAAATTACCTGCTCAAAAAATTTAGCAATTACAACTCAATTTTGCTTTTCTTTTTATAGCACATGTTAATTTATCCGTATTGAAGATCGTTATACATTTAATTGTGTAATGTTCAAAAAACAAAAACTTCACAAAGTACAAGCTCAATAATAAAGTTCAAAATTAAAAATAAATAAAGAATTGACATCCAAAACCAAACAAATACTGAACAGTAGAATTAGTTTTGACTTAATTTTACAGTTACAAGCTCCATAACGAAATTCAAATTCAACTAAAAAAGAAAAAAGAAATAATAAACAATAGAGTCATTCAGCAGCAAAAAAAAGGGGCTCAAGAACCAAATAATTACAATTTCGCAATCAAAAACTTTATACTCATGATAAAAATAAAATCCAAAAAATAAAGAATAGTAGTCCAAGAAACAAAAGAACTACCGAAAAATCAAACTCCCAAAATAAAACTTTTCACGTTCAAACTTAATTGCATAAATCTTATCGATACAATTCAAATTCATGAAAATCAAGAATTCTAATACGAAATTGTACAGAGAATTGAAGCGAAACTACATTAATTATTTAAAAACTAACCTCAAATTCAAGAATTCAGATGGATCAAAGCAAACATTAGCAATCTTAAGCTTTATTCAACAACGATCTTAGTTGATCAAGCATTGGTCCTACATTAAAAAAAAATCTTGAAATTAAGAAAAGAAATTCAGGAAAACCTAAAAAGCATAAAAGAAATTAAAAATTCCTCACCTACGAAATTCAATGATGGTATTCGAAAAGGAATCAGGGCTAGCGTTGAGTTAATCAACTCTGTTCTGAACAATAGCTGGAAGTTTTCTAACAGAAGAGAAAAGGAGAGTTTGAATGGGTTCTGAATCCAGTTCGTGATCCGAAGCCGAGGTTAGGAGTTCGAAGCTTAGGTTTGTGATCCGGAGCTGAGGTTGTACCGGAGATTTAGGCCCATTTTAGCCCAGGGGATAATTGTGACTTTGATCGTACGAGCTAATGGGGCCCAATTTTTACGTTGAGAGACGGAGAGGAGTGACTCTTCGAAAAGTGGGGCCCAATACGGTAATAACGCCTAGACAAATGCTGACATGGCAGATTCTTTTCGATTTGGAATTATTTTGAACCATATTTTTATTTTTATTTTTATTTTATTTTTAATATCATTTGGGATTAATTGTTGAAATTTCTTATAAATCATAGTAAATGAAAATCTAAAAAATTAATGATTACCAAAGGCTTTTTAATTGTACAAAATATTCTTAATTCTATATATAACATAATTTGTTAAATATTTAATATAATTTTGTTAAATTATTTAGACTAACAAATAACCCATTTGCTATATTCTTTAAAAAATTAAACAATGGAGCCTTTTAGTACTTTTGTTTTTACTAAAATCGAGACTAAATTTTTATTTATTAACTGTGTAATTTAATAATTTAAATTTAAATTAAAAATTCTAAAACTTTGATGTAATTTAATAAAAAAAGTTTCTACAAAATTTTCTTTTAATTTATCAACAATCATATTTAAGAAACTAATTTTTAATTTACTTTCAATACCATAACCTAAGTGAAAATATCTTAGATTACTATAATTCAAATTTTTATTTCGATTATTATTCATAACCAACGCAAAAGCGCTTTTAAGATCTCAGAGAGTCTTAATCTCTTAAATTCTACAAATTTTTTTAAATTTTTTATTATTATATTTATATTTTAGATTTATTTCTTAGGTTTTTATTAATATATATAATTTAAAAAGTTATTAATTCATTTCTTAATTTATTTATTATTTTTATAATATTAGTTGATTAACTTTAACTTTTAATTATGTTGGCCCCCCAAAAATTTTAACATCCCTAATTACTTAGTTCTAACTCTGCCCCTACTTATAATTAATTATACCAACTAGTTATTTCATGATACCTAGAACTTGTGTTGGTTTCAACTTGGTAGAATTATTAAAGATTAAATTTTTATTATAGCACAACTTTTTAATGATAAGGCCTAAGGGTAAGTTTGACAACCTTCTCTTCTTACACTATTTTTTAAATTTAAAAATTTTTATTATCAAAATGCAATCTTTAAGACTTATGATATATATTCATTAGACGTCGATAGAAAAAGTAGTTAAATTGGTGTTTACTAAATATTTTTTATTTTGTTTTTAAAAAAAATAAAAATCAATAATATCAAACATACACTTAGTAGATTTTTATTTGTCATTTCTCCATTTTTATAACATTCTCGCTTATCAAAAAAAACTTTTCTATAAACCCTTGATTCGTCACATATATGAATTTGCCAGAACCATAGTTAAAACGAGAAATTATACCATAAAAAAAATTCTTTTTTCATAATTTTTTTTCACCAAAGATATTAGAATTGTTATGATTTATTTTAAATAGTGTGTTGCTTTAAAAGATTTGAAAAATATTATATTGTATGAGGATTAATTTTAATCCGCGTCTTATAATTCTGACAATATTAGGTCCATACAATATTTTCACAAATAGTTATCATTTCTAAATCACTTGCTATTGCACTAATAGTAACAATTGGTATGATTTCTCTCTTCTCACTCAATAGGAGTGCGTTGTTCTTTTGTCTTACTCCATTCAGTCGCTCAAAATTGTATCTAACCGTTCAAAACTTCACATCACAACATTTCAAAACTTTATCCAACCAGCCATCAAAGTTTTCTAGTCTTATTGTGTCCCTAGCTTAAAAGTATGAACACAGAGGATCTCATACAGCTTTAGAACTCTCTCTGCCTATTAGAAGAAGAAAGCAAAGTCAACACTATAGGAGGCAGTGTTGTAGCAACAAGAAAACAAAAAATAGAGCTCTGTCTCGTGGGAAAAATTTTGAGTAACAAACTGGTGAATATAAATAAGGCTTTAAGATCGCCATTAAACAGATTTGGAAAATTGTTGAAGATGTAAAAGTTGAAAGTTTAGGTAATAATAAATTTATTTTCCAGTTCAAGTCTGCAACCGGACAGAAAACTGAATATTATTAGGCGGTCCTTGGAGCTTTGACAGATGCCCTCATTGCATTGGTAGAATTAAGTGGTGTTGGAGATATATCGAAGGTAGAAGTTCACGAGAAGCATCCTTTTGGGTGCAAATCCATAATATACCAGTAATTTGTATGACAAAGGATATGGGTCATTGTTTAGGAAATCTTATTGAAAATGTGGAAGAGGTTGATACTGATCTATCTGGGGATGTATTGGGTTAATGCATTAGGGTCAAAATTAATTTGGATATCTTAAAACCACTCAAAAGAGGAGTTAAGATTCAGTTAGACACTTAGAGCCAAGACCATGGACTCTAGCAATAAAGCAACAGTGCAAGACACTGTTAAAGCCGAGAGGCTCATGCTGAATTCAAAGAAATAGAGATAGAGCCCACATTCAAAAAGCCATGTACAGTACAATCTCCAACAATAGGAGCACTATAATCGACCACTTCTGATCCTATCTCTCTGTCTAATTTTTCTTCATCAACGGCTCTCAATCAAATTACTTAGCATGATGAACAGGTGGGTGCTGGATCCTAGCTCGAGGATTGGGAAACCTTTGGACATTTCGGGAATTAAAAGAAGTTCTCCATTTGTACAAGCCTGAGATTATTTTCCTTACTGAACTAAGCTTAATGTAAAGCAAATTGAATTATTGAAATATAAAATTAATTTTGATTGCCAATTTTCTGTAATATGACAGGGCTAAGTGGGGGGTTAGCTATCTTTTGGCTATCACCCTGAGAATTCCCAAAAAAAAAAAAACACACATGGATTATACTTCGCAGACTAGCTCAAGTTTCATCAGCACTATGGCTATGCAGAGGAGTTTTCAATCAAATATTAAGTCTTGAAGAGAAAAAAAGAGGACAACTTCCCAACTTCGAGATTATGCAAGACTTTTAAGATGCACTTCGGGATTATGATTTGTTTGATTTGGGTTAGTCAAGGAACTGTTTCACTTAGTCCAACAGAAAGGATGAAAATGACTTAATCATGGAGAAGTTGGACAGATTCATCGTTTGTTCTAGCTGGAAAGAAATTTATAAAGGAGTAACAATATCAAATATAGAAGCCTGAAACTTCGATCACTCCCCAAATTTAAGTGAATTCTGGAAGAGGAAAATGTCTTTAACAAAGAAAAGAAGACGTTGAGGACAACGATTCCATTTTGAAGAATTTTGGAATAATTATGAAGAGTGCCAAGAAATAGTAAAATAGGTCTAGAATGCAGCAAGGGAGACTAACTATGATCCTATCCTAAACTTCACGAAAAAGTTACAGGTGGTTAAAAATACATTACAAGAATGAAGTCGGGAAATATTCGGATATAGATAGCAACATATAAAGTCTCTTTCGAAGAAACTCAGTCACTTAAAAGCTCTATCTGGGGGACTCTTAAAGAATACAGGAAGTGGAGAATCAATTACAAAGGCATTTAAAGGATGAGAAGATCTATTGGAGGCAAAGATCTAAAGCACTCAGGTTGCACTATATCGACAGAAATACGAAGTTTTTTTTATACTAAGGCTACATGCAGAAGAGAATCAGCACTAGAGCATTCAACTTTGAGCGTAAATGATGAGATGAATCAGATGCTAAATAAAAAATTTCAAGCGAAGAAATGCAACATCATTTATAAAATAATAGCAAAGTGTATTGCTAATAGACTGAAACCTATTTTAAACCAACTCATCTCCCATAACCAATCTGTTTTCATTCCTCAGAGACTCATAACTGATAATGTTATAATTGGTTATAAGTGCTTACATAAGATTAGGGGCAAACGAGAAGGCAAAAAAGGATTAGTGGCTTTTAAAATTGATATTAGCAAAGCCTATAATAATAGAATGATGTTTCTTGAAAGCTTATGTGTAGAATGGGATTCTCAAACAAATGGGTGAATCTTGTCATGAGGTGTATATCATTAACAACATTTTCATTTCTGATTAATGGGGAGATTAGAGGTGTGGCTAAGCCACAAAAAGGTTTAAGGCAGAGCTGTCCTCTTTCTCCTTATCTTTTTATATTATATGCTGAAAATTTGTCCTCACTTTTACCATATACAGAATCTAACAAATTGAGTCGTGGTGTTTCTTTTGGAAGGCATGGTCCTAAATATCTCATCTTTTCTTTATTGATGACAGTATAATCTTCTCTAAAGCTTCTACGGCAGAATGTAAACAACTAAAACAGATATTTGACACTTACACAAAAGAGTCTGGGCAAGTTTTTAATTTTGAAAAGTCGTTTGTATTCTTCAGCCCAAACACTCCAAGACATGTTAAAGCTGCAATTCAGAATATTTTCCACTTAGAAGTGGTATCTCATCATGAACAGTTCTTAGGCCTCTCTTCAATGACAGGTAAGAACAAGAATCAGTGCTTCCAATCATTAAAAGATAAAGAGTCTTGAATAAAATAAAGAATTGGAAAGCAAGGTTATTCTCATGCGGTGGTAAAGAAATTCTCCTTAAAGTTGTGACCCAGGCAATCCCAACATATGCAGTGAGCGTCTTCCGAATTTCATCCAACCTTTGCAATGAAATCCAACATCTCTTCTCAAAGTTTTGGTGGAATTTAAACTCTTCCTCAAGGGGAGTACACTGGATATGTCTTGAAAAAATTTGTGCAAGTCGAAGAGCAAAGGAGGACTTGGATTCCGAGACTTAAGCGCTTTCAACAGAGCACTGATAGCTAAACAATGCTGGAGGCTTATCACACTGCCCAATTTATTAGTCTCCCAAGTCTTAAAAGCGAATTATCACCCAAGATGCAGTTTTATGGAAAGCAAGATTAGCCATAATCTATCTTTCATTTGGCGAAGCCTATTATGGGGAAGAGAGGTAATAGAGGTGAGGTCGAGATGGAGAAATGGAAATGGGAGAAAGGTTCTCATTTACAAACATAGATGGCTTCCTCGACCAAAAACATTCAATTCTTTCTCCCCTCAATCACTTTCCATCCAATCACAAGTGGTATAATTGATAGAAGGAAACGGACAATGGAAAGAACAACTCATTCGACGACACTTCATGGAAGATAATGCCAATTGTATATTACGCATTCCACTGCCGGAGAACCCCACTGAAGACCAACTACTTTGGAGTTATGAAAAAAGATGACATTATCATGTGAAAAGTGGCTATTATGTTGCTTTGCAGTTGAAATACCCGGACGAACCTTCGAGCTCTCATCAAACTTCTAGTTGGCGAAAATTTCTTTGGAGTTTATCCCTTCCTGCAAAGATCAAACTATTCCTTTAGAGAGCATTCTCTAATATTCTCCCCACACTCTTCAACTTATTCAAATGAAGAATTTCTGATAGCTCAACATGTTCCAGATGTGGAGCTAGATCTAAAGACATGTTGCATGCCCTGGTAAAGTGCAAAGCTGCAAAAAAGTTTGGAAATCAGTTTCTCTGTCCAAAAGTTACTCACTTAAAGGCTCAAGACTTTCATTGTCTCTGTACCTTAACAGCAACAATTTTAACTAGAGAGGAGTTTGAACAATGGTTTGTTATTTGTTGGTATATATGGGCAGCCCGTAATAGCTTCTTCCACAGTAGATACTTGAGGAGACCAAATAAAATTCTGATAAGAGCTGAAAACATGATAAGTAGCTTTTGAGAAGCCAACTATCAAAGTTAGACACAAGTTGGCTTACTGAAGTCCAGGAGTGATTGTCATTGGACTTCCCCCTTCCCCCTACCTTTATGGTTCAAAGCTAATGTAGATGCAGCAACAAATCTAAAGGAAGGTAGAACGGGAATTGGGGTCATAATAAGAAATAAATAACAAATGATAAGTGATGGTCGTAGCTGTGTACCCAATCAGATGTTCGAATGATGTGAAATTTGCAGAAGTTGTTGCAGTCTTAAAAGGAATCGAATTAGCCAATGACACAGGCCTCTCTCCGGTTACCATAGAATCTGATGCTCTCAATATATTCAAACTTGTTAAAGGAATCATCACCACCAAGTCTGAAATGGGATGAATCGTTAACAAAATAAAAAAGACACTATCAGTACGAGTTTGCCGCAAAGTGGAGTTTGTACTAAGAAGTTGCAACGAGGTAGCTCATCAACTTGCCAAACTATCTCTCAAAAATTCTGAAAGTAGGCTATGAATAGAAGAAACACTTGAAGAAATTTGCAATGCTGTCTTGAAGGACACTAAAAGTTGTATTTGACTTTTTCGCTTAATACAATTACTCTTCAAAAAAAAAAAAAATTGGCTTATTATGATAAATACTATTTTGCACCTACACTTTTATAAATTTAATCAAAAGACAAATTTTTATATAAAATTTATTAAATAATTTCTTTATACAAATTAATGAAAAAAATTGTGCAATTTTTTTTTACATAAATTAGAAAAAAGAATTAAAAATTTTGACAATAACCTTTCGCAATTAAGTGGCTGCGGTAAATATCCTAGAGTTTTTTTTTTTCTTAAATTTTTAATTGAAATAAAATTGAATAGATGTACTTGGAAAATAAAGAGGTATCCTTATTATTTATCTACTGAAAAGTCTAATTTACTATACTAATATTTAAAGTTAATGAAAGGATCTAATAGTTTGAAAGAACCGGAAATAAATGGAATATTATCAAAACTATATAGAGATAAACTAAAACTATTGCAAAATTTTATACTTTTTTAGCTGTTTGAAGTTCATTTTATATATATTGATATTATATTAATTTTTGTTAAATATTATAGATATTATATGTACAATGTTGATATTACATAAAAAAATTTATTGAGGGTTTAAATAAATATTATGATATACTCAGAAAAATTTATTTGTAATAGTATAAGATATACCTACTCTCATAATGAAAGGATATTTACTGACATTATATTATAAATTTATTGCCTGGACTGAGCTGGACTATGACCCAACCAAATGATACAATTAAACTCATTAATATCTTAATGTTTGAAATATATTTCATTCTCTCTGGGGCTATATATATATATATAATATATTTCAATTAATATATGAGAAATTGAATGTAAAACTATATTTCATCCAAACATTAACCATTTTAGAAAAATTTAAGCCATTTACCCAAATATCCCAATAATAAAAGACTGACATAAAGGGGATTTTATAAAATATCTAGTAGAAAAGATTTTGACTATTTTACTCAACAATGTATTAAGCATTTTTTTTTATATTTTTTCAGTTATGAAAAAATTAATACATACTAAAAAATGGTGAAAATCGCTCTTGCTTTATACATGACTCTCTCTAAAAGAGTGCTCAGAATAGCTATCAATTATATGGGGGTGTTGTGATACTACTTACCATATGTATTATAGTTATTTCAACTAAATTTTAAAATAAAACTATTTTAGAAAAATTAAGGTGTGTTTTCTTTTTATTCTTTTTTGTTTAGTATATATAATAGTTATTAAATTACGGTTTTAAAAAATAAAACAGAAAAATATAAACAAGATCTAACATTTTAATTTCTTAAATAATTAAGATTATTGAAATTAATTCAGTTAATGAAATTTATTACATTTTAAAAAAAAATACTATTATCAGACAAATAATTTTGTCAAGAAATGTAACATCTTGAACAATTAAATAAAAACACTAAATAATTTTGTTTTTAACCATATTACACAATGAAAATTTTCTATTCAAATGCCCATGATGTGCTTGAAATGAACTTTTTTAAATGGAAAAAAAGAGAAAGAAAAAAGCCCATTATATCAAATGCATGTCTACTTTCTCTACATCAGATTCATCAAAATTGCGACAAATAATATTTTGTAAATTCAAATAATAATAATAATAATAATAATGAAACAAGAACTTTTCGTGAACAAATCAGAGCAAATAGCTGCAATTCGATCGATCTTCTCATCTTAAGCTGATGTGATGTCTTCATGGGGTGAAAGTGACCTCTACGATTTTCAAGCCGATAATACACAGAAGCAAACAATAATTAATTAAAGAAATAATGTGGCTGAGCGATCGAAAGAAAGGATGAAAGCAAAGCATTGTATTGCATGCACTGTTGGCGGGGACACCATTTGGTTGCTCCATTAATGGCGTCAGAAAGTTCGCATTAAATGAAATCACACAAAAAATAATTAGTGTAGGAAGCTTTAATACCCTCATCTTGACCTCTAAATTTAGCACAACTCCTACAAATCAAGTTGACTAATGGATAAATGAATAAGCTCAAGTAACCCCACAAGTCAAACCAGTCTCTGCTGTGTTGCAACAGTGCCTTCAATGGAGATTGAATTGGAGAGGACAGTTGGACAAATAAATTTTATGCACGATGACAGATGAGCCTCATTTATTCATGCAAGAGTGGCAGTTGGGTTTTTAACACATATTTTAACCAATGCAGTGAGCTTTGCTAGCTCTATATATACTTCAGCATTCTCCCATGGTGGCAAATTCATGCAGTGAGCTTTGCTAGTTCTCTTCTTTCTGATTAGTTTGATTTGTTTCGTATAACGATGGGTTTTCTTGCTCGCTGTGTTGTGGTTGCTTTCTGTTGTGTTCTTGTTGTGAGTGGTTTTGTTGCTGCTGATAATGCTAAAGGTGTTGATGATGATAAGCACTTGTTTTTTCATCGTCCACATTTGTTAGGGGGTGGTTTAGGGCATGGGATTTTTAGGAAGGGTTTCAGACATGGGGGAGGCATTGGTGGTGGTGGAGGCCTCGGAGGTGGAGGTGGTTTAGGAGGTGGCGGCGGCTTAGGTGGTGGGGGTGGTCTAGGAGGTGGTGGTGGTGCAGGTGGGGGTATCGGAGGTGGCGGGGGCTTAGGTGGCGGTGCAGGTGGGGGGCTAGGAGGTGGGGGAGGCTTAGGTGGTGGTGCAGGTGGGGGTCTAGGAGGTGGCGGAGGCTTAGGTGGCGGTGCTGGTGGAGGTCTAGGAGGTGGTGGAGGCGTAGGTGGCGGTGCAGGTGGGGGTCTAGGAGGTGGCGGGGGCTTGGGTGGTGGTGCGGGTGGTGGGCTTGGCCATCATGGTGGTCTAGGAGGTGGAGCTGGCGGGGGTCTAGGTGGAGGTGGAGGACTTGGTCATCGTGGTGGCTTAGGTGGTGGAGCTGGAGGCGGTTTAGGCGGAGGTGGTGGGCTTGGCCATCGTGGTGGTTTAGGTGGCGGAGCTGGAGGAGGGCTTGGTGGAGGTGGAGGGCTTGGTCATGGAGGTGGTCTAGGTGGAGGAGCCGGAGGTGGCATTGGTGGTGGTGGTGGGCTTGGAGGTGGAGCTGGTGGAGGCGCAGGTGGAGGAGGAGGTTTAGGCGGTGGAGCTGGTGGTGGTGGAGGACTTGGTGGCGGCGCAGGAGGTGGAGGTGGATTTGGTGGAGGAGTTGGAGGAGGGTTTGGAGCTGGTGGAGGTGTAGGTGGTGGAGTCGGTGGAGGAGGAGGCGGCGGTTTCGGTGGAGGTGGAGGCGGCGGTTTTGGTGCAGGTGGCGGTGGTGGGTTTGGTGCAGGTGGCGGTGCTGGATTTGGTGGTGGCCACTAAATTAAATTATACAATAATTAATGACGCAATAAATCATTGCTATTCCTGTCCCAATATAAGTTTGACTAAAGATGAAGAGAGTGTGTTTAATTAATTTAAGCCAGGGGTATTATTCTATCTGAGGTGTGTTAGATTTAGGCAAAATGAATGCTTACTGTCTCAACTTATGGATCGTTATGCACTAGTTTTGAGTCGCGTGTTTATGTAAAACTCTTCTTCTTCTACTCCGTTTTCATGCATGTAGTTTGTGAAACTTGGAATCCAGCAGTTCAATAATTAATACCATCTCTGTTATACTGTTTCTAAACGCGTCTCAATCTCAGTGTTTCTATTTTACTGTTAATTACTACCTACATTTCTATTGGTATTCTTCTTTTTTTTTTTGGTTAATTTATTTGAACATAAAAATATAAATTGACGGAAAAAAATGGTGAAAACAAAAACCTGTAAATCAGTAAACTTCAAATTATGACCACAAATTGCTAAGCTTCAGGAAATTTCAGACTGCATTTTGATAGTATTTGATTGATAACTGTAAATTGGTCTTAGTACGTATAGTGGATATATACAGCTAAACATTTGTTTAATAGTTTCACTTACTATAATCAGCTCTCAATCTTTTGGGCCGCAGATGCCTTTCCTCGTCTTCGTCCTCAAGGCTGAAACTTCTGTTTCGATCTTTCATTGATTCCCCATCAAAACCTTGGGCGTATAACAAACGGATCCCACATTTTTTCACCATCTCTATACGTTCACTACTCTGAAGATCAACAAGATAGAAATGGAATTGGCAATCTACTGCTGTATCATTTCTGTAAACGTAATGATCTTCACCGTAGGTACGAAAATGGTACCCCAAAATTACGTGATCCGACTCCACATAACAAATGCGACCAACAGACAATTCTGCAGCGACTTCCCAATCACCATCTAATTCCGTTTTGAATTTGAAATCGCACCACACTCCAAAATCCTGCTTCTGGCTTTCATGATTATTGCCTGGAAATGATACGACAGCGCATAATGCAAAGCCCAAAAATTTGTTACTGAACCAACCTGGTTGCAGCTCCAGGTTTGTGTGAGATCCTGTACTCTGAAACTCAAACCACCCAGGAGTTTCATTTCCAGAGTAGCAGACATGATCACCAGGTCCATAAGTATATTCCTGTGTCAACCAAATCATCATCTTAGAAATTGTTGGATTTAATTAAAAATAATTTGAGAGTTTAGAGACAAACCAGATCTTGTTCTTTCCACAATGTAGTAACTCTGAGCTGAATTCTCTGCAGAGCATCTTCAGTAATTTTTCTGAGCTCATTTTGATCCAATTTATTACAATTTGTCAACCAAAAGGTCTGAAAATAACTGGACGAGCTCCGGAGTGAGAATAAAATCAATAAATCTGATAAGGACTCCAGCGATATACAATAATTGGCATCAATGTAATATAGACTGCTTGGAAGCTTTGGTAAGGATTGAAGGCTCTCGCAATAGCTTAAAATGAATACCTGCAACTTAGAAAGGTTGATGATGCTTTCTGGTATTCTCTCAAAATTATTTTTCTGTAGAAGCAAATATTCCAGTGACGATAGCTGACCAAGACTTTCAGGTAACATTGTGATGCCGCAATCAATTAGCTTTACAGACGTTACATTGTGTAAGCCATCTAAAGGTACTGAAATAGGCATTAAGAAACCCATATGCTTATGACCCCTAAATCTCTCAAAAGATATTTCATCAAGGTTGTTCAAACATACAATGGATGATGGTACTTCTTTGATACCAACTCTTGCAGCATCCAGCTTTTTTAAAGCATCTAAGTTTCCAAATTCATCAGGCAATCTTTGAAGATTTGAACAACCAGAGAAATTGAAATATTTAAGAGATTTCAACTTACATATGCTCATTGGGAGACGCTCAAGCCTTGAACAATCTTGGATATTAAGTGTAACTAGTCTTGATAGACGGTCGATGGATGAAGGAAGTTCTTCGATTCCGGTTCCATCTAAAAATAACACTTCTATATTACAAGATGATGAAATCTCTGGAAACCTCTTTAAATTTGAGCAGCCTGTAAGATAAACTATTTGAAGAGATTCTGAATGGATGCTAGAAAGACTCTTCAAGCTTTTGCAGTGATTTAGATTAAGAATGGTAAGCTTGCCTAGATTTTGAATAGATGAGTTAGTCTCATCCAAGCTTGAACAACCTTCTAAAATCAACTTCTCAAGATTCTGAGCCTTCGAGAGGTCTGGGAGTTTCATTAGCTGCTTTGAATTACTGAGGTCAATCTGCTTTAACTTAACAAGATTCTGACAATTTAAAAACAAACAAGCAAATAGAGAATCAATATATATAATTAGCATATGTGATATTTAAAAATTATTGCCAAATGATTTTCACATATACAAATATTAAAGCTATACCTGAACACCATCCCAAAGTTGTTGAACTTTACTGTTCGGCAATTCAAGTGAGACAAGATTCTCCGTATGAATGTTTGAAGGCAATGATTTTAATGGATATCCATGCCAATGAAGATACTTAACTTCACTAAATCCCAGACCACGAAAATGAGATAATTTACATTTATTCTCTCCAATAAATTTCAAAAATCTCAATTTACGCATCTTTTTGAAAGTACTAGAATTTAGTGTTATCTCTTGACCAATCTCAGACATATCTAAAGAGATACCTTGAATTGCTTTAGTCCCCTAATAATTAATAAAAGACCGAAAGTTAGCATCAAATTTTATATTATTCAAGCAAACTATTAATACAAATTGATATAACATGAAACAATTGATGCATAAATAGATATAACAATATTTGTAGCACTATTTAACACTAATCCAAAACAATAGTCTCTCAAAAAGATACTTACTCTATTATATGTCAAAACTTCATAAATATCCTTAGGATGCCACAACCGACTGCGTTTTCCTGGATCATCAACAGATTCCTGTCGAACAATTTCTTTGCCCATTTCTTGTAGCAATTCATGCATTTTGATTATGTTGTTTGATATAATTATAAGACACTTATCAACAAGAACATTTATTCCTATTTTCGCAGAGAAACCACTAGCTTCAAGGAATTCTATAGTTAAATCTTTATTTGCATCTTTAAAGAAACAAGCAATGTCTAAAAAAATATTTTGCTCTTCATCATCCAAACTATCATAACTTATTTTTAGCACTTTTTGAATCTCATTATGAGGAAGTTTTTTTAGTTTTTGTATTGCACTTTCCCAATGTTCTTCATTCCTTCCATATAAAAAACGTCCCAAAACTTTAAGAGCTAATGGAACACCTTGTGCATATTGTATCAACTGATTTGATAACTCCTTGTAACCCACATCGGGATAGTTTTGTCCAAAGGCATGTCGACTGAAAAGTTGAAGAGCATCGGCATCTACTAATCCCTGCATCTCATATATTTTTTTCACCCTACAATTTTTAAGAATTTGTTTATTTCTTGTTGTTATAATAATTAAACTACCTGGCATGAACCAATCAAGACTTCCAATTAAAGATTCTATTTGTTCTGAATGAGTCACATCATCAAAAACAATTAAAATCTTCTTGCGGCCTAGCCTTTTACTCTCAAAGTTAAAGCTAAAACTAGGAATGCCGGTATTCAAATTTTCATCTTCTAATAATGTCGAAAGAAGTTCTCGCCGCATGTGACCACCAGATTTTTCAGACTCTTCTCTAACATTTTCAATAAAGAATGAACTATCAAAATGATTAGAGACTTTATTAAAAATTGCACCAGCTATTGTTGTCTTGCCAATACCTCCAATGCCCCAAATACCTAAACTATAAACACAAGTTGACCCATAACCTAATAATAGCTCAATTTCTTTTATTTGTGATTCTAGTCCAACCAAATCTTTGTTAACATCGCTTGGGAACATATCACTCAATCTCTTTAGAAGATCTTCGATAACTTTCTCCATAAGTATATTTTCGGGCCTAAAATATATGGAAAAAAATTGTAAGTCAGAATAAGATTAAGAAAATATAAACAACGTAATGTTTTGGCCAATAAAAAAAAAGTTTCTAATAGTCAATTCCATTAGAGTTTTTTTTTTAATTTTTTTGACACAGTCAATTTCAACAAAGAGTTTGCTTACTCAAACCTCAAACAATAAAAGTAATGTAAAGAAAACGTCAAATTCGAAATATCTATAAATTGGTGTAAAATAATTTAGCATTGACTTTGCCAATTAAACATTTTGGATTATTAAATTGCCTACCATTTTCATAAAGCTTAGTTATAAGATTTTGATAAAACTTTTCTATCTTCAAACACATTAAATATATATCTCCACTTACCTTATGACATGAGAATCAAAGCCACACAAATTAGCAGCTTCCCTCAAAGCAATCCTCCATCTCTGCAGCTTGTCTATCCTCTCTTTAAAACGTTCTTCGAGCTTCGAGAAAAAATTCCCAAAAACCCCAGTTTGGTTTCTAACGTCTGAGGGATCAACACGATAAAAAATCGGTATTACAATCTGTCCGTACTTGTTCTTACACTCGAGAATTTTGACAAGTTCGTCGAGACACCATCCGGAAGAAGCGTACCCTTCTGAGAATATAATAATCGAAATGCTTGATTCTTCAATGGCATTAAGAAGGGATTGTGAAATTTCATCTCCTTTGTTGAGTTGGTTATCAATGAAAGTTTGGATCTGCTTTCGTTGTAAAGCTGCATAAAGATGGCTGGTGAAACTATCTCGAGTGTCCTCGCCTCTGAAGCTCAAGAAAACGTCATACTTTTTCCGAGGAATCATACTGTGATACGAAGAAGATGATGAAGAAGAAGAAGCAGACATCACAGTTCAATTAATAAGCAAGAGATTTTTCTTCGGCCTCTGGGAAGTTTAATCTCTCTTTCTTGGAGCGTGACGGTGCTTCCCTTGGTTAAAGTTAATTTAATAATTGCATTGAAGTAAAATGAGTCAGTAACAGCTAGCATGAAAGGGACGGAACTTCGAAGTAAACATAAAAAGAAAAACAACGGCTGGAATTCACTGACTGCATGGGTCCCGGCCTAAGAAATGTTTTTATTTTTTCCTTTCTTTTTTAATATTAGAATTTCTTTTTTCCAATTCCGTCCCCATCTCATTGCAAAAGTTAAAATTAATAAAAATTTTATTTAAAAATTATTGCCGAAAGAAATAGATTTGTTCGCCTCCCGTCTTTACAGTAAGACATCAAATCAATACTTTACATATTTTTTATAGCATTAAAAATTTAAATACTTCTAATAATCAAAATTTTACACAATAATAATTATTACAATGTAATTAGAGTAATTTAAATACTTCTCTTAATTTGCTTTTCACATAGAGCCGCATAAAGATGACTGGTGAAACTGTTCCGAGTGTCCTCACCTCTGAAACTCAAGAAAACGTCGTATTTTTTCTGAGGAATCATACTGTGATCATCATCAGAAGAAGAAGACATCACAGATTAATTGATAAGATAGATTTTCCTTCGACTTCTGCGAAGTTTAATGATAGTTTAATTTCTCTTTCTTAGTGTGTGAAAGGGCGGGCTTCTGTTGGTTAAAGTTAATGTAATAATTGCATTGAAGTCAAATGAGTCAGTGACAGCTAGCAAGAAAGGGACGGAACCTGGAAGTGAATATAACTAAAGAAAAACTGACGACTGGAATTCAACGAGACCGTGACTGTATGGGTCCCGAGCTAACAACCCTTTTTTTTTTTCTTTCTTTTTTAATATTATTATTTTTTTAATATAACTTAGATTCCGTTCCATCTCATTGCAAAAATTAAAATTAATAAAAATTTTATTTAAAAATGAATGCCAAAAGAAATTGAATTGAAAAATATATAATAATTAAATTGATTAAGTTATTTGTAATTTTATTTACTTAAAATAAAATTTTAACATTTTAAAATAAAAAAATTATGCAAATTTTTTGTATAAACATTTACTTTAATTTAAGAGATAAACTCATTTTTTTATTTTAATTTAAACATTAATATTGTAATAATATTATTATTATACATATATGTTTATATTTATTTATAAATAAATAAATTTATACACTTTTAACTGTTAAAGTTAAACATTACATATACGTTAATTATACATTAATTATATAATTAAATTTGATTTTAATTATTAAATATGTTTAGATTTAATAATAAATAATATAAATTTTATGTGTAAAATTTTAGAGTTATCAATTCATGTGTATATATATATATATATATATATATATATATATATATAGTGCCCTTAAATTTTCTTCCCTACATGTTACTTTTTAAGAGAAAAATCTCAAAAGCACATAAACTATTTTGCTTCATTTTTGTAAAGCAAACACTTCCTTTGGAAGTCTTTTGCAGCAAGAAAAAAATGCATTCCTCGAAAGAATACTTCATTGAAAATTAAGTTAAAAGAGACTTATCAATAATAACACTTATTTTTTTATCTTTAAGAAATTTTAATTTTTTACATATTTTTATAGACCATATACACACACACATATATATATATATATACCGAAAAAAATTATCAATAACTCTTTTAATTTTACATATTTTTTATGACATTAAAATTTTAAATATTTCTAATTATTAAGATTAAATATAATATATGTATTAATTATAATATATTAATTATATAAAAAAATATACAATCTCAACTATTAAAATATGTAAATTTAACGAAATATAAATAATATAAAAAATATAAAAAGTATTATTTATTTTAATTCATTTTTTATAAGAACACATATTAATATGTAAAGTGTTCAATTAATATTAAATTATCATAATTGATATGAATAATATTATTTTCTTAATGCAATAAAATAAAAAAAGAAATTTCTACTGCTTTTCTAATGTTGCAAATATTGATAAAAAATTTCGTACATTGACAGTGTATTATAATATAATTAGATATTTACTAAAAATTTAGAGTAATTGTTGTTATAGCCCACTCAAAAAATTTATTGATAACACATAAGATTTCTTGCATTCACACACACAAAAACAATTACTTTCCACACAAACATAGAAGAGCCCCACAGTCTGTAAAACAGCTAGCAACTGGGTGAAAAACTGATTCAGAACGACACGATTAAGTCAAGAATCGCCTGTTGGGCTCCCAATATTATTATCTTTCAAATCTCATTTATAACTGGAAGTGGGGCTTGGTTAGACAAAATAGTGGGGCTAAATAGAACTTCATTGGGTCTAAAGATGCATGAGATATTTGGACATGCCCCTTATAAAAAAATCAGAACTTTATAATAAACATCTAAAAACATTTGCTAAAGTTCAACTCAAATTATCATTCACATTATTGATTTCAACTAATGTATATTTTACAAGTTATTGTTTGTTTATTTATACTAAAAAAATGTTTATAGTAAAAAACAAGTTAGCGTGAAATAATTTACTCAATTAACATATATTTTACATTATTTATAAGTCAATATTTATAAAAGCTTACGATAAATTAGATTCAATATTAAAGAGAAGAAGTTTAGAATTTAAAGTAGATAAATGTATATCAACAACAAAAATGGGTGTGTTGGATTTAGACGGGTGTTAAAAGTAATATTATTTTATTTACTTAAATTAAACTATTTCTAATAGTAAATTATATGATTTTTTGCTAAAAATCATATTAATAAATGGATGTTTATAGTTTATATTTTAGAATTTAAAATGATCCAATTTATTTTTATTTATATAAGGTCAAGGTTTATTTTTATTATATTTTTATTTATTAACTCACAAAGAGTTTTATCAATAGTGGCAAAGTTACAAATAAATAATTTAATATTACAATTTTTTTAAAAGTTTTCATATTCACTGGTTCATTTATTCCACAAATTCTTTATTTTCTTTTCAGCTACCATTATTTCTTATTTACTTTTTGTATAATTTTTTACTAATTAATTTTACCATTGTTATTTTGCAAAAATAAAGTTAAACAAATTCCATTAGGTAAATATTTTAATTTTAATTTTGTCATTAGTTTTTTTTAATATTTATTCTAATTTCTTTGATTATACAAAATACAATCAAGACCTAATAAGTTATCTAGCAATATTAATATTTTTAAACTAGCATCATACTTAATAGCTATTATGTTTGTTTATTTTCTAATATATAAGAGAATACTTTGTTAATATTTATTGTGACTCACACTATCTATTCATATTAATATCACTACATGTAGTTATAAAATATGTATCAAACAAAAAGCATACAAAAATTTTCAGGCATAATTAATAAATACTATGATTTTTTTTATTCCAAAAAAATTTAATATTTTTTATTAATAAAATTAGTTCCCATTGAAAATAAATCGTAGCTCCGCCACTATTGATCAGTATCGGATCCTGATCCATTCAATTTAGGAATTGATATTTCTTTTCACATTTTGTATAATAACATTTATTTATTGACTATTTTTCAAAAATATTATAATTAAGTCTAATGTCATATCGTTAATTAAAGCACATATTTGATGTGAAATTATATCTATCACACAAATATAAAGTGCTTCCAAGTTTTGACATATATATGTCATGAAAGAAATCATTAATAATTGTATTCATTATCTTTTCTTTATAATTTTTCTTATATTACCTCCATTGTCTTAAAATTTGCTTGATTTTAAAATATTCGAACAAAAAAAAAATTAAAATATTAGAGGAAACTAAATAGAAGATATTATATGAGAGTCATTTCAACTTTTATTTTATTTTAATTAGTAAAATCAAATCTTAATTTTAAAATCATTTGCAGTAATTTTATTATATATATTTTATTTTTTTATGGTGTCAAATAAGCCTATACATGCAGACACATAGTTATATTTTTACTCTCTTAAAGCATCTCAACAGCATGTCAGGATGGTAAAGATCATCTTTATTTTGAGTTAAAACTTCCTCATATTCAATAACAATCCTACGATCCTGGGTTTGATGGAAACAATGTTACTATTAGAAAAAGAAGATAAAAGAATTGATGATATGTAATTATTCTTTGTCAAAGTAAATTTAAATAATTACTTGATAAAATCCGAAAGACAGCAGTTTTGAGTGTTGAATGTTGAAAGTCTAATAAGTAAGAAATAAAAAAATAAGTGTGTTAAAAATATAAGAACTTCAAAGAAGGTTTTTAAGAAAATCGATATTTTTATTTATGTAATTGGATAATTTTATGAATGATAATATGTAAGAAAAAATTAAATATAATTATTTTATAATATTAATATAGAAAGGATATTAAATATACTATTAAAAAAATTATATTTATTAATAATTTAATATTTAGCGGATGAGATTTCTCATTTTTATCTCATTTTTTTTAAAAAAAATTCATCAATATTATTAAAGCAAGAAATTCTCAAGAAATTAACAAAGAGAAAAAAAGTTAAGATTTTGAATATGGTAGACAACACCATATTATATCTATATATATATATGAATTATCTGTCTTAAAAAATTAAACTACAACTACTAATTAATCACATAAAGACTTTTTATGTGTATATACATTGAAATTATTATATTACAGTCTAAGAAATTAAGAAATCATAACAATACATGATTAGTGGAAGAGTTAATATTAATTAATTTCAATTATTTTGCTAGATTTATATCATCCTCTCCAACATTACTCATGTAAATGAGTGTTTCTCAATAATTTTGCTCAGAATTAGCAAAACTACTGCAGTAAGTGGAGTTATGGAAGTAGAAATCAAACACATAATATCATATCATTAGTTAGATTATTGCTAGAAAGATGTAGAACTATTGGTTAAATTCTATTGTTATGATTATCAAATCATATTATTGGTTAAATTCTACTGTTATGGTTATCAAATCATATCTTATGACTTTTTTCCTTTTTTCTTTTTAATTTTTTTTAGTGTCAGATTTCTGGGCCAAGTGTTTGATACGACAAATGCTAAAATCCATACCCTACTGCATAATTTTCTAAGCATAAAACCAAAGCGTAGTCAGTCAAGTCACTGTATACACAGATTACACTTTGATCTCAATTCTGATTTCTGACACCATTCAAAGTTTGAGTGATCAGAACATTTTTCAGAAAAATTTCTTAAGACAAAAGCCAAACTGACAAGATTCACAAGGGAAACTTTTGTAATTAATCAGTCACAAGCAAATAATACTGAATCTGAAAGTAAAAATAAATAGCAAATATATTAATTTTATTGGGTTTTATGAATGTCTTTTTTTTTTTTTTTACATATACTAATAGCTAGTTTCAATACCAGTATCATCCATGCATGCAAACCTCAAAAGCATATGACAGATCAGAGAGTATTACTTGCTATATACAAGAAAACATTCTAGTTCTTGGAGAAATAAGAGAATAAAACAGCTATCAATAATGGTGGTAAAAATAATCAACAAGCATATATAATATAATATATATATATATATATATATATATATAATATAGTTTTCTTGATGATTGCTTTTTGCTTACTCTCTAGTTGGATTCGGGATTTGGGCCACTGGGGACTTCGTGGAAAGCAGCTCTGAATTGTCGATCTGTCGTAGCTTTGGCAGCAGTGGCAACAGTTCTTGTTGTTTTTGTTGTTGTGGGAGGAGATTTCTGTGTTGCAGGTGGGGAATATGAGAGGAGGTATCTCCTTGCTGATAGAGAAGAAGAAGAAGAAGAAGACAACTGGGATAGCTTTGGACGAGCGAAGAGAGGAGAAATCAAGGGAATAATAAGCAGAAGTAGCAGCAGAAAAGCTGAAGATGATTTTGTAGCAGAAGCCATGAAATAATTAGAAGCAAGAAACCCCCCCCAGAAATCCAGAAGGGATCAATATCCATGAACCAGCTGAAGCACCAAGCAAGAAAGAGAAGAACAATTAAGAGCAAATTAAAGAGGGTTATTTTAATTTGTTATGTATGATAAAGGAGCTCCAAAATTTAGAGTAAGATTGCTGGGATACATATTATACTAAGTTATCAGCTTTATATGACCACCTGGTGATGTGGAGTGCAATTATTGCCCTTCTCTTTTTCAACAAATTCCAATGATATCCCTCTAAATGATTAGTCATATTAATATACACAAAACCTTTTATATGTAATGATGACCAAATATCTACTTACTTGAAATTTTTACTCTATTTTTGTACATTGAAGCACATTTTTTTTAGGGAAATTTATGGGTGTAAAACTTTTAGCAACATGAATGTTTCAAAGGATAAGATCTCATTAATTAAATATTATATTCAAATTAATTTTTTCTATTTTCTGAATAAAATTCTTCTTAATTATACATTTATTAAGTAAGATTTTAGCGAATTAATTAACATGATGGTAATTGATATATAACGTGAAAGAAAATTTAAAGCATAAGATATTATTAAATGCATGGTTTTCATATACTAAAATTGTTCGAATCATATGATCTATTTTTAATACAATCTCAAATTTATATTTATGTTTATCAAATAATTTAAGGCCATGAAGAACTTAAACCTCTTAATTAGTTGAAATGGAGCATTAGTTTACTATTAAACAAATGGGTATATATGTAAAAATCATTATGGCTTTACTACTGAATATAATATTAATTTAAATTATAATAACATATGTAATCAAAATTAACCTAGAGAGAAAACATTCAACTTGGGCAATCTGGTCATATATAGAAGCAAAAGAGAATCTTGAAAGATAAAGCAGGCATATATATACGAAGAATTAAAGGAGGTAAATGAAGAGTGTGGTGTAGTGGCTTTTTCCTGCTTGGTTGCTTCTTTGACTTGCAAGAGAAGCTGCTGCTGCCTATTCTTCTTTTAAGCTTGGAAATGGAAAAATCATATATATATATATATATATATATATATATATATATATATGTAGTTGGTATTATGTCTTGTTTTTCTTTTTGTCAATAATTTAATTTGAATTAAAGATACAACAAAAAAAACAAGACTCACAGCAGAAACAATGGGAAAAGCAAAAGCAGTAGTAGCAGCACGCCAGCGCCTATCATATCCTCAATCACTGCTTTTTTTTATCAGCTTGTGAAAATCCAGGAGTTGTCTCCATTAACTGGTGCATTGAGTCCCCACCCCCTTTTACAGCTTTCCTAGCTCATCTGCAAAAAACATTTAAAGTCTTGCTTCATGTTACGTTAAGGTTATTTTGGTCTTTTTACTCCTCCATACATCTTTCTTTCTCTCTTTCTTTCTTTAGTCTAGCCAATCAGAAAGTCGGATGATAACTTTCATGCTAACCATTTACATACTAGAGCCTACATATTCTTTCTTTCAAAGCACGCAGCTTTTCAATAGAACCCTCCTTTTTCTTTTTCAATCAATTTAACAGTTTTGAAGATTTATTATATATATATATATATATATATATTTATACTTATTTGTAAACCATTAAATTTAAACATATAATTTTTATTTAACGGTTGATTAATGAGCATTATAACGCGGCTGTTTATATTTTTTTGACTTAATTTTTATTTTGAAGAGTAAACAAACAAATTTTTTTTAATTTAATCATAATTTTAGTATACTTTTCTAATAAATAAAAAGTTTTTTTTTAATTTAATCATAAAAAAACAAACAGGCCGTAACGTGATTGCGGCTTTCATGTACATGTTCGCTGATGAAAGTTAC
The DNA here is from genome assembly GCA_028052125.1 of Melia azedarach. NCBI lineage: Eukaryota > Viridiplantae > Streptophyta > Magnoliopsida > Sapindales > Meliaceae > Melia > Melia azedarach. The sequence continues at coordinate 6,011,310 of CM051396.1, read as the reverse complement.
TCCTTGATTGTTGAATGTGATGTTGAAATGTGGGTTAGAAAATTTGTGTAATTATGCGCCTTTCACGCTTTTTTGTTGGTGGGCGATGGATAGCTATGACGTCCCAAGAAAAATCACTTTTTTTTTTTCTTCTCCTCAAAACAAATAAAGAAAAAGAAAAGATAATGAATTCTTTGGCTAAAGCAATGTTATATCTCCACGTGTTGGTTTCGAATAGTGCTTCATGTTGATCAATCTTAATCATGTCTTCTTTCACGTTGTTTCATTTTTTCTTCTAGTTCCCATTTGCAAGAGTTTATGGAACCCTAGCTAGGAAAGAAATTTTCATACAATTCTCACTAAGAGGTGAATTTATTATCCAATTATAACAAATTATTTAATTCGTTAAAGGTTTTGTTAATAATCTATTACCATTATTATGAACATTTTTACTTACTTACTTTATTATCAATTGGTTTTATAAAACCCAATAGTCGAATATCAATTGCTAATTGAAGTATTACAACCAATTTAGGGAAAATTAATAATGATAATAATTATTAATAAAGTAAGCAAATTAATATCAAATTAGTTAGGTGCATGATACTTCTGTCTTGTGATAACAATATTTGATTAAGAAAGAATTAACTAAAGGCATGATTAAATTATTTGGTGGGCCTCAATTAAAATAAATCACTCCTAGGGACAAGACAAATGGGTAAGCAGCAGAATTAATATATGATATATGTAGTTAATTAATTTCTTTTGCTTTGCTTGTAATCATAGACTTTATTAGATTTAGAATATGCATTTTAATTAACTTTATTAGGCAAAATTAAGTAAAATTGGTAAGACAATATGATTAGTCAAATGTGTAAAAGCAAGGAGAAAAATTGCAACTAGACAAGAGCTAGCTAGCATATTCTTTTTTTAGTTAATTAAAGCAAGCTAAAGGTTTTAAGTTTGACTAAGTTTAATAACATATAACCACCTTGATGATAGTATTTCATTTCCACATTTTAGATTTAAATATATAATGGCACTATGTTATAATCCAGGAATTAAATTCTATTTAATACCAAAGTGTTATAATTTTAAAATCAATATAATTAATAAGACTAATAAAAATTTATGCCGTTGAAAATATTTGTTTATCAAATTTTTTTTTAATTTTTTTATCTTATAACTTGAGAACACATGTTAAATAACATAGTCCAAATGTTATTTAGTGTTTAATGGGATTTATATAAGATTTCATTTTTGGGTCTATTAATATGACTTTTAAGAATCTCATCAATAAATGTTTAATTTGTGTGTACTTCAAGTGAGGTTTTATTTCTTAAATTATTATATTATTATTGTACCATTCAATTTGATGTCTTTGGTTATTCAACATCATACTAAAAAGAAAAAAAAAACAAGTTTCCTAAAACAAAATAAGATTTAATTAGAATAACAAAGAATGTGAAACGAAACACAATTATTTAAAAATATTTTTTTTATATTTTGCTAGGAAACAAAAATGAAAATAAATTCCCCTTTTGTTTTCTAATCTAAAATCCTACCAACCAAGCCAATTTGTTGTCTCCCTCAATTCATGCTCTTAAAAAAGCCTAAAGTTGGCATGATTTTCGGTGGGTTATAAGAATGGGTTGGCCTTTTTATTTCTTAAAAGTGTGAACATAAACAATTGACTATTATTATTCTTGTAAAGCTATATATTTTTAGCTTTAATGTTCTTTTCAATTTTTTAAGGCTAATCCTTGTCCGTTCACAATTTTTCAGCTCTGTCAAGGATGATGCATTCATTCTTTATGCATGATGTCATTTTACAAAGATTAGAATTTTAATTAATTTTATAATTATAAAATATTTTTAGATGAAATAAGCATGTACCACATGTTATGTACACTTATATGATACGTACAACTTTATTACATACACAATTACTCTATATGAATTCATTATGTCAATTTAAAGAGTATAAACTGTTGGATAAAACCTTAGTTAAATTTAACTAGTCTTTTATGTTGAACGTAAATTTGTTTGTGTAGCTTTAGTAAAGATTGATTCAATTGATTGAAAATTCGGTTTGAATTGATCGGGGGCCTAACTTACGCATTACATTAAATTTTTTTTAAAAGAAATGTACTATAAAATTTTAGAATTTTAATGAAAAAATAAGAATTATATAATAAATCTATTATATTAATATAGATTTCGTTATTTAATATCAATCAGTAAATTTATTTGTATGTGAAAAAAAAGATCTCCTCTTCTCTTATTTCTTTTATTTATATATTTGGTATTTTTTAGATTATTTAAAAATATTAATTCTAATCAAATTCTAATAGGAGATAATCAAGAATTTAATAGAATTTTAATTGAAGATAATTTAAAATTTTAATTTGCCTTTAATTCGGACGAGATAAGTTCAAAAAATTCCTCCCTAAATTTAAATATATTGTTTAGATTATATTTTTTATCTTTTGGTCCCGTCTTTTTTAATATGGGTTTAGATAGTTCTTTTATCGAGTTAACATATAAGTAAAAATTGAAAACATAGTCCAACAAGTTGTATTATAGCATGAGAGATTATATTGTAGCACATTATTACTTGAGGCATGGTGTGCATGCATGGTTTAGAACGTAAAATCTTATGTTTGATGCTATGTTAATCGAATGATTTAATCAATAAAATGTAAGTCGTAAATGTTAAATATTATAATTAATTCAATGTGTATTCAAATTAACTATAATATTGATTACAATGCAATTCACAAACAAAATAGTGAAGTTAAGTGCACGCCACTTTTTTTCTTAGTTCACTTACTCTTTGCCATGAAATAGTTGTCCCTTATTCCATGGGGTGTATTCAAAACATCATTAGGTGCTTTTAGTACTGTAGCCTTAAATATTTAAAAAAAAATTTAAAATAGCCATCTTTTTGTATTAATTTATTAAATTAATCCCCTTCATATATTTTACATTAAATTAGTTTAAGATTACAAATTCGAATAAAATGCCTTCACCCGACCATTTTACACAAAATAATTTTGCCTTGACAAATTTATTGAGTAAGGGCAAAGACTTTTACCTTGTTGGCAAAATTTTTTTGCCTTAAATTTAAAAGTCAAAATATATAATGTTGGATCGCTTCTTTCACATACAAATTGAGTCAATTTTTACCTGCATGTTAATCCGATAAAATAGTTATCTGGACCTATATTAAAGAAGACATGCCTAAAATAAAGGATATAATCTAAACAGTATATTTAGATCCAACGATGAGTCTTTTTGAAGAAGTCTTATCTCATCCAAATTAGAGATAAGTTAAAATCCGGAATTATCTCTAATTAGAATCCCATTAAATCTTGAATTATTTTCTATCAGAATTTGACTAGAATTAATATTTTGATTAATCTAAAGAATTAATAAGTATATAAAGAGAAAAGAAAAGGGAATAGAGGGGCTTTTTCTTACATATAAATAAATTTACTAGTTGATATCAGGTAACGAAATCTAGTATTAATAGTTGACGCCGTCTGTGGGGAATAGACAAAAAGTTAATCTATTATAACAAAAATTTCATGATAAATCAAAAGGTATGTATTTATTTTTTATTTGTATTTTATATATAATTTAATATATTTAATTTGTATTTCTTTTTATTTATATTTTATATATAATTTAGTATATTTAATCTTGAATTTTATTGTTATATATCGATTTGTTGATCACAATGACTATTTATTAGTATGAACATATTCTCATATTTAATTTACTATTTTATTACAGAATTTTTTTTTGTAAACATATGATTTCATCAAGTTGAAAATACACCTCTTATTATTATTATTATTTTAAAACTACCGAACATGTTGTAGAGAACAGATAATTAATTGTTAAATAACATAACCCTCTAATTTTGATGCTATGAAATTTTATTTTTTTCATCTTATTGTAAGTTTGTCTCAAAATTATTAGGTAAAGATTGTACATGATATTTATATTATATCAGTTGAGGTAAAAATAATCATTAACAAAAAAATATTATTTATATTATCTTCTATATAAATGGTATGTATGTGTACACACCAAGCGCGTAGGAGTGACAAATTAAAGGGCACAACATTGTCTCTTGCTTGTGTGGAGTTCTAAATTGTTCTTTTACTATTACGAAAAATTTAATTTATTTTCATTGATTAATTACAATGTATTGTTGTTTAGTTTAGTTATATATTGCTTTTGGAATAAATTATTTTATTTAGGTATTCAAATCAATCATCCTCAATGAGATATATAATAAATGAAGCCACTGTTATAGTCAAATTCATTGTAATAAGTGGTGCTAAACAAATTAGTAAATGAAAGATCAGGGAAGCCAGTTTTGTTGATTATATTAAAATAATAAAACATTACAATAAAATTGGGGGGCAGAAAATAGAAGCTATTTGGTGGCTAAAACTGTTGGTCTTGAAGACATAAAAAAGATAACTATTTGATACAAATAAGTATTATTCTAGATAATTGATATTGTAAATAGTGCTACGTTCAATTTAAATTTCGTTTAGTATAAATATTATTAAGGCATGTAGTTAAATCTCATACAGGCCCAAACATAGGTTATTAGAATTTAGAAATATCAGTTTTGTTCAATATGAAATATTATTCGAATACAATGTTTATGTTTTCTATATATTTATTTATTGATTAGTCATATTCTTTGGTTTTAAATACTTATGTTTATAGCAAATTTGTCTAAAATTATAATATTTGACCCTAATTTTTGTATAATAAATAATTTTTAATTATCTCTAATTAATATAATCCGAAAAATTTATAATTTACTTATATTTGTGCATTCAATTGAAGATACTATGATTTTTAATTCATTTAATATTGTTTTAAAATATTTTCATATTTTTTTATCCTATATTATAATTATAATTATCTTCATAATTCAAAAACAAAATTTCAATCTCTGCATGAAAAAAAATAATAACAATAAAAAAAACTTTAGGGTTAATTATTTCTAGTTAAACTATAAGAAGAATAAATATAATTTAAAATAATTGTGCATATATGTTAAGTTCGAAATTGATCTCCTTTTATTAAAGAATATTTATATTTTAAATAAATTAATAAAATATAATATTATACTCATCAAATAAGTTTCAATTATCATTTGATGATACTCTCCTAGAATCTTTTTTGTTATATCATAATTTTGTGACATGCTTAATTTATATATATAATTACATAAAACATCATTTATTTATTTATGTTAAATCAAATTATGATATTTTTGTATAATCGTTTATTTGCCCACTATTTTTAAGAAAAGAAGACTAAAAAAGCTAACAACACACTTATGTGGTGCCAAGCTTCAATGCCTCATGAGGTCCAAAATAATGCACCCACACGATGCCAGCTTCAATGCCCTAGTGAGGGCTAAGACAATGCACCCATGTAGGTGCCTGACTTCATTGCTCTAAGAGAGCTAAGATAATGCACCTATGTGGCGTCGGCTTCATTGCCCCAAGAGGGCTAAGACAATGCACCTACGCGGTGCTTGTTTCATGGCCCCACGAGGGCCAAGACAATACACCTACGCGGTGCTGGCTTCAATGCCCTACAAGGACCAAGATAATGTACCCAGCGGTGTCGGCTCATTGCCCCAAGAAGGCCAAGACAATGCACCTACGCGGTGCTGGCTTCAATGCCCCACGAGGGTCAAGATAATGCACCCACGCGGTACTAGCTTCAATGCCCTACGAGGGCCAAGATAATGCACCCACGAGGTGCCAGCTTCAATGCCCCACGAGGGCCAAGACAATGCATCCATAGGGTGTCGACTTCATTGTTCCAAGAAGGCCAAGATAATGCACCCAAGCGGTGTCGACTTCAATGCCCCACGAGGGCCAAAACAATGCACCCACGTGGTGTCGGTTTCAATGCCCTACGAGGGCCAAGACAATGCACCCATGTGCTGCTGACTTCATTGCTTCACGAGGGCTAAGACAATGCACCCATGTGGTGTCGGCTTTATTGCCCTAAGAGCGCCAATGCAATGCACCTATGTGGTGCTGATTTCATTGCTCCAAGAAGGCCAAGATAATGTACCCATGCGGTGTTGGCTTTATTGCCCCAAGAGGGCCAAGACAATGCACCTACGCGGTGCTAGCTTCAATGCCCCACGAGGGCCAAGACAATGCACCCATGTAGTGCTGGCTTCATTGCCCCAAGAGCGCCAAGACAATGCACCTACGAAGTACCAACTTCAATGCCCCATGAGGGCCAAGACAATGCACCCACGCGATGTCGGCTTCAATGTCCCACGAGGGCCAAAACAATACACCCATGTGGTGTCGACTTTATTGCCCCAAGAGGGCCAAGACAATGCACTTATGCGGTGTCGGCTTTAATGCCCCACGAGGGCCAAGACAATGTACCTACGCGGTGCTGACTTTAATGCCTCACAAGGGCCAACATAATGAACCCATACGGTGTCAACTTCATTGCCCCACAAGGGCTAAAATAATGCACCTACGCAGTGCCAACTTCAATGTCCTAAGAGAGTCAAATACAATACACCCACACGGTGCCAGTTTTATTGCCCCACAAGGGTCAAGATAATGCACCTACAAGGTGCCATGCTTTAATGCCTCACGAGGGCCAAACACAATGCACCTCCGTGGTGCTAGCTTAAATGCTCCACAAGGGCAAAACATAATGCACCTCCGCGCTGCAAACTTCAATGCTTGACAAAGGCCAACATAATGCACCTTCGCAGTGTTAGTTTCAATGCCCCACGAGGACTAAATACAATAAACCTCTGTGGTGTTGGCTTCAATGCCTAAAAGGGTCAAAACAATGCACCTTTATTTGTACCGACTTCTTATGTTCGTAAGAGACAAAAATTATCCTCCTCCGCAGTGTCAAAATAAAAAGTCTAAAGGATAAAAATATATGTACTTTTTTTGTATTGATATTTAGTCCAAAAAGACAAAAATAATATACCTCTGTGATATTGACATAAAAATTCAGAGGGCCCAAACATTATACTGTCATGCTACTAACTTCAATGCTTAGAAAGGGCCAACAGTGTACCTTATAGTATCGACTTTAGTATTTATGAAATATCAAATAAAGTATCTCTGTGATACCAACTACAATATAAATTAGGGTTAAACGTTATACTTTCGCTATATCAACTTAAAAAATAAAAAATAATAATAATTAAAAAAAAGAGACTTAAAGCTATACTCATATATTACCGCCATCTTAACTAAAATAACAGATTACAAAGATCTACTCGAACATCTGAGCAAGAGAATTATATAACAAAATGTCAGCTAGTTTATTTGAGATTCTCATATGAAAGAGTATAAGGGATCCTAGGAAATTCGGTAAAAATACCGACTTCCCGAGCTTTTATTAGTTTTAAATAGTAATTACGTTACTTTTAAAACTAGGGGACTTCCTGTTGGATCGCTTCTCCTACATCTAAATTGAGTCAAATTTTACCTTGCATGTTAATCCGATAAAATAGTTATCTGGACCTATATTAAAGAAGACATGCCTAAAATAAAGAATATAGTTCAAACAGTACACCTAGATCCAACGATGAGTCTTTTTGAAGAAGTCTTATCCATCCAAATTAGAGGTAAGTCAAAATCTTGAATTATCTCTAATTAGAATCCCACTAAGTCTTGAATTATTTCCTATTAGAATTTGACTAGAATTAATATTTTGATTAATCTAAAGAATTAATAAGTATATAAAGAGAAAAGAAAAGGGAATAGAGAGGCTTTTTCTCACATACAAATAAATTTATTAGTTGATATCAGGTGACGAAATCTGGTATCAACATATAACATTAATAATCACCATAAAATTATGAAATTAAATTTCTTTACATTATTTATTTACACAAATCACAGAATACTATTAGTGCTAATAGATTATAATGGCCATATTTAGTATTTTGCTTAACTATGTATAGATTTTATGTATTATCACAGTGATAGGGATATTTTTGCTACTTTTTGAAAAGCTCTAAGGATCATGTCTTTAGTTTGAAAATCTTCTTTGATGGGATGAATTAAAATAAATACGGATGTTTTGATGAGGATGTTCTTGCTGCCAAGTCCTATGATCTACAAGAATCTAAATATGACCTATTAAGCATAATTGGAATATAGATCTTGATATAATTAGTGTAGTTGGAGTGAAGCTTCTTTTAGAAGCATTTCTTGCCAATCAATTAAGTGCTTATAAATAGGAAGAAATTAAAGATGATCAAGTTAAGGATAAAATAATAGCTCGAAAAATAGTGTGGTGGCATCTTGCCCGGTGTTGTAATTATTTGCTACATACTTATTATATAAAGTTTCAAGGTCAGCTACATTCAAGTGAACGAGTTAACCCAAATTTGTATAATATATTAATACCCAAGTTAGATTTTAAGTTATTCAAAACCCAACCTGGCTCAAAATTGGATTTTTAAGGTTAACTTACCAGATCAACTTAAATTTTACTTGGTCCTGACTCGGTTAAGTTTATATCGAATTTCTAAAATTAAAGTCCTGGGCCGTCTTGAAATATATTTAAGGGATGATTAAAATCCCACACTATAATTCGAGATTTTTTCAGACTAGGCTGGGTTTGAACTTGTTTGCTAAGCTTATTGTGCATTGTGACTCAAGTCATGAAGTAAAACTTTTTTTAAAAATATTTCCAATATGAAGTAGCTTCCTTGTCTTTGGATTAGTATTAATGATAGAAATTATCTTGCTTCCAAAACTGGGAAACAACATGGATTCTCACAAATTCGTGACATTTTTACTTAAATTTAAGCCTATATTTGGTGCAACCATCACTTATCGAATGAGCTTACTAATTTTAAAATAGTTTTTGGGAAAAAAGAAGATAAACACAAATATTTAAAATTTGGATTGGAATAATGATATTAACATTTTGTTGCACCATTGCATGGCGAGTTGAGGTTCATAGATTGATAACTGTTAATAAGAAACAACTATTAGAAAAATCTGACGAAATTATACAAAGTATCTTATGGCTTGTCCTACAGTTTTGTTTGTTAGGTCTCATGGAAGGCTTTGTTGTGGATAAATTGGATAAATACATTAGTCATCATTTTCCTAAATGAATGAATGAGATGCATCAACAATAAATGAATTTATAATCGGAATTGGGAGCTACTTTCACATCATATTTATTTATGTAAACAAAAGCATTTTTGCTAGTACCTTGAATTATAGTCATTACTAGGGATGGCAATGGGCAGGGTAAGGGCCGGGGACCTTAATCCCCATGCCCATTTTAAATTAAATCAAATATCCCCATACCCGGCCCATCCCTATTTTTGTTAAAACAGGGCTTGAATCGGGTACGGGCCTATTTTAAAACATATATATTAACCCGGCCCATTAACCCTGCCTATTAACCAGTTTGACTTTAGTTGACTATTGTTTAACATAAAATTAATAAATATTAAAATTATCAACATATATTCTTAATTAAGCCCACTCATTATTTAATGTGTAAGCCCATAAATTTACTAAACTTACCCATCATTTAATACCAATAATTTTTATTAATTTCAAACTCAAATCCATTTAGCATATTAATTCTTAGTTCATCAACAAAATAAAAATATTAACACCAAAATTAAACAATACAAAATCAAAAATAAAACTTATATAAATTATATTACATAACAATAATATCATCATAATTAAATTCAAATAATTCAAATTACTTCCTCATCATCCTGTAATAATAAAGACAAAAACAAATTATATAATGAAAATATATAGATTATCAACCTTAAAATTAACTCTTATTGAAAAAAAAACCACCTATTCACTGAAAAATAAAAAGAAAATAAAAAGAAAGAAGAAAGAATTGGTTGTACATCAGTGAATTAATTGATATATGAAAAAAAACAGACGTAATAGCAACAAAACTTTTGAGAAGCAAAATGGACCATAGCAAGAAAAATAACAAACCCACCATCCAAGGAAATCATGTTACCTCCTTCACATGTTAACAATCCATCATCCAAAGAAATCCTATACTATGCAGCTTATAGTCATATTATACTATATTTTTTTCCCTATCTCAAATCTCGATGCTAGCTTTTTTTATACATGTAATCCATAGAAATTTTTCAGATATTGGTTTCCATGGTGAGGTTATTTGGAATTAAATAATATCGGGATTAAAATTCATATTACGCTTCAAGAGAATTGTGGCCTTTGGACATATATAGCAGAATTAATTAATTAATTTATATATATATATATATATATATATATATATATATATATATTGGATGGAGGACCATTTTACGTCACTTACTCCGAATTTAATTATTTTTTACCAATTGGATTTGATCCATTAACAATTAAAATTTTTGCTCAAAATATATGCATACATGTAAGAAAATTGCATATTCTAAATTTAATAATAAGGTTTAATTTATAATTATGAAGACCCATTACAATTTTAAAGCAAATAAAAAAATATAATATATTAAGATATAAATACTTACCTTGATTTTGATAAATTTCCAATTGATTTGAAGAAGAAGATGTAATAGTGAGAGATTGAGAGAGATGGAAGTGGCGGCTGCAAAAATTGAAGGAGGTAGTGTTGTTTGGTTTAGGGATTTTATCTTATCTTTTATTGAAAGGGTTTAATTGATCAAATTAAAAAAATTTAACTTTTATATAAATACTTAGGTAAATAAAATTCAAAATATTACACTTTTATAATAATTTATATAATAAAATGGATGCAATTGTAATTATACAAAAAATTAAATTGGAAAAGCGGGCAGGGCCGGGGCAAGATCTCCATCCCCTTACCCGACCCTTTTTTTATACGGGTACCATATTTGATACCTAAACCCGTTTTATTATTTATTTTTACTAAAAAGTATACCCATACCCCGGCCCAAATTGGCTGGGTCGGGCCGGGGCCCCTGACCTGCGGGCCAAGTTGCCATCCCTAGTCATTACAAATTCGGAGAATAATGTCTCTCACCTAATTATGATGCACAAAAATTAGCCTTATTCAATAAATTTGTCGAGTAAAGCCAAACATTTTTCCCTTATGTTTAAAGGTTAAAGTATACAACATTAATAATCATAATAAAATTATAAAATTAAATTCTTTTTATATTATTTAAATTTTTTTTACATTATTTGTTTAAACAAATCACTAATAAGGTTATAATGTGTAACAACCTTGACCCGACATATACTAAAGTAATGCCGAATTAAGGTGTTAGGAAATATTTATTCGAAAAATAGTAAATTCTAAACCTTACCTCAAGGAATATAATGCTCTGATACCAAATGTTATATCCTTTAAAATCTTCAATTTTTAATACTTATTAAATACTCCAAATTTAGAACTCACGTCAATCAATTATTTCCTTACATATCTGAACAATTATAATCAACATCGAATCCCTATTACTCAAAATACTATTTATACGATCGTACTAAAACAATACAATACAAGTACTGATTATACATGTATAATTACACAACTACATATACATTCATACAAACTTACAAATTCCAAAATACCGCAATATCATTCTCCTCGAGTAATCCATTGTTCTTTATACATCCTAGCTCAAGTATTACCTAACACCTGAAAAGTAGGGGTGAGCTAATGCCCATTAGATATTTACATACAAAGGTAACTTTTTGGAAAATAAACAGATATTTATATATAAAACTCCTTTTATTTCACATAACAAAATATCCCGAAGATATTCCATAACAACGTAAATAAAACACTTTTATTCACTCATCATAAATATAAAATACTTTTCAATTCTCAACCACAATTTTGGTAAAATATCAAAATGATATCTCAAAATTCAACCTCCATAAAAATAACTTAAACTCATTTATTTTCTTTATTAAATCCAATTTCAATTAATTCATTCCATACGTAGTTCTGAGGCATTATTCCCAAGGACCACCGCCCATAACTAGTCATATGTGCTTTTGGGGCATTATTTCCAGGGACCGTCGTCTATATCTAACGTATTTTAGGGGCACTATTCCCAGGGACTATCGCCCAGATTTCATCTTTACGGGCTTTCATCGTGGAACTGAAATCACATCCAAAGTCACCGGTGCTACCAACAACCATGACCATCTCATTTCCATTTCCAAATTATATCAATTCCATTTATATTCAAAACAACTTTTACAAATTTTCATAATACATAACATTTTCCTTAAAATCGTTCATTTACATAAATACAACATATATTTCACGCTTTTCTCAAAAATAATAATATCCACAAAAATATTATTTAACTTGACCAAGAAAATTCTTAATTTAATAACACGTAACAAATCATAAATTTTTCGTAAATATTCAAATAATCCTTAAATTAAACAAATTGCCAAATTTCACAAATAATAATTTAATCAATTAAATCAAATATAATATATTTCCATAAATATTCATGTATCCGTAAATTCAATTTTATAAATAATCACCAAAAGTAATTTCTAATAAAATACCCTACTTTTCAGTTTTAAAACTAAAATTAATCAATTGCACGTAAACACCTCTTGAATATTGCATAATAATTTCTACTCCTCTGTTGACTTTTCTTTTTCCTTCAAATTACTCCCCAATATTAATCCATGATTTAAATTGCATATAATAAAAATCTTAAAAATATTAATTAATTACATTCTGACCTGTAAAAATTTTAGAATATCAACATTGCCCTATATTATATAAAATATCGTTAAGACTTAAATATTTCAGAATATTAGCAACTCAACCCAAACTAATTACAGAAACTTGCCTGCATTTCAGAAATCGTGCAAATAGATCCATTGAACGAGATTCTTTCCTACTTTACTATTTCCAACGAGAGTTTTGGGCAAACATCAATAATCAAGACTTGGGATTGCTAAATTTAATCACCTTGACCTCAAATGTCATCATTTCTCTCTCTAAACATAATTTCTCTATCTTTTCTTCACCCATTTTTTTCTCTCTCTTTTTTTTTTTAATAAATCTTCATTTTCTTCATTTTATTTCTTTCCTTCTCTTATCTTCTTCCTCTTCTTCTCTCCCTCCACCTCTTTCTTCCTCCTTTTCTTCTTCTTCTTCTTATTCTTCCCCGTCTTCTTCTTCTTTGTCCAAAGAAGAAAAGAGGAAAAGAAATAAAAGATTATATATATATAAATATATAAACTATTTTTTTTAATATATTTTTCCTTAAAATACTCCCTTGTCTCCTCCATGTCTCCTTTTCTTTTCAACGGAATTCCACAAAATCAAAACCATTTTTTTATTTTGTTTATCAATTAAACCCTCATTCAATCTTCTTTTCCTATTTTTCACCACAAAAATATTGATATTTTTAAATACTTCCAATCTTATTCACATTATAACATATTCATCCTAATTAAATAATTTCTCCAAAAATAAATATATTCATCTTATAAATTCCCAAATACCATATCTTCACATATTATGTAAAAGATATGTTCACATATACATATTTTCATTAATATTAAAAATCCGGGATATTACATAATGCCATCAGTGCTAATAGATTACAACGGCCATATTCAGTTTTTTGCCTAACTGTGTCTAGGTTTTGTGTATTATGACATTGATAGAATATTCTTGCCACTTTTCAGAAAGCTTCAAGGATTATCCTTTTAATTTGGAAACCTTCTTTGATAAGAATGTTTTGACTTCTTCTAGTTTTCTATTTATGATCAACTTAAAAGGTTTCATTTAATCAATAAATTTTGTGAATTATAGATAGCTAGACACAACTACCATTATAAAATCACATAATACTCTAGATCCACAACAACAAAAAAGTATTAGAAGACTTTGCATTATGGTGGGCAAAAATTTAGGTTTGGGCCAGGTCTTTAAGAACTTGATCTAGACTCGAATAAATTACATTTAAATTTGTTATAGACCCCTATTTTTATGTTATTTGGGTTAGTATCAAATTTGAGTTCTTAACGCTTAAAATTTAGAGTCTTAGAAGGTTTGAGTTTAGGCTAGATTTATAAAAGCCCTACCTAGATCTATATAATTTATTAAGACCCAGGTCAAATTTGAAGATGTTCGAGCGTAAGTTTCAACCTGACGTAGTTTAGGCTCGAATTTTTAAGGTTATAACTTATTAATTGGCCTGACTTAGACTTTACTCGAGCCCAGCTCAGCCCAAATCATATTAGGTTTCTAGAATTGAAGTTTTGGCCTAGTTTGAAATATATTTAAGGTTGAGTTTATAATTTGAGTTTTTTCTAGACTAGGTCGAGCCCAAGTTTTTTTACCTACCTTACTTTGCAATGTGTCTGAGGTTAAGGAAGCCAATTTTTTTTTTTAAAATGATTCTAATGTGGAGTAACTTTCTTATCTTTGAATTAGTATTAACAGTAAAAGTATCATATTTCTCGGACAAGGAACATAGTGGATTCTCACTAATTCATGATATTTTTACTTATATTTAAGCATATATTTGGTGTAACCATCACATATGTAACGAACTTACTAATTCTGAAATGGTTTTTGAAGAATAAAAAAAAGAAGACAAACACAAATATTTAGAATTTGGATTGGAAAAATGATATCTACATTTTAGATTGGAATTTGGTTTTGATGTTCATACACTGATAATAGTTAATAGCAAACAACTTCTAAACAAGCCTGACAAAATTATACCAATAAGTGTCTTCTGGCTTCTCCTACATTGCAGTCTGTTAGGTTTAATAGAAAGCCTTATTATGAATGGATTGGATGAATATGTTAGTGATCATTTTCTTAGATAGATTAATGAGCGTATATTAATAATCAATGAAATTGTTATCGAAATCAGGATCTACTTTTATATCGTGTTTGTATATGCAATTAGAAAAAATGTTTTTGCTAGTAACTTAAACTATAGCTTGCTTAGATAAGCACTATATGAGGTTAACTATTCTTATTTATTTGAATATGTCAAACCAGGTACTTGACAACTCGTTGTATATAAAGTGAGAATGCAAAAGTAGTTGCTAAACTACAAACAACAAATGCAAATACCATCTAAAATATTTTTAGTTGTCTTCCTTATTACGTACTCATAATCTTTTTAAGTCATTTCATTAAATATTTGTGATCGGTATTATAGGAAGAAGTAATTATTATGTTAGGATGTATCAAACTAATTATTTGCCCTAATCAGGAGAGAAATACTAGTTTAATTTTTGAGTATTTTACTTCTGAAGACCTTAATGAGAATACTTTTAGTTTTATCTAGGTTTTGCAAAATAACTTGAGCTCAGGCTGACTTGGATAAAGTTCGGATTCTTAAATATATTTTGAGGTGGGCTTGAGTTTTTGTTTTAAAATCTGATGTAAACCGAGCTAGGTTTTAAAAATCTTAAGTTTAGACATCGAACAATACAATATTAATAATCACCATAAAGGCCAAAAAGATTTGCTGTTACTCGATAAATTTAGATAAATATATTAGTGATCATTTCCTTAGATGGATGAAGGAATGTGTATCAATAATCAATGAACTTATTATCGAATCTAGAGCTATCTTCATGTTATGCTTGTTTATGCAAACAAAAGCATTTTTACTAACAACTTAAACTATAGCCAGCATGGACAAATACTATATGAGGTTAACTATTCTTATTTATTTAAATATGTGCCACAATTGGGACTTGACAACTCGCTATATATAATGTGAAAATGCAAAAGTAGCTGATAAAATGTAGATAACAAATACAAATATTATCT
This sequence comes from Melia azedarach, assembly GCA_028052125.1. Taxonomy (NCBI): domain Eukaryota; kingdom Viridiplantae; phylum Streptophyta; class Magnoliopsida; order Sapindales; family Meliaceae; genus Melia; species Melia azedarach. The sequence continues at coordinate 5,995,494 of CM051396.1, read as the reverse complement.
AAAAATTCTTCAATTATCTGCCTTATTATGTGGTCATAACTTTTCTTGAATCTTTTGCATTAAATATTTGTGAGTAGTATTACAGAAAAAAGTAATTATTTTGTTAGGAAGTATCAAACCAATTATTTGCTCGGATGAGAGAGAGATACTAGTTTAATTCCTGTGTGTACTTTGCTTTTAAGATTTGAGTGAGAATACTTGTAGTTTTATTTAGGTTTTGCCAAAAAGCCAGTGCCTAGCTCATGCTTGGGTCGGTCTATAGGCTGTTTGACGATGGTGTAACTTTCTCCAGGTAAATAAAAAACTTACAATTGCACAAATCGAACACAAGACTTGCGAGGGGCGTGTCAGACTTATACTTGAGCCATTTAACCATGGTTCAACTTTTTCAAATAAATAAAATACTTACAATTAGACGAATAGAACAAAAACTTGCATAAGTCGCTTCGAGCTCTTGTTTGGGCCGTTTGACCATGATCATGTTCAATAATATTACCGCTACGCTACTAACATTCATTTAAAAATTTATATAAATAAATAATATTTAACTAAATAATATATTTAATTTATATTATTAAAATATTATTTAAAATTATTATATTTATAAAAAATAATTGTTATAATATAAGACAATCTAAATTTAATAATTATACTAACATTATCATTAATAATCATCTAACAATAATTTTATCCTTAATAATTATTTAAAAAATAATTTTTACATTTTTATATTAATATAAAATAATTTATACTAAATTATTTTAAATTATAAAAATATTTTATATAATATAAAATTGTCTAAAATGAAACTATAGTGATCAAAATCCCAAATATCACAAATTTAATATTAAAAACTAATAAAACCGTAAAAATAAAAAATCTTGCATATAACATTAACAATCATTCACACTATATTTGTAAAAAATATTTTCACTTGCAATAAACAACGAGTGATTGTGAGAAAAAAATAGAGTGGTGCAAGCGACTCATATCAGTTTTAGATTTAAAATTTTAAAATTTATATAGTAATTTAATTTTTTCAATGGTCTCTATTAAACTTAACATAAATTTTTAAAAAAAAATCAAATTTCTTGATTTGATTACTTATTTAAAGTATTTAACAAAAATTAGTTTCTACAATTACAATTTTAATTTATTATTACACAAATATATCATCAATGTTTAATTTTTCATCGAATCTCATAATACAAATCAAATTTATTATATCTTTTCAATAATAATAATTTAATTTTCATACGTGAAATCACCATTTCACATATCATCAAAATAATATAATAAAAGTAATATTTAATTTTTTCACAAAATAATTTGATAACAATCATCAATTTAATAATTATCAATTATTATTTATTAATCACAAATAAAATATAGTAATTTAATATTATATCTAAAGTTAAATAAAAATGATAACTAATTACATTTAGATTATGATTTATCCAAAAATTATAAATATTTATACTGACATATTCATACCAACCCATGGGCTTGACACCTAGGCGCACCCTGGCTCAACTACCATGCTGTGCCAAGCAGCTCTGTCTATTTACCACCTCTGGCTAGCACCTTAAATCATAGCCACTTTGACAAATACTATATAAGGTTAACCATTTTTATTTATTTGCAAATGCAGATGCCATCTAAAACTTCTTTAATTATCTGTCTTGCTACGTACTTATAAATTTTCTCGAGTCATTTTTTGAAATATTTATGATTAGCATTCTAGGAAGAAGTAATTATTTTGTTAGGAAGTGTTAGACTAATATTTGTCTAGTCGAAAGAGAGATACTGATTTAATTTCGGACCCGGATAAAGTTCGGATTATTAGACTAGACTCAAACTTTTGTTTTAAAACTAGTACAAGTTGAGTTAGGCTTTAAAATTTTGAAGCTTAAAGGTCAAACTATATAGTATTATCATAAAGGCTAAAAAAATGTATTTCACTCGATAAATTTATCTAGTAAGGCCAAAAATATTTGCATTACTCAATAAATTTATCAGGTAAGGCAAAATAATTTATCTTACTTGACAAATTTGTCGAGCAAATTCTACATAAATCTTGGTATCTGACAATTATTTTTGATAATCCTCCACCTCTTTTTACCTAAAGAGGAAACAAAAAAAAAAGTTGATACAAAAAATAAAGATAAATTTTGTATTTTTGTTTTCAGATATACATGCTTTTAAATATTTGATTCCACTAAAATATAAATTAAAATCTAAGTTAAAAGTCATATTTTTTTCCTACAAACAAAAGGATTCAAGTTTAAAAGGATCTAATTTTTCTGAGTAAAATAAAATTTTGGCTAATTTTTGTGCATAATAGATAAGGGAGGGGTATTTTGTCTAAATTTATAATCTTAGACTAGTTTAGTATAAAACTTATTAAAAGGGTTAGTTTGATAAATTAACAAAAAAAGTGTTTATTTTGAAATTTTTTCCCAAATACAGATATTTTCTAGACTTAACCCAATGTAAAACGTTGCGAGCCCATTACCTTGTTTATAATCGAAAGAAAACAATACGAAACGACGTCGATTTGCTAGCATCTGAATCCGATCACAGAAATTCGACGACTCTATTCTTTCTTCATTCCCGTGAAACCACAGATCAGACTCACTCCGTCTCTCATTACAATGGATTTTCGCGTTCGCAGAATTTTTCATCTCGTCGTTATTTCATCTCTCATTTGCGCCCAAATTAGGGTTTGTTCTCCTTCTTTTTCCTCGTGTGTCTTCCTGTTTACATATGTGGATGTTTGATCCCGAGCGATTTTGTTGTTTGATTTGGTTGATTTTGATCTAGGCTGACGCTGAAACTTCTGGTTCAGTGTTCTTCATCGATAACCCTAAGCATCAATATGTTCGCACTCCATCCCAAAACGATGTTGCTCAGGTAATTTCTATTCGTATTTCTATCACTTATAATTGGATCATCCTTTGTAAGAAAATCAAAATTTATGTTACCCTCTTTCTTTTTCTAGCTTTATTGATTCTCATCTAATCTGATGAAAATTCGGATAATGAGAGGAAATAAAAATTTGTTCTGCTTTTATATTATTTCTTTGTTTATATATGTGTTTAATTTTTTGGCTTGAGCAATTACAAATTTTTTTTATGAGTGATGAGAAAATTCAGAGTACTAATGGTAATTTGATTTTTTAAATTAACAAATTGAGGTTAAAGAATTGATAGTTTACACTGTCCAGAGAGGAGAAGCTTGAAGTTTGATCCAGATATGGGCATAAAATTTGCAGTTGTCCTGGTGTTCTCATGCATGAATCTGGATTAGAGGATGATATTTGTGGTAGATTTATTAATAGATTCTTTTCTTTGGTCCCGGTATTAAAAAATAATCCTCATGAAACGGTCCATATGTTTGCTAGTTAGGTTTACTGGTGGTACAATGAATGCTGTCACATGAGGGATGGGAAAGGATTTGGTTTACAGTTATATAGTAGTTAAAAGCAAGAAAATAATAGAAACAGAAGTGCTTATAATCTGTTTGTATGTCATTTTGCTAATATGCATGTGGAATGAATCTGCGTTGATTTCTAATTCATAATTTAAGTGGGGTGTCTTGCTGATGCTGGAATAGATACAATGCGTTTTTGTGCTATTATTTTATATTAATGAAGTAGTTTTTTCACTTTTGTTATTTAAATATGTTGGCATCCATACCTTTCCACTTTCAGTCTCATTCAATGTTGCTTTCGGAAGTCGGTGCCGCTGTGTCAATCTTGCTTGGTTTTGCACCACCTGCTACACTTTCAGCGACTGGTTCATCTAAGGTCATCAATATTCTAGTCTCTTTATTTTTGTCTTTTATATTGTTGCTCTCTTGCTATAAGAAATAGTTTTTGCATTTTTCAGTTGAACAAGGTTCTGATGCCTAATCCATTTGATAGACCTCGTGCTGTTTTCATGTTGGAAGTCAGAGGAGTTGCTGGTACTGCACCTTCTTCGAGAAATGCATATTCAAAATTTTTAATTTTAATTTATATTATTTTTTTCAAATCTATAATCAAATTGTGAAATGCATAATTATTCCTGCAGATCCTAAGCTCATGGTAGACCTTGATAATACTCGATTAATTGATGCCTATCGCAGCAATATTATTCCTGGTTCAAATAAAGCTGACATTCAGCTTCCAGGTACCTCGGCTGTTGTAAACATGTATATTTGCAGACATCTTTTGGAGACATTGACTGTTCTTTGTGTCATGATTATCTTAATAAATATGGTGAGGATTTGTTAATTTTTTTCCTCTTGTTGCAGATGAAGATGAAGTTTCGGTAGTTTACCTGGATGAACAATCAGCAGAGCATAATGACAAGGAGATTCGCAATTTTGTTAGTCATTTTTCCCCTACCACTGTCATTGGTGTTAATCTTTCTTATTTTCATATTCCATAAATTTGTGACATTGGTTTCCTTTTGTGTATACAGGCATCTTGGTTGGGTGGATCATATGTTGCTGATACCTTGGAACCACTGAAAGGAGAGTTGATGATTCCCGTGGGCAATGGTGACCATGTGAATCTTCATATGTCAAAGGTCCTATTCAGGATTTGAAATTTTGAGTTTTGCTATTAATGCACTTTATATATTTATAATATCTTATAACATTTAAGCTTGAGTTGAAGAGTGACATCTCAGTTGTTTGCAGAAAGCAGAGAGGGAATTTGCATTAAGCCTTCTTGCTCTGTCCCAGAATATCAAAAGGGCAATGGATGTGCATGAAAATTTAGCACAGAGTATGCAAAGACCTGCTGAGTTAATGATGGGTAGTTTTGATGCCATTAAGGTGAGAGAAGCTGCTCTTGTCTTGTTGTTCTGTAATATTGTGGAATGTAAGTTATGTGGTGTAATATACTGCAATGAAGTGTTTACCAAAGGGATTAGAAGTGAAAGTGTAATGGGCATTTTATTGTTATGAATCCTACTGAATGATGACATGAAAAAAAGATGTTAGTTTTTGACGTGGATCATAGAGTGTGTGCAATGCCTAGGCACATATGTGTTGGGTTAATTGATGCATGCATTCTATGTTGACATAAATTTTGACACTCTATTTTAGTTAATTGTCAGTGCACTTGTTTGTCTTATTACTGTTTTCTTCTCTTTACATGTCCATAGGCTTTGCAAGAGCAGTATGGACATGAAGGTGTTGGTCGGCAAGGAATGAAGCTACTACTTGCAACTTTATGCAGGATATTTGATTCACTGCAAACAGCGTATGAAGGTATTAATGTTGTTTTTTAACTTACAGTTAGATTTTGTAGCATGGTTTTCTAGAATGAGTGTCCTCCATCATTCCAATTTACGATGAGAGGAGACTAACCAGTTGTTTTTTGTGCCAGTCTACTGGTTGCGTGATCAAATGCAGAGGTAGACCTAGTGTCACAAGTTACTGGAATTTTTGGCAAAGGAGAGATCTTGATATATGCTTGTGACCTTTTCCATTTTCCATTACCATGTGAACTTAACTCTCCAGCTGCACTTTTTAAAAGAGAACTGTCTACTGTATTCAATTTCACAAGTTTTAAACTGGTTTATGTCCTGTTGCTTGGTTTGCACGACAATTTAATGATTTTATCTGTAAAAATTGTGGAGAGTTGTACTGATACTTCAAATTCACTCTTATGCAAGTAATTATGGTTTCAAGTCACTTCTGTTTCTAGAAAAATTGTGGGCAACATTTTTGCAAAAGTATCATTGTCTTTATATTTTCCTATAAATGATTGTTATTTTGGTGTTTTAATTAATTAATTCAAAATTTCCTTGATTGCGACAGGTCAAATTGTTGGAGTTCTCTTCTTTAATGGGACACCGTCTCCAGAGTCAGAAACTGTGTTGAACTTGATGTTCAATTCGAGGCCATCTTCACGTATGTTGGCTGAAGCAGCAGGCTCACGTGCAATCATTGCTGCTGAAGTCTTTTTGGTTAGACGGACCCTAGCTTGGCTAACAGGAATTATTCTTCTCATTGCAACTCTCTTGGGGGTAAGATTATATATAAACATAGATCTAGCGCCTGTTTTTCACCTTAAAATAAAATTTATGTTAGTATTGCTAAGATGTAATCTTAGATATTCTTCATATGAAAAGTTTGCTCTATTTCATCTATACTTCTCTGATATGACACTCCATCTATACTTCTCTGATATGATGGAAAAGTGTTATACATATGAATTAATTACTTGCAAGACTCCAGTTCTTTATTTGAAAACCAGTCTTGTGTTTGTGTTAAAGCGTTTAACATTCTGAAGTAATTTTTACAAGCCTTTGTATAGCATTCTAGAGTTTCCAATATTACCGTCTATTCTGATTGCTAACTCAATGGCTCACATAGATAGGAGTAGGAAATGCACTTCCTCGAAATATACAAAATATTTTGTTTGAGAGAAATTTTTTTCAGTAGGGGGTTGATCCTGGCATTTGCAGTGATATTGGAAATTAATTCAATAATTGAACTTCCTTGAAATCTACAAATCTTTTGGAACTTAGAGATTTTTATAATATTTGTTAATTTTAAGCTGATCCCTTAACTTTAACTAGGATCTAATAAAGCATAGGTGTTTTTCCAGGATGCTGTGGAAATACATGTATCTCATTTTTTTGTTAAACATCACTATCATTCCAGTACTTGGGGCCTTAACAAGAATTGTGCTTGTATAGTTGCAATTGAATCTAAGGATGAATTCAGTTTGAACTGTTCTTGCATGGTTGCAATTGAGGGTTAATAGATCAATTTGGCACTATTAGCAGATAAAATTGGGACAGGAACTGTTAAGATTTAGGATTCATGAGTTGCATCATATGTAGAAAGGTTCATTAGGAAATTCATGGGATCTCTATAAGTGGTGACTGACACCTGGGAACAGTCATGTTTTTGTTGGTGATTTCAATTTGTTATTAATGTGTCATTGGTTGATTACTGATGCTGCTACATAGATGATAATATCAATGTATACCAGGATTTACGCTTTCGTAATTAGAATTGTTTAAGAAGATTGATGGCAATAACTGTTTAAAGCCACAACATTATAAATTTCATTTCTTGGTTTTTCTTTGCTGCAGATTTACTTCCTTTTCAATATGCCACTGACAAGGGACACCCTTCTGTACTCTAATGTCAAGCTGGACTAAGCTGAAGAGAGCAACTTAATATATCTTCCAATTCGAGAAGCTGGCAAGGATGCTGTTGAACCATTTACTCATGGGTTTATCTCTGTAGATGCCTTGTTTTTATTGATGTTTTTACAATGTTAGGAAACCCATTCCTTGAACAGCTTGCTCTAGCTAGTTGGTTGCTCTGTTTTAGGGCTAGTAGCTGTATCGTTTCAGAATTTGACTTAAAAATTTATTTGTTATTGTAGGTCTTATATATCAGTATGGGGATTGGAGGGAGGTGAGGGAAGTGTAATGTGTAATAATGTTACGATGTGCATTTCGGCTGATCTGCTATGATTTCTGCTTTTTTTTTGTGTCCCAGTTAATGAACGGATTTCGAATTTGTGTATTCATCTATGAGATTCTGAATAATGAAAATGCCGAGATTACCATTTATCAATTTCTAGCTATGATAGAATCTTTGAAGGATATGTATTCATTGTTTCCCAGTTAATGAACAGTTTTAGGAGGTTTTATTGTTGTGTATTATAATCGATTTCTTTTTCTTATTTTTTTTTGTTTTTGTTTATACTTTTGGTCTGTCAAGAATATGAAATCAATTGTTGGGGAAAAAGACTGGTAAACCATTGAATACAAAATTTCGAGTGCTCTATTGTTGCTATTGCAGGTTTTTCTGTATGGTAAACCACAGCACGTGGTGCTTTCATGAATACTATATTGTTATTGATTTTATGATGTTTGGCTCAGAGAAATGCCAACCTCGTTACAAAGTAGGACGCTCATATTAAATTGGAGACATCAGATATGTCTTCAAAGAATATTAGTTTAAAATAAAAAATAAAAAAAATTTAAATAACAATCACCAGAGAGAAACTCTCAAGGATCCACCTCCCCATCGGAAGCAAAGAGGAGCGGTTGATTAAAGTCGCGCGGGTGGGTTTGGATGTACTTAATAGGATGTTGGAGTACATTTAGTAAGCCTTCAGTCGGGCCCATAATTTTCCCTCTAAAAATATCTACCGTAGATTAACTTCCCGCCACCTGTACCTGAATCGTGTGGTTCAAACATTTATCCAAAACCATCAACATATCTTCTTCTCCTTCGTCTTCTTCACTCTTCACTCTTTTAACTCTTTTCTCTTCATTTCCCTCCCGAAATCTCTTCTCGTTCTGGCCCTTCCTACTTTCACTGACATGTCTTCTCTTCTTCCTCTCTCTCTCAATCTTCCTCCTCTTACCTTTCATTTTCATCGTAAAACATATAGTCCTCTTTTCATTTCGTTCTCCAGAACCTCCAAACTCCAAATCCACGCCACTTCATCGAACTCTGATCATGAAGAAATCCGGTGGCTCCGTGAAGAACAGCGTTGGTTACGCGAAGAACAACGCTGGCTCCGCGAGGAGCAGCGATGGCTACGGGAGCGCGAGTCGTTGCTCCGCGAGATTTCGGAGCTTAAACTCCAAATACAAGCCCTAGAGAATCGGAATTTAAATGAAGGAGCTTCTGTGTCGGATACGATATCAAATATCGCCGGTTTGTTACAGGTAGCCAATCGAATTTAGCTAATGTACTGTTTGATTTATAAATTAAAAAAAAAAAATAGAGTTTGTTTGGTATTGTTCTTGAATTTTGAAAATAACAAGAACTAGTTTTTAAATGTGTTCAGACACATTCTGGAATCTTATAATTATGAACTTTTGTTTTAAAAAACAGTTTTTAAAAAATGTTTTGGCAAAATGATACTCAGTCGTGCTAAGATTAGTGATTTTGAGTGTGATGTTATTTAATGATAGGATGAATGCATTTGTTTGATGCAGGTGCTGAAGGACAAGAATTTGATTGCGGAGAGAGCAACAGTAGTGGAGGAGAAAATTGAAGAAGAGGAGCAAGAACAACAAAAAGAAGTGGTTAGTGTTTTCGAAGGAGAGAAGAAGAAGATGAATACATTGAGGACAGGCAGTGAAGGAGAGGAGGTTAAACTGATGCAGGTGTGCTCGCAATATGTATTTCTTCTTTAGAAAGGCGAGTTTTTGTCTAATTATTTTTATCTCTTAAAATCGTGAAGCGTGTTTAATTATATCTCTACAACTCTAGAATTTATCAGGATAGACTGAGGTATTCAGGTTAGAGGGTGTTAAAGCTGAATCACTGTTTCACGTAGATTGTGGCACAAGTTATGAGCAGAATTCATTCATGAAAATCCTATTATCCTAAAATGTGGATCCGTGGGTAACTGGGATGCAAATGATGTCATGTAAACTTTTAGATCCTTTGTAACTGTGTTCTCTGTATCTACTGGGTTGACATTCAATAACAAATTCAACTTCCTTAGTTTAAAGCTCTTCTTTTTCATCCCTTCGTTCTCATTCTATAGTAATTGCATTAATGATATTCAAAGTGGATGATCATAGGATTTGATTTGCTCCATGATCTGTGTAACCATTACAGGAAGCATTGGAAAAATTGGGATTTTATTCCGGTGAGGAAGACATAGAGTATTCTAGCTTCTCAAGTGGAACTGAACGTGCTGTGAAGACTTGGCAAGTAAGTTGGACTTTACCAAAGGTTCATGTGGCACATACAAAACCCTTAAATTACCAAAATTTCAGTAACCTTCCATGATATATAGATAAGTTAAAGATATATGAAGTAATTAGTGCATTATCTTGATCTACAGGCAACAATAGGTGCCCGTGAAGATGGAATAATGACTTCAGAACTTCTTGAAAGGTTATATATGGAACAAAGAATTGATACTGGCACGAACACAAGTACAGATGAGAAAGGAACCATTCCAACTGTTCCACCAAAGGTACATTTGGTAATTGGAAATCCAAATGGATATAGCATCAAGGAAATTGTTTATTAATTATTGTCAGATGTTAGGGATATTATTACATTTCTCCCTTGAGATTTGGGTTTGTATCGCTTAGAGAGAAAGAATAGAGATTGTATCACATACCTTTCCTATGGTGTTAGTCAACTAACTTCAAATGATAAATTCACTAAAATGCCCTTAATTATTTATTTTTATTAAAATTATATTTTTTAATATTTATTTTTGACTTTTGTGTGTGTTAATTAATTCAAATGTACAAACTAAATAAAATAATTATAGAATAGAATAAAAAATACGAAAATTAAAATTTTAATTTCAAGTATAATTTTTTTTATTAAGTATTTTTCAAATGAAACACGGAGATACATATAGTTAATAAAATTGATTAAAAAAATCGAAAAAAAAATAAATTCTTTCTAACTTCTTTTTCATTGAGTAAGGATTTAGAAAAGTGAAATTTTATTTTTTACACAAAATAATAAATAATGATATTTTACATATTTATCCTTATACTTAACGGTCAACTAACGGTTAAATATAACCATAAGGGAAGTAAGTGATATAATCTCTATTCTTTCTTTCTAAGTGATACAAACTCAAACCTCAGGGGAGGAATGTGATAATATCTCTCATATGTTAACTGTTGGTGGATACAACCAATTGTATTATAGCTCATTCTGAATTATTCATTAATATTTCTTTTCCTTCTCTCAGTTGGCTTATAATTATCTGAAGACCTGATAAATATAGATATTAAATTTTTTAACAGACTGGTAAGTTCCTTGAGTATATCATCTTTCAGGAAGGTACAAATGGAGCTGCAATTGCTTCTGTTACGGAAATCTCAGAAATTCAGCAGACAGTTGTACAAAGTGAAGGTGTCACAGAAGTTGATGTATCTCAAAAGCGAGTTTTCCTTCTTGGAGAGAATCGGTGGGAAGAGCCCTCTAGACTTGCTGGCAGGAACAGCCAAGTCATTGGAAGTAAAACCAGCAAAGCCACAACCAAGTGTATTACTTGTCGCGGAGAGGGCCGCTTAATGTGCACAGGTACTATGCCACTACTCAGTTTGAATCTCCACTTTTTAAGGGATAAAGCTTCTTTCGGAAAAGAAAAAAGAGCATAATTCTGGTTGTCAAACTAATTTGAGCAAAAGAATACATAATCTTACTTTTGGAGCAGAATTTCATACATTGCAGAAACCTCTAGCTGAGGCTATAGATTTTACTAATTTAATAATCAATTGAAGTTTTAACATGACCTTCGAAGCAGTTTAGATGTTATGTTTAGGGTTTCAGCCAATGCTATTGCAATGAAATTTTGTTGGTCATAATGGTGTCAATATTCTGTCTGACAGCATGAACCATGAGCAGGCATGACCTGAAGGTCAAAGTTAGTTGATTTTGAAATGTATTTAAAAATGAATTTGGACACAGTTAAAGGAACAACATGATTATAATTGAGACTTCATGGTCGGCTCAGAGGTATCCAATAAAACTGGAAGAATGCTGTGGAGCATGGCCCTTGATCAAGGATGATAAGCAGTAAGCACGATAAGAAATGGTGCCAACTTTTGCCTGTCAACAGAAAAAGATGATGTTTGAGATGTTAATCATCAGGAGTACAGGTTGAACTGTGTCAACAAACTACAATTAAATGTCTCCTAAAATCACGTAATAAATGTTTCTCCTGCTTGTTGCATAATCCCAAGCTTGTCCTGTCTTTATCATTGAAAGTTGTAGGGACTATCAGCTGCTTTCTATTTTGTATTTTCAACTTGCCCATAAAAAAAGTCTAGTTTGATCATTTTGCACTAATAGGTATGTGGCTTACAATCTTTTGCAGAATGTGATGGAACGGGTGAGCCAAATGTAGAACCACAGGTAAAAGGATTTACGCATATAAATATTTTGATATGTTTTGTTCCATGATTGTTATTCTAGCAGTTTTCAGTATTCATCACTTATGAGCAAGTTATGCAATGCAGTTTTTGGAATGGGTAGACGAGGGAGCTAAATGTCCTTATTGCGAGGGCCTTGGGTATACAATTTGCGATGTATGTGATGGAAAAACTGTGATCTAGGTATGATATACTCATTTTTGCTCGAGTGTATATAAGTGTATTGTTTTAGTGCATGTAACATAATTTTTTAACCATAGATATATATAAACACCATGCATGATACATAATATGTTATTTTAGCTGTTCATGAGTTATTATTATCCTTCTGAGCAATGGTCTGATGAAGGACGGGAGGGATGCATTAGTGTAATAATACATTTAGATATAGCAAGGCAGCGATAAAATGTGCATTTTTTTCTTTTTAATTATTGGTGTAGCATTTTATCGATTATTAAGAGTAACATCTTATCATTTACAAACAAATCTGTTTATCAAACATAATATATATATATATATATATATATATTTAAATTATTGCCATCACTTTTATCACTTGTTAATATCAACAAATCATCATTGGTATGCATAGTTCAAGTTTTACAGTTGATCGGGTCATGGTTGATTTGAGTATTTTCTTTGTCCAGTCTGAATTAATCAAACCAAAATCTACTTGATTAAGCAGGGTCTCGTTGATAAACAAATATATAGGTGTAGGATCAGAAAATTTTAAATTAATCTCAGATCATTATACCCAAATCTGGATTCTGCTGGTACCAAACATTTTATAGGGAATCTGATGTCCCCATGAGGAAACAGGTGTAATAAATCATTTTAGAGTATTCATCTATTAACCTGAAAAGCATGACACTAAACTGAACAAGGGCACGTTCTGTACTGCAAATTTCCCTTTGACTTTGAAAGAAGTTAAAAAATATGTTTAATTTAAACTAATTTTTAGTGGATTCGCCTATTTTTCTTATTAACATTTGACATTTAGTATTTTTATTTAACTTCAGCTGTTACTTTGGGACATAACACCTCAATGTAAAAAAATTCTCTCAGGTGTCAAAGTTCGTCAGTACAAAACAAACGTACAGAACAACCTGACCGCTGGCCTTCTGACATTGACTATAAGAATTTGAAGGTGACACAGTAAAGATTAGTCCATAAACAGTGTAATAATCTAAAGGGAATTTCGAAATTGAATTAATCAAAATGTCTTCATTTCGAAATTCTATTGGCTTGGGTTCTCTGCAAATCATTTTTTTGAACAATGAAATCCACGTAAGTGCTAAAATAATTAACTAGCGTGTTTGATTTCAGCATTGAATAGATCTGAATATATATATATATAAAAGCAAAGAAAAGTTGGCATACAAAATAAAAATCATGTTGACACAATGAAAAGAAATTACATTTTATTTGCAATGTAAGAACTTTACCCTTCTGCTATATTCTAGGATGAATGCTGCTTTTATTTAGGTCAAACTGAAACCTGCAAAACATGGCTGTTTCTGCTATATTGGTTGTTTTCTGTGTTTCATAATAACAACTATGAAATATCTATTTTCAAGCAAATATTGCATCGAAACTCCCTGCAATTCATAAGCTGCCATTACCTCTCCTTCTCCTTCCCACCCGCCCACCTCTCAAATATTTGTACCTTACAGATTTGTCTTTGGTTTGTTGCCTGCAGCAATCCTCCTTGTCACAGACCGCATTGTCACAAACTCCTCAGCAGAAGAAGGATGTATTCCCACCTGTAGGGAAAATCTTATTAGATTATACCCACTTCCCAAACAAGCAAAATAAATAAAAGAAAGGGATAGATACACAGTAGTTTTCACATATGCGTTGCTCATGCAAAATAGTTTTAACTATTAGTTCATTGGTTACACCATTAAGAGGCTTGTTGCATTTCAAACAGACTAATTACATGAAAAGGTCAACTCAAAAGACCAAAATGAATGGAGACGTTGATTTCTAGAGCCTGTCAAGTGAAATGTGCCAACATTGGAGGCAATGATTCAAACCTCTAATAAAGGAAACTCAAGCTTACCGTGCTGTCAAATTGTGCCTTGGTTGCTCCACATTTCAGTGCAACGGCTATACCCTGTGAATAGATGATTATAATTCAATAATTGGCAACAGATAATAGATGATTAACAGTAGATATATGTGAATTTAAGCTCTACAAAATGCAGGATGTTTGCAGTCAATTTGAGGAACTGATGCCTAATGAGTTGAAGCCTTCAGGCCTGGAACAACCAGGTGCAGTTTATATTGCTCCGAATAAAGTTTACGGAAAAGCAAGAACCATATAGAAAGTGTACAAATTGTCATCTATATGATAATCCCTTTCTATAGTAACATATCCCTTTTTATTTATTTATTTATTTTTGGTTTGATAAGAAACCCTAACACTTTATCAACATGATAAGATTGTTGCATGCTTTGTCAAAGAAATCCATATAATTGACTTTGCATTCAGACAAATGAACATAGTTTGACCATAAACAAGGTACTGGTATGAAGATTACTTGTTAGCGCAGGTCATAAACAAATAACTGCCATCAAAGACAGTGCCCTCAGACTCTAGAACTCTCAAAGTTCCAGAGGCATGGCAGAACTAGAAAATTGAATCTCAGATGACAAATTACTTCAAACATAAGTAGCAAACATCGTCAAGAAAATTCAGTGTTTACTCATAATCCCATTGAAAGAAACACTGCAAGGATATGCTCTAATAAAAAATCGTTTTGTTAGAATTATGTAATTCATGCATGTAAAATTCCATTGGATCTGGTTATTTAAACATTTGAACTTTGAAACAGCGGGTGGAATGGTAAGCAGGTATGGAGTAGTCTCAATGATTTCTTGCATGTGGACTAAAATCGTTATTGTACTCCTGTGATTCACACTGGTCCTATACTTAGCAGTTATATTTTTTCTTCATCATATTATTAAGCTCCTTTGCATGCTCAAATTGCTGATGTATCTAAGCCCTCAGTTAAGAGTCAAAGAAAAGCAAGCATACCTGCATTATCTCAGGTGCATCGGGCCCACACATTGATGCTCCAAGAACTTTGTCCGTCTCCGCATCCACAACTAGCTTCATTATTGTCTTCTCTTGCCGTCTATAGCAAAATGTATAAAGAAAGTAAATCATTTCAAAGAATACTTAAGATGGTTAAAATACAAAACCTGAATTCATGCAAAAATTATGCATATAACAATCCATCAGCCCAGAGAAACAAAAGCATGGAAAGTATTCATTTAAGATTCCACAAATTACAAATGACTAAACATGTACAATTTTCTTTAATTTTCTTATTGAGAACCATTTTATTATTTTATTAGCCAAAAAATTTGAGCAAACATAGTGCATCCAAAACCCTAGTAGTAGATCCAAATGACAAAAGGCTATTTTTTTTATTAGATCTTCAAGGGATCATCTATCCTTCCTCATGGACATTCCCCCACTTTTTGTCTCAATCTCTTACATGCTACTAAGATAATCCTCGTGCTAGGGAAGATAGGTCTTTAAAAGACACAATACATGAATGTGTAACGCAGACATAAAAAATGGCCACAGGTAATAAGAAATACAAAATTTGTTCAATTGATGACCTCTCTTAACAGTTTCTATGATATGGGCAAGATGCACTAACCATACAAACCATAATTTCCAAATGCTGTTTCAGGGAGGTCTTTAGAGACATTACAAATGCTGAGCTGACACAGATTTCTATGTGAAGAGGTTTTCCAAACTTTTATACTTTGATGGAGGAAATTAACGATAGTTTGGCAATTTGTTCTGTTGTAAGGTATTAATATCTATGTAATGAAATGAGATCCCAAGTCAGCATACATACCCAGAGATAGTGTTCTTCATGGCATTGAAGCCTGATGTGAAAACCAGAATATCACCATTTGCTTGCTCTATGGCCTGCTCCTCACTGAGGCCCACTACAGAAAGAGGAGGTATGCTGCAAATGGCAATCATAGGAAACAATCATCCACTGGGAAAAACGAAATGAACAGAAACTTTTTCATTTTCTTGACATATTTCCACTCTCATATGTGCAAAGAAGCAACAAAAAAGGTATTATAATACAATGGTCTCCATGATTTAAACAATAAAATTTCAGTGTGTACTAAACCTATGGAGATCTTTATGACACACAGAAGTGTAAGCGTATAAAATGATAAAACAAATTTAGATGGGGAAGTCAAAAGGAAGGGATGCTAGAAGAGTAGGATGATGGAGGATTTCCGTTCAGGTAATTGCTTCACAAAATCCTATGATGCATAACAAGAGTATACCATCTTTTCCTTCATCATACAATATAAATAGTTAATGGAAGATGTGCCTTCCTTCATTTGGCATGCATGAGAACTTATTGTTACTAAAACCTTCTTCAGAGTTGTGGCCAAAAACACAACGTTTAGGTTACAGCTAAAACTAAGGTGTGTATTCCAATGTGTGATTTGGCAAGAAAGAAATAGCTGTATCTTCAGAAGAGAGAAGATGTCATTGAGTTATGGGAAAAATAGGTTTTCTTATTTCTCTTCAGGTCTTGGTCTCTAAGGATGTTGAAGACACTTCCCTCTTCTTCATCAATCTCAATTGCAAGTTAATTTTTGATTATTGAGGCTCCTTTCATTTTTCGTAAATTTGGGAGGGTAAACTGTTTAAGGTATACATCTGCTGACTTTCATTTGTGTATTCAATAGATAGCTTTCATAGGGCTGTTTTGGTTTGGATATCTGGTTCACTTTTGTATCTTCTTTAATTACATTCTAATAATATTGTTTTATGTCCTACCTTTATAGAAAAAAAAAGGTTCCCAATAAGGTGATTATCTGGAAGAGAAAAAAGAAAAATAATTCAAGATCTTCAGTTATAAGAACTTGTCTTCAAAATGAATTGTTCCAAAGGAGCTAGCATCAATAAATTTGCCTAAAGTGATACGACTGTAAGTAGTAAATGTGAAACAAGGAAAAGAGAGTATTCAGAGAATAAAGAGATGAAGCCACCATATCTTCCAGAAGATAGAAATTTGTACCTGAATACAGCACAGGGTACATTGCCGTAGTCTGCTTTGCAGGATTGCCCACCAAAAACAGTTTTCTGCAGGCAGAACAGACAATATAATCTTCCAAATTTGGTAAATCATTGCATATACTAAAAATAAAACAAAATAAAAAACACAAATTAAGAAAATTAAATTTAAAGAGCTCAGATGAAAAACATACCGCAAAGCATGTTCCTTCCATTAAGGCCACAGGGGTAAGATTCATTCGATTTGTCACGTCACCAATAGCCCATATACTAGGTATATTGGTGCGTGAGTACTCATCTACCTGCAAGAAAGGGCAAAGACATGCTGATCTAATTACTTGACATAATTCAGCAATTTTTTTTTTCAAATAAGATTAATAGGCAAATTTTTCATGCCATCTATCAATCGCACTATAATATAGCAATAAATCAACATGGAAGTTCAGTAAAGAAAGACTAAGAATTAAACGGTTTCAACACATTGATCCCAACAATGTTTCGATTTTTCCAAGGAAAGACTAGGATTTACTCCTTATTTAAGCTTTGAACTGACCAATACACTTGTGATTAGTACTTACTAAACGAGAATATGATAGAAAAATAAATTTTAACCTTAAATAGATAAAAATATACGTCTTAAAAGATCTTTAAAAGATTAGGTAAGTTCATATCAGCAAATAACCCTAATTCTTCAAAAAAACCATGGTAGAAGATTTTTCATATAAAACAAACCAACTATAATTTACAAACTAACCGATGCCAACAAGATTTTGCTATATTTTTCTCCACTAGGAAACATAATGCCAAAATCCACTAAACCTATTGACCGGCTGCATACCAGCCTGACCAAACTCTATCTGTGGCCTCAAAATGTATTTTGTTGATTTGCAACACCACCGCAACCGGGAAAACTTTGAAATGGTTGTTTCTACTACAACTAATGAAAATTGGAAAGAATTCTAAACAAATCACAGCTGTTATAAAGACATCAAGTGTCTTTACACAAATAAAACACACAGCCACAAGGCTATTGTACAACTTAACAAACATCTAACAACCCTTTCACGTGCCTCTTGAGATTCGGGATCACACTGAAAATAGGGGACCCAGAGCTCACAACAAAGGGAAAAAGCTGAAATGCTGACTTCATTACAATGGGAACATGACAAAACTCTATTTCCAAAACCTATAAAGAAAGTCAAAACCCAATTCTGGAAGTACCAGATATTGAAATTTAAAGTGCAAAATTTCAAATAACAAAGTAAACAAACTGCATTAGTTGACATTGTCCATCAAACAAAAGTGGATATGTCATTGAATTTCCAGTTGTATCAATATCAAACATTCAATAAAGAAATAACAGAAGGGAGAGGTAATGACCTTCACAGCTCCTATTTCATCAAGTTCCACACCGACGGCTTTCAAATTCAGCCTTTTTGTATTAGGTGCCCTGCCTGTTACACATAGAAGAATAACATTATTGTCTCAAAAGAAGTTGGTTGAACAAATTTCATCTTTTCTTTTCTTTCTTTTTTTAATTAAAGAAAATGCACAACTATTTTCAGTGAATTCATGAACTGCACAGGCCATAAAATAGAGAATATAAAATCAATGAAAGTATGAGAACTCAGAACCTTTAAGAAAATTGAAACCCTTTGGAGATGCCTTATTTCGGCTCTTTCATGGATTACAGTTGGAAATAAATAAATGAGAACCCAGAACCTTTACTTTCAGAAAATATTTTTGTCGAAAGGAAAGAAAACCAAAATCCTTTGGAGATGCCTTATTTTGGCTCTTTGATGTATTACAGTAGGAAATAAATAAACAAATTTTTGACAAAGATAGAGAAGAAAGTATGGTGGCTTATGGGAGATATCTTTGTGCTTCACCTCGGGCTCTGATTTCAAAAGATTTTCAAGATTTTTCCTTTTCTGGTTCCTTGTGCATTTAAGTTGGGAAGGGGTTCACGGATAATTTCTTTGTATACACTTCGAATACGGAAGCAATGGATGTATTTACTGCTCATCGACATGTTTTTAGGATGTATATTCTAATATAATGTAGTCTCGTCTTTTGTTTTTAATTCTCTCTGTGGACTGTACACCAATGTATCCTATCTTTTTGCTTTCATTGATACAATTTTCTTTGTTTCTAATTTAAAATAATTATCTAGGAGTGATGCATACATCTGTATGTAAGCATCTGTATGCATCTGTGTGTGTTAAACTGTGTCTAAAGAGTGAGAGGAGTTCTTCAATCATCCATGATATATACATATATAAGTGTTCAAGGGCATGTGTGCAGAGTATTGAGAGAAAGAGAAAGATGAGATACTTAGAGATGAGCTAAGTTTAAGAAAAGAAAAATGATAAGACAAGCATTTCAGCCTAACAGCAATGACATGAAGAAAAAGCCAGAAACTTCAAAAGAGGATGATAAGACCATGCATAATATTTATGGACAAAATGAGCATAGGAAAACTGCTCTACAATACTTATATTTCTAACTGGACAGTAATTACCGGTGGCAAAGAGTACAACATCTGCTACCAACTCTTCGCCATGATCTGTAATAACCTTTATGCCCTTGTCTGATTTGATCAACTGAATATAGGGATATTACTATCAGCAAAAGATCATATTTAAATAATTACTATTATTAGGAAGATGGGCAATACATGACAAAATCCTAAAAAAAAAATATAACAGGACAATAAATGCAAGCCAAGTTAATCAAGCAAACTCCAGTGCTTACCTCCGTTATATTTGTCCTGGGGTGTAAATTAATTCCCCTCCCTTCCAGATTCCTAGCAACCACTGCCCGCATTTCATCATCAAACCCTCTGCGGATTTCAAAGTTGAAAGTGATCGTAACCAAAAATATTCAAAGAGAGATCCTTCTTGATAATAAAAAGGTAAATTGAACAGGCACACAGCGAAAAATTCGTTCTTATTAATAGGATATGAAACACTAGTCTATAACTTCTAACAATCACCAAAGATGAGATGGGGAAGATATCATCAACAAACTACAAGCTACTTATTCTGCCAGGAGACTAACAGGAAGCAGTTCAGAAGAAAGCAAAGAGATAAGTGCCTGTTTTTAATTGCATAATGATAGATCAATCATTAGCTAGCAGTATTTGGGCTCTATATCATAAAGCTGTGACAAAAACTCTCTAATCCAGGTATATAATAAGCACCACATTTCTATGCTGACATGACTGACATCTCCATACATAACAAGTCTTTACATTGTACGAGCCGGGAATTAATTACATTCATCAGTGAAAACAAAAATTAAACAAATTATGGTAAAAGTGGTTTAAAGTTTTTTCTTTTTCAACCATCTCCATAATCATTCAAATTATCAGTTACAACAGATTTGGTATAATCCAAATTTCCACCAGTCCAATCCCGCTAAATGTCAAACAAGAAATTATAATACCAAAGTGAATTTCGGACATCAAATTTTAGTAAGAAAACCTTTAAAATTATATTAGTGCAGCATGTAATTAATACGAAATGACAATCATTAAAGTTCACTGCTAAGAAACTCCACTCCAAAGATCAAGGTCCTGGCATATGATAAGGAAAACAAATATATAAGACTGAATAATAACCTTAATGGAAGCTCCTTTCTGAATAATAGATCCACAGTAGCACCCATCCCTCGCCATATGGAAGCAAACTCAACAGAAATGTATCTACATAACAAGAGAGGATAATCATCCATGATAATGAACACACCAAGCAAATGAAACTATTAAGTAATAAAAAATTTAGAAACTTAAAAAAAAGAAAGAAAGGAAGATAGCACAAACTAAGAGTAATTGTCATACCCTCCCCCAAGCACCACAGCATGCTTAGGTAATTCTTCCAAGCTCAATGCCTCATCAGAGGTTATACCCAGCTCCTAAAAATGCAAAAGTAAAGAATGAATTAGAAAAAGGGAAAAAGGAAAAGATCAACAATAGAATCTCACTGAGAAAGAGCTAGTTCCAAGAAGATCATAGATATAAGTTCAGCATCATATTTAAAGCATTTACATATAAAAGGTTAAGCCAAAACAGGATCTGCTTGGCATCAAACCAGAAGGATATAGCACAAGTGCCAGAAATGGTAAGATTAATATGGTAAAATAAAAAACTTAAGATCAAATTGAGACAACCAGCACTCAAGCTCACTCAACAAAACAGAAAGAGTTAAACCAGAAAGAGAGAGAGAGAGAGGCAATTTTCACTTCAAGATCAACTACTGCACTTATAACAGTGACTGTGGCTACAACCAACAAGCTGCACAAATTTGCATTGAAACACCAGCTTAGTTGCAATTGTGCGATAGTTGATATCTGAATTGAAAATATGGGTTTTAATCATGATATTAGTGTCCCCCTGCAGCATAGCTTGCCTGAGAGTATTTCCAGCATGAATGATGCTACTGTGACCAGATATAAGTTAGGCAATATGGATGTGTGTGTTTCATTTTGTATGCACATAATTCATCCAATTTCCTTCAACAACGTTGACATAGATTCTTCCTCCAAAAATACTTCACACAAACACAAACATCATTAAATGCAAATGCAAGGACGAAAACTGAATTGATTTGTGTATGTCAGTAAATTCCACAGACAAATGCATTTATATAAATACATGTAGAGCTGGAAAATCCTCAACATCACAAGTGACAACAATAGACAGATAATTATTGCCTAACATTTTAAAGCCAGTTGCAAAGGGTCCAGCATGTATACCAAAACTGGGAGCAAAAGTATTACCTGCCCAGGGATTGGAGGGCGCTGGGCCCTACCTCCAGTCGCAATCAATATGTGCTTTGCTGAGTAGCACAGCTTAGTTCCATCTAGTTGTGTGACCTCAACTTCATTAGGACCAACTATCTTTCCCTCCCCTTCATATAATTTAACCCCAGCATTAGATAATAATCGCTTGTAAACTCCATTTAATCTGACTATTTCATCTGTCTGCAATTTTGAAAAAGAAGAAAAATTAAGGAAAATCAGATAACATAAAACATAGAGAATTCTACATCTATGTTCTAGCTTGGCTTACTCCAAAAGACAAGTTACAAAAGAAAAAAATTCATGGAGGAAGTAGAGAAAAGAAACAAGTGCCACAATGAACTATAAAAAAGCAGACACAAACCGAATAAACATATTTTAACTAAGATTCTTACAAAAGAACTTCATTTTGCCAAAACATGTTAGGAGAAACCATATAGGAACTACAACTAAATAAACAATAACATGCCAAAGCTTTTAGAGATCAGAAAGCAGATAAATGGAACAGTTCCACAGTCAAACTATGATGAAAAGAACAAATTGGACAACCAACTAATTTTAAGACTTGCATCTAACTTCTTAAACAAATACACCAAGAATTTACCATCATATCAAAACAGAACTTCACAATTTGCATTTTCTTCTCAAAAAACTGACTAAAATTATTTATAAAATAAACATCAAAGCGACAAAAATAGTGGACAACTAGTCTGCCACGGTTGAAGAATCTAAAGCAATAAACTTACTACAAAAGTCATCCCATCATTGATTAACAACAGCTTCCTAATCATTGAAAAGAAAGATAAAAGGATATCTTCGAACTTCGCAATTGACACCCATGGCAAATCCAAAAAAAATAGAGCCCTATGCCACTAAGGCTTCAATCTCCTCCCTGAACTTATTGTAAAAAGTCCTTCTATTCCTTTCTATACACCAAAAAGCAACACAATAATATACATCTCTTTAAGACCACAGATTTCATCCCTACTCTAAAAGTAGAAAATTCCTACAAAAATAATGCAATACATAAAGAAGGATCCCTGGCACTAATTTGAATGCAAAGATATCATATCCCCAAAGCTAACAACGAAAAATATTTTGTCCACATATCTCTTAGCATTAAATACTATATATATTGGTTCTTAAAAGACCCCCCCCAAGAAAAAGGAAAAAAATCAGTTTTGAAATATATTCCCATCAAATAATACAAAATTCTACTTGTAGGATTGTTTCATTTGCCAGCTTCCTAATAACTAAAATGTAAATTTTAGCAAATAATTGTCTGACAAGGAGCACAAAAAATGTTTTTATCTCGTGGATTCTGGAAGAAGGAATGGAATGCTTAATGTTGATTTTTCCAGGTATACAATATCTGAGAACTGATCTTTCTTTTCTTAATCTGTTGGTGGAATGTGAAAGTATGCGATTTGTGGCCACGAGTATACTTCATTATTGTCATTGATGGAAAATGTTCCAGATTCCAGTAGGAAGTATTATTGAGTTTGAAAAAAGAACTTCCTCGATTCTGGTATAAATTAACTGATGCAAAAGTTAATTCTAAAAAAAAAATTAGGTCATTTTTATTTGATTCCTCAAACATGTTGCTAAAAGGGATAAAACACAAGGACATTAGGCATGTTTTATGAAAGATCATGACATCACAAATATAAAGGTAATAGAACTAATAAACGAATACCAACCTTCTTCTTCAGAAGTTTTTTCCAGTTAAAGTCAACATTCTCAGGCAACCCCCATCCATAATTCCTTGCATCCTGCAAGACCAAAAGCATCAAGTCATGCAATTACTATAACATCGACATATAAGAAAAACAAGATTTCTAACAACATACTACACCAGGTTCCATTGATTACCTCAAACCAAGCTATAATAAAGAGTTTATGACCAACTGAATGTATAGGTACATTCCATCATATTTATTTCATCAAAATTTGGTTAAATGCAGTCATTAGAGTGATGTATTCTACTCTCAGAACATTAAAAAAAACTCTTATAACATTTGACAACCCAAAAAACCATCAAATCTACTGAAGGTACACATAAAGGAGTGCTAATCGACTGGAGGTAAAAAAATTTCTTTTTCCAATTATAAACAGATAATCTTGCTGTCAAAAAGAACCAGGAACAATAAAATCTAAACTACCTCATCCACAAGATGTTAAAAATTAAGCTTAAACACTCTACATCAAATAAATTAATAAAGTTTCAAGAGTTTTAACATTCTGAATTCGTATAAGTTGATATTTGAAGCACTAGGATGATCATGACGAAGGCATTCACTTAGGAAAACTTTTACAAACCTTTACTTAATTATGCTTTTTCTACCAGACAGCAAAAGAGAGATCAAGAGTTACAGGATCAGCTCTGAGTTCGCAAAGAACTTTACCAATGTATATCATGTAATCCTTACATAAAATGCAATCTCACCTCAATTTCACCTCCAAAAGTTGCTCCATAGACCAATATCTTTTTGGGAACACAACCACGAATAACACACCTGGAAAACCAGAACATGAGAGACATCAAGAATCAAAATCATAATGCTTTTTTTTTTTTAAGAAAAACTTAACTAATTTCCAGCAATTATCGTGGCTACTTAATATTCAGCAAGCATAATCATTGTATAAGTT
This sequence comes from Melia azedarach, assembly GCA_028052125.1. Classification (NCBI taxonomy): domain Eukaryota; kingdom Viridiplantae; phylum Streptophyta; class Magnoliopsida; order Sapindales; family Meliaceae; genus Melia; species Melia azedarach. The sequence continues at coordinate 5,971,083 of CM051396.1, read as the reverse complement.
ATAATTGTTTCAAACATTAAATCAACAGAAATATTATGGAAGTCATTAGTTTTGTGCTACAAGTCCTAGAAAACAACATTCCCCATAAAAACATTTTACACCAAGTGCACAATGATCATATCAGGAAAATACTTTTTCTTAATGTAACACATTGATATATGTTTTATGTGCATACACATAGACCAATAAACAGCCATAAACAGGACTCCATATCTTATGCCATGGCCCCGTCAAAATCTTTTGGCTTTTGTATATGTTTAAAGATTTTGTTTATATTATTCAAATGCAAAATTTTCTGCCATGTTGTATAAGCATTCAGATACATGTAGCACAATAAGAATCAATCTTGGTTCATATATGGATACTATGATGATTGACCTACAAAAAACAATTCTAAGTCAATGGGAACATAGCAATCAATAATTCACCTAAATCTCAACTGCATCGCATAGCCAAATTCATATTAAAAAAATTTTCCCCCAATACATTCACTATTTTATTAGTACCCAGTCATAGTCAGACAATGTACAAGCCAATTAAACTTGGAACGGTTAATTGATACTTGGGAAGGTGTCACTCAGTTAACTCCCAATTAAACTGAACTCAGTCTCTTTTATGGTGCAGCATTTATGACTGCAACAGAGAGAGGCTAATGATCACAAGATGACACAAAAGAATGCCTAAAGTTCAACATTACATAACCTGCTAAACCTTGCAAAATGTACCATGACAGAAGAATAAAACCTCTCACAACTATAGACAGCAACTTCATTTTCCCACTTAAGCAGACTTAAGGACCAGGGGTAGGACAAAATGTCCTCTTGGAGCACATAGGTCACCTATATATTTTAGGTTGTACTTAACAAAAAGCGCACATACCATTATACGGTAACTACCAAAATAACCAACAGCCAACAGAAATAAAAGACAAGAATTTCTCCATGCTAGCGCACCATGTATACATGAACTTCAGCATTCCTTTAACATTCAACTAATGATGTATTCCCATACTTCAGACCAGGGCCACATCTCACCAGCTCATCACCATCTTGTTAAAAATGATAAAGCAAAGTGCATCCTTTAAAAATCCAACAAATGACACGATCAAATAGTATGGACCATGCAGTTGCCCACTCCTACTAGCTCATCCACCGCCAATAAAAGGTAAGCCATCTCTGTTTTTTCTTTTTTCAAATTTTATACAAAATAAAGAGACCCCTCGGCAACCCCAGTGCAAAAAGAGGTTCTATCAATTGAACCAACTAGCACGAATAATAAAAGGCAGTCATATTGTTATGTAGATACCACAAAATACATCAGGCAAAAATTTAGAAATAAATAGTGAAAACAATCTAGAAACTGAGATGTGCAATTTGAGATCAAAACTTAAGTACACAATCAAACTACAAAAAAAGGGCATAAAGCTGTAGTTCTATCAACTTACGTTCCACCAAATCCTCCATATGCTTCTGAACTGATTGGATCAAAAGGAAGCTCACATATACCAACCTAGAAAGTTGATATGAAAAATGGTTATTCAATGACTAAAACATGATGAATGCTTTTTAAGTAAAAATCCTTAAGGGAAACAGTATCTTAACTAAGATTTATGACAACATCTATGTACAAAGACGTTGAAAGAGCAATTGGGAACTTGAACAAACAATCTAGTGTATCACTATCTATGTATGCATAATCATTTTTTTTTTTTATATACAAGACATCAAATCGATCACTCAGCAAAAAAAGAATTTCTATGAATGTCATCAGAAGTTAATTTTTTCTTATAATGCACTAAATCCTAAAACATGGTAGCATAATAAAAAATCTCACATAAGCACCCATGTCCGTATGCTTAACAATATGAAGAAAAGAAGAGACACAAAAACAAACAAAACAACAGCATAAGTTGGTACTGTTTTCTCAATCCAGAAATTTCCATCGTCACCTTTTTAAATTCTTATTATGACACATACCTTTGCTCCAAAATTAGCTGAAAATCGAGCAGCACGAACACCACCACTACCACCTCCAATAACAAACAAATCAAAGTCAAAATGAGCTTCTTCTTCTACGTTGGGCTTGCTCAGGTCCCCATCAAGCATCTTCCTCGACATGGCTGTATAATCAATTCAACTAAAGCCACACAAACAACCAAAAATCATTAACTAAACAAAACTACTGATAAAAGAACATTAAAAAAAAAAGAGTAATAATCTGTTTGGATGATCAGATACTGAAAGAATAACTTGAAACTAAAATTTCATGAGAAAACATTTTCAAAATAAAATTCAACAAATCCTATTTGTTTGCCGACAAAACTAAGAAAAAGAAATGTTAACGAACGATCTAGTTCCCTCTTGTTTAACATTTTCCTTTTTTTTTTTTTGTTTTTTATCCAATCACAGTGAGTGAAGTGGAAGAAAGGCAGAGTTTATGATCTTTAAATCATTTAATGAATTACTTGACTAATCATCCTAACACATTTTCTCGAGAGCCAAACAGAAAATACTTAAAGCCGAGATCGTAACTAAGAGATGAGCGAACAATTGAGAAAAAGGACGAACAAGTAATGCCAATCTAATAAATGCCTACTAGGGTTGTACGCGATGAATGAAGCGAAGCACTCGTAATAAAAAAAAAAGTATAAATGAAAAATATGATTGCGAAAGCGCCGCGAGAGAGAAATAAACAATAATAATTTTAGATTTATGTGGTTATTTCAAGCCTTACCCATGAAAGTATACACAACAAAATCATCGCTCTACGAAATCTATTTATTCACAAAACACGATTTACTGTTAATTTTAACATAAATTAATACGTAAAATTATGATATTACACGGCCATCAACACCAAAACTAACATCTATTTTTAAAAAAACAAAATAAAATAAAATATATATAATTGAAGTGATAACTATATATTTGATATATAAATTAAAAGATGAGTTCGGAAATAACCTTATATTTATTGTAATAAACTTTTATTAAAAAACAAATTAAAAGGAGGAGGTTGAAAAATGAAAGGAATATGAGGGAAGAGAAAGACAAATTGCAGCGTAAGACTCGCATCCGACTATTCAAACATTTAATGGACGTCTATGCTATCAATTAATTTGTTCTAACATAGAAATACTTCCTCTCCAACGACCTATCATTTGGATTCACATCATCTGTTAAATTAATTTCTGCTAATATGAATTATTTCTCTCATCCTTTTTCTCTGTTCCGACGACGACAAGAAATGTGACAGACCATACTTTTGTCAGCGTTCTTGTTTCAACGTGCTTAGATCAGATCATGAATCCATTACAGGAGACGTTAATCTGTATTTTATGTTTTATTTATTTTAAAATTTTATTTATTCGACTTTAAGCAATTAAAAAAAATTGAAACTGAATAATAAACTCATCTGCAAAATTTTGACTAAATGAAAAGCCTAGCCAGCACCCTTGATTTGACTGGACATGTGCATATAAAGGTTGCTTTTAATTAAAAAATAAAAATCCAACTGGTTGATGAATATAATTAATTAGTTTCTAAGATTCAATGGGACAACTAAATTGATTAGTTAGTTAAACAATAGAATTTAATTAGAGTTTATAAAAAATTTAAAGAAAGGTACAAGCATAAGACAACAAAATTTATTAAACTCTTATTTGTAAACTAGTCATGTGATATAAATCAATATTTTATATTTTTGTTCACATGATTAAAAGTTTATTCAAATAAATATAAATATAGAATAGAAACTATTTTACTTAGCATGAAAGAAATAAAAGTTTAAAATAAGAAAACTTATTAAACTGCTATTTTCCAATTAGTTACACTAAATAACTATTTTGACTAAGTATGAGGTTAGGAGCTTTGACTCTTCAACGAGGAGACTACTGAAATTTATTTTATATTTTTAATAAAATTTATTTTATATTTTAAATAAAATACTTACTAAATGTGAGATTTTTTATCCACTTTAAGTAGAGTTTGGTCGCGCTAGATTATATTAGTAAATTATATATGTAATATATAATATTTTTAAAACAAAAATTAGGCTATTAATATATAATTGTGTGGCATAAATCGATATTCTATACCTTTGTCCGCGATTAAAAGTTAGTTCAAATCAATAACAAATACGAGAATGGTTCAAATGAGTACAAATTCGAGAATAGAATGGGTTTTGCTTAGCATCAAAGAAAAATAATAAAGTGACATTCAAATCACATGAAGTCCAGGTTCATAAACAACTTATAAGTCCAGGTTCATAAACAAATATGACTATTCTTATTTGTAGGTCCACGTCTCTGATGTCCATTTTCGTATACAATTTGCAAAGGGGAAAAGTCAGAAAAGGCAAACATAAAGCTACAATGGGACCACCACAGAACCATTTTGTTTGCAACTTTTTCTCTGCATTTCGTTTTGTAACTTTCCGGATTTTGACTTGAAGGCCAAAAGATTTGCCTAGAGAGGCAAAAACAATGATACGGGTTTATATTATGCAGAAGGACCTAGGACCACCCACTTTATGCACATAATTAATCAGGACAAAATTCGCTCACACAATCAAATTGTAAAGTTAACAAAAAACTGACATCACAAAATTCAATAACGAAGTACCTTTTATCTGAATTATAACTGAGGTTTTATTGCATGTCTATAATAGAGGGACTTCCTAAGAACCTCTTCCGGCACTTTGCTTCACCTGGAAGAGGGTTCAAGGAAGCAAACGAATAAACATTTCTTTACAATGATAAGGGCGACTTACATTTGCTGATTGATTAACATGCACATTGAAACACAGAATTTCCAAAACACTTTGCTTTGTTTGCTATCTTTCTAACTACCTTTCCATTATGGGCGAAACCTACCAGACCAGGGGATATGTGTATTCTGTCCATTATGTTGATCTGTGGGGCTTCCAGAATTGCTTTGGGCATGGATAGTGCCCATTGCATGCCCCAAATTGATAGAGGCCTCATATATATAAGGGATCGAAAGTGCCCATCAATTGTCCACCCCTCTGGAGTCTGAAACCAGTATCTGCATGCGACCGGAAATACAAGAACAAATATAAGTTAAAACTAAAAATATGTAGGGACACAACAATAGTAGCCACCATGAGTACATCATAAATTTTGCAACAAACTTACCCATAGCCCTCTTCTGACCAGCCTGCAGTGAAGATGCCTTCGGCAGTAGTAAAAGCTTCTTTCTCCATTCCAGCAAGGATCATGTTAGCTGCCACGCCATAGGTTACACCTGTCCATATTTCACGTGACTGCATGCAAGTTTCATCCACCTTCCCATTCGGATGCATTCCGTTCACAGCACCCATCCGACCACCTTTAACTTTCATTACATTGAAATCGTAAATTTTCTGGAGAGAACTTTTGACTTTAAATTCATCAAAAAGTGGAGGTAGACCTGAGGATGCAGTATACCATTGTCCGGCCAGTTGATCAGCTTGTATAGATTTACTGTTACTACTTGAACCACTGTCGTAGTTAAAATAGGAACCATTCCACAGTTTTTCTTCAAATGATTGTTTTGCCTTCAAAAATTTGCTTTTGCACAGTTCAGCAAAGGGCCTGTCACCAACTTGAAGAGCCATTGCAGCTGCAGCTTGGAGTGCAGCAAGCCATAAGCAGCCACAATAAGCACTTATACCATGAACTGTCCATGTATCATATGTTTGATCAGGGAATCCATCATTTTCAATGAGACAATCACCATCTCGATCAAATTGCTCCATGTATTCCATTGCAGCGCGGACAGCAGGCCACACGTCAACTCCAAATGACATATCCCTAGTCGCAGCCAAATCTCTATAAACCTGAAGCACAAACTTTGGATTGAGATCCTTCCACTTGCTTGTATCATGTATATTATATGCATTCATTTCATTCCATGGGTCATGAGTTCCCAGATCATGAGGAACAGCTCCTCTGACCTTACGAATTCCTGTATTACCCTCTGCCAAAAACTTCACTTTCCTTCCATCCTCGGACAATACAGCTTTTGCAAAGTCCCGCTGAATATTGAGTTCAATCTTTGGAAACAACTCAAGAAGAGCAAAAGATGCATAGAAGTGCACATCATATGTGCACCACATGACATACTCCACTCCTTCCAAGTATAGAAACCTACCAACATCATCACTGTCATTTTGCAAGTCAAGCAATGTGGTAGCCTGACGTTGAGAGTGGTTATTCTTTCCTTCATGATTAACCATTGAGTCATCATTACATAAGTAGTCATGAGTTGTAGTCTGCTTAACAACAGCATTATCTTTGCGGTTAACTTCAACTTCAGTAACCTTCACATCCACAATTTCCGCTTTTCTACCATTTCTCATGTCTGAAGCTGGCAAATTAGAGTCTGTACAAAAACTCGAGTCATATTGCTGTCACTATCACAAATTCTAATTGTAACTATAGGAAATATGCAGTTTGTCGAAATGATTACCAATCCAAACTGTTCCACCAGCCACCAAGAAGTAGAGCTCATTAAATAATGTGAATTTGTACCTGCACATGAAGGTAAGTAATGCTTCATATACATCATTGGTTAAATTAGAAAAGGTTAAGGGCCCAATAATAGACCCCTCATGTTTTACGCATGTGGATGATACATAACAGCTACAAGGATAAACAAAAAAACAGCAAAATTTTACTAGAAAACGGAACTCAAACAAAAACCACTTGGTCAAACTGGTTTAGTGCCATGTCAGACTCAAAAGCTTAAGTAAGCTGACAGATAATGGGCTCAAACATAAGAAAAGAAAGGTCAAACTTCAGAGAAAAAAGTGTATGCCCAAATAACCGTAGTTATTTTTCAAATCAATAACACATGATAAAAAGCACATTAACATGCATTAATGCCAACACAACCAAGATGTTTAATATTACAACCTACAGTTCTTTGAGATGTATTATGAAACATACATCTATATACACCAATGGACATATTCAAGCTGTGGATGCTCGTAAGAATGCATGTATTAGAGGCATCAGTTGCTTACATAGGGAGCCTCAGGATAGGATGAGGGTACTAATTAGTAAAAAAGCTTAAAAGAGTTCAATGTCCAATGTCTACGTATCAAGAGGACCCTTCATGCAAAAGCATTTACTGAGGCAGCAAACAGACGCTTGTTACAACAGTATTATTTTAGTTAACATTAGATTTACCATTCTGGCAATCTTTCATCCTCGAGGATTGGATTCTGCCATCTCTCAATATCTTCTTCCCAACGCTTATAATCTGCATTAGAAGTTTTGAAATTATATCAGGTTCTTAGATGCATACAGAGTAATCCAGGATCACTTAAATATGCAAGCTTTATAGACCTAGAAACAAATATAAATTCTAAAGAAAAAACTAATTACACAGCACACTTGGTAATTAACAAAGTGAACACAATCCTCAATGCACTATAAACTCCAAACCAGAGATACATACTCATCAAAGCATCATGCACCAAGTGCTCAGCTGCTCCTTCAGAAGTGCCATAGAACTTTGTGTATCTCCTGCCAAGATGAGGAAAAATAGAGGGGGGGGAAAATTTCAACATGTAGAAAACACAACAGATAGTGCTAAGCAGCAGATTTTAGTATTATCATTGTTTGAGAGTGAACATATTGTATTGAATCTTTTTAAACTACGTACATGGACATGCCTTTATATAGGCTAAAATAAAAGGTAATATAAAGTAGGAAATCAAAACAAATTAAGAAAAGACTAATACTACTTGCAAAAAAGATATACTTATTAAGACTAAAAATTATGAAACTAAATAGGTCTATCTTTCATCTAACAATCATCAAATATAATCCTATATCACTGCACAGAAAATCTTTCTGAAAGGAGACCTCAATCTATAAATCATAAAACACATAAATAATGTCATGAAGCATTTCTACTCATCATCATCTAATGTTTAAATTCTATATCATAAAACTCCATAGAGGAAATCTATACAAAAAAAAAAAAAAAAGAAAGAAAGAATTTACAATTCTTTTATCTCAAATTTTAGTAAATGACTACACTTCCACATTTTTTTTTTCCAAGTCTTGGGAGCCTAGAAAGTAAAGCACTTAGGCTGAAAAACTTTCTCAAGTATGAAAGAAATAGAATCACATATATTTCCTTCAAAGTGTTAGTGTGCATTTGGTCACTTTTTTGAAAATTGTTTTTCATTTTTCCAAAAAAAATTCTATTGGCATGTTTTGTAAAACTTGTTTTTGAAAGCAAAAAACACTGTTTTTTCAAAATTTTAACTAAAAAGTGGAAACAATTTTTTGTTGTTTTCCACCATTTTCAAAACAACTTTTTATATTAATTATAATTTTTCTTTGAAATAACTATCTCACTCATTTTCTAAAACAATACCAAAGTTCTTCTTATTGTCTTCTATTTTAGAAAACTACTTTCAACAAATACTATCAAACACATTTTCTATTGAAATTTAACCAAAAATACCCATTTTTATATCCAAAAATAAAAAATATCCACATGACATACTCTAATTAAAAAATGTCCAATCTCACTCTTTTTGGACAAAAATGCACCTAACACTTTTAACAAAAGCCCACAATTTCACCTCGTTGTTTTTCACCTTACTCGAAACCTACTACTTTTGAGTAAGGTGAAAATACAACCTTACTAGAAACCTACTTTCAAGTAAGGTGTGAACTTGCACCTAGGAAGTTAATTTCGAGCTGAAAATGGTCATAAGGGGCATTTTTATCCAAAAAGAGTAAAATTGGACATTTTTTAATAATGCTTTGTTACGTGGACATTTTTGAATTTGAGATATAAATTGGGGTATTTTTGGTATTCTTAAAAACACCATTTTAAAACGCAACCAAATGCACCCTTATATTCCACTCCAACAATTGCAGAAAGCACTGAAACAAGTGAAAACAATAATACAAACAAGCACAAATAATCACTGAAGTAATGATTTGTGAGCAAGGTTTCACGTAAGCCATTGAGTACTTCATGCGCACACAATGTAAAGAGGCCTGAAAAAGGATCACCAATCTATTTACCTATGATATGAGCTTCCCTTTAAAAATTTTACTTTCGGAGAGGACCAAGCAAGAGCAAATGCAACAGTGCACTTTCCATGAGGTTCCACCCAAGCAGAAGCCGAAACTGCAGCACCAAGTGATTCTCCGGGTGATGATGGAACGTTTGGTCCAGCTTCAAAATTCTCCCGATCAAATTGCCCATCCTTGAGACACAAACATAAAGAGTTAACTACAATTGCAGTAAGGGCAGTGCCTGATGTATTAATGCTTCAAAACATACTTGCTAAGTATGTTACCGTTGCGAGGGATATCTATGGTCAGTAAAGTGACAGTGTTAAGCCTCCAGTGGACCAATGGTAAAACTTAAGTTAAATGGTAATGCAAAATAAGGCTAATAGCATTTCAAAACCTGAAAATGTAAAAAATCTCACCTGCACCATTCTATCCCACATATCCTTTGCTGTAACACGACTTCCTTCGGACAGCCCAAAACATGGTAGGACTGTGACGCTTACATTTTGCGTTTCACAAGCAGCTACTGCAAAAGTTACAGGAGGGTTCCCCTTTGCAGTCCTGCAACATAGCGCTCAGTCAATCAGAAAGATCAAACAGCACAATGGAAATTGACAAAAAACTGCAATATCACAAATGGAAGAAGAAGCTCATGTAACTTTCATAAATATCCAAATAATTGTTGAATTAAAAAAATATCACATTGATAGATAAACACAAATTATTTGATAAGAGGGGAACTTGAAGCAAGAATTTTAAAATTGTCAGCTAGAAGGAGAGGACCATCTACTGCAGGGAATGTCAAAAATATCAACTTCAATGTTGAGAAAAAAAGAGAATAATAATGGGAACAAATAAAACATACAATTTTCTGCAAGTTCACAAAAATCTTATAAACGGTCATGAAGTAATAATACTATCAAAAAATTTAACAAAAAAAAGAAAGTAAAATCCAAGAAACAAGTTAAAATTAAAATTGATTTGGTGAAACCAAATACTTAAAGGGAGGACTAACAGTGGAAGACAGTGAATGAGCATGAGCAAAAACCTATAACAGAGTAAACAAATATTTGCAGTAGAAAGAAATTGCAGTATAAGAAATTCCTATTCTCCTTAGAATTTATTTACTAGAGTTGGATAGATTTTTGTCACGTCTGGGATCACTATCTGGAAGCTGTAACCACAGCAACTTCTTAGATAGTCCCAAATTCCATTACAACGGACATTGATACTGTCTAAAAGGGTAGAAGTGACTTTAGAACTGAAAAAGTTTAAACGGAAGAAATTGATGTCAGAAAAACAGATCAAACTTGATCTCATATAAATCTTAGAAATATGAATCAACATCCAAAAACAAACAGAATAGACACATTCAAGGTGATCTCATTTACTTTGAACACTTCAATGGCAGATAGGATCTGTCGTGGGTGCTTGAAGCAGCAGATAAAAGATTGTCTGGTAATATGGATATGACTAATGGATATGAATTTTCTTAGGTCCATATCCAATATTTCCATGCGCCTAATGACAGAAAATGTGATATCCAATATTTCCATGAGGCTAGTGACAGAAAATGGTGTTGGAAATGTAAATCCTATTTTCAGCAGTTCCTTACAGCATCTGAGATAGAAATAGAAATTCCCAACCAAGTCCTGTCATGCCCCCAAGTAAAACAAGGTTTAGCAAAGCCAATCTACCTCCAAATCTAGCATTATATATATTATATCACCTTCGGCTAGTTTAGCCATCCAGCCCCAGAATCTATCATTATATATACTATCTAGGTTTTTCTATGCCTAACTTGGCCATTAATAATTCCATGAATGCATATACTCATCCATCAATGGCCACACAAGTAACCCATAATGACATGACCAGATCCCAGGTCAGAGGTATGCTGTAAATAAAATATTGGTTGAACCTTTTATCCCTTATGCTAGGAATTCATTATATTAAATTACATTTAAAAAATGTAGTTTGCCTGGGAACATTGTTGATTCCCAACATTTGACATCAAAAGTATTCAAAGCAAGAAACAATACTTCTCCCTCTCTCTCATGATATAGGAATTTAACATATCAACGCTTCTAAAGATTACACAGTTAGCATCGAAACATTATTGATAACCAAATTCTAACATAAAAAAGGTAAATAACAAAACCATGAAAGATTCTCTCTCTGTTTGCTATCCGCAGACCTACTAAAAAAAATTCTCTAATCAACTTTTCATCCCAAAAGAAATTTGAACTAAAAGGGTAAATGAAAAAAAAAAGGGGGTAGAATACATCACATATCAGTATTAGCAATATTCATTTATGCCCTTTTTCACTCAATCTTGGATAAGTTCTGATCTTCGTTTTAAGCTCAACTTTCCTGATTATAGAAGAACATTTGTAGTTTAATTGAAATGTAAAGACTTATGCTTCCCCTTCCTCTTGATATGGGGTTGCCTTCACTTTCATGTCTTAAAACACTGAAATGACCGAGAGAAATATGCAAACCAACCGTCAAATATAGCTAATAAGGTTTGATGACTTGCTTGTGATGTAGAAGTACGCCAGAGACTCCGTCTTCGCCACTATTAAAGAAAATAGGAAACAAAGTTAAAACATGATTCAGAAAAGATAAAATACCATTCAAAATATTTGGTCAGAAAAGAAGCCCGGCTGTGGAGCAGGAGAGAGAGAGAGAGAGAGAGAACATGGATCATATATTACTCACATGAATGGTTCATTGACATGATCTCCAGACGAATGTGAGACTCCTCCAACTGAATTCTGCTTATAACAAACAAAGAGGACTGAATATCCGGGAAGCAACAACATATATACATATACATGTATGTATGTATGTATCAAATTGCTGGTAACATGCAACATAAATATGTTATTAAGAAGTAATCTTACCGCCCAAGTAAAAAGAAGGCTGACTTTTGCTCTATCCCTCCCAGTGTTCACCAACTACAACCCCACAAGAAATGATGGTCAGTCTATAAAAAAATAATGAAAGATGTGGAAATAGAAGAGAACAAAAAATGCAGATGGGTCACAGAGAGGTTCAACCAGAGTAAGTAGCATTCCAGAAACTGGAATTGATAGATATTGACACTTTGTTCCTTCGGTTCTATATTTGCTACTAGTTAGAAGAATTCAGAAAGCCCTTAAATTATCTCCTTTAGTGTTATGACTAGCCTTATCGATTCAAACTGAGATATGAAAAATATAACTACTACCTGTCAGCAAGCACTTCACACTATGAAGACTAAAAGATCAAGTGAAGAGAATTGACAATTACGGTCAGCTAAAATATTCCATTCAAAAGGTCGAACAATGCATAAAATCCACTTATAATTACTCAAATTTCTAGACTGAAAATTTTTTGTTCTGCACATCTAAATGACAGAACTTTACATGTTGATCAAAGAAATGAACTAGGAGTCTTCCAATCATATACCAATACTTGTTCTCCACTAGGTTACTTAAATATTCCAGACTAAAATTAAACAACAAATCAAAGCATGCTACCTGAACAAAAGGGCAGGAATATATATCTCCATACTAAAAGAAAAACTAAGTGTTTAATAAAGAAATAAACTGGGCTGTGCCGACCTGGGATTCACTGTACCAGCACAGCAAATGACCTGTACCATGCTGGGCCTAACATTTGAGCCCATTTGGCCATGCCAGCATGATCCCAAATGCATAATACAAATTTCAAATATATAATGTCTAACTCCTATCTTATGTCAATTGTTTTTCTTTTCTAATATTTATTCATGTTTCTTTTAATATATTTTTAAAAGTATATTTTATAATACAAATTAAAGAGACTAGTCCAATGGGCACGAAACACAGGCACAGCACGAACAGACTGGTTCCAGTGTGGCTCACTGACCCTTTCTTCTCTTGGGCTCCAGTATGACATGATTACTGTCCGAGCCTGAGCCAGCCCAGCATGAAACCATGATTGGCCCAACGAAATTTTGGTTGTACCAGTCCAATTTACACTTCTAATGCTGAAGATAAAAATTGCTATCATTTGACCATATCTTAGAATAGAATCTGAATGAACATACCGTATAGACAAAAACAGCAGCAGGAAGACTGCTATCTCTGTAGTTATGAGGTATGAATGGTGATATCTGACGACAAGATATTTTCAATTCCGGGTCTGGTTCACCTACAAGATAAAAAGTGAATACATCTAAACAAGAAATCAAGAGGACAAGAAGAATGCTCAGGGAACAGAAAGTACAAAATGATACCATCATATATCGTCCACGCTCTTGGAAATAGCGCGTGGTATGTCGAATGCTGACCACTCAAATTCCAGCCCCAAGATGATATACCCTGATCACCAGCTTTTCTGAGAGAGCAAGTGACCGAAATTAGTGTAACTATCTGCACCATTTCTTAATATTGTCCACAGCTTACAAACATAAAAAAAGCTAAATAAATGCATCTTTTCTTCAAGGACAAAAACCAAGACATGAACTCAAAAGAGCCGCATGACTTACCCCGACACAATCAGCAACAAAAGATTAAAAAATGCCCTTAATACTTTTCACACAGCTTCTTAAAAGCGAAGAGCCATAAGACTATTAACACTTCATGGATATCAAAATATTAGGAGCAAGCAATTTATCATTCAATATTGAAATTACAAGCTTGTTTAACCTCAGGCTAGGAATTAAATACCATACTACAAACTGCAAGAACCTACAATATGCTATGGATAAACACTCTCACAAATTCCTTCGAAGAAACACCACCTAGTCATTATAAGCAAGATAGATGAAAAGCTACAAAATTGATACTACTATGTTATGCAAATTCCACATCCAATTATTGGTTTTGATTTGATCAGTTGCTGCATGATTAGTTTTGAAGTACAGTAACAGGTAAACTAAAGCTTGAATTTTCCTTGATAGAGAAAGCAATTTGCAATATATGACTAAAGCCTCAAGTTCAACCTAAATTTCAACAAGCTTGATATTTAGAAAATAGAAAACTTTATTTGGCATGGCTGTTGATCCATTGTACAGAAAATGTAGCCATCAAAAAAGAATGAAAACTATTAGCTCAGCTGGAAGAAAATCTTAGAAATAGTATATGCCAGAGAATATCCCTGCTATGGAAAGAACTCTATGTACTCCTCAAAACAACAAGAGCAAGGTAAAGAAGAAATAACCACTAAAAGGATTCCAGAATATTTACAGTTCTGACAACCTAGAAGTGTCCCCTTCAGATGGGAGCGCTAAGAATACATCCACTCTCCCAAGGTTGGGAAGAAGTTCTACGGTTACCTCATCGGCATTGCAATATCATGGCATGCCCAGTAAAACAGGACTCAAACCCTAAGCAGAAATCCCTGCAACTCTTTCAGCAAAGAAAAATCCCTTAAAATCATCTATATCTCCTGCCAGCCAGAAGAAACCGAGGACCCGCATCCCCTTGAAGATTTGTAGCATACAATGAAGACCATCTCCAAATTAGGCAAGGAATACTGATCAATATTAAACCTCACTTTCCTAGCAGAGAGAATTAAAGCCAAAAAAAGCACCTTGATTTCTAAATTGAGGCAATATCCCACAAGCATGGTGTTGGCTTTAAGTTGCATGTATTAAAGAATAGTAATACCATTAATCTATCAATAGACTTCTAAATCTCGATCATAATGTAGGCAAAATATATATTTGTTCATAAAGAGAAACACCAAGCTCTATAAAAGTTTCCACATACCCTAAGCCCTCATGTTGGCCTGGAGCCAAAACGGATGCATACCGTTTATGTCCTCCATCTCGAGATATGAAGATCTGCAATACCACAACAATTGGTTAAAACAGCAAAGACATATTCATTATTGAGAATATATCCAATAAATTCCCTACTAGTTTTAAGATTTTAATTGTCATATCTATCCATATGAATAACAATACATCTAACATCCAGTCTTTCCCATAGGTGTTATGCACACACGATAATGCGGCTGAGTGAAATAAAATAAGCACATTAGATACAAATGACTACCAATACAGCTAGATTATAAAGAGCTGCATGCATCCTGAAAACCTTGAATTATCAGGGAACTAGCAAACACAGAATCTCTGAGGCAACTTTCAAGCATATCCATCTATCAATTTCTTCCC
Organism: Melia azedarach; assembly: GCA_028052125.1. Taxonomy (NCBI): domain Eukaryota; kingdom Viridiplantae; phylum Streptophyta; class Magnoliopsida; order Sapindales; family Meliaceae; genus Melia; species Melia azedarach. The sequence goes on along the minus strand of CM051396.1, from coordinate 5,955,886 downwards.
TTTCAACTCAATAGTTGTTTCATTTAAAGTAGTAGTTCACTTAGAGAAATGATTTATCAAGCATACTTCAGTGCTTTTTCCAAAATCCTATATTTTAATGGACTTATAAAATTTTCAAGCCCTAACCAAGGGCATATATATGATCCTACTAATACAAAGTCCACAAATACTGAGAGCATTCATCTGATATGTACTCTCCCCCATTATTAGCTGAATCCAAGGTACACCACAATATTAGCTGAACCCAAACACATTAAACCACAAGGTTCCTAGCATATCATCTGTATCAATAATTTGAAGGCACAGATCATTACAGGGCTATTGTTATTAACATTCAAACTGACAACAACATCACTGATCTAGTGCAGCCATAGAAAAGAATTTTCTTGCTAACTTTTTGTATAATTCAAGTTTTAATAATTCGCTTTTATTTTATAGGTTCTCACATAACACTCAATATTCACGACATTTAAAGGGTTTTTAAAAATTTAAGTCATATTAGTCTACGGCTAATCAGCTTTAATCTGCAGTTTTAGGAGTTCTGGTTACTTTCTAAGCACGGGCAGATGCATAATTTCTATCCATTCTTAACTACTACAATTATTTGGGTGATCTATTCAAGTATAAGCCAAATAATTACACCCCTATTGATCTTAGTTAATTCTGGTATTCTCTTTGTTGATTGAGATTTCTATGTCTCTTTGCATATAGTCTTTATGTGCTTCGTGAATAGTCTTTCTGTGAATCAATACAGCACTGCATATATATACCAATGACCTACGTACATTAATATTCTCTTCAATTTGCTAGAGGAACATTCTTAATCAGTTTATCACTGATTTGTGTACTTTATTCTTACAACTGAAATTCAAATAGCTATTATCAGGTTACTCTTCACCTAACTATTGTATGCTCCTTGTCAGCAATCATTTACTTCACATTTCTTCAAATTTTCAAGCATCAAACATGAACTTCACATAAAAGTCAAGTCAAAATATGGTAAACATTATTATTTATTGCAAAGTTGCATTCCTGCCAGAATTTGACTATGAAGTCAGTCAAAAGATCTAACATATCCCATCAGTGAGATTCTCAACAACAAATGCTTTTCATGAGATAGAAATTAGAAAACATGAACAATCACTGGCCATGTGGACTGGGAATCAAGTTGAAGCCCCCAGCAGAACAGTAATGAACAGGGTGTTCAGATAGCAACGAACAAAATGAGCCAATCATTTAAAGAACAGTGGATGTTGAGCAAAGGCTTTCTGGGGTTATGTTTTCCTAGTACGAATTGTATACATAGAAATCCTAATCCATATTTGCCAGTTGGCTTATTTGGAAACATATAATGCCCATTTGTCCACTTGAAAGATACCATCTAAATAATTATACCGACTAATATGTAATCGAAGACAGTTGCATTAGTCATGGATAAAGAACAAGAAGAAAACAATGCATTTATTTTTAATAAAAAAAATTCAAGAAAAAACTGAAAAAAAAACGAAAAACAAGCAGATGATAAGTTGAAGGAAGAACTTTACAGAAAACTGATTGGCCATGACAGGTGAAGGTTCACATGTACCAGGGGTAATCTGAAACTGCCTGAACTCGCCTCTGAAACCTCTCGATATGCTTCCACTTCTGTGATATAAAAACAGGTTGAAAACCTTCAGATATGTCAGATATAACAGCAGAAAAACTTAAATATCGGCGCTGATCCACTACGTACCCCATTCCTCCCAACGGCACCCCTTGTGATGCTGATGGCTTACAGCTTATTCGGGTGAAAGGATCAATAGGTGCTTTCTGCATGAACAAGGAGGCAAAACTCAAATTCAGCAACCAAGTTCCATTACCACAATTCATTCAATTGCTGTATGTTAAAAGAGTAAAATACTTGAATTGCTACATCAAGAAAATTAAGAGTATTACCCTTCCATGAGAGGCCTCTTCCCTAACATAGGACCATAGCCGTATGCCAAGTCGAACCTAGGTATCATATTTGAGCACAAGTAAGAAAATGAAAACCACGCAAGCCAACAAAGCTCTTTATGTAAAGAAGAGGATACGAATAAAAAGTAGCACATTTTGTGGAATCAACAATAGCACAATATAGCATCTCTTGAATCAACCAAGAAGCATAACAACATACAATTTACCATTTTAATTGCTTCCACAAATGTAACACTGAATTCTTTGAGAATGTTAGCATGGCTATTTAACCTCCTTCTCCAAGCTTGCTCAGGCGGGGCAGCACTATCAAAATCAAGCTGCAGAGAAGTGCAAGTAAAAAATTTAATTCGAATAAAATTGGAAACTAACATCAAGTTTGCGAGGGGAGCAACAGGAAAGGAAGGGAAAGGGATAGAGAAGAAGATAAGGGAAGAGAACTCTCACTTCCTTCTATCAGTGGTTGATAAGACAGAAAGAAGAAGGTTGTTACCTTCTACTGCTTGGTGTCCCCAAGGAAGGATTGATTATAAATGATTATTTATTGATGTTGACCGTTATACGCTTATTGCTGAACTTGTACATATGTTATCCATATTTGTATGTTTTAATATGCAAACAGTCAAATTGTAAACTGATTTTCTACCTTCAATAGAACTTCCTTCCCATCCCTCTTACGCTCTTTCAAGCAAGGACCGAGTTTCTTTAGGTTTACAAGGACTTATCCTTCCCTCTCATAATATAAACCAAACAAGGAAAATGGTCCCCTTCCCAATCTAAATATTTCTCTTTCCAGCTTGTTTCCTTACCACTTATTTTTTGACAAGATCCTCCCAGGTAATTTCCCTACCACAATCAACATGTAAATCTCAAACTAAAAAGAAAATTTAATTACCGTCAATTTTTCACAAGACATTATCCGTTAGACAAAGCAAATGTCCCATCTAGGATCTATGGCATCATGAATATTGGATTTATATCCAAAGATATTTACCATTTGTCTCATCTGAAACACCATTATGTAATCAGCACAACCAATTTAGTCTCAAGTTTCACTCTAGCTTAAATTGGAACAAGATCGTGAACACAGATTTGTCCTGCCAGTAGCAGATTCTATCGCAACAGCATTATGCTAAATTTGTGGTACAGGCCAAATCTTCAACCTCGAAGTTAAATATGATAATAGGGAAAGAAGGAAGAAAAAGTCTTGATGCAATAACAAATAACGATAACGTTTATCGACTCAATATATCACAACATCAGGCATCATAATTGTAAGTGATTATGTATGCGAAAGAAGCCACATAATAGAATCGCAAAGTGATAATACTAAAATGAAATTCTTAGGCACGGAGTTGTATTTCACTGGTTTCGTTATGTTTTCATCCATCCTAATTTATTCATGATACAACTCTGTTGAATTAACAAAGCGGGATGATAGAAAATAACAAAATGAACAAAATACAAAGAATTTGAGTAATAAACAGTGATTATGGCAAGAGAAAATGATCTTCCGTTTCATTTCATTTAATGGCAAACCATTGGCAAGAGCAGACGAAACGGCCAATATTCCATAGACCGAACAGACTAAATCAGAGAGTTAAAAGAAAAAACAAAAGAGAGAGAAAATAATTAAAAAAAATGAAAAGATTTTGCAAGTGCAAGTTTTTTCTGATAATAATAGAAGAGCTTACCAACTGCAAAGTGGCTTTGCCGATATATTCTTCAGGCGGCCATGAATGCTTTCTACAGTGAAACAAATTTCCACTAACCATTTCGACTAATTAACAAAAAACTCTTCTCTTTCCGCGATCAATCTACAATTTTAATCCTCACTTTCAAAATGAAATGAACAAGTCTTGAAGTCTCCTCCTCCTTTTCCTTCAGTTCTACAAAATTTACGACAGAAGCGAAGCAAGCAAAACTCAACCTTCACATCAAAACCAGAACTAACTTCTCTTCAAAGATCGTTCAACCAAACAAACAAAAATATCGGAAGTCGACCGAATGAGCGAACGAGTTAAATTTATCGGATCGGAAATCTCGGGATTCAGATTGATTTAATTAATTAATTGGTTAAAGAAATGACAGAAATGAAAGTGTTGGCGTCTGGCGGTGGCGTGGCGAGCAGCGGATGAGCCGCCTGTATCGTGGCGCTGTATTCGCGGACTCTGCGATCGCCAAGTGGTGTGAAAATTTTGGTATTCTTACTTTATATTTGTAATTTGCTTTTGTTGCCACTTTCTCTGTCTACGAGCTTTTAATTTTCTACACTGAGAGAAGGAAAGAGAGAAGGCCAGAAATGCTAGCTTAGGCATTTTTTTTTTTTTTTTGTCTTTTTCAAGTTTTGAACTTTCTAATGAATGCGCGTAACTACTCCGCTCTACGCGTAGCGGGAGTTACTGTTTTTGTGTGTGTATATACATATATATCATTTTTTTAAGGTTTAGTTTCTGACGTGTCAACAAATTTCAATTTTCTAATTATCCGTTAGGGGTATTAACACATACCTCCCTGAGGTTTGAGACTTTAACACTTAGATGAAAGGTTTGAGTAAAGGCACACTTACCTCCCCTGGACTTTTAGTTGACCATCCATTTATATTTAAATGACTAAAATACCCTTCATTACTTTTAAATTAAAATTTAAGAAATTTAATTTTAATTTATATAATGTTTGAAGATTAAAATTTAATTAACAATAATTTAAATTTTTATTTATTTAATATTTATTTAAAGTTAAAAATTTAATTTTGTATAAATATTAAATATAATACATAATTAAAAACTGAAATTATCAAATTAGAAAAGTGGTCATTTTGCACAATAAAGTTTAAAATTTAAATAAATATGGTATATGAATAAAAATTAAATTATCATTAACTAAATTCTTAATTTAAATAAATATAAATTAAAATTTTCAAATTATATTATCATTAATTAAATTCTTAATTTTAACAAATAATAAATAAATATAAAATAAAATGGTCAAATTAAAATATTATTAATTAAAATTTAAATAAATAAAAATTTAAATTATTGTTAAATATATTTTAATCTTCAAATATTATATAAATTAAATTTAAATTTCTTAAATTTTAATTTAAAAGTAATGAAGGATATTTTAATCATTTAAATATAAATAGATGGTCAACTAAAAGTTCAGGGGAGGTAAATGTGTCTTTCCTCAAACCTTTCGTCTAAATGTTAAAGTTTCAAACCTTAAGGGAGGTATGTGTTAAAACCCCTTATCCGTTATAAAAAAGAACAGCAGCGATCTGCCAATTCGAGAGCTAAATAACATTCGGGTCCCTAATGATTTTGTAATGTTATAATCAAAGAAATATCTATCTATTTATCTCAAATAAGTCCTTAACTCTTTTTAAACATTACCGTTGCAATTTATTATTTTAACATTTTATATGGTATGAACAATGTGATAACACGATATATTAGTATTGCTTTTAAAATATTACAATTATAATTTATTATATTATAATCAAAGGTCTATCAAAAACTTAAATATTAACAAAGTTCTATCATTTATGGCTATAATATATGATCTCTTTCTAATTATATAAAAAATCGGAACTTTTTTTCGAATAAACATATATTCTTACTGTTATATATACTAGTTAAAATTTAATATTATAAAAGTAATTGTTATTTTGTTAAATACGCTAGATCAATTTAAGAAAAATGAAAAGATGATGTCCTTATAAATAAATATGAAAACTCTAGAACCTAAATCTTATTAACTTATTATTTACCATAAAAATAACAAAAATTTACCGCGTTACTCACATTGTTGATGCAATATAAATTATTGTAAACTTAAAATAATAAAACTAGGGTGAATTAATATTACGTACAAGTATTTTAACAAAAAGAAGATTTGAAAACTAGAAGCAGCCGTTTGAAAATGTCAGACGCGCCGTCTGGACCATGCAACGTTGTGTTTACGGTGAGAGGTAGATTCTGGTGGTTCAGGCGGCACCGAGATAAGTTGGTCCCAACCAATATCATGTTTCTACATTTCTAGTTGTGTTGTAGGCTTGGGACTTTAGTACTCATTTATTTTTCTCGAGCTTTATATGAAAAAACAAAAAAGAAAAATATATTTGGAATGAATTTTTGTAAAAGAAAAAAAAAATATGTATGCACACTTCCTAATTGTGTATAATTTACATTTTTGATTTTTCAAGGTTGAAGTGTTGAATGAATTGGACAATTTATCTTTTAGTAAAATACCTAATTTTAATGTGTTTTTGCTAGTACAATTTCCTTTTTGATTGATGAAAGTCCATGTGTTAAATGAATTTTCAAATTTTCATTTTCAAATCAAGATCAATCAAACAATACACACTAACATTATTTTTAATTTTTCTTTTATAAATATCGTAAGAAAATAACTTATACCAACCCACTAACATTATGCTTTATTTTTACCAATATTATAATAAAAAAAAGAAGAGAAAACACAAATTCCCTTTAACTTCATAAATTATCTTTTTATGCGAACTATATATGATTTATATTAACACAAAATATTTACCAATTAAACTAACAAACAACTATATAACACAATCACATAAAAATAAAATAAATTGGATGAAAACAAATGCATAATCAATTTCGTTATATATATTTTTTCTTAGTTGTATTTAAAATATGAATTTTGGAAAATGAATGTATAAATAATATATCACGAACATCAGTTTTGTTTTATTTTTTACTTTCGGAAAAGTATGGTGTGAGGTGTGAGTGCAGGCACACACAATAATTTTGTTGCGGATGCTTTAATTAATGGTAACATTAAATTCCAACACCCTCAATTTGGACCAAAACAGTAGTCAGTAGACACCGACGAAAGAGAGAAACGAAAGATCAAAGAAAAAGGTGGCTCAACCGACCGACCGACAGACAATCTAGAAAGTTAATTGAACAAACAAAGTACACAATCTTAAGCTGTTAAGCTATCTCATCTTAGTTGTTATTTGTGTTACAAGATACTAGATCCACCTTTTTTCTTTGTAATATTACAGTTACAGTACGATTTATTCTTTTTAATATTACAATTCTAGTCAAATTTACTGGGAATTCATACATACCATCAGGTCAAGATCTTGGTAGCATCTTAGGATCCACCTTTACAGCTTTTATTATTTGCATTAATTTTTTTTATTGTTTATTATATTGACATAATTACTATATAATATATAAAAAATTTTAAATTTTGTGTTAATATTTTTTAACTTTTATTATAGAGTTTTTAAGTTATAATTTTCAATTCTAGTGTTCAAATTTTTGTTTTTGTGTAAATAATAACAAAATCAAGATTATTTTTGATAAATAAAGATCTTTAATAATTCTTATTTTCATATATAATATTACAATAAAATACTTAAATTTTTCCCTATTTGTGGTGAGTGGAGCTTGAATTCAAAGTTTTTTACCTCACAAGAGATTATAACAATTAAATCAACTAGCACCCACATGTTTAAGAAAACTTATTAATAAGTAAAAAATTGACTAGTACCTACTACTTCTTGTATGCTCGTAAATTTTTGTATCATTACTTAACCAGTAAGTTTACAAAAATTACACCATCCATTATCAATATTCTCTTCTTCATTTTAAATATTATAATTATTAGTTTATTTAAAAAAAAACATATGGTACAATAAATTTTTTTACTATAATCGACAGAAAAATAAAAAAAAAATAAATTCTTTATATATGCGAGAATATGATATTATTTTATTGAATATTTTATCTTAAATGATAAGACAGAAATTTTTTTATACAAAATTTTTATCTAACTAAAATGTATATATAGATATATCCATAATACGAATGTAATAAAAAAATTTATAATCCATTTGAAAAAGTGTAAAAAGATTTTTCTATATAAATGATGTCCATAAAAACATAATGCAAACTGAAGAAGTAAAGTGGCAGTGTTCTTTCATTTATTTAATTTGATTCATAATCATTGCAATATAAAATACAAAAGAGAATAATAACACGTGAGAGTTTTGTCAAAAGAAAAATAAATCTAGGCAGAATGACTTTCTGTTTAAGGCATTCAACAAGTAGAGCCAAACAAGAAAAGAACACCATAAGATTAAGATTAAATACAGGCTTAATCTACTAACTGATTAATAATTTCTTCATCCTTAGTTCTAAACTAGCGGGCAAGAATCACCTGCACTAAGCTCCATAATAATGTCCATGAAGACGTCCGCACTTCCTATCATTGCACTCGACCTCACACTATATAGGGTCGGGTAATCTTTCACTAAATGCTATAAGAAAGATGATTAATTAGATTCGTATAACAAGTTCAACAAATTAAATCGGGTTTACGCACCAAAGAAAAATGATAAATATTTTAAATACTATTGTTTGAAAATTTTAACAGAATTTTTAAACCCTTACTTCAATTTTTGGGTTTAACGGTAATCTAATATCATAGGTCTTATGTTCGAATTTTTTGAGTACTAAAAATTAAAATAATTATTTACATTCACCTAATAGAGTTCGATTAAATACTCATTTGGTATGAGTTCTTTACTAATTAAAAGGGATTTTTTAACATTAATTTTTTTATTTTTTATAAAAGTTATATCAGTCAAATCTCAAATATATGAATAAATTTAATATATTCATTTCTTTTATGAGATACTTAAGGATGAAGTAAAAAATGGATAATTAAGGGACAAAAATATTTAAAAGGTAAAGTTAATTGATTAATACTCAAATATATGAATAAATTTAATTTATTCATTTCTTTTATGAGATACTTAAGGACGAAGTAAAAAATAGATAATTAAAGAGCAAAAATATTTAAAAGATAAAGCTAATTGATTAATACCCAAATATATGAATAAATTTAATATATTTTTATTTCTTTTATGAGATACTTAAGGGTGAAGTAAAAAATAGATAATTAAAGGACAAAAATATTTAAAAGGTAAAGTTAATTAATTAATACTTTAAAAATAATTAATAAATTAAAGGATAAATGAATAACTTTATAAAGTGTATGCATCAACTAAATTAGATCTAAATTTAATAAATATATCAATTTTCATAATACAATATCACAAATAAAGATCTCAACAATATGTCCTACTAATTTAACACATTAGGTCCTTAAGACATGAAGATGTACGTCAATTTATTATTTTATTAGATTGAAATTCTTTAATATCATTACAAGGAGACAAATTAAAAGAATTTTATAGATACAATTTTTGGGTACTAAATAGTATGATTCATAAATTTTTTTTAAAGATTGTAAACAATGTTTGGAATTGATTCCATTTTGCTTAAAGACAAAATCTTCACTTTCATTAATGCAATATATATATATATTTTAACAAAAGACTTGTCTATAAAATTAAACCTTATCTAATACGAATTATTTATTCTAAAAATTATTTCCTAAGTATGACAACGCTCAATGCATTTTATAAAGAGAGGGAGGAAATACGTGGACTTGGTTATGAAACGTGGCACTATAGGTATGGATAGACAGCGATGAGTTCACATTCAATTAATTAAAGGGATAATTATATTATCGTCCCTAAACTTTATCAAAACAATAAATTAGAGTATTGTTTACAGAATTTTAACATTTGATCTTTATCTTTTGTTTTGTTGCCTGCTTTAACAAATGAACTACAGTATTTGAGATTAACTTATTAAAATTAAGAAAATTATGATATGATTTATTATTCATAAAAAGTTTAGCAACAAAAAAATTATGATTGTATTTATTAAACAATAATTTTTATTTTATAATTCAGGTATTTATGAGTCATGTTATTATATAATTATTGAGTCATACATTTGTCCGATATTTTTTTTATATTTTAATAAAATAATAAATAAGATTATACCTTAATCATATTTAGCAATTAGATTCTTAATTGAATTATGTAAAACTAAAATAACAACTAATATTGGGGACTTCTCTGGTCTAAAAAAAATAATAATGAGAATTTATCAATTAAAGTGTGTTCTTCTTTATTGTTTTATTAATATCCCTTATTAAAATTTAGGGATCTATTTATTATCATCCTTTCTATAATTTATAAAATCATTAGTTAAACTATTAAAATTATTATATTACTTCACAAATCTGACTTCTTCTCTTTATTTTAATAAAAAAACTTACATTTAAAATTAAAAATATGCCATTTTTTTAATAGTTACTTTCTATTAATTATATATATATAGATAGAGAGAGAGAGGGAGGGAGGGATAATTCATAAGAAGTAACTAATAAAAAATATATATAAGATTTGAGAAAGAGAGTTTGTGCTTTTACTTTTCATACAAAATAAGGGAAGAAAACAAACAACTTTAAACACAAGATTTATCTTCTAATTAGTGATGGGATTTCATTTTCACAACTACAGTTAAAAGAGAAAAAGCATTGAAAAATAAAAAAATGGTTTCATTTTCCCTTTTGTCTTTTGTTTTGTTTGATAGAACTGTATAATGGGAAGAATTTGATTCCTATCCCTTTGTTTGAAATCTAGTTTCTACAATGAGTACATGTTCTTTGTGGAATAAATGCTAAAGAATAATCAATCATAGAGAGACCATTGAAATTAAATGCTAATTTCTTATTCTGTCAAAAAAATTTGAATTAAATTATAAATTAAGTGGGTAATTTTTAAACTATTAAAGACTAAAATACAAATTAGACCATATTTTAAAATTTTATCAATGTTTTTTCCTTACTTTGTTACTCAAAAAGTTGAAGAAAGAAACGTGTATTTTTTCTTTTTCACACTATTTTTAATTGGTGATGGAAATTTCACTTTCACAATAACACTTTCAAAGCTTTTGAAAAAGTACCCACTTGGTTGCATTTTATTTTTTCTTCTTTTTCTGAACTAATTTTCTTAGAAAGAGTTGGAAGTATGTGCAAATGAATTATTGAGAATAATCAACTATGGTGGCCTAGAAATTACACTGCTTCTTCTTCAGTCTAGAATTTTCTGTCTCATCGATGTCTATTCAACTTGAAAAAATTTTATTATCAGACAAATCTAACAGAAAAAGTGTTAATGTCAAACGTAATTTGAGATCTTAGGCTATGATTGGTATTAACATGCATGACTTTGGCAAATTCTATGTCGAAGAAATTACTAAATGCAACGAATTGATTATAATTCATATATGTAAGTTACACATAGTAGTAATTATTATTTTTTTGAAAAATTTACACGTTTTAATTTTTATATTAGATATTTCAAATTTTAAATTAAAATTTCAACTTTTATATAGTGTATTAGAAATTAACGTTGTAATAATAATTATAATAATAAATTTAATGTAACGTAATAAAGTATATGTGAGAAAGTGGTCTTTTTACTAAAAATTGATACTTACAAATTGATTTAATTGATGTGTTTTAAAAGCCAAATAGACATGATAATATCAAACATATATTTAATTTGACCATAAATAATTAATTGATCAAATGACTATGATCCGAAGTAATGTGCTGTAATATAATATAATTTTTATTTTTATTTATGTGTTGCAGTGGGAATTTTGAAATTATTTTGAAATTAATGATGAAACTCAAATAAAATTGTCAAGTTGGGTGGTGGCGCAGTTGGCTAGCGCGTAGGTCTCATAGCTTCTGAGTTATCCTGAGGTCGAGAGTTCGAGCCTCTCTCACCCCATGAACATTTTTTTATTTCATTTCCACTCCGCCCTCTTATTTTTGAAAACATTTAAACCGCCCTATGATCTTTTTACAATTTTACATTCCAACCCGCACGGTTAATTTCACCTCGCCCCCGTCATTTGATCACATTAGCTAAGTTTATAAACTGATATTGCATCCAGAGCTCATCTAATTAAACCAAAATACATCATCCGGATGATTATCCTTTTATGGATTCCGATCATTGTATGATCATATTACCAAAATTTAGAATCAAACTTTGAATGTTTACCACAAGACTGCTTTAATTGAACCCATAAGGAACTAGCAAGAACTAGCAAGCAGGCTGCCTACAAAACATTTTCTAACATATGAACAGATGCGCTAAGAGGAAACAGTCAGTGCCATTCTATTCCTCCGAATGTGGTAGAGCCGACTCCTTCCCAAACTTCACCATAGCCCACTTCTTCACTGTCAACACCTTCCATGCCGCTGTCCCACCAGCCGCAACCATTTGCATCTGTTAGCAGAGAATAAGAGTAAAAAATGCATCACTGATAATTGAACAGAGATATTGGACAAAAGTTTCCAAATGAGTTCTAAAAAGGGCTGGTTTTGAATTGTTTCCTGTCAAAGATATGGGATACTAACAGTGATTATAGGGAGGTCTTGGTTTCTTGTTTCTCATAGAGATAGACCCTGCTCCCCTACTTTTCCGCATACAGCTTGCATTCCCTCCCAGAACTACAAAAGGTTTTCTAGTTGTATGTTTCTCTTCTGCACCTGGAAATCCACATATAATTCAAGTTATATTCAGAACTCAGGACCCAAAATCTAATCAACCGACAAACATCACGGCAATTGGTAGCAGGCAGTTGTACTCTTATATCTTAAAATAAGGAGTTGTAATGACCACATCAACTAGCTAAAAGGGCTGCATCTCATCATCTTTTATTTAAAAAAATAAATAATTAATAAGATACACCCCTCAGCACTTGACATCCTAAGTCCTTTTCTTCATTGCTTTTCACATTTCCTGAGTGCTATGCAGAGAGGGATTTAATGGATATATGTTATAGGTAGGCTCTCTCTCTCAGTGCTGCATTATTCTCAACTATCATAACTCCCTTTCAATTGCTTGTGCTAATTACAAAATTTCATATATTAGGCCCTAGTCAGATAAAGTTCTGAGCCTCAGTATGTGTTAGCTTTAATTAAATGTTCAGGGACACAAAACAACATAGGTACATCCACTTGATAACAATCAAGTCCTATCATGTATAAATCAGATTTCCATGGCATTACACCATATATATCAAATTATTTATATTGAACACTCTGTAAGTCTAAATCCTCAGTCAATTCCAATATCTAGGTCCAGAAGCATATAGATAAATAATTCTTGCAATTAAGCAGTTCACCTCAGCTTCTTCTATCCTGAAAATTGGGGCTTACGCATCTGAAAATAGGACCCAAATCAACAGTCTATACTTATATGAAGCATGTCTAAGAAGAAACATTCCCTTGTACTATGCAATATAACCATGTAATTTTCTTTCTTGATAGCCTGATAAATCTTTACCAAGATGTACTTCACCCTTATGTATTCGCTTTCTACAACAATATTGTGCAACTTATAGTGCAATTTCCAGTTACTTAGAACATCTCACATCACATGATAATCTCTCAATTTACTTTTTTATCATTTTGTGGTAAAGTGTGAGAAGTGGCTTAAAAGGAATCCTGTATTTACGTAAGCCTATTGGGTTCTTTGATGTTAATATAAATAATTTGATGAACCACAGTAGAGTCTGAAATCAGCAATTAGAAGCAAAGTAAGTGTTAACAGCTGGCACCAAGTAATCAAAACAGGAACGGGCATACCTTCAAATGGTTCCTTTCTTTTTCTTGATTCTTTTGCATTATCTTTGTTGGGAATTTCTACTTCTTCACTGCTACATGGACATACAGTATCTCCTTTTTCATTACCAGTGTGCTTGAACTGTTCAAAAACCACTTTGTCCAGAACATTGTTTTTCTCTTCTTCCCCTTCTCTCTTGACCCCCACCTGCCCATTGATGGTGGAATCACTGGATATTCGTGAACCTATTGGTGATGAAAAGGGACATGACTTTCCCTGTCAAGATTCATATCATTTCTCATTAAACTTCAAATAAATTCACTCAACTACAGATGAAAATTGACAATGATGCTAGTTTGCTTGCTAAGAAGGTTAAATTTTCAATCACTGTAACTTGAAGATTCATTATACTGATAAGGCATTAGAGGTTGCTTTTGGAGCTATCAACAAAAGCTAGTTTACAGGTCAGAAAAACACTTGAAGTACTTCCTGGAAAACTAATTAATAGGAACTCTTTTAGAAAGTGCTTTTAAGTTCTTCTAAAGTAAAAGTCTTACAAGAGCTATACCAGCAAGCCTTCCCAAAGCCTAAAACAACACTTTGGAATAATTCAACTAAAAATTATTTTTTAGGAAAAAAATAATTGAAGGAAAATTTTAACTATTCTTCTCTCTAGAACCAAATCGATGGTTCTAGAGAACAGATCTCTTTTACAAAACTTAACTATTTGTCTTAGACAAAATAAATTCATACTTACGTTAAGATTTTCAAATGAAAAAAAAAATGCACACTGTTCTGTTTATTTTGCCAACAAAATTTTTTGAATGAAATTTTTCAATAAAATCAACCAAATACAAACACCATTCTTGGTTTTAGTAGAATTTTAAGATTGTTATTTTCCTTCAGAAACCCCCCCAAAAAAAAAAAACGAAAGTATAAACCACGAATCTCATTTTCTTTCCAGTTTCACAATTTTCTCAGCAGCCAAACAGATAGTAAAAAACAATACCTGAACTGCTTTAGGTAGCAGAGAATTTTTGTGCAACTTCCGGTCAAGAAAATCAGATAAGGATACGCACGAATCTTTCTCTGTAGCTAATTCCCCATTCACGTCCTCTTTAATCTTCTTAAAACTAATTTTCAATTTCATCACAAAAAATATAAATGCCGCAAAAATTTTATAAACAATTAATGCATAAAAATCAATTAAAGAAAAATAAAAAAAATGGGCTCGCTATTCTTACGGATTTGAAGAGCGAGAAAGGAATGATGAAGTAATGGAGCGTTGGCCCAAAGCCCTAATTGCAGTTTGCTTCGAATTCATTTGTAAATTTTGTCCAACAAAATTTTAAATTTTCACTTCGGGTTTTATCACTTTTCTCTGTTGTGTGCCTCAACTGTAATCTCTTTCTTGCTTGTCAAATATTTTCGCGCGCCCTTCTGATTCTTGGCGCCAAAAGTTTGAAATTTTGGCCGGTTTTCTTCTTTTTATCCGTTTTGCCCTCAGTTTTTATAAAAATTGGTCGTCCTCCAATTTAATTGAATTGACTTACTTGATGAACAATAACGTTCAGGTCCCTTATTTTTATATTTTCATGCCAAAGATCATAAGTTTTCTATTCATATCAAATGAATATTCTTAATTCTTATTAAATAATTAAAACGCCATTTAATGTTAAATTACCTACTATTTCATTGTAATGGTTAAATTTCAACATTATGCTACATTTCAAGAGATTAAAAAACTCATTGTTATGAATAGAGAAGTCAATATTTTCATGGATGAAAATTTGAGGATTTAAATTTTAATACTCTAATTTTCTCAACTTATCAATATTTTTATTGATACTAGTTGGTTTGACTAGTAAAATTCCTCAAGTTACTGTAATAGATCTTCGCATATGATTTATAGTTTTATAATATATTAAGAAGTTTCATTTATTCTTTATAATATTTAAAAAAAAAGAAAACTTATCAATTCTTTTTATTATTAGAATGAAGAAAATGAATAGTCAAAACTCTATGATTATTAGCTTAAGCAAAATTGATGGCATCAACTTTATGGTTAAAATTACAAAATTTAAGCTAAAAGATTCATATATATTATTGGCAAACATTCAAAATGATAGTTTAGAGTTCAACGTGCCTTAAATGTTAGCTAGCTCCATGTTCCTAATTTTTCTTGAAACAACTATTGTTATATTTAACGATCAAATTTAACAAAGTAAAGACAATTTGATCGTTCTAATAAGAGTTAAGATTTTATAAATATGGGTCGACAAAATTTATATTTTTATTTAAAAAAAAAATTTGATCTTTCAATTTATTTGGTTTTTTTCTTAATTTAACAATACGTTCTTATAACAAAATACTAAAGTGATCATATTTTTTATTGACAAAAACGAGATCGATTATTTTTTAGGTAAATTCTTATTAATAGTAGAGACCAAAAATAATATTTTCAAAAAACAGTTTGATAACTACAATGTACAAAGCCAATATTACCAATATGCACTAGAAAGAGAGGAAAATGAAAAATATATATCAGCGTTAATAACCTTTCCGTCTTCAAATCATTGGCGGCGTCCGACAGCGTGTGGGAGAAGTTTCTGTCGTCCGTAATGTTTCTCGACAATTTCTCGACGGAGCAGGTGGATGGATGGAGATTAATACTCGAGGATAATATGAATCCTATATCCACCCCAGTGCGTTTTAAGAATCTCATACTATTCCCCAATAAAGCGGGTATTAACAGATATATTTGTAGAGAAATTTTGTCACCCTAGAATGATTACTCAAGTTAATTAGCAACAAAACTTCTATTTGTGGGTTCTAAGATGTCTCTTGAGCAAAAACACCCAACACATTAAAGATGTAAATATACAATGAATTGAATTGAACCGAATCGACATATTCGGTTCAATTTATTTTCCATTTGGTTTGATTCTTTATTCACTTAATTAGAGAATCAAAATATTCTATTCGAAATTCTAACAGAACATAAAAGCTGTACTGTCCAAACTAGTAATGATTTTCAAGAAACTGAAACAAAACAAGCAGCATCTGTAATTAATTAACACAACAGACTTTCGATGTAGAACATGTATGCCCGCCCACTTAGAGAGCATGAACAAATCTTAGGACTTAATAAAGAAAGTGATTGCATCTATCGGCTATTTTTAGCGTTAGGCCTAAGTTCAATGCCTTGGATAATGATGCCACGCTTAGTGTAACCACTACTAAAATCAAACACACTACAAACCAACGTTCCATCATCTCCATTTTCATTGAAGAATTCACCCATCTCAATCTCCACCCATCCATCTGCTCTGTCTTGAGCTAGACTCTGCATGTTTGCCGGAGGATCTAGCACCGGTCTTCGCCTTTCCTGGTTATCGCTCCCCTCAATGTAGACTCCCAGCGTTACAGGTCTTCTTCCAAATCCATGTCTGGACTCTGCAAACTTGAACACTAGGTAAGCAGCATAGGTTGTCTTGGAGGACAATATCTTTGTCTCTATTCTTCCTTTAACTTCAAACCACCACACAAGCTTCAGCTCAGCCACTTCAGGAAACCTACGATTAATTAATGCATGCCTCACTATTAAACAATTACTCAAGTCAAGAGATACCAACTCCTCCTTTAGAATAATTAAAGTTAGGTGGGATTCAGAAGTTGATTTGGTTTAAGGAGACAATTAATTACCTAGACTCTGGTAAAGAAATCCATATCCAATTGGCAGGTTCATCTCCCAAGGAAATAGAAAGCCCTCTTGCCCCAATCATGTAAATCTTCTTCCCACTCTCTTTCTCCGGTGCAAAGCTCTGTGCAGGAACCACAGTGTTAACTTTTCGTAAAGTAGAAGATGAACAAACAATGACTATATTGATTTGAAAAAAAAATGATCTTTGGTAGATAAGTCTAAGCCTCTAAGGGCATGTTTGCATACAAACAATACGTGACAAATTTTGACAAGAACTTTTAAGAAGTTAAAACCCCATGTCACGAATGAGTATTTAACTATTTTCTAAATTGTTTTTCTTTGAAACAAGAAGAAAAACAAGTCAGCGTTTTCGATGATTTAAAGGTTCTTAGCAATTCATTGTTTGGATATTGCAATGGAATATAATAAAGACATGTTCGGTACTCTTGACGACTATTGTAACTTTGATAATTGTAAACTTATCCACTTTTCTGAATAATATTTGAAGTTCAGAGCTGACTTCAAAGTTATAGTAACTCAATCTTAAATATATTCTAAGTCAACCAAATCAATCTTAAATCAATAGCCGAGTTTGGTGTGATGGTGAAAACTCTGGCATATTAATACTTGCATTCGTACTGGTTAATTTAATAAGCAAAGTAGAAGAACAGATTGTGGGATATTTTGTACATATATTCCTGTACTATAGCGTAAACATTTGAACAAAATCAGACAACTAAGCTTAATTTCTTGTCAAATCAACAAGATAATTGCCTAAATTCAGTAGCAGATATATGGGTCTGAAATGATTATATGTAAGTAATGCTTACCATGGTGCCATTGTTGATGAGGACAGGATTGTGACAGAGATGGAAGTAAAGTTCCTTCTTGGAGAGGGAAGTCAAGAGCGAAGATGAAGAAACAGAATCGGAGAGAATCTCCCGGTAATCGGACGGCAGAAACTTCTTCCAGACGGATTCCGAATTTGCAGCCGATCTGATTGCCGGAGATACAGCCAATAATCTACACGCATCCCTCGGAGAGGTAAGAGAAATTATATGCGAAAGGCATTCCGTAGGCAGAACTGAAGTGATATCCATTTTATCTCTTAGTTACTGTCTGAATTCCTTCTCTAACAAAATAAACAACTGACGAGTTTAAATATATAGGAGATTTTTCCATTGTTCCGAAACTTATTAAAAAATGATTAGTTTCATAAATTTGAGATGAAAATATGTTCGTAACTAATCTAACAAAAATATATTATAATTACTTTCGAGCATTATAATAACTTTTGAGTATACAATACCTTCAAACGCCACTGTCACTTAAAATATATTTTTATTAAAATTGGTCATAGAATATTTTGGTTCAAAATTTTTTAGGTCAGTAATTTTTAAACAAATTTTTAATTAATGATCAAAATTGAATTCTGAATGTAAAATATGATATTTTTAAAAAAATCTCAATAATATATGGGAGTTCGTTGTTGACAAAGGGCCTTCTTTTCTTTATATATATATATATATATATATATATATATATATATATTTAAAAAAAAAGACTCACAATAGCCTTAGTTTGGAAGCAATTTAGGTAATTAAACATGTTTCAATTTTTTTTTATAAGCTAACTAAAAAATATATTTTTTTTCATTTTAAAAAATATATTTTCACTTGATTTTTCATAAAATATATGAAAATATTTTGATGATTGGGACGATTTGAGATGTAGTTGTGTTGATATATGGTGATTTGGGTGCAATGTCCGAATTTTGGCGTCTAATGATTTAAAAAGCATGAATAATGGCTGCATTTTCGGGTGCAGTGATAAGAAATAATTCGTTTCGGGGGCTCTAACGTTTGAAAAGAAAAATTGATTTCTGGAATAACAATTCTTCTTATAATGAAAGTCCCCCACAAGATCAAGAATTAACGCTTGTTGCCGATCGAAGAAAGAAGGTTTCAATCTTAAAAATTAAGAGCTAATTTTCAAGAATTAATTTTGTAAAATGTTTTAGAAAGATATATAATGTTGTAAAAATATTTTTAAATGCAAAAAAATATTTGCGGAAACATTCTTTTTGGGCTGGGAAATAGGTAAAATGTAGTAACCACTAACTTCTAGGAGTTTAAAAAAGAAAAACGAAAAATTCTTCTAACAATTTGGATTAGAAGAAGAAAGCAATATTTACAATAAATGAGATAGGTTTCCTATAAATATTTATTCCTAAGAATAATAGTTAAGGTAACCAGAGATTGAAGAAATTGATCACTTCCATGCCGCGCCTACCTCATTATCGCATCTATGAGTTATAGATCAAATTTGGCAACAGTTAGACAGCGCAGCAGACTCATCTCTTCATGCAGACCCACCTCACTAATATTGAATTAGTAACGTGATTTACAACGTCAATAGTTGAAAATGCTTAAATCTAATGGTTTACAAATAATGAAAAAAATAGTGTAAAATTAATAGATTGTTAATCCTTCTCTAATAAATATTTAACTTTGGTGTTGATGTTATATGTTGGACATTGAAAATAGCTCGATCGTTTGATCCTATATTTTTGTCTCTTACAATAAATTTATATACACTATTATATGTACAATCTAGTGAATATTATATCATAAATTTATGATAGTTAAGAGTTGAGATTAGTGTTAATAGGTCATCTGCGCCCAATGTGAGAAATTAAACCTATTCTCATTTGGGATCCAAGGTGTACCTTATCATTAGGTTACAAGTAAGTGGCTCAAAGTGATCATATTTTTTCTTAATTAAAAAGTGAGATATTATTTTTTTTGAGTTAAACTCTGGACTAATAGGATTAGTCAATAGTAAGAGACTGAATATACTCTTTTTTTTTCTCTCTTTTTTTTAAATGAGGGATTAAATAATCATATATCATAATGTATTGTTATTTGAGTTTGAATTCTTAGAAACTATAAAGACATAAAGACATGTCGATAATTAAAATGTACAAAGCCAACATACCAATATGCGCATTAATTGTGACTTTGATAGGGAGGAAAATGGATAATATCATTGTTACTAATCTTCTGGCAGAATGCTTATCGTTGATCATCTCTCTTACCTCTCCTCACGACGCCTGCAGATTGTCTGTGGTGTCTCCAGCCTTCAAATCAGCGGCGGATTCCGACGCCCTCTGGAAGAAGTTTCTGCCGTCCGATTACCAGTAGACCATCGTTTCCAATTCAGTCTCATATTCATGTTCCTCGTCATCAGTGTTGTTGAATTCATTGTCTAAGAAAGATCTATATTTCCGTCTCTGCAATAACCCAATTCTCGTTGATGATGGCAATATGGTAAGGAAATTAATGGTGAAATATATTTTCATCATTTGTTCGTCACTTCTTCGCGGCAAATGATTCATAGTTAGTTCTTAGGTATTCATTTCATGACGAATTGCCTTTTTCTTTTTGAAGCAGTGTTTCGGTCTAGAGAAGGAGAGTGGAAAAAAGTGCTACATGATTGGGGCCAGAGCTCTTTCTATTCCATGGAAAGATGCTCCTAAATTCTGCTTATGGAAATCTCTACCGGAGTCTAGGTTTGTTCTTTAATTACCAACAAGTGAAGTTACTTCTTTCGGCTGTAGTTTCAGCTTATAGACCCTTTTTTTAAAACCTAAAATTTTGATGCAAAACAATATAGACAGTGTCGTCTTAACATTGACAAATTCATTTATTGACTCTTTTCAGTCTCTCCATATACAGGCAGCTGTTAAAACTTTACCCTGTTGTAAATGCAATCGCAGGTTCGCTGAAGTGGTAGAGCTCAAGGTTGTGTAGTGGTTAGATGTGAAAGGAAGGACAGAGACCAAGATTTTATCACCAAACACCACCTATGCAGCATAACTTGTGTACAAGCTTGCAGAGGTAACATTTGGGTTTGAAAATGCTCGATCCTGCAGCAAATAAAAGTTCTCGACAATTTCTCGACGGAGCAAGTGGGTGGATGGGGATTGAGATGGGTGAGTTTTTCGTCTATGGAGATGATGGAAGGGCGATGTGTAGTTTATTTGATATGGGTGGATTGATCAACTATAAACGTGGCCTCATTATTTAAGGAATTATGGTTAGGCCTAAACGTCGATGTTAAGAGTGCTTAGGCTTAAAATGCTAGTTCTAACTAAATTGCAAGTTGATGCTTTTATCTTTTTGTTGTAATTAATCTTTTGGAAGTGAGTATTTAAAATTTAAATTCGACTAACATCATAATCGAAAAGAGATTTAATTGAGAATTCAGATGAATTTAGAACTAAGTGAACAATAACAGTAATGACTTTCAAGAATTAAAATGACAAGAAGCATCTGTAATTAATACAGACAGCCTTTGGTCTTAGAAGTAGCATATATATACAAAGCATCAACACATCTTAGCAGTTGCAAGCAATTAATACGAGAGACTTTGGTCTTAGAAGTAGCACATGTATACAGAGCACCAACACATCTTAGCAGTTATAAATGAAGTGATTCCATCTATTGGCTACTCTTAGGCCTAAGTTCAATGCCTTGGATAATGATGCCATGCTTGCTGTGACCATTAATTTCAAACACGCTACAAACCAACGTTCCATCATTTCCATTTTCATTGAAGAATTCACCCATCTCAATCTCCACCCATCCATCTCCTCTATCCTGAGCTAGACTCTGCACGTTTTCCAGAGGATCTAGCAACGGTCTTTGCCTTTCCTGGTTATCTCTCCCCTCAATGTAGACTCCCAGCTCTACAGGTCTTCTTTCAAATCCATGGCTGTACTCTGCCAACTTGAACACAAGGTAAGCTGCATAGGTTGTCTTGGAGGACAACATGTTTGTCTCTATTCTTCCTTTAACGTCAAACCACCAAACAATCTTCAGCTTAGCTACTTCAGGAAACCTACAATTAATTAATGCATGCCTCACTATTAAACAATTACTCAAGTCAAGAGATACCAATTCCCCCTTTAGAACAATTAAAGTTAGGTGGGATTCAAAAAATTGATTTGGTTTAAGGAGATATTTAATTGGTAGTGAAATATATTTAAAAAATACAGATAGTAGACAATTAATTACCTAGACTCTGGTAAAGAAATCCATATCCAGTATCTAGGATCATCTCCCCAGACAATAGAAAGCGCTCTTGCCCCAATCATGAAAATCTTCTTCCCACTCTCTTTCTCCAGTTTAAAGCTCTGTGAAGGAACCACAGTGTTAGCTTTTCTATATATTGATAGAGTAGAAGGGGAACAAACAATGACCATATTGCTTCCCCCCCTTAAAAAAAAATTATCTCTAGTAGATAAGTCTAAGTTGAAGTTGAAGGGGATGTTTGTCGCTGTCATATTTTTGCTTATTTTTTGAACCCGTTTTAAAATAGCAAAAGATTAGAAGTGAGAATTAATTGCAGAAAAATAATACATGACAAATTTTGACATGAAAGACTTCTAAGAAGTTAAAACCCCACAGCATCAATGAGCATTTAACTATCTTCTAAATTGTTTTTCTTTGAAACAACAAGAAAGTCCAAATCAGCATTGCGATGATTCTAAACCAATTAATCCTATGTCAATCGCCGAGTTTAGTGTGAACATTTGGTGAAAACTCCGGCATTAATACTTGTATTCGTACAACTAGTTCAATAAGCAAAGTACAAGAACAGAGTGTAGATTTTTTGTACATGTATTCCTCTTCTGTAGCAGAAACGTTTGAACAAAATCAGACAATTTAGCTTAGTTTTTGCCTAAATCAACAAGTTAATATCCTAAATTCAGCAGCAGACATAAGGGTTTTGAATTGATAATCTAGAAATGAGTACTGCTTACCACGGTACCGTTGTTGATGAGGACAGGGTTGTGACAGAGATGAAAGTAAAGCTCCTTCTTGGAGAGGGAAGTCAAGAGCGAGGATGAAAAAGCAGAATCGGAGAGAATCTCCTGGTAATCGCACGGCAGAAGCTTCTCCCAGACAGCGTCCGAATTTGCCGCCGAACTGATTGCCGGTGATACAGCCAATAATCTACACGCATCTCTCGGAGACGTAAAAGAAATTATATGGGAAACGCATTCCATAGGCAGGACTGAAGTCATATCCATTTTCAGTATTTCTTCTTTACTGTTCGAATTTGTTCTCTAGAACACACTGATGACTTTAAATAGATGCCAGTGGGTTGTGGACAAAGGCCACTCTCTCAATTTTAGTATCAAGGGGATATTATCAATTTCCTCCCTTGAGGTATCTCATATTATAAGTATATGTTCGAGATTAAAAAAATAGGCAAAGTCTTCTTCTTTTAAACGGCTTCTATTAATACAGTTCATAGAAATCTATAAAATTACTACAATATCCTTCAACTTTCAATGAAAAATGAAAAAAAAAATGATGTGAATAATAAAAAAGGAGTATAAACTTGCATAAACTTCTTTGACTTTGTACAGTCATACCAAATTTTTTCTGTAACAATTCCAACTATAAACAACTTAGAAAAAAAAATAATAATTTGTTATACCAGTGCTTTTAGCAACAGAAGAATAAGAATAACTTGAGATATCAACCTTCCATAAAAAGAACTGCAGAAAAAGAAGAAGTGCTAGCTAAAGCAAGTGTAAACACAAGAACTAAAATCACTCCCAGAGGTAGAATCAGAAGTTGCAGAATAAGAAAAGAAGAAGACCAAAATGTTGACTGAGAATATTGAAGTCCTTTCTTATTAAAAAGCCTCTTATTTTCACTTTTACAGTTTTTAATTCCTGAATCTAGTTAAAACCATAAAAAACATGTAGATAAAATTTAAACTTGTGATAGAATTTTGGGAAGGAATTGTATTGATCAATTGATAGCAAATTTATTTTTTGTTGAATATAAAAAATATTCTCTATATATATGGGTTATGTGGCTAAAGCTTTATTTGGCATGTACTACCAGTAAAAGCTTTGCTTTCTTGAAATTGACGGCTCCTGTTTTAAATTTCGTTTCCCATTATTGTTTGTCTCCTATTGTCGCGGGCTTGGAGCTGATTTTTTTAGACTAGTAATAATAATTGACCAAAAGACAAGTTAAAAAATTAATTACTAGAAATCGTGCTCTTTTATTCTTCAGCTTTCTTTGGGAATTTAGGGGTTCCAAATCAATTGTTTTAAATTAATGGGTGTATTAAATGACTGGAATACCCTTACTTCTGTTAAGTTAATTAATAGTGTTAAAAGTCTAAAGGAGGTGTTTGTTTATTTTCTCAATCTCAGATATATACTTGATAATATGAAATACTTTATGGGAGGAAACTGATAATATCTTTTTTTCAAAGAGATAAATTAAAAGGCCTTACCCCAAATTTATTGATATATATATACTAAATTTGTGAAAGACATGATTACACCCTTAAATAACATAAAATGACTGTTTTATCTTTATTTTAAATAAAATATAATAAAAAATAATAATATTTTAATTCCTA
Source organism: Melia azedarach (assembly GCA_028052125.1). Lineage (NCBI taxonomy): Eukaryota > Viridiplantae > Streptophyta > Magnoliopsida > Sapindales > Meliaceae > Melia > Melia azedarach. The sequence continues at coordinate 5,931,221 of CM051396.1, read as the reverse complement.
AACTTTGATCAAATAACATATTAAAATAAATTTGGATTGATTTTGTTACCATTATCATCACCTCTATTTTATCTTTTATCTTTTTTATTATTTTTCATTTTTTTTTCTTTTTCTATCACTTTCTTTGTCATAAGCATCGATAATACTTCTTTTTCTTTTCCTAAACAGAAAATTTCTTTCTCTTTTTCTAAATACAAATTTTTTACAAAATGATATATAAAAAAGATGGTAAAAGAAATTGATATATATTTTCTAAACAATAAATGACAAGAAGTGTATACTTTCTTTTAATTTTTTATGAAGTATAATAAAAATTTATTTTTTAATATTGGGAAAAAAATAAATTATACCCTAAAAATTTTTTATCGGATGAAGACAAATGTAAGAGTACTTAGAATAGAGATTAAAATATTATAATTAATTAAAGTATGTCATGATTTATTATTATATTAAAATTTAGGGACTAAAAACATAATATTTTTTAATTAAATTAAGGATAAAATAGTTACTTTACATTTATTTAGGGTAAAGTGATATCTTTTACAAAATTTAATGTGTCTATGATATAAGTCAATAAATTCGGGTAAGACTGAAAATAATCCCTAAAAAAATTTGATAGACAAATTTTGGATACTAATTAAAATAATTTAATTACTAAAATATTTAAAGATTTTATAAAAAAAGAAGTGTGGAATTGGAGTTCCCTTTGTCTCAAGACAATAGCTTCATTTTCATTAATTATATTAAAAAAGAATTATTTATTCTAAAATTTATTTCCAATGTATGAAATTGCAAATGCTAATTGTGTATTTTTCAGTTAGAGAGGGACAAAATATGTGGACTTGTTTAAAAAAAAAGCTACACGCAGGATATGTTTGATAGTGTGTATTAAGATTTCATAAGTGATAATTAACACTTGTAAAAATATTAAATTATATATTTGATAAATTTTAATAAAAGTATTTATTAAAAAATTTTAACATTTGAAGTAATTATTTAATTCATACAAATTTGATGTTTTTTCAAATAAGTACTTTAAAGACTTAAAAGATTATTATTTGTATAATTAATAAAAATTTATTTTTTTCAAAATATCCTTGAAAAAATTTAAAAATTATATTTCTTAAATATTTAATTTATTTTTTAGTTAAATAGATTTTACTTTTGATGATTAAAATTTAAAAATTATATTTTTTAAATATTTCATTTATTTTTGGGTTAAATAGATTTTACTTTTGATGATTATATATGTGATGGATTATATTAAATATTTGAAAATACATTATTTCATAATTTTTTTTAAATACATAAATTATTAAAATTAATATATCATTTGTGTTCATAAAATTTATAACTTTATTTATATTTTAATATTTAGTAGATAATTAATATTATTAAAATTATAGTTATTTTTATAAAAAATATTTTTTATTTTTAAGAAAAAGTGCCTTGGATTCCCTAAGGTTTGAGGTAATTATCCAGTTCCTCCTAATGATTTAAAACTACTCTAGACACCCCTGCCGTGCCTCCGTCCAAGTTAAAAAAGCAATTTTTGGCCACAATTACTCTAATACCCTTATGCAGACAGTGGGGCCCGTGACACAGATTTTGTACAAATTGTCTGGGTCCCATAAATAATAATTTGATATGATAATATATATAATATCTTAGGGTTTAATAATATATATATAAATCCATCAAATATCTTCCTAAACTTATTAATAAAATAATTTAAATTTTATAATATTATATTTTAAATAAACATTAATCAATACAAAATTAATTACAGTTTTTCTTCAACTTCCCTTTTTCTTGGCTTAGAGAAATTGTATTAATGAAACAAACAAACAAATCTGTACAGTGATTGAAAGTCCCAAATCAATAAAGAATGAAATAATTCTTTTTCTTCAATTCTTTTCCTTGCACAAATTAATTAATATTCTATTGATATATTTTATGATTTTGCATTTTGAACTGTTGTACAATTTGATTAATTTCGCAAAGATAATTTAATTTTAGAGTTCTTTTTATATTTTATATTTAAGATAATATAATTTTAAATTTATATACACATATTTAATTTTATTTGAAAAAAATCCTAAGATAAATATTAAATTTATCTATTTTTTATTTTAAATTATTTAGGATAAATATTATATTTTTTAATTTTTAATTTTTTTATTTGGTCATCAGCATCTTAGCTTTGGAATTTGTATTTATAAGGGTCATCATCACTAAAATATTTAATTTTATTAAAAATATCTCTATATAGATATATTATTTATTTTAATATATATCTCTTTTAATAATTTATCAATACAATTTTTTTTAATTACATCTTCAAACATCTAATTTAACACAAATAAATAGTTTTAGAGATTGTTAACCAAATGTTCAAATATTTCTTCAAAAACTGTTAAAAAAAGTGCTAAAAAATATAAATATTAATTATATTAGCACCTATTCTTTAACATTGTCAATCTGACCCTCAGTCATTTGTTGAAAGTAATGAGTTCACACTTAGCTTAATTTGTTATTGAGATAGTATTTTGTGATAAAAAATTTAAATGCTAAATATTAGATGAAAAATAAATGAGTTATTTTTTTAATATTACAAATTACATATTATATAATCTACTAATATTAAATAAAAATTCACTGAATCTAGAATATTGATAGAGTATAATTTGATGTTGCTTGAAAATATGATGCCCAATCTAGATGAAATTTATCCTTACAATAGAGGAGAATCGTACCAACGACAAATGAATATTACTAAAATTACTATTATCAAATATTTTTCTAACTTTATTTTTAAAATACAGTAGAAATGCAACAAAAACAAACGAATTCTCAATTAAATAAAGAAGAATCAGATTTTACGGAATGATAATATTTTCATCTTTAAATAAACAAAGACATATCCTTATGATTTTGATAAAGAAGTCCCTAACTTCATTTTTTTAGCTTCTTAACACAACACATGCAATATGAATTTGATGACAGGTTTTATGAGAGCTGTGGCTATATATATAATGCATTGTTATTTGACCTTGAATTCTTAGTAAATATAAAGAAGTGAAGACATGTAAATGACTACAATGTACAAAGCCAATACCAATATGCACATTAATTGTGACTTTGAGAGTGAGGAAAATGGATAATGTCATTGTTAATAATCTTCCGGCAGATTGCATATCATTGATCATCTCTCTAACCTCTCCTCGCGACGCCTGCAGATTGTCGGTGGTGTCTCCCGCCTTCAAATCATCTGCGGATTCCGACACCGTCTGGGAGAAGTTTCAGACGTCCGATTACCAGCAGATCATCGCTTCCAATTCAGCCTCATCTTCGTGCTCCTCATCATCAGTGTTGTTGAATTCATTGTCTAAGAAAAATCTGTATTTCTTTCTCTGCAATAACCCAATTCTCATCGATGATGGCAATATGGTAAGGAAATTAATGGTCAAATTTATTTTCGTTATGGCGGCCAATGATTCTAGTTAGTTGTTAGGTATATATTTCATGATGAATTGCTACATGATTGGGGCAAGAACTCTTTCTATTCCACGCAAAGATGCTCCTACCTTCTGCTTATGGAAATCTATACCGGAGTCTAGGTTTGTTCTTTAATTACTAACAAGTGAAGTTATTTCCGTTGTCTGTAGTTTCAGCTTAGAGACCCTTTTTTCAAACCTAAAATTTTGATGCAAACCAATAAATCATAAGTGCAGGAGAATGAATATAAATTTGCAGGTGCTCTAGAGGAGAAAATAAATCATAAGTGCTGAATTAATTTCTGTATTGTATTGGCTACGTATGATCTAGGTTAGTCCATTATTCATTGAAGATCAAAATGGAATGAATATATTTTCAGAATTAGCTGGGTGAATCGATTTATTCATTGAAGATCAAAATGGAATGAAGCTGGGTGAATCGGCTTGGCGCGGGTCTACAAATCTCCAGACAAATTTTGTATAACTTAATTTATAATATAATTTTTATGTGAAAAATTTCATAATAAATGGTATAATTTACATATTATATGTCACACATTGTTTAAATTTAAAAATTATATACATAATAATCGATTTTTGGTTTAATTAAAATTTCAATACCACCTATTGGTTTGATTCAATTTGATAAAATTTGTACTAGTCACATACTTTTTTGCCGTCCTAAATTTATATTATGATTTTTTTTTCAATATCTAAAATATTTTATATAATATAATCTAAATCTAATATAAACTCAAACAAATTATTTTAATTTAATTTTATGAACGCCATCTAAAAGGATAGTGGGACTCTCCCACATTATCCCGAATTTTTCGAAATTCTTGGGTAAACTTCCTTCTCTAGAAGGTAGAATTCTTACCAATTATATGTGTACAGATTTCTGAGACCTGTTATAATACTATTTGTAAATAGTATCGCTAATCCCTAACCGTTTATAATAACTTGTATAAGTTACAGCAGAATATTAACTGCAACAAGTTCATTTTAATTACTGTCTTCAGTCTCTCCATGTAGGAAAGTGTTAAAATTTTACCCTGCTGTAAATGCAATCGTACGTTTCCAGAAGTGGTAGAACTCAAGGTTATGTGGTGGTTAGATGTGAAAGGAAGGATAGAGACCAAGATTTTATTACCAAACGCAGCCTATGCGGCGTATATTGTGTACAAGCTTGCAGAGGTAACATTTGGGTTTAAAAATGGACCTGTACAGTACAGTTGAGTGTCTACTTTGAAGGAACTGATGAGCCTGAAAAAAATTATGTTGCCTTGCTCGATCCTGCAGCAAATAAAAATTCTCGACAATTTCTCAATGGAGCAGGTGGGTGGATGGAGATCGAGATGGGTGAGTTTTTCGGTAATGGTGATGATGGAAGGGTGGTGTGTAGTTTATTTGATATGGGTGGATTGATCAACTAGAAACGTGACCTCATTATTCAAGAAATTATGGTTAGGCCTAAACGTTGATGACTTGATGTTAAGAGTGTTTAGGCTTAAAATGCTTGTCTTAATTATTTGTCTTTTTGTTGTAATTAATCTTTTGGAAAATGAGTACTCAAAATTTAAATTCGACTTACGTCATAACCGAAAAGAGATTTAATTGAGAATTCAGATGAATTTAGAACTAAATAAATAACAGTAACCACTTGCAAGAATGGAAATGAAGACAATGAGCATCTGTAATTTAGTCGACAGACTTTGGTCTTAGAAGCAGCATATGTATGCCTCCTTACAGAGAATCAGCACATACTTAGCACTTATAAAGAGAGTGATTCCATCTATCGATTATTCTTAGGCCTAAGCTCAATGCCTTGGATAATGATGCCACGCTTAGTGTGATAACGACTAAAATCAAACACGCTACAAACTAATGTTCCATCATCTCCATTTTCATTGAAGAATTCACCCATCTCAATCTCCATCCATCCATCTCCTCTGTCCTGATCAGTTAGCCTCCCCATGTTTGCCGGAGGATTTAGAAACGCTGTTCGCCTTTCCTGGTTATCACTCCCCTCAATGTAGACTCCCAGTGCTACAGGTCTTCTTTCAAATCCATGTCTGGACTCTGCAAACTTGAACACAAGGTAAGCTGCATAGGTTGTCTTGGAGGACAATATGTTTGTCTCTATTCTTCCTTTAACGTCAAACCACCACACAAGCTTCAGCTCAGCTACTTCAGCAAACCTACAATTAATTAATTAATGTATGCCTCACTTTTAAACAATTACTCAAGTCAAGACATACCAATTCCGCCTTGAGAACAATTAAAGTTAGATGGGATTCAGAACATTGATTGATTTGGTTTAAGGAAATATTTAATTGGTAATGAAATATATTTAAAAAATAAGGATAGTAGACAATTAATTACCTAGACTCTGGTAAAGAAATCCATATCCAATAGCTAGGTTCATCTCCCCAGGCAATAGAAAGCCCTCTTGCCCCGATCATGTAAATCTTCTTCCCATTCTCTTTCTCCAGTGCAAAGCTCTGTGAAGGAACCACAGTGTTAGCTTTTCTATCTATTCATAGAGTAGAAGAGGAACAAACAATGTCTATATCGTGTGTATGTGTGTATACACTTGATACTCAGAGCTCAATTCAAAGTCCCGGTACATCAATTCTAAATATATTCCAAGTCAAACAAACCAATCCTAAGTCAATCGCGGAGTTTGGTGTGAACATTTGGTGAAAACTCCGGCATTAATACTTGTATTCGTACAACTAATTCAATAAGCAAAGTAGAAGAACAGAGTTTAGATTTTTCGTGCGTACATTCCTATTCTATAGTAGAAACATTTGAACAAATTAAAATCAGACAATTTAGCTTAGTTTCTAGCTAAATCAACATGATAATTGCTTAAATTCAGCAGCAATTATATGGTTTTGAAATGATAACCTAGAAATGAGTAATGCTTACCATGGTGCCGTTGTTGATGGGGACAGGGTTGCGGCAGAGATGAAAGTAAAGCTCCTTCTTGGAGAGGGAAGTCAAGAGCGAGGATGATGAAGAAGCAGAATTGGAGAGTATCTCCTGGTAATCGGACGGCAGAAACTGACAAAAAGTGTTGAAAAAAAGAAATTCTGTATTATTGTATATTCATCTTGAAAAGCAAATACAATATATATACAAGTAAAGAATCATTTGCTTTAAAGATAACAAAGGAAACAAATTAACTAAATTCCTACAATCAAGGATTGTCAACGCTAAAGAAACATACAGCTGTACATATAGTTTTTATGCAGAAAATCAGATTATCAATTAGCAAGATTTGACGAGAATCAAATCTTAACACTCCCCCTCAAGTTGGAGCATGTATATCAAGCATGTTCAACTTGCCTATTAGCTTCTTAAACACATTTGCTCCTAAGGCCTTGGTGAACACATCAGCAATCTGCATATGAGATGGGAGATACTTGGTGATAATTTGACCATCTTGAATCTTTTCTCTTATGACATGACAATCAAGCTCAATGTGTTTTGTGCGCTTATGATACACTGGATTTGCAGTGATATGGAGAGCAGCCTGGTTGTCACAGAAGAGTTGTGCTGGCCCTATTGAGACTTGCAAATCATTGAGCAAGAACCTAAGCCACGTAAGTTCACAAGTTGCAGCTGCCATTGATCTGTACTATGCTTCAGAAAATGATCGAGAAACAGTTTTCTGTTTCTTTGCCTTCCATGAGATTAAAAAGTCTCCCAAAAATACACAATAACCCGTAGTTGATCTTCTTGTCATAGGACAGTTTCCCCAATTAGCATCGCAATAAGCTTGTAAAGTAAGACAACTGTTGGAAGAGAAAAATAATCCAAGACCTGGATTTCTTTTTATGTACTTAACAACACGAAGAGCAGCATCCCAATGAGGCTTTCTTGGAGCATGCATAAACTGGCTTAGGATATTCACTGAGTAGGTAATGTCGGGTCTTGTAATAGTGAGATAGATCAGCCGTCCTACTAGTCTTCTATAACGAGATGGGTTTAGTAAGAGATCACCATCTGAGTTTGTGAGCTTCAAATTAGACTCCATAGGAAAGTCAATTGGTTGAGCACCTAGAAGGCCAACATCATCAAGAATTTCTAAGCTGTACTTTCGTTGAGATATAACAATGCCACTTTTTGATCTTGCAACTTCTAAACCAAGAAAGTATTTGAGTTGACCGAGGTCTTTGATTTGAAATTGCTGATGAAGGAACTGTTTCAGATTGTGAATGGCCTTTGCATCATTTCCAGTAATCACCATATCATCTACATAGATAAGAACTACTGTTATAGATGTTCCTTTTCTATTGATAAACAATGAATAATCAGATTGAGATTGAATGAATCCAGCCCTCTTTATGGCTTCTGAAAACTTCGAGAACCAATTTCGAGGTGCTTGCTTCAGTCCATAAAGAGACTTATGCAGTCGACATACAAGTTTCTCCCCTTGTCGACACAGACTTGGTGGTGGAGTCATGTAAACTTCTTCAGCTAAATCTCCATGAAGAAAGGCATTCGTGACATCCATTTGAAGTAAAGGCCAGTTTCGAGCAGCAGCAATGGCGAGAATGCATCGAACAGTTGTCAACTTGGCAACAGGGGCAAAGGTCTCATTGTAATCAAGTCCTTCTTGTTGAGAGAATCCTTTGGCGACAAGCCGAGCCTTGTATCGATCCACTGTGCCATCAGATTTGTATTTGATACGAAAAACCCATTTGCTCCCAATAGGACGATGGCCAATAGGTAGGGAAACTAAAGACCATGTTTGTTGATTAGAAAGAGCTGTAAGTTCAAGGTGCATAGCTTCACGCCATTTTGGATCTAAAACAGCCTGAGCATAAGATTGAGGTTCATAGACACTTGAAATATTGTTAACAAATTGGGTGTGAGAAGGTGAAAGAGAATCATAGGAAAGAAAATTAGCTAATGGATATCGAGTACCTGACTTTGAGAAAGATGATGAACTTGGAGCTGCAGCGGATGGTACTGTACTAACTTTGCCACAATGAAAATCACGCAAAAGAATTGAGGGTTGTCGAGCACGAGTACTACGACGAAGAACGGGTGAGTTTGGTGACAGAGTAGTGTTGGGTGGTGAATTTGATTCAGTAGGTATGGGAAAAGGATCAGGTTGTAGAGGCAATGGTAAGATGGTATCATTGTCATATGCGGAGATAATGGTTGTTGAATGATGTTTTGGAGATGTTTCAGAAGTGTGGAAAGGAAAGGTTGTTTCATGGAAAATTACGTCACGACTTGAAAAAAATTGACAAGTGTGTAGATCATAAACCCGATAAGCTTTTTGATCGGACGGATATCCTACAAAAATGCATTTGCGAGCACGTGGTTCAAATTTGGCCATTGGTTGGAGATTTGTGGCATAACAAAGGCAACCAAATACTCGTAAATGTGAGTAATTTGGTGGTTTGTTATAAAGTAGTTCATATGGGGATTTCTGTTTTAGTAGTAAGGTAGGAAGTCAGTTAATGAGGTAAACTGCAGTGAGCAGACTTTCTCCCCAAAATGTTAAAGGAAGGTTTGCATCAAATCTCAAAGCTCTACCAACATTTAAAAGATGTCTATGTTTTCGCTCAACTACACCATTTTGTTGAGGTGTTGAGGGGCATGAACTTTGAAATAGGATGCCAAGGCTTGTTAAATAAGGTTTCATAGAGACAAATTTTGATCCATTGTCACTTCTGATACATTTTATTTGGCAATCAAATTGGGTGTTAACAAATGCAATGAATGTTTTTAGTAGACTTTGTGTTTCAGATTTGAACTTCATAAAAAATATCCATGTGAAACGTGTGTAATCATCTACAATAGTCAAAAAATAATGTGCACCATTGTGTGTTGCTGTTTTATGAGGCCCCCAAATATCACAATGAATAAGATCAAAAGAGTGTAACGTTTGAATTGAACTCGAAGAAAATGGTAATCGAGTTTGTTTTGCCAAAGGACAAATTTCACATGAATGTTGAGAATCAAATATAAAAGATGGAATTATTGTGCTTAAAAATTTGGAGGGAGCATTGGATGGGTGCCCGAGTCTCTTATGCCAAATGACAATGGTGGGAGAGGTAACCTGGTGAATGGAAGGTTGGACTGATGCTGGTAATTGTGAGTATGGTATGAGATAGTACAGACCATTAAGCTGCTTCCCCATTCCAATCATCTTCTTCGAAGCTAGGTCCTGCAATATACAAAAGTTGGGATAAAAGTGGATGGAGCAATTTAATTGAGAGGTAAGTTGGCTTACGGAAAGTAAATTGACATGAAATGATGGAGCACATAATATATTTTTAACATGCAGATTATTTGAGAGATGTGCTGAAGCAATTCCAATGATTTTTGAGGATGAGCCATTTGGTAAAGACACTTTAGAAGGCAAGAGACTATCACAGGTTATTGAGTGGGCAATATGATTTGTGGTACCGCTATCGATAATCCAATTTTTTAAAGTGGACTGAGGAGTTGAATTAAGAGATGAGCAAAAGGGTTTTGATATACCTGTGTAATTTGCATGAATATGATTGTTACCATTGCTAAAGAAGCCTTTGATTTGAGATAGCTCCTAAGGAGTGAACTGAAGTGACTGCTCTGGGTTTTTTGTCTGTGCATCTTGTGATATCTCTGTATTGATGTGATTTGCAGCGGGCTTTCTGGTTCGGTTTGGGGGCTGGACATCTTTACCATGCAGTTTGTGGCCAACTGGGAACCCTATCAAGTAAAAGCACCTTTCCACTGTATGTGTATTGCCATTACAGTAGGTACAGATCAACATCTTTTTAGGACCTCTGAATGAAGATTCCCACTGTCTGGATGAACGCTGAGTTTTGACATTCATAGCATAAACTTGAGCATTTCCCTTATTTTCCATCAATCCTCTTTGTTTCTCCTCCTCACATAAGAGTGAATATGCTTTCTTGACAGTTGGTAGGGGCTGCATTAACATGATTTGACCTCTCATAGCAGAATAAGACTCATTGAGTCCCATAAGAAACTGTCTTAACCTGTCTTTTTCTCCTTTAGCATTTAATTCTTTTAAACCACCACATGTACAGGTTATGGACAAACTACAGATTTTGAGTTCATCCCACAATGTTTTTATTTTAGTGTAATAGGTAAAAATAGAGTCTTGGTTTTGTTTCAATTCAACAATAGACCTTTGGATTTGATAGTGATGGGAGAAGTCACCTTGTGAAAAACGTTCCTGCAGATCGATCCAGATTTCGGAAGGCGTCTCAACGTAGAGAACACTGTTGGCAAGATCCTCATTTAGAGAGTTGAAAATCCATGATAAAACCATGTCATTACATCGCTGCCAAGCTTGATATTTGGGATCTGTTGTGCTTGGCGTGGCAATGGTGCCCTTGATGAATCCGAGCTTGTTTTTAGCACTGAGACTCACCAGCATTGAATGTCTCCACATGGCGTAGTTGGTGCCGTCTAGAACCTTGGAAACAAGTACCATTCCGGGATGATCAGAGGCATGGAGAAGGAGAGGATCAGAGGGATCAATTGTTGTGGTAGACATGTTAAAAAAAAACTTTTGGTGTGTATTAGATTGTCACTGATAGGAGAATTGGTATCCTCCGAAAAAAAAAAAAGATAAAGTATTTCACAGAGACATTAGGATCATTGCTCTGATACCATGACAAAAAGTGTTGAAAAAAAGAAATTCTGTATTATTGTATATTCATCTTGAAAAGCAAATACAATATATATACAAGTAAAGAATCATTTGCTTTAAAGATAACAAAGGAAACAAATTAACTAAATTCCTACAATCAAGGATTGTCAACGCTAAAGAAACATACAGCTGTACATATAGTTTTTATGCAAAAAATCAGATTATCAATTAGCAAGATTTGACGAGAATCAAATCTTAACAGAAACTTCTCCCAGACAGCGTCCGAATTAGCCGCCGATCTGATTGCCGGAGATACAGCCAATAATCTACACGCATCCCTCGGAGACGTAAGAGAAATTATATGGGAAACGCATTCCATAGGCAAGACTGAAGTCATATCCATTTTTAGTATTTCTTTTGTACTGTCCGAATTTCTTCTCTAAAACACACTGATGACCAGTGGGTCGTTGACAAGGGCCTCTCTCTCTCTCTCTCTCTCTCTCTCTCTCTATATATATATATATATATATATATATATATATATTTTATATTTTTAGTAAGTCCCACTATTAAGTAAGTGAGAAAATGTCCATTACCCCCTAAGGTTTGGATTAATTATCCAAATTCTCCTAATGTTTGAGAAATACCCCTTACCCCCCTATCTCTATTTTTCTTTCAATTTTATCTTTACATAAACTAATTTAAACCACCAAATCGAACCGAATTTGAACTATCATATTGAAACATATTTAAACCATCAAATTAAACCATTCTCTTAAAATTTAAATATATATAATAATTTATAATTTTAAAATTTAAAATAATTTAAATTTAATATTAAAATTGTGTATATAATTTATATTATTAACTAATTGTTAAATAATAAGAATTATATGTAAAAAGTAAATAAATTTTTTGAAATTTTTTAAAAACAAATTAAAAATAATTATATTTATAATTAAATTTATATTGTAAGAATTTAAAAATTAAATAATAATTATATGTAAAATTTAAATATATTTTTTTAAACTTTCAAATTAATTTTTTAAGTATTATAATTTTTAATAATAACTTTCTTAATTATAATTTTAATTTAAAAATAATTGTTTATAATTTCTAAAATTATAATTAAAAATAATTATTAAAAAATATTTCAAAGTTAAAATTATTCCTAACTTAATGATTAAAGCGCATTTAAAATAAGTTATTAATTTAATTATATAGAAAATTATAATTATTAAATTTGAATTATTTCTAATAAATAAATTTAGCTATAAACAATTTATTTTTAAAAAATTAATTTTTAAAGTTCCAAAAAAATTCATAATTTTTACATATAACAATTATTATTATTTAATTTTTAATATCTTATAATATCAATTTAATTGTAAATATACTAATTTTTTAAAAAAGTATTAAATTTCAAAAAATAGATTTAACTTCTACATGTAATTCTTATTATTTAACAATTATTTAATAATATAAATTATATATACTTAATTTTGGTTATTAAATTTAAATTTTTTAAACTAAAAAATTATAAATTATCATATATATATATATATATTTTAAGAGAATGGTTCAATTTGACGGTTCAAATATGGTTTAATGTGATGGTTCATATTTGATTTAGTTGATGGGTTAAATTAGTTTATGTAAGGCTAAAATTAGAAGAAAAATAAAGGCAGGGAGGTAAGAGGACATTTCTCAAACATTAGTGGAGAATTAGGTAGTTAACTTAAACCTTAGAGGGATAATAGGAATTTGCCCTTAAATAGGTAGACTCGTAGTAAATAAAAAATAACTCTTGCCATTTATAATGGTAAGGATCCAAGCACGATCTCATGAGTATATAATTTTAATTTCATTCCAAAGAGAAAAATCAAAGCTTGTAAATGAAAAAAAGAAAAAAGAAAAGTTTGGAATTGGAGTTCCCTTTGCCTCAAGACAATAGCTTCATTTTCATTAATATAATTAAAAATAATTATTTATTCTAAAAATGATTTCCAAGTGTGAAATTGCAGATGCTAGTTGTGTATTTTCCACTCCGGGAGGGACAAAATATGTGAACCTGCTTTAGAAAGAAGCAGCACTCAGCCATTAGTTGACAGCAATGAGTTCACACTTAGCTTAATTTGGCATTGAGATAGTATTTTGAGAGAAATTTTATATGTTAAATATTAATTAAAAAAATAAATGAGTATTTTTTTTAATATTACATATTACATATATAATATATTAATAGTAATACTTAAAATTTAAATTTATCTATTTTTTATGGATGTTTAATTACTAAAATCTATTAAATTAGTATAAGAAATCTTTAGATCTCATTCACCCTAAAATTAAGGAGTTTAATTTATTTCTTTTAATATTTAAAAAGAAAGACAAAGAACTTATCAAATTTCTTTTACTTTTAGATTGAACATAATGAAACTAAGTAATTTTTATTGTTGGACCTATATTTCAACCTCCTATTGGACTAGTCTTTTGTTGGGTTTTAGCCTAATTAACTCCAAATTGGCTTAATGGAAATAAAAAATAATAAAATTAGGTTCGATCTATTAAGAGATTATTAACTAGTATTTTTTTTGCAAATGCCAAATCCAAGAAGTGAATTCGTTTAGATATTTTATCAATGCATCAAGATAACTAAAACAAATATAAATCCTTACTAATTTTTTAATTAGACTTTCAATAAGAGTAGAATCCCATCAAATTATAAATTATCTCCAATTAGAATCCTATCAAATCTTTAATTATCTCCAATTAAATTCCTATCAAGATCAATGTTCCAAATAAACTAAGGAATTAATAAATATATAAAAAAAAGGAAGAGGAAAGAGAGTCTTTTTTCATATTCAAACAATAATTTCACTAATTGATATCATGTGATAAAATTTAATATTAACAATTATTAAATTAAATAAAATTGATATTTAACGCTTTGTGTTTAAATTACAAAATTTAAGTTAAAAAAATTCATATATACTTTTGGAGACATTCAAAATGATACCTTGCATGATAACCAACTTGATGTCCCCAATTTTTATTGAAATAATTAAAAGACCTTTATTGTTAAGTTACTTATTGTTATGTTTCGTATAGTTAAATCTAATATCGTAAATACAATTTAATTATTCTAGTAGGAGTTAGAACTTATTTAATATAGATGAACAAAATATCTTTATTTAAAATTATAAAATTTTAGAAATTTCAATGGTAATAATCTATTTATATTGATTATATATATATATATATATATATATATATATATTTGTAGGAGTGGATCTAACAACTCTTTAACTTTATATTATTTATAAATCATTGAATTTATAAATTTATAAATATTAAAATAAAATTTAACACACATAATTAATCTTTTTCTTACATCACATTAATAGCATTTTGCTGCACTACGTTGGGTATTGAAATTAGCCCATCATTTAGCTCGTACTTTCCTTCAAGACATAGAATATCTCTTACAGTGAATTTATATATACAATTAAATATATAATTTAGTAATATTATATGAAAAATCTATGGAGAGTAGAGAGTTAAAATTGGTGCTAGAGATTATCTGCATCCGGTATGAAAAATCAAGCCTCTTGCCGCTTGGAAGGGGAGGTGAGCCCCATCACTATATTATTAGTTAGTGACTCAAAGTGGTGATATTTTTTGGCAATTAAAAAGTGATAAATTAATTTTTAGGTTAATCTCTTAAACTATTAGATTACTTAATAGTAAGACACGGAATACATATTTTTTCTTTTTAAAATATGAGAATTAAATAATCATATACCATAAAGATAAATTAAAAATTACTCGGACTGTTAGCAAAATATATAGACTATATATTCTTATTAATTAATAGATAAAGACATGTCGATAACAACAATGTACAAAGCCAATTCCAGTACGCACACTATGACCTTGAAAAAGAGGAAAATGGATGATATCATTGTTAACAATCTTCCGGCAGACTGCATATCATTGATCATCTCTCTTACCTCTCCTCGCGACGCCTGCAGATTGTCGCTGGTGTCTCCTGCTTTCAAATCAGCGGCTGATTCCGACACCGTCTGGGAGAAGTTTCTGCCGTCCGATTACCAGCGAATCATCGCTTCCAATTCAGTCTCATCTTCGTGCCCCTCGTCGTCAGTGTTGTTGAATTCATTGTCTAAGAAAGATTTATATTTTCGTCTCTGCAATAACCCAATTCTCATTGATGATGACAATAATATGGTAAGGAAAATAATGGTGAAATTTATTTTCATTATTTGTTCATCACGGCCATCATGTGACAAATGATTATAATGAATTGCTATTTCTTTGAGATAGTGCTTTAGTTTAGAGAAGGAGAGTGGAAAAAAATGCTACATGATTGGGGCAAGAGCTCTTTCTATTCCCTATATATTTTCTCCCAAATTCTGCATGTGGAAATCTCTACCAGAGTCCAGGTTCGTTCTTTGATTACTAACAAGTGAAGTTATCTCTGTTGCCTGTAATTTCAGCTTAGAGACCCTTTTGATACAAAACAATAAATCATAAGTGCAAGAGAATAAACGTAAATTTGCAAGTGAATTAATTTCTGTATTGTATTGGCGAAGTAAGGTCTAGGTTAGTCCATTATTCATTGAAATGAAAATGGAATGAATATATTTTGAGAATTAACTTGACGAATCGTTTTGTTTAACTTAATTTATAAAATAAAATTTTTATGTTTAACTTAAATTAAATTATGTGAAAAAATTCATAATAAAGGGTATACGTAATATATTATAAGGTGTCACTGTCCTAGTTTTATATTATAATTTTTTCCAACGTCGAAAATATAATCTAAATTTAATATAACAAAAACTCAACAAATTGTTTGCATCTAAGAGACTCGTAGGACTCTCCCACATCATTTGAGATTTTCACAGATTTTTGGGTAGGCTTCCCACTCTAGAGGAGTAGAATTCTCATTGGTTATGTGTGTAAGTAGATTTCTACAAATGTGTTATAAATTTATTTGTAAATAGTATTTGTAATCCCTAACCATTTATAATAACTTCTATAACTCACAACGAATTCATTTTAATAACTAACCATATTACCGTGCTGTAAATGCAATGGCAGGTTTGCAGAAGTGGTAGAGCTCAAGTTTATGATGTTGACAGAAGTATTAGGAAGGATAGAGACGAAGATTTTATCACCAAACACCACCTATGCAGCATATTTTGTGTACAAGCTTGCAGAGAGAACAGCACGGTTTGGAAAGACACCTGTTCAGTTGAGTGTCTACTTTGAAAGAACTGATGAGCCTGAAAAAAGTTATGCTGTATTGCTGGATCCTGCGGCAAATAAAAGTTCTCGACAATTTCTCGACGGAGCAGGTGGGTGGATGGAGATTGAGATGGGTGAGTTCTTCGTTAATGGAGATGATAGAACGGTGGTGTGTAGGTTTTATAATATAGGTGGATTATACTATCGTAAACATGGCCTTATCATTCAAGGAATTATGGTTAGGCCTAGAAGTTGATTATAAGAGTGTTTAGTCTTAAAATGCTGGATCTAATTAGATTGCGAGTTGATGCTTGTCTTTTTTTGTTGTAATTAATCTTTTGGAATTGAGTATTTAAAATTTAAATTCGATTCACATCATAATCGAAAAGAGATGTAATTGGAAATTGTGAAAATTGTGATGAATTTAGAACTAAATGAACAATAACTATTAATGACTGGCAAGAATTAAAATAAAAACCAGAATCATCTGTAATTAATACAACAGACTTTGGTCTGAGAAGCAGCACATGTATGCCCCCTACAAAGCATTAGCATATTTTTAGCAATTATAAAGAAAGTGATTCCATTCTTAGGGCTAACCTCAATGCCTTGGATATTGATACCATGCTTAGTATTAACACCTTCAAAATCAAACACGCTACAAATTAACCAACGTTCCATCATTTTCATTTTCATTGAAGAATTCACCCATCTCAATCTCCACCCATCCATCTCCTCTGTCCTCAGTTAGCCTCCACGAGTAAATAAATCAAAATGAAAAAGAAAACCTACACGAGTAAATATATTTATATAATAAAGATATACATTATATAGAAAATTATTAATTACCTTGAATCTGGTATAAAGAATTTCATCTCCCCATGCAATGGAAAGCCCTCCTTTTCCAATCAAGTAAATCTGAACTTTCTTTCTCCGGTGCAAAGCTCCGTGAAGGAACCACAGTGTTAGCTTTTCTTTATATTCATAGAGTAGAAGAGGAACAAACAATTAATAACTATATTGATTCGAAAGAAAAAAAAATGATCTCTGGTAGCTAAGTCTAAGGGCATGTTTGTCGCTGTTATATTTTTGCTTAATTTTAATACCCATTTTAAAAGTATTAAATGATTACAACTGAGCATTGCAGACAAATAATACATGACAAATTTTGACAAGGACTTGTAAGAAGTTAAAATTGCATATGGCATCGGTGAGAATTTAACTATCTTCTAAATTAATTGTTTTTCTTCGAAACAACAAGAAAGTCCAATTCAGCTTTGCCATGATTTCAAGGTACGTAGCAAGTTATTGTTTGGATATTACAATACACAATAATGAAGACAATTTTTTTTTTAAAAAAAAAAAATTGAGGGATTAAATAATCATGTATCATAAAGATAATGGCAATTAATTTAGGATTACAAGGTTAGCAAAATGTATATAACGTTTTGTTATTTTTTTGACTTTGAATTCTTAGAAACTATAAAGACGTAAAGACATAAAGACATAAAGACATGTCGATAACTACACCGTACAAAGCCAAATATACCAATATGCACATTCATTGTGACTTTGATAGAGAGGAAAATGGATAATATCATTGTTAATTCTCTTCCGGCAGAATGCATATCGTTGATCATCTCTCTTAACTCTCCTCCCGACGCCTGCAGATTGTCGGCGGTGTCTCCAGCCTTCAAATCAGCGGCGGATTCCGACACCGTCTGGGAGAAGTTTCTGCCGTCCGATTACCAGCAGATCATCGCTTCCAGTTCAGCCTCATCTTCGTGCTCCTCGTCCTCAGTATTGTTGAATTCATTGTCTAAGAAAAATCTCTATTTCCGTCTCTGCAATAACCCAATTCTCATCGATGATGGCAATATGGTAAGGAAATTAATGGTCAAATTTACTTTCGTTATTTGTTCATCACTTGTTGGAGGCCAATGATTCTAGTTAGTTGTTAGGTATATATTTCATGATGAATTGCCATTTTTCTGAGACAGTGTTTCGGTCTAGAGAAGGAGAGTGGAAAAAAATGCTACATGATTGGGGCAAGAGCTCTTTCTATTCCGTGCAAAGATGCTCCTACCTTCTGCTTATGGAAATCTATACCAGAGTCTAGGTTTGTTCTTTAATTACTAACAAGTGAAGTTATTTCCGTTGTCTGTAGTCTCAGCTTAGGGACCCTTTTTTTTAAACCTAAAATTTTGATGCAAAACAATAAATCATAAGTGCAGGAGAAGAAATATAAATTTGCAGGTGCTCTAGAGAAGAAAATAAATCATTAGTGCTGAATTAATTTCTGTATTGTATTGGCTCATAACAAATGGCACAATTAATATATTATTATTTGCCACATATGGTTTAAATTTAAAATTCTAAAATTATATACATAATCGACTTTTTCTTCAATTTAAAATCAACACGCAAAATAATAAAACTAGACTGCACCGTAGGTTTGATTCAATTTGATACAGTTTATACTGTTCACATACTTTTTTGCGTTCGTAATTTTATATTATAATTTTTTCAGTGTCTAAAATAATTTATATAATATAAACTCAAACAAATTAGTTTAATTTAATTTTATGAATGCCGTCTAAGAAAATAGTATGACTCCCACATTATCCGAAACTGGGTAAACTTCCTTCTCTAGAAGGGTAGAATTCTCACCAGTTAATGTGTGTAGATCTTTGAGATATATTATAATGCTATTTGTAAACAGTATTGGTAATCCCTAACCATTTGTAATAACTTTTATAACTCACAGTAGCACATTAACCTCAACAAATTCATTTTTAGTAATTCATTCAGTCTCTCAATGTTGGAAGCTGTTATAATTTTACTCTGTTGTAAATGCAATCTTAGGTTTGCAGAAGTGGTAGAACTCAAGGTTATGTTCTGGATAGACGTTAAAGGAAGGATAGAGACCAAAATTTTATCACCAAACACAACCTATGCAGCATATCTTGTGTACAAGCTTGCAGAGGTAACATTTGGGTTTAAAAATGGAACTGTACAGTTGAGTGTCTACTTTGAAGGAACTGATGAGCCTGAAAAAAATTATGCCGCCTTGCTCGATCCTGCAGCAAATAAAAATTCTCGACAATTTCTCGACGGAGCAGGTGGGTGGATGGAGATTGAGATGGGTGAGTTCTTCGTTAATGGAGATGATGGGAGGGTGGTGTGTAGTTTATTTGATATGGGTGGATTGATCAACTATAAACGTGGCCTCGTTATTCAAGGAATTATGGTTAGGCCTAAACATTGATGTTAAGTGTGTTTAGGCATAAAATGCTTCTTTTAATTATGTCTTTTTATTGTAATTAATTTTTTGGAAGTGAGTATTTAGAATTTAAATTCGAACCATAATCGAAAGGGATTTAATTGAGAATTGTGATAAGTTTATAATTAAAGAAAAGAATTGAATGATTTGGTTGGTTTTAGTTCAAATTTTTCTAATGATTCTATTTGATTAACTTTTAAACTATCGAATTTAAAACCAATCCGATATGAAAAATATTCAGCCCTATTTGTAACAGTATGGACTCGAGATCGTTACTCTCACCTCACATATGAATAAGCATTAGTCTATTAAAAATACTTTGGCAATATTCATTTTATTTTTGATTAATTAACTCTTTAAGACAGAGGGTAATACTCCTATGCTAAAAATACAGAATAACTAGTAATGTTCTTGCACGAATTAAAATCAAGACAAGAAGCATCTGTAATTAATACAACAGACTTTGGTCTTAGAAGCGGCCGTACATGTATGCCTTCCATCATTATGAGACAATCACAAATCAAGAGATACCGAAACCTTGTCTAGGATAATTGAAGTTAGGTGGGATTTAGAAGATTGATTTGGTTTAAGGAGATATTTAATTGGTTTAAGAAAACCAACATATGAGCAAGGAAACATGTAATTGGTTTAGGACAATTGAAAGTGTGGAATCCACCAATAAAATTAAACCATTAATTGAGTCAATAGGAGCAAACCACCAAACCAGTTATACCATGGAAATCACCCATGGAAAAAAGACGCTCAATCACAGCACAATGTACAAAACGAATATCAATATGACATTGTGACTCTGAAAAAGAGGAAAATGGAAAATATCATTGTTAACAATCTTCCGGCAGATTGCATATCATCGATCATCTCTCTTACCTCTCCTCGCGACACCTGCAGATTGTCGGTGGTGTCTCCGGCCTTCAAATCAGCGGCAGAATCCGACACCGTCTGGCAGAAATTTCTGCCGTCCGATTACCAGCAGATCATCACTTCCAATTCAGTCTCATCTTCGTGCTCCTCGTCATCAGTGTTTTTGAATTCATTGTCGAAGAAAGATCTCTATTTTCGTCTCTGCAATAACCCAATTCTCATCGATGATGGAAATATGGTAACCAAATTAATGGTGAAATTTATTTTAATTATTTCCTCTTACGACATATATATGATGAATTGCCATTTTTTTTGTGACAGTGCTTTAGTCTAGAGAAGGAGAATCCAGGTTTGTTCTTAATTAATTACTAATAAATTTTCTCTGTTGCCTATAATTTCAGCTTAGAGTTGATAAGTGCAGGAGAATAAATATAAATTTGCAGGTGCTCTAGAGGAGAAAATAAATCATGTGTGCTGAATTAATTTCTGTATTGTATTGGTTGAGTATGGTCTAGGTTAGCCCAATATTCATTGTAGATCAAAATGGAATGGATACATTTCTGGTCGAATTGGTTTGGCTCGGGTGATTTTTTTAATGTCTAAAATAATTTATATAATATAATCCAAAATTTAATATAGTCAAAACTCAACAAATTGTTTCGCTTAAGGAGACTAGCAAGACTCTCCCACGTTATCTGGGACTTCTACAGATCTCTGTGTAGACTTCTCTCGCTAGAAGTGTAGAATTCTAACCAGTTATATGTGCAAGTACATTTCTGAAATGTGTTATAATCTTATTTGTAAACAGTATGGGTAATCCCTAACTATATATAATAACTTGTATAAATCACAGCAGCACATTAACCTCAACAGATTCATTTCAATAACTCTTTTCAGTCTCTCCATGTAGGAAACTGTTAAAATTTTAACCTGTCGTAAATGCAGCCGCAGGTTTGCAGAAGTGGTAGAACTCAAGTTTATGATGTGGACAGAAGTGAAAGGAAGGATAGAGACGAAGATTTTATCACCAAATACCACCTATGCAGCATATTTTGTGTACAAGCTTGCAGAGGTAACATCACGGTTTGAAAAGACGCCTGTACAGTTGAGTGTCTACTTTGAAGGAACTGATGAGCCTGAAAAAAGTTATTCTGTATTGCTCGATCCTGCAGCAAATAAAAATTCTCGACAATTTCTCGACGGAGCAGGTGGGTGGATGGAGATTGAGATGGGTGAGTTCTTCGTTAATGGAGATGATGGAACGGTGGTGTGTAGGTTTTATAATATAGGTGGATTATACCACCGTAAACATGGCCTTATTATTCAAGGAATTATGGTTAGGCCTAAACCTTGATGTTAAGAGTGTTTAGTCTTAAAATGCTGGTTCTAATTAGATTGCGAGTTGATACTTTTGTCTTCTTTGGTGTAACTAATCGTTTGGAAGTGAGTATTTAACTAGTAATGTTCTTGCAAGAGTTAAAATAAAAACAGGAAGCATCTGTAATTAATACAACGGACTTTGGTCTTAGAAGTAGCACGAGTATGCCCCCTGCAAAGCGTCAACGCATTTTTAGCAATTATGAAGAAAGCGATTCCATCTATGGGCTATTCTTAGGCCTAACCTCAATGTCTTGGATAATTATACCATGCTTAGGGTTAACACTATCAAAATGAAGCACAATACAAAGCAACGTTCATCATCTCTTTTTTCATTGAAGAATTCACCCATCTCAATCTGCAGTCGTCCATCTCCTGATCTGTCCTGAGTTAGCCTCCGCATGTTTTCTTTCAAATCCATATCTGGACTCTTCAAACTTGAACACAAGGTAACCCACAGATTGTTTTGGAGGACAATATGTTTGTCTCTAGTCTTCCTTTGATGTCAAGCCACCACAGGAAACCTGCAATTAATTAATGCATTGCCATATGCATGCCTCAATTAAAAAACAATCCCAAGTCAAGAGATACCAATTCCTCGTAATTAAACTTAATTAGGTGGGATTAAAATATTTACTCGGTTCAACGAGATATTTAACTGGTATTAAATCTTTTATTTTTATATTTAAATATTTGCTATTATTGTAGCATACGTTAATATAGTCATGAATTACATAGACAAATATACACATAATTTAATTTCAAAGGTCAGAAGTGTTTAAATTTAATAGTTTACAAAATAGTATAAAATATGTGTAAAGTTACGAAGCTATTGTCCTGAAATTAAAGATAGCAGACAACTAATTACCAGAATATGGTAAAGAAATCCCTATCCAATACGTAGGTTCATCTCCCCATGCAATGGAAAGCCCACCTGCTCCAATCAAGTAAATCTCCGCTCTTTCTCCAGTGCAAAGCTCCGCGAAGGAACCACATGCTTTCTATATATTCATATGGTAGAAGAGCAACAAACAATGACTATATTGACATGAAAAGAAGAAAAACAAAAATGATCTCTGGTGGATAAGTCTAAGGGCATGTTTGTCACTGTCATACTTTTGCTTAATTTTAGCAGGCATTTAAAAAGTGTTCAAAGATTAGAATTGAGAATTGCAGACAAATAATACGTGGTAAATTTTGACAAGGACTTATAAGAAGTTAAAACCCCACGGAATCACTGAGCGTTTAACTATCTTCTGCAATTGTTTTTCTTTTGAAACAAGAAGAAAATCCAAATCAGCATTGCCTTGATTTCAAGCTCCGTAGTAAGTGATTATTTGGATATAATAATGGACAACAATAGACATTTTCTTTTAAATAAAAAACGAGGGATTAAACAATCATATATTGATAATGGCAAATTAAAAATTAATCAGACTATTAGCATAATATAAATAACGTATTGTTATTTGACTTTGAATTCTTAGAAACTAAAAGAGACAAAAAGACATGTCGATAACAACAATGTACAAATCCAATACCAATATGCACATTAATTGTAACTTTGAAAGAGAGGAAAATGGATAATAACATTGTTAATAATCTTCCGGTAGAATGCATATCGTTGATCATCTCTCTTACCTCTCCTAGAGATGCCTGCAGATTGTCGGTGGTGTCTCCCGCCTTCAAATCAGCAGCGGATTCCGACACTGTTTGGGAGAAGTTTCTGCCGCCCGATTACCAGCAAATCATCACTTCCAATTCAGTCTCATCTTCGTTCTCCTCATCATCACTGTTATTGATGAATTCGTTGTCTAAGAAAGATCTATATTTCCATCTATGCAATAACCCAATTCCCATTGATGACGGCAATATGGTAAGGAAATTAAAGATGAAATTTAGTTTTATTATTTGTTCATCACTTTTTTGCTGCAAATGATTCTAGCTAGGCCATGAGGCGTTGCCATTTTTTTGGGACAGTGCTTTAGTGTTGGGAAGGAGGATGGAAAAAAATGCTACATGATTGGGGCAAGAGCGCTTTCTATTCCATTGAAAGATGCTTCTGCTTTCTGCTTATGGAAATCTCTACCAGAGTCCAGGTTTGTTCTTAATTAATAACAAGTGGAGTCATTTTTATGTTTAAAATTAATTTTATTTAATAAATGGTATGAATAATATATTATAATGGATCACGGATTGTTTAAATTTAAAATTTTAAAAATTATACGTAAAATCGATTTTTGGTTTAATTTATTTAAGTTTCATCACACAAAATAAAAAAATTACATCCAATCTTCTTTAGGTACGGTTTAATTCCATTGAATTTTCAATTCACATATTTTTTTCCGTCCTAATTTTCTATTTTGCTTTTTTTCATTATCTAAAATAATTTATATAACATTATGCAAATAATTTAATATAACCAAAATTCAACAAATTGTTTTAATCTGATTTCATGAATGTCATCTAGGAGACTAGTAGGATAGAAGTCTCACCAACTATACGTATGTGAAATTTGAAGACGTACTATAACATTATTCGTAAAAGTATTTGTAAGCCCTAACCATTTATAATAACTTTTATAACTCACAGCAACACATTAACATCAACAAATTCATTTTAATAACTCTTTTCAATCTCTCCATGTAGGAAGCTGTTAAAATTTTACACTATTGCAAATGCAATTGCAGGTTTGCAGAAGTGGTAGAACTCAAGGTTATGTGGTGGATAGATGTGAAAGGAAGGATAGAGACCAAGATTTTATCACGAAACACCACCTATGCAGCATATCTTGTGTACAAGCTTGCAGCGGAAACGTTTGGGTTTGAAAATAAACCTGTACAGTTGAGTGTCTACTTTGAAGGAACTGATGAGCCAGCTGAAAAATGTTATGCTGCAATGCTCGATCCTGCAGCAAACAAAAATTCTCGACAATTTCTCGACGGAGCAGGTGGGTGGATGGAGATTGAGATGGGTGAGTTTTTCGTTAATGGAGATGATGGGAGGGTGGTGTGTAGTTTATTTGATATGGGTGGACTCATCAACTATAAACATGGCCTCATTATTCAAGGAATTATGGTTAGGCCTAAAAGTGGATGTTAAGAGTGTTTAGTCTTAAGGTGGTGGTTCTAATTAAATTGCAAGTTGATCCTTTTGCCTTTTTGTTGTAATTGATCCTTTGAAAGTGGGTATTTAAAATTTAAATTCGATTCACGTAGAAAAGAGGCTTAGTGTAAAGGAAAAAAAGTTAATATGTTTAGCACTTATAATTTTTAACACTTTTTTCAAGTAACAGTTAGAGTTTGGCTATCAAAATTACTTATATTATATTTTTAGTGTTAAATTAGGTATTTGAATTTGTAATTAAAAAGTATTTTAGTCTTAACAAATTATTAAAATGAATAAAATAATATTTTGTCAAATTAAATAATATAAAATTAATATCTATGCATTGATATTTTTTTAATAAAAATAAGTATTTTAAAATTTTTAAAAAAATTAATATTCAATATATTTTTTAAATTAACTATTATATACAATCTAATAGATGTATAATTAATATACATGTATTATTCATTGTAGTAATAATATTTTTATTTTATAAATATTTGAAAAAATAAATGCTATTTATTGTCATGATTATTATTAAAAATAATTTAATAGATTTGTTATAAAAATAATAGTAAATGTAATAATTTCAAAAAATATAATAAAATAGATGAGATTTAGTTGGGATGATGTTGGGATTTGGGAATGACAAAACTTTTATCAAATTTAGTTAGAAATTTAAAAGTTTATTAAGAGTATTTTGAAAATCACAATATTTTTATTAAAATTGAGTGTTATGTAGCTAAGCGCTTTAAATTCTAATCTCGTAAAAATATTTTACTATATGCTTATTCAAAAATCATTCTAACTGCTAATTTCATTTGAATTAACAATTTTAAAATATTAATTAACACTTGTGAAATGCTAATCAGTATTACCAAACATACCCTTAATTGACAATTGTGATGAGTTGGGAGCTAAATAAACAAGAACTAGTAATGACTTGCAGACAAGAAGCATATGTAATTAATACAACAGACTTTGGTTTTGGAAGCAGAGCATCAAAACATCTTAGCAATTACAAAGAAAGTGATTGCATCTATCGGTTATTCTTGGGCCTAACCTCAATGCCTTGGATAATGATACCATGCTTTGTGTCAAGACTATGAAAATCAAACACACTACAAACCAACGTTCCATCATCTCCACTTCCATTGAAGAATTCACCCATCTCAATCTCCACCCATCCATCTCCTCTGTCTTGAGTTAGCCTCTGCATGCTTGCCAGAGGATCTAGCACCGCTCTTCGCCTTTCCTCGTTATCGCTTCCCTCAACGTAGACGCCCAGCGCTACAGATCTTCTTTCAAATCCATATCTGGACTCTGCAAACTTGAATACAAGATAAGCCGCATAGGTTGTCTCGGAGGACAATATGTTTGTCTCTATTCTTCCTTTGACGTCAAACCACCACACAATCTTCAGCTCAGCTACCTCAGGAAACCTGCAATTAATTAATGCATGACTCATTATTAAACAATTACTCAAGTCAAGCGATACTAATCCCTCTTTTAGAATAATTAACGTTAGGTGGGATTGAGAAGATTGACTTGGTGTAAGGAGATATTTAATTCGCAGTATGAAACAGTTTACTTTTTTATGTTAGAATATTTGATATTGTTTACCCAGCTGCTTTACTTAAGTCATGGTTGTTAGTAGCCTGCACGTTAGGTAATAATGCAAGCTCTGTTGTTTACTACTATTAATGAGATTTTATATCATTTTTAGCATTGCAGATTAATTACCTAGACTCTGGCAGAGAAATCCATATCCAATAGCTAGGTCTATCTCCCCAGGCAATAGAAATCCCTCTCGCCCCAATCATGTAAATTTTCTTCCCACTTTCTTTCTCCAGTGCAAAGCTCTGCGAAGGAACCACAGTGTTAGCTTTTCTATACATTCATACAATAGAAGAGGAACAAACAATTAATGATTATATTTCTTTTAAAAGATAAAATAAAAGTTATATATCTTCTGGGGGATAAGTCTTAGGGTATATTTTTCTCACTTTTATATTTTTGCTTAATTTTAGTACCCATTTTAAAAGTCCTGAAAGGGCAATGTACAGGACAAATTTTGACGATAAGGACTTATAAGAAGTTGAAACACATAGCATCAATTAGCATTTAAATATCTTCTAAATTGTTTTTGTATGAAACAAGAAGAAATTCCAAATCAATATTGCGGTGATTTTAAGGCACCTAGCAAAACATTGTTTAGATATTATAATGGACGATAACAAAGACATGTTTGGTACTGCTAACCTCTGTTTGGTTAAACGTTTGATGAGAACTCTGCCGATTAATACTTCTATTCATACTACTAATTGAATATATATTGGAAGTAAAAGAACAGAGTGTAAATTTTTTGTACAGATTAAATATAATCCTGAACAAGAGCAAAGGCATTTGAAGAAAACCAGCCAATCCAGCTTAATTCTAGATAAATCAACGAGTTAGTTCTCTAAATTTAGCAGCATATATATGGGTTTGAAATGATCATCTAGAACTAGAAGAGAGTAATGCTTACCATGGTGCCATTGTTGATGAGAACAGGGTTGTGACAGAGATGAAAGTAAAGCTCCTTCTTGGAGAGGGAAGTCAAAAGCGAGGATGAAAACGGAGAAACAGAATCGGAGAGAATCAACTGGTAATCGGAAGGCAGAAACTTCTCCCAGACGGCGTCCGAATTTGCCACCGATCTGATTGCCGGAGATACAGCCGATAATCTACACGCATCCCTGGGAGACGTAAGAGAAACGATGTGGGAAACACATTCCGGAGGCAGAACTGAAGTGATATCCATTTTATTTCTTCTTTACTCTCCGAATTCCTTCTCCAACACACTGATGAGTTCAAGTAAATGGGAGTGGGACGTTGACAAAGGCTTCTATATGTTTAAAAAAAGAAAAAGAAAAAGTATATTAAATAGGAAGCAGTAGTAGAAAGCTCTTCTTGTTGGGAAACTTGATGGTCAAGGAGTTTGAAAAAGTCTTGATGGTATCAGAAAAATGGCATCAAATACTTCCAAAATATGCTTGCGCTGAATCATCAGTCATAAAATTCTAAAAGTTTATAACACCGAAGCTAGTATCAGTCGGTGCCTGCCTGCCTGCCTGGTGTCAGTGTGGCTTATTCGTAAATGATGCATATTTAATAGAACTATTGTTATTTGTAATAAACTAATAATAATCAGAAGGCCTACTGTTAATTAAATTCAATAAGAGATGATGACATGTGGAGATTGCGATTATGATTTTTCGAAAAGTGGGAATGGGTTGAGAATTTGTTAAATAATGAGAATTAACCAATTTCTTGCTTTTTTTTCTTCCCCTTAAATTATTATTATAGATCACGTGTCTCTTTATTTTGTAAATTAAATTATTTAGATTTTTTTAATTTATGTCTCAAATTTTATTAAAAATATTTGAATTTTTTTTTAAAAATTAATTAGGTTTACACAATTTTTATAATATTACATATATTTATATTCAAACTTGTATACAAAATTTATATACTTTTATACTACCCCAAGAGTTATAAAAACATTTAAATTAATATAGATTAAATTATTTTACATATTTTAATAATTTTTTAAAATTTTTAAAATAAAAACTGTCAATAATTTACATTAAAATTTGGTTAATGATAGAAAGTAATAAACTATGATGATATATAGAAAGATAAGAGAATTAAATCAAAATTTACGCAGTTTGACATTCGATTTAGGTACATTTATAAGAAGAATAATCATGAAAACTTTTATAATAGTATGACATAATTACCTGTTGTAACAATAAAAAGAAAAGAACTCTTCTCTAGCTCTTTGTTTCTCTTATTAATGTTTCTTCTTCTATTCCTTTTCATTATAAAACTGCTTAATTGAGTAGAATTGTATTTAATTGGCTCAATATGATCTCGTAAAATTTGTCTACTCAAAATTTATAGTAGCCACCATTAAGAAAAGAGAAGTCAAGTGAGGAGCCATGACTTTTAGTCCTATGCTTAGCTTGACCTCAAACGTACATCCATGATTTGCTTAAACTCAAACTGGCACATCAAAACTGCCTTCTTCTCTCTACTTGTTTCCTCAAGCTTCATCCCCCGGCCCCCCTACTGATCTAACCAAGTCTTGCTTCACTCAATCAGCCTTTCAAAATTTGCAGTGCAATAATCTTCTTCTTTGATGCCTTTGAAGCGAATAGGCTTGCTTTCTCTTTATAAAATTTTACTCTTTTTCTTCAGATGTGAACAGATCATACTAATATTTATATTATGTCAAAATAAATTGTTTTAATACTTATCTTTTCAAAATTATTCTCGGAAATAAGGGTTAAAGTAAAATTGTTTTAATAGTTATCTTTTTTTCTTAAAAAAAAAAATATCCTTAATTATTATCCCAATATTTCAAATTATTCTCATAATAAACCTTGTTATGAAAAGGAATATTGTACTTGTTTCTATAGTATAAAAACTTTTCAATATAGTCATTTAGCTATTACTATTTTTATTTTCTTTGGTATCAAACAGACCATATTAATAATATCACAAAGAAGAAGTTAATCTTAAAAAAACAAAAAAAGATCAAATAAATAATTTTTAATATATTTATTTTTTTAAATTTAAATTTAAATTTGAGAAAATCCTAGCTAGAATAAAATTTTGCCTAATGCCCCAAAATGTCTTAGAATCGTCGACCGTGTTAAAACCAACCTCAATTCGACCTAATTCAACCCCTATTCAATGAACTAAAGATCTAGCAACCAACCAAAAGAGACAATAATGAAAATAGATAAAAAATAGGGAAATAATAAAAAATGCCCTTATTTTATAATAAAAATTCAAAAATACCCCCTCAATAAATTTTCAATCAAAAATGCCATTTTTTCACTCTTTCGGACAGAATTGCCCTCATGCCCCTTACCGAATTTTATTTGACCAACTCTTAGTACTTTCGAGTTAAGTTATACTCGAAAGTGTATTTATAAAGTGACTCGAAAGTATATTTGTAAGGTGACTCCAAAGTACACTATCTAGTCACGTTTTAAATATACTTTCGAGTTAAAGGTAATACTTATAGTTTCGAGTAATGCACTTTCTAGTTAAAGTAAAACTTATAGTTTCGAGTTAAGTTCAAAATACACTTTCGAGTTAAGTTCAAAATACACTTTCGAGTTAAGTTCAAAATACACTTTCGAGTTAGGATAAAATTTAAGTTTCGAGTAAAGCATGGGTTTCTAGTTAAGTAAAAAAAAAGGGGGCATGAGGGCTATTTCGTCAGTTTGGGAAATAAAGGGGCAATTTTGATTGAAAATTAGTGGCAGTGGCATTTTTGAATTTTACTTATCAAATAGGGGCATTATTGGTTATTTCTCTAAAAAATATGAAGAAAAAAAAGAAAAGAGCACTAGGTATAACACGGTTCGACATTCACAAGGCCAATACTCAATCGAAGTTTTATTCAATGAAGGAACCATTGCAACTCTACAAAAGAGTCTTCGAGTGTTTTAATGATTTCAAGATATCAATATTTGGTGAATTATAACTATCGAAATCGCGTATGAAAGTTTGTTATCTTATCACTAATTTTTTATTTTGTAACTAATTTTAAATAAAGGCACAAATTTGTACTGTTAAAGAGAAAGTAATAATATGTTCGATACTTATATTTTTTAACACTTTTTTTTTCTAATAATTTTTAAAAAAATCAATTACCGTTTAATTACATATCAATTATAATAAATATTTATATTAAGTTTTTAGTGTTAAATTTAATGCTTAGATATATAATTCAAAATATTATGGTATTAACAAATCACCCAAATATACATCATACATATTTTTTTCAAATTAACCATTATAATAAAATTAAATATATGAAAAATAAAATAATTATTTAATAATAGCTAAATTTTTCTTTTACAAATATCCCGAAAAGTAATAACTATTTATTGTTAATATAATAATTAACACTCCTAGACTAACTCTTAACAACGACAAATAATTAGGGGAATTAACACATACCTCCCCTCAGGTTTAGTTTTTTAACACTCGGAGAGAATGTTTAGGGAAAGAAACACTTACCTCCCCTAAAACCATCTATCTCCATCCAATTTTAATTAAAAGACTTAATTACCCTTCAATTCTTTTTTTTAATAAGATAAAAAGTTTTGTAATCCATTATAGTTGCTTTTTTGGTTATTATGGGCCTACATCATCCAATTTAGAAGCAATATCTAATATTTTTATTTTGAAAGAGAGAGAGATGTACATTATGCAAATCCTAGGTTATAAGATTATGAGTAAGAAAATCAGTTACGTTCGTTCCAAACCAATGGCTATATTGACATGCACTCTTAAATATACATTCCATCCCTTTCACGATGCCACTCTTATGGGCCATTTTGCAAAGTCAAAAACAAAGCTGAAAGTTATAGTTACAATACTAGGCACCAAAATATAGTCACAGCCTTACTCAATACACTAATAACCCATGCAATTTCTTTACATGTACATTATTCATGGCATCATCTTGCTGGATATCAACACAAAGAATGCCTTGTGTTCTTTGTCAAATAAGTAAAATGCTGGAAATAAATTGTTTGTTACAGTAACTGTCGAATTTGGCTAAACTGGCCTACATAAGCAGCAAAAAAAAAAAAAATTCATTCAGTGCTCTTCAAGTTTCAGACTCATAACTCTAAATTGACCAGTAACAAAGTAATCTTTCAACACATATTATACATACATCCATACACTAAAGCTTATTCATCATTCTAAAACCAATGGCCAAAACTCAAGCTTGTACATGTATTCAATACAATAACAAACCCATTAAACATGCCTCAATCAGAAAAACGAACAAGAACAGCACAACATATAAACTATAATTAGACTCCAAAAACTAGAATATTGAAGATCACATTTATAAACAATAACCTAACAATAACCCAAGAAGTTAAGAAAAAGCCACATTCGACCCAAGAATCTTTACATCGTCGCACAACGATAAAACTATAATTAGATACCAAAAACTATAATCAAGATCACATTTATAAAGAGTAACGCAATAAGTTTTGTAATTCAGAACATAAGAACTTAATCATAAAGAAATTTAAACTGAAAATACAAATAAAAACTTTCGAAATAATAAACTCAGTAATGTTTATGTAATTACAAAATCAGAAAGCATAAAATCACACAATAAAGCATGAATCTTGATAATTATACAACAAAAAGAAGAGAAGAAACCTCTGCTTTAAGGATCTCGCACGGATTGGAAAACGTCTTGGCCGGGGATAGCGTGGGATTCGACACTAACCTCCTCAAAGTGGGAGGCCATGGTGGCAACTTAGCCGAATAGCATTTGACAATGGAGTTCTCAGGCACTCCAACTCCAAATTCGGCGGCGGAAAAGTGGAGGCCCCACAACACAGAGAAAGGGTTCTGTTTCTTGGGATAGAGGCGAAAGAAAAACCTTGGAGAATCCGGAGAAAGAGTTGGTGTAATCGTCGTTGTGGTTGGGTTTCTTGAGATTGGGTTCATGGGAGGAGAAGAGATTCTTTGAAGAAGGGCATTTGCGGGATCTAGAAGAGAAAGAAGTGGCAGAGAAGCGATGAAAGCCGCATAAGGTACATGGATTCGATTAGCAAGGCGGAGATGGAAGAATCGGTCAGTGGATTGGTCAAAGAAGGAAGAAAAAAAAGAGTTGAAGACGAGGGCTTCGCGGAGGAGATGATGGTCTTCTTCAGCTTCTTCCTGGTATGGATGGCTCCGAGCAATTCTCTAGTTACTGCTCTATCTTCAATTCTTTCTTTGATTGTTGATTTATAAATGTGATATTTTTACCATGATGCCCCTAAATCTAACGTCAGCTAATAGAGGTGGACGGCTTGAGGGGAGGTAAGTGTTTCTTTCCCTAAACATTCTCTCCAAGTGTTAAAAGGCCAAACCTCAGGGGAGGTATGTGTTAATTCCCCCAAATAATTATTGTAAGGCCCAATACGAAATGGACTACTAGAGCAAGGAGCCCTGCGAACGTAGGGACTACAAATTTAAGTTTGGGCTTTAAAAGATTGGCAGACCCAATGTGTCTTGACCATGGGAACCAATCACAACATTCCACGTCTGAGAACACATGAGAATTCGCGTAAGAAATTGAGATACCCTATCATCTTTGATTCTCTTCGGGACTACAACTTGCGGTTCATTCAAAATAAGCAAGAACTGAAAAAACAGTTTGTGTTAAGGTAAAGAGAAGCAGTGAAAGAGCGGCAAGAAATGAAACCAACGCCCATGGAGTGTTAAAATAATTGTGCTTTAAGTTGGCCATCCATTTGTTCCGACGCCTTCGACAGTGCTCGTTCACCTGGTTGAATAAATCTGAATAGTAGAAGTTCTTATGTGAGAAACTGACGTAGTCTCGAAGCCTATTGAACATGGAAGCAACCACTTCATCGTCCCCTAAATTATTTTCAATAATTCCACACTGACAAAGTAATTCAACATCCTTTGAAGAGTTAATGAGACAGTCCATTAATGTCATATAGCTGGTGAGATAATTTAAACGCTGATCGATCAACTGCTCGTGAAAAATGAAATTTCGGCAGTAAGATTCCGTGTAGTCATCTATTTCCAGTCTCGGAATCTTCATTATTCCGTTTTCAAACTTTATATCAAACAGGCTTTTCTCCTCAACCTTCTTGAACTTGATTCCAGCCTCTTGCAGCTCTGTGGCGCAACGTATGGGCTCCCAGTTTCTCGTTTCTAAAGGCGAAGGACGACAGTGTTGGTGTAATAAGCCCAGTAGATGCTCGACGTTTTCGATGGAATTTTCATCAAACGTTGCAACCTGTCCTGGTTTATACCATCCAATTACAGCTCTGAAGAAATGCGAAATCATTTCAAGAAAATTGTGTACTTCGCCTAGCTGTTGAGTCAAATGAAAGAGCTCCCGAAGAACAAACAAGGGAAGTTGATTTTCAGCCAATAGCAAATCACGACACACAGCATTGTTGATATAACTCACTTCACAAAGAGGGTCGTTAGTTTCTTCCAAATTTTCGGTCTTAAATTTCCGAAGTAGCTCAATGATGAAGCAACCATCAACAAGCATCATTTCCACAAACTTATCGGATTCGAGACTTACAGACTCTGCATAACATTTACGAGCTCTTTCTTCCAATGCGCTCATTGCGGTCACATACCTTTCCACATTATCTTCACCTCTTCTTTGAAGAAGCATTTTCAGATAGCGTTTTTTCTGCTCCTCCATTGCCCGTAAATGTACTCGCTTGTTATTAGCAGGATTATGGCGATGATAAGGACCAATTGCAATTATTTGTGGTTCGTAGGCCTTTTTATTAACTTCACGCAGTCGCTTATGTACTTTAAATATAGTCGGCTTTGACGAAATTTGAGATGGATCGACAGGAAGCTCCTTCATAATTTCTATTGATAAATCAGCAACTGCTCTTCTATCCATATCTGACTTCTTTTACTCTGATCAATTAATAAGGGAAGCCAAAGAGTTAAAAAATGATATTCGAAATTTTATGCACAAATTCATGACCAGAGAGTTAAAAATAAAAGGAGCAATGTCACATTATTTAGTACGAAAATTTGAAATGTTTGGTATTAATCTTAATTTAATACTTTTCAAAGATAATTCATTGTTACAACTAGGAGTAGAAGAACATCAGAGTGATTATTTCAAACATATTCTCATTCTATCTAATATTTTATATAGCCAGAATAATAATAAAATTATAAGGGGGGAAATTTCCTATAATAGAATATAATGATAATTAATTTATATATAAAATTAAAGACTCTTGGATGGTGCAGTGTATGAAAAATACATATACATCATATTATATAATCAGTGTTCAATATGCATTTCAATTCTTACTTAACAATAAACCTTAGTGTATATCATAAGAACGAGTAAATTTGACACCATATTCAAATCTAGTGAAGGACTTACTTTGCTTGCAGTACGTAGCCTTTGCAGAGAACCGATGGATATGATCTTCTGTGCTGATTGATTCCTTCCCTGTAAATGTTTCGTATTCCCTGGACTATATATACTGCAACTGAGTAGGTCCCTAAAGATTAAATTTCTGTTTCCAATATTTCTGGTTTTGAAATTGTCATGGTTCCACCTAACCCCAGATTAATTCCATTAGAAAATGTCTACCACCCGATTACTGGGTGGTTGGTATACATATGTTTAAATAAAAAGACAACTCAAGACTATATAAAGTTGAACGTGAAGTGGCCTAATGCATTTAATAAAATCTCTGCTGAAATTTCCTCAACGAAATCGTGTGTAGAGCCAATGAAGAATTGCAAGATTTAATTGTCCTGCTAAGAGTATGTGGTCAAAAGTTCTTAATTTCCGATTTAAGTTTATATGCATATACATTTGGAGCTCAAGTTTGCCGCGTCAAGACTTGTACTTAACCGAAGACCACAAGCGTTGCAGAATATATTTAAATCTCCAATGTCAGTAATATTACACGAGACTCGAACAATCCTTGGAAGCTTCTTCGTCTTGTCTTCTTCTGACAACTTGGGAAAGGCTCAGCTTTAAGACCCGCCGATACTATTACGTTAACAGAACTGATGATGAACCAATCAGTATTGCCCTCGAAATTTCTGTGTACGTGTTATCAAACGCGTAAGAACCTTCCAATATTCCAAGTCAATATTCCAAGTCATATATATATAAATATATTTCATTTATATAGCGTGCATGCCTACGTTAATATGGTTGCCTATATATATGTATATATACATGTTGTTACAAAATCATTGAAATAATATCTAGCTAGAAGTGAAAATGATCAAGTCCATACTCGACTTTCTCAAATCGTGTCATGCTCCGAGGCATCATGAGTGGGAGAGGTTTCAGCAATCCGATTATGATGATATAATTTTAATTTTGCAAGAATCATCGTCAGCTTCCTCGGTTCCTCGCTCCAGGAGGGAGCTTTACGATTATCTTTGCCATAATCCTCTGCTATTGGGTGAAGGTTCCTTGGTAAATAGCATCTTTTTAAAGAGCAATGCTCCAAATTTTATATGGGTCTGTTGGATTTGTTTTATCTGCTTACGAGTACAAAATATCAAGTTATATAATACATAAACGTGTTAGGTTGTATCATGTACTTCTATTTTCAACAGCTTGATCATCGAATTTATTTCTCATTGACTCACTATTTTTAATTAACGTTTGCATTATTTGGCACAGAGCCTTACATTAGATGAAGAGAGTGGCAGAAAATGTTATATGATAGGAGGAAGAGGGTTTAAGATTGAATGGCAAGAGGTACCTGAAAACTGGAGTTGGCCATCTTTAACTATCTCCAGGTTTATCTTCTGGAAACTTGATACCATATCCTTGAAAAATGGAATTTTTGAAGCAGATTTTAATTTTTGTTATTGAATGATGCATATGTACTTGCATTTGTACATAGGTTTTCCACTGTGCCTCAGCTGCTGGATGTTTACTGGTTTGATATCGAGGGAAATATTGAAACTGTAATTCTGTATCCTGAAACAACTTATGGAGTTTATCTTGTGTTCAAATTTGCCCAATTTAGAGAAGGCTTTGATGGTAGAATCATGAAATCAGTCATCTACTTGGAAGGAACGCCGCAGAATATTGAGATCACAAGCTCTGAGTTGAATATACCTCGACAATCGAGAATTAGAGAAGGAGAGTGGTTGGAAATAGAATTAGGCCAGTTTCTCAATCAGCAGCAAAATCAGGGGACTTTGGTTTGTCATCTGTTTGATCATAATACCCAAGTGAAGAAAAGTGGAATTATCATAGAAGGCATTGAGTTCAGGCCTAGAATCTAGATCCAAAATTTGAGTTTTTCAATCTGTTTGAGATTGTCCTTGATTCTATTTAAAACTAAAAAATAGAAAACAGTTTAGGTAGTTGTATGAATAAACACAGTTTAGGTAGTTGTATGAATAAACATCTGTGAAAATAAAGCAGCAGCTGTTGTATCTATACAATCACATATAAGCAAATATGCAATCCTATAACCCATACGAGAATGATATCAACATTATGGATGTGTTATTATGCAGCTCAAATACCACCAAACAACAACATATGTATATCACAATACGTTTCTAACTATCAACATGGGCTATTTTCAGGCCTAAGTTCAATTCCTTGAATAATTATGCCACCCTTGCGGCGGAATCCATCAAAATCAAATACACTACAGACTACCTTTCCATCATCGCCATTTTCATTGAAGAACTCACCCATCTCAATCTCCATCCATCCATCTCCTCTTTCTCGAGATAGAGGTACCATTACCTTTCCATAATCGCCATTTTCAATGAAGAACTCATCCATCTCAATCTCCATCCATCCATCTCCTCTTTCTTGAGATAGAGGCAGCATGTTTGGTGGAAGATCTAGCAGTGCTCTACGCCTTTCGCCATTACCACTTCCCTCAAAGTATACTTCAAAGTCTACCAGTCTTTCTTTAAACCCGTATCTAGTCTCCGCAAACTTAAACACAAGGTAAGCCCCATAGTTGGTTTTGGAGGATAAGATTTTCGTCTCTACCCTTGCTTTGATGTCGAACCACCATACAATCTTGAGTTCAGCCGCTTCAGCAAACCTGCAAGTACATTTCCATTCACATAGAGTAACTCATAAAGAAGTTTGAATTGACATGGTTTAAAAAGATATCGAATCCCCAGAATTTCGATGAAACAAATATAAAAACAGAGGAAATATATCCAATAAAACAAATACGGGAGCGAGAAAGTGGAGAACAGAACAAACATGGACTCCGGTAGAGAAGGCCAAATCCAGTAACTGGGTGTATTTCCCCATTCAATAGCAAACTCTCTTGCACAAATCATGTAACATTTCTTTCCACTCTCTTTCTCCAGTGCAAAGCTCTGTTAATTAAGAATGAAAATATTAGCCTTTCCTATACATCCAAGAAGATACTTCATCGAATCATATTTCCCAGATAAGTTTAGACGTTTCATTTTAATATCCAAATAAAGAAGCAGGGGAATTAAGATTGCAGAGCAGAAACTTTAATTACCATGGTGCCACCACTGACGAGAATAGGGTTATGACAGAGATGAAAGTAAAGATCCTTCTTCTTTGAGAAGGAAGTCGTCAGAGATGAAGCAGAGACAGAGGTGGAAAGGATCTCAAGATAATCAGAGGGCAGAAACATCTCCCAAACGGTGTCGGATTCTGCAGCTGATTTGAATACGGGAGATACGACTGTTAATCTACATGCATCTCGAGGAGATGTAAGAGAAATTATGTGGGAAATGCAGTCTTCCGGCAGAATCAGAGTGATGTCCATTTTCTTTTTCTTTTCTTCTCAATTCCTTCCCTTTGCAGCTCACAGCACAATACAGCACAGTGTTACTCCTAAATTTGCGTTTAAATATACATCAGATTCGGATAAGACTTCTTCGTTAAGGTATGCAAGTTAACAGGCATGGACCACTCTCTGTCCCGAATATTATTTTTCAGAAATTTTATTTTGTTTCTCAATGTATTTTAGGAAATATATACTTTGATCTTGACTTTGTTTCAGAGAACTATCGATAATTTGGAAACAATCTTACTTTTATCCCCAATATTTTAGAAAGTATACAATTTAGTCACCTAGTTTGACTTTATTTATCATATTCATGTCAATTTTGTTAATGAAATAGAGCAAATAGTAAGTTATTTCCATTTTATTTTATTTCATATAATCTTTTATACTATATTTTCTTGATCTTAAGTATAATACAATTTAAGTTGTCACCCAGTCATGGGCTGGATGGTAAAAACTGATTATGTCGTACATTTAGAGAATATGAGTTGAAGTCCTATATTATATAGAGTGTGGAACTACCCCACTATGTGTGGGTAAAATCTCCTCAATTGAAGGGTAAAATTCTCACTATTTATATTAATTAGTAGATATTTGAGAGGATGTGTTAACATATTTATGATGTTCTAAACTCTTATTAAATTTACTGAGTGACATGGTAGGAGAATTTTTTCAGTATGTGTTAAAAATCTCATCATTTAATTATATTAGTAGATTTCTAAAGTGTTGCGTTAGTAGATTTTTGATATTCTAAACTTCCATGCAGAATTTTAATATAATATTATCAATAAATTATTAATGTAATTCGTGATATTAAAAAAATATAATTTAATTTTGATTTTTTCTGTATATTATTCAGTCTTTTTCAATTCTAATTAACTATTGATGGATTCTGATATAATATTATCAGTAAATTGTACGTACACGTGACAACAATATAAAAAAATGATTTAATTTTGAACTTAATAATCCATATTAATTATTCAATGCTTTTCAATTTAGATTAATCCAATCCAGGTCAACGTATCAAATGAGGTAAAAGTGAACGAAATGACTTTTGGCAAAAAGAATACGTGCTGAAACTTAAGAGGGAGAATCAAAGATCGAGGGAATGTACGCATATAGGCGAATAAGTTTAAGAAGTTTGACAAAAAATGATGTTAGGCTTAAAAAAATAATTAAGATACAGAATTTATTTCTAATAAATATGCAAATGACGTGACCATTGATTGTACTATTTAATTATATTCTAATGTGAAAATAACGAAATTAAAATGTTTTTAATTATAGTACTGTTATTAATACGAAAATAAAGTTTAAAGAGATTGTAATTGTAAAATATATTTGAATTAAATCAACCTTTTTAAGTGATTTAATATGTCTTTAGCCTAAGTATTCTGAATTTAAGCAGGAAAACTCTTATCCAGCGACAGAGAAAGAATAGTAACTAAAGCTAACAAAAGCATTACCCCCACGTGTCTCTCTTTCTTTCAATTATTCTTCCTCGCTTTTCTTTTTGATTTTTAAATTTGATTAATTTTTATTGTTGGACCGTAAAGAAATACGACGGCTCTTGAATGGAATATTCAGAATTGAATTTTATTCCCACAGTACTTGATTTTCTACTTTTTGAAGAATTCAATAATATATAGTATTTTTATATCACGCGACAAACAGTCTCTTACTATTACAAGTACATACAACAAAACAAAAGTTGTCCGTGTCCAATTATTACATTAATTGCCTTCGAATTTGATCTTGCTGCTATGAAATCACATAGACATACGTGTCCTTATCGAACACGCAAATTGATTTGAAAAGTTAGAAGGGTAATGTCTGCGTTAAATGGTTCAAGTTTTGCCACATTCAATCTTTGACTTATCAGTACTTCGAACGATCGATCAAATTAGATCAGTTCAAATTACAGCTATGAATATTTCTTGATCAACTTGCTATATAAATAACTAAATTTATGGATAATTAAGTTAATTTTAACTCTTCTGAAATTGCAATGGATGCTTCTCAATATCTCTCGTTACAGATCATTTTGGTTCTTCTGTTGATCAAAGCATCAATCCTTGAAGCTGCTTTTCCAGAATTCCGCAAATGCAGCGTCAATGAAAACTGCGGAGGAGTCAGTATCCCCTACCCTTTCGGAACCGAGGAAGGCTGCTACTTCAACGAATGGTTTAGGGTAACTTGCAACAATACCTCTTCAGGATCTCCCAAGCCTTTTATCAGTTCCATCAACCTGGAGCTCCTGGAAGTTGATCTCACAAACTTAACAGTTCGCGTCAACGTTCCTGCAATATTGTCTTCCGACTGTACTGGTAAAACTAGACAGTCCCACGTCACTGACCTTACAGGTACTCCGTTTTCATTTCCTGATACCCGTAACAGATTCACAGCGTTAGGCTGCGACAACTCAGCCATGATGATCAACCAGAACGATTCAATCATCGGCGGGTGCCTTTCAGTTTGTGATTCTGGTGGATCTGCTACAAGGCGAGGCTGCTACGGTTTGAACTGCTGCCAAACCATGATTCCTCCGTCGCTGAAATATTTCAATGCTTCCATTTCGAACGTCAACCGTTCCGAAAACCAGGAGTGCAGGTCGGCTTTCATGGTTGATCTTCGGGAAGATCCGTTTGCTCTGAGGGGTAAAGAAGAAGTTCCTGCCGTGCTAGAGTGGGGAAAGAGTAAAGGGACATGTTATGAAGGAAATAGTTCGATCATCCCAGCTTGCAATGGAGAATATCCCAATGATTATTGCTCCATACCATTGGATGATAAGTTTTTATGTCGCTGCGATGGTATAAGCTCCAGCATGACAGAAGGATGCCAAGGTTTATATATCTGCTACATAAAACATAATACATACTTTTTAATTAACTGATTAGTTTTATTATTTTTTCCAAATTATTTACCAAAATCATGAAGAAAATACAGACTTTGTTTCATTAATTGTTTGTTCTGGGATTTTAACCTGCAGGTCGACTAGTTTGTTTGAGCAAAGACGCGAATTGTTCAGGATGTCCTGATCAATCTATCACTCAAGGAAATATGTGCTATCAATTTCCGATTGTGAATATTTCGGATAAAAAGTCTCGGGACAAATTTATTATTATAGGTACGCAAATCCTTCTTTTCTTCCACCGTAGTAATCTAATCTTCACATATATTAGAATAGAAACAAAAACATAATTAATGATCGCCATATTCTAATGATAAATTAGGAGTGTGACTGAGATTAAATTTTAGTGTTATACCCTGAAATTTATATATTGTTTTTATACTTTGGTCATTTAATTTGCCCCCAATTTATAGAGTTTGTTTTGATGATTTTGATATCTTCAATGCTATAACTTAGAAACTTTGACCCTCAAATTTTTAAGTTTGTCTCAGGATTTAGAAACTTAATTATATGTTTATCATTCACCCATTTAGTAACTAAAGATTTGTTTTAGTACTTTAGTCCAAACATTATCTTAATTCATGCTATGTTCTTATCATTGGATGGTGCAGCTTGCAGTGCAGGGTTTGGAACATTGTTACTACTTATGGTAGCATGGTGGCTGTACAAGGTTGTAAGGAGAAGAAAGGCGATGAAACTTAAGCAAAAATTCTTTAAAAGAAACGGAGGTTTATTGCTACAGCAGCAGTTATCTTCCAGCACTGAAGGCAGCATTGATAAAACAAAAATGTTCACTTCAAAAGAATTAGAAAAAGCCACCGACAACTATAACGCCAATCGAATCTTGGGTCAAGGAGGGCAAGGAACTGTGTACAAAGGAATGCTTGCTGATGGAAGAATTGTAGCTATCAAGAAGTCCAAAATTGTGGATGAAAACAAACTCGATCAGTTTATCAATGAGGTGGTAATTTTATCACAAATTAACCACAGAAATGTGGTTAAGTTATTAGGATGCTGCTTGGAGACAGAAGTTCCTCTTCTAGTCTATGAATTTATTCCAAATGGAACTCTTTTTCAATATATACATGGCAATCAAATGGAAGAGCTGCCGATGATGATTACATGGGAAATGCGTTTGCGGATTGCAATAGAAGTTGCAAGTGCTCTATCTTATTTGCATTTGGCTGCCTCTATACCTATTTATCATCGTGATATCAAGTCTTTAAATATACTTTTGGATGAAAAATATCGAGCGAAGGTTTCGGATTTTGGGACTTCAAGATCTGTTGCAATTGATCAAACTCACTTGACCACTCAGGTACAAGGCACCTTCGGATATTTAGATCCAGAATATTTTCGTTCAAGCCAATTTACAGAGAAGAGTGACGTTTATAGTTTCGGAGTAGTTCTTGTGGAGCTTCTAACCGGACAAAAACCTATTCGTACTTCAACCAAGCCTGACGAATATGCAAGTTTAGCAGCATTCTTTTTGCAAGCAATGGAAGATAATCGTTTGTTTGAAATCCTCGACCCTCGAGTTGTTAAGGAAGGTCATGAGAAAGAGATTTTGACAGTTGCTAAGATTGCACAAAGATGTTTGAATCTGAATGGAAAGATGAGACCTACAATGGGAGAAGTAGCCATTGAATTAGGAGGGATTAGAGCAACCAACGGGGTTTCCACTTCAGTTATGGAACAAAACTATGAAGAGATTGATTTTGTAGATGGTGAGATAACTAGAAATTTCGAAACTGATTCATCTGGTAACACAGCTGGTTCTACCTCTGTTTTAATAGATGTTCAACCTTTCATTTCAAAAAGTTAAGTATTAGGAAGAGGAGAGAAGCATTTGTGTCTATTAATAATATTGTATAAATCACTCCATTCTTCGTTACATATTTTTCTTTGTTTTGGTCCTCAAATAGTTTGCTGCTTCTGGTTAATTCTGTTGCTGTTTGGTAAATTATATATTCAATCCAGAATAATAAAAAGAGATCGATGACAATGGCAAGACTTAGTTCTGACTACGCTACAATCAAATTACCGTGTACAAAAATAATTGAAGAAGAAGAAGCTAATTATAGACAGAGAGGTCAAGCTTAAAACCAGGGAGAGAAAAAGACGCAGCAGCAAAACTAAAATTAGAAACCAAATTGAAGACCATTGAAACTCATCAACCAAATTAATACTGTCTTCCTTTCTTCTTCAACCAGTCATTGATCCAACAATTCAACTTCCTTTTACATAATTTCCCATCACCACTTTCATCATTTTTCACCTTCCTAATCAGAAAGATTTGCCATCTCCCAAAAAATAAAAATAAATGACAATTTCAAGTCTGCATGAAAATATATGGTTCGCTTAGAGAGTTCACAATTACGTTAATTTTTTTTTAATTTATGGCAACCCCAAATAGTCCTAAGAAATCGTCATTGTCCAAACAAACGTCAAGTGCCAGCCGCCCGCCTCAGGCTGTTAAATTTGCCCGACGGACTTCAAGCGGACGCGTTGTAAGCCTGTCGAGGGACGATGATCTAGACATGTCTGGTGATTTTTCAGGCCAAAATGATTACATCAATTACACCGTTCTTATGCCTCCGACGCCTGATAACCAGCCATCGGGGCAAAGTTCAGACTCAAAGCAGGAGGGTTCCGGCCAGTACCAAACATCGAGGTTCGGGCCAGAGGCACCACAGATGACTCGACGTGGAGGAGGTGGAGGGGAAGGCGGGTATGGTGATGGCGGTGGTGACGGTGGTGGAAATAGTGGAGCAAAAATGGAAAGAAGAATGTCAGTAATGAAATCAAATAATAAATCAATGTTGTTAAGGAGCCAAACGGGAGATTTTGATCATAATCGTTGGTTGTTTGAAACAAAAGGTAAATATGGTATTGGAAATGCGTTTTGGACGCCAAGTGACCAAGATGCTTATGGAGCAGATGTCACAATGGATGATTTCATGGATAAGCCATGGAAGCCTCTAACCAGGAAGATTAAGGTTCCTGCAGCTGTTCTCAGCCCTTACAGGTTCGGTTCATATATAACTTCATAACTCTAGCTACATACGTATAAATGAATGAATTCTGATGATTTCTAAAAGGTGTTTAATTAATTTTTTTTTTTTTGTTTTATTTGATCACAGACT
The DNA here is from genome assembly GCA_028052125.1 of Melia azedarach. Taxonomy (NCBI): domain Eukaryota; kingdom Viridiplantae; phylum Streptophyta; class Magnoliopsida; order Sapindales; family Meliaceae; genus Melia; species Melia azedarach. The sequence continues at coordinate 5,886,731 of CM051396.1, read as the reverse complement.
GCTAATAGTGATCCGTTTGGTGGTTTTGTTTTTCTTTCTTGGATGGCGAGTACAAAACCCTAATCCGGAAGCAATGTGGCTATGGGGAATCTCCTTAGTTTGCGAAATTTGGTTTGCATTTTCATGGGTGTTAGATATTCTTCCGAAGCTCAACCCTATCAACCGAGCAACGGATCTTGTTGCTCTTAAAGACAAGTTCGAAACGCCTTCTCCATCCAATCCCCACGGCCGTTCTGATCTCCCAGGCGTCGACGTCTTTGTCTCCACGGCAGACGCGGAAAAAGAGCCGCCCCTCGTCACTGCCAACACCATTTTGTCAATTCTTGCGGTGGACTATCCCGTTGAGAAGCTGTCTGCTTATATTTCAGATGATGGTGGCGCCATACTTACCTTTGAGGCCATGGCTGAAGCCGTTCGTTTTGCTGAGGTTAGTGTTATAGTGAAAGAGAAAACTTAAAATTACATACCGTACATTTTAAAGGTTTATTCGGACAGTCTCACGTAAAATTTTCAGAATATAAAACAAAATTGATTCTTGTACAGGTATGGGTACCATTTTGCCGAAAACACAACATTGAACCGAGAAATCCAGACAGTTACTTCAGTCAGAAAACTGATCCTACGAAGAATAAGAAGCGTCCTGATTTTGTTAAGGACCGCCGTTGGATCAAAAGAGAGTATGATGAATTTAAGGTCAGAATCAACGGTCTGCCTGAGGTAATACGTCGACGAAGCGATGCTTATAACTCCAGAGAGCGATCGAAGGAGAAGGCTATTGCCACTGAAAAGAACGGTGGAGCTCCATTAAAGGAGCCAATCGATGTGACAAAGGCCACGTGGATGGCGGATGGGACCCACTGGCCGGGGACGTGGCTGCATCCTATTACTGATCACGCAAAAGGTGACCATTCTGGTATCCTGCAAGTGATGAGCAAAGTGCCAGAAAGTGATCCAGTTATGGGCCACCCAGACGAGAAAAGGCTAGATTTTACTGGAGTTGATATTCGGCTTCCCATGTTTGCTTATGTTTCTCGTGAGAAAAGAAAAGGTTATGATCACAACAAGAAGGCTGGAGCTATGAACGCCATGGTTAGAGCTTCCGCAATACTGTCAAATGGACCATTTATATTAAACTTGGATTGTGATCATTACATCTATAATTCTATGGCTATAAGGGAAGGCATGTGTTTTATGATGGATCGAGGTGGTGATCGGATTTGCTACATTCAGTTTCCGCAGAGATTTGAAGGGATCGATCCCTCTGATCGTTACGCAAATCATAACACCGTTTTCTTTGATGGTATGTATGTATATATTGTTTTGATTTTCCTTTTGCAATTCATAGAATTAAAGTTGAATAATTTATTAATAATATTGGGCGACAGGGAATATGCGAGCGCTGGATGGTTTACAAGGGCCAGTGTACGTGGGAACTGGGTGCATGTTCAGGAGATATGCGCTCTATGGATTCAACCCACCTAGGGCAAACGAGTATTCAGGCATTATAGGCCAAAACAAGTCCCGAGCTCCGAATATTCAGCCAAGAACAGACGAACATGACTCCGATACACAGCCCTTAAATAGCCACCCTGACCTTGACCTTCCCAGGAAGTTTGGGAATTCAACTATGTTCAATGAATCCATAGCAGTTGCTGAATATCAAGGCCGCCCACTGGCCGATCATATTTCAATCAAGAATGGAAGACCACCCGGTTCACTGCTCCTCCCGCGTCCCCCATTAGATGCCCCAACTGTTGCTGAGGCGGTTGCCGTCATTTCCTGCTGGTAATTGAAACACACCCAGCCGCCCCCCCCCGCCCCCCCCCCCCCCCCCCCCCCCCCCCCTCTCTCTCTCTCTCTCTCTCTCTCTCTCTCTCTCTCTCTATATATATATATATATATATATATATACAAAGTTGAATATCATGAGCTAAGTGATAATAACTTGAAGTGCAGGTATGAGGACAAGACTGAATGGGGACACAGAACAGGGTGGATTTATGGGTCGGTGACAGAAGACGTTGTGACAGGTTACCGTATGCACAACCGTGGGTGGCGATCCGTTTACTGTGTTACAAAGCGTGATGCTTTCCGTGGGACAGCACCCATTAACCTGACTGATCGTCTACACCAAGTGCTGAGATGGGCAACAGGTTCAGTTGAAATCTTCTACTCCAGGAACAATGCGTTTCTTGCAACTCGGCGGCTCAAGTTTTTACAGAGAATTGCATACCTGAACGTTGGCATTTACCCATTCACTTCCATATTCTTGGTGGCTTACTGCTTCCTTCCAGCTATGTGCCTCTTCACAGGAAAATTCATCGTTCCAAACTTAAACACAACTTTCCTTGTTTACCTCCTAGTTATCACTGTGACACTAATGCTCATCTCCCTTCTGGAAGTGAAATGGTCAGGAATTGGGCTTGAAGAATGGTGGAGAAACGAGCAGTTTTGGGTGATCGGTGGTTCAAGTGCTCACCTTGCCGCTGTGATACAGGGTCTTCTAAAAGTTGTTGCCGGTATCGAAATTTCGTTCACCTTAACAACGAAGTCAGCATCTGAAGAAGATGAGGACGCATATGCTGACCTTTACCTCATAAAATGGACCAGTCTGTTTATAATGCCTTTGACGATCATAGTGGTGAACATTATTGCTATAGTAATAGGGTTTTCGAGAACAGTTTACAGTGTAATACCTCAATGGGGAAAGTTAATCGGAGGAGCATTTTTCAGCTTCTGGGTGTTGTCTCACATGTATCCATTTTGCAAAGGATTGATGGGGAGACGAGGAAGAGTCCCAACAATTGTGTATGTCTGGGCAGGCTTGGTTTCCATTACAGTTTCTCTGCTTTGGATATCCATTAGTCCCCCAGATAAACCCGGTACACAGCAACAATGAGCAACAATTAGAAAACCGACATTGAGATGATGAGAATATACTTGCAAATTTATATTTTTTTTGCCTCTTTTCTTTTTATTTTTTCTTTTTTGTCTCCCCTAAAAATCTGGGTTTGGCCCTTAAAATACAGGCAAGGGAATTTTATGTTAATTTGATGTATATTATTTCTGGGGCTTCACTTTGACACTAACAAATGTAATGCAAAAAAAAAAAAAATGGACAAGGTTGCCTATGGAAGATCTATGTAGTATATAATGTATAAAACAATTTTTTCTTTTTCTCTGTCGTTTCTTCTTGTTAATAATAATAAAAAGATAGTAAGTAAAATGTCATGTTACCCTATAAAATAAATAAATAATACAATTAATATATTTATATTGCATAACAATTTATTCTTTACTATTTTGACCTCTTAACCTGTGCCTAATACAATTTGTCTGACAGAATTGGCCATGGTTTGGCAGCATCTGACAACATAGAGAAGACAACCAATTATGAACAGTACATGGTTAATTTGAACATGCTAGGGTACGTCAAGAACGTTACTACATACCAACCCTGTGTATTTGTTTGCAATACGATTCATTATAGCAGAAATTCAAGCATTCGAACTGGCCTTTTTACAGCGTTTGTAAAACCCTGCAAAGACAAATCATAAAACAAAATAAAATGAAACTTAAACTAAAGAACACAAACAATGTTTAACAGAATTGTAAATTCTCAACATCTATATACAGCTCTGGAATTTGAAACTGCAAGACAGATTACAAAATCTTGTTTTAATTCAAAACTCTTACCTGTCAACAGCCAGTTCATAATATACCAAGAAACCAAAATTAATATACAAAAAGGTAAATTAGAGAAGGGTTATTATGAGATAGTGAGATAAGGAGGAGAAAAACTACCAACTCATCCTTCTTTTTAATTTCTATTCTTAATAAAAGACATTAAAGGGTCTTGCTAAGACTAGATGCACGTCAACACAGGCATAAATACTTCCAAGCAGGAGATAAATCTTTTTTTTATTTTAAATAACCCCAATTAAGGAAAATTAGTTAAAGAAAAAAGAAAGATTCAGTAGAATGTAAAAGCAGGAGATAAATCTTAGATCGCTACAGTGAAAGATATAACAATAGAGTTACCGGTGTTCATACAAAACTATATAGAAGAACTAGTATCAGTGAAAACAAATTATCCAACAGTGTTAATTTAGGTCCCCATATGTGATCAGAGTTTGTATTTTATTCAAAATTGCAGTAATCTCCCAGATCAGAGTATCTATTGCTCCAAACTTAAGTATCTAACTCGATCAATTCAAATTGGGTTCCAGATTAATTAAAAAAAACAAATGGTCAATGTAAAATTTATATGTCAACTTATCATATTTTACTTAATGCATTCCTTTTTATACTGGAAAGCTTGTTTGCATTCAACATTCAATTAACTAAATAGAGAGTAATGAAAGATATTTGTATTAAGCATGAAGAGAAACAAAGAAGAGTCAGAAGTGCAAATTCATTTCACAAGTCACAACCACTCAACTTGGTGCTCTAAAAGTTAGTATATGGAACTATGAGCTTAATTACATGGCAATTTGCATTTGTAAGACGATCAACAGAAATATGTATGCAGAGTCACATACCTCATTATATTTAAATAACAAAGGCCGTGAATCTCTTTGTGCTGTTGATGCCTTCTGCACAGCAGTATCAGTATCCTGAGAACTTTTACTACTCAACTTCCTAAACCTGGTTCACAATGAAGAAGATCGATCAGAATTTGATAGGAATAACCTGTTACATATAATGACAATATAATGATGACCCTTCATTTTCAAGCATAGACAAATAAGCCATCTTTCTTCATGCACCAGCACTCAGTTAGATTTAGTAGTGCTTAGTTTAAGGATTTGCACCAGAAAGACGGGGAAGACAATACAATAGCCTAGAAAGATAATACATTCATCTTGATTTGGATGAGAGACCTCAAGCCTTTTGAATAACAAGCAAAAGTTTCTATACTAGCAAATGCATTATACAACGCAGCGGGTTAATAAGCAGAACAAAAGCAACTTCTCAAACTATGCATAAACCAAGAAAGAAGTGATTATTAAAGAAAAATGAGAAGAAAGGGCCAAACAAGCATGTGCACGCAAGAAAATACCGATCAAAGAAACTTGAGGGGCTGTTGGATTGCTTCTTTGTATCTCCAGAAAATTTTGGCTTTAGGCTGGCTGTGGAACTTCTACTAGAATCCATGGTTGATGAGACAGTAGAGGTGCTTGGATTACATTGCCTTGGATATAACAAATTTTTTGCATTTGCCATCAACTCAGCAGATGTAGCTCCCTGGTTGATTTTTGCAGATCCTGATTTACCAACTTCCTCCCTCACTAAGCCCTTATGTTCCCCATGCCCATCTGTCAGATTCACAGATTTTCCAAAACTTAACTGCATAATTCTCTGCTTTTCAACCTGAAATGCAAATAGCAGAGTAAAAATTCAGTCCAGTAAATGCTAAGGTTACACATCCTTAAGTGAAAGGAATTTTCATACAGGAGACAATGTACATGTAAAATTTCTCTGAAAGTTTTAACTCAAAAGAATCAGAATCATACTATGGCAAAGGAAGAAAAACAGTTTGAGATCAAACTTGCTGAAAGAAATCTTTTTTTTCTCAAACATTTACAAGATTAGTTAGAGCTTAGAGAAATAGCAACAACATAAACTGCAACATTACGTTTCGTCGTAATATGACCTCTTATTGTTCTCCTGAAAGGAGCAAATACTATGCCTCAATAAATACATTTGGATGGAACTCAGATGGACCTATAAGTAGCCTCTCGTGAGTTTGGCACCTCAAAATGTTCTCAAGCATGAGGTGGCTTATACATGCATTGAAGTTATTATGCTAATAGAAATGGTAACGTAGCAACCTGGAGAAAATTCTCGGCACAATATCTCAACTGTAGTCATTGGCGGACATTCAATTACTTTTGCGACTAAGACACCATATGAAAATCCAAACTAGGTGTTAAGTATCCAAACTATTAAAAAAAAAAAAACTGCAATATAGGCATTCTTGCCAGCCATATCCCTTGCAGGCAGATAGTAGGAATTCCTGGGAAAGAAATCTAAAGCATGAACATCGTTCTCACTTCTGAAGTTTATAATATGCAATTTGCAACTTAAATTCAAATTTCAAGGCATTTAATGAAAACAGCAACTACATTACTACTAACACAAACTTAGCAAATGTGTACTGCATAAATTATTTTTCTTTTTAAATTCAGATATGATGTTTTGCGAATTTCAAACACCTGACTCTACATAAAGAAAAAGAATGGCCTTTAGACTGCCATGAATTCAACGGTCCTTTTAGAAATTGGCTGGATGAAAGCTTATTCTGTCCATAATTAGTGAGATTAGCAAGTTAGCTCTCAGAAATGTGTAGGACAGAAGAGAAGAGGAGAGAGGACAGCGGGTAACGGAAGATTACAAGGGAATGAGAGAAACTTAGGGTTTCTGTATTTCTTCATGTAACTCCACATTCTTCCTTCAAAATTATGTGAGGCATATCAATAGCAGCCTCACCAGAATAAAAGGGAAGCCGAATCTCATACAAATAAGAAAACGAAATATATGTTAAACAAATAAGTGTCATGCTACCATACAACCGTTATATGGTATATTTACATAAAAGTGGGGGCTTCCCAACACAATTCACAGGTCATTCCCACTTTAAGTTGACTGTTCGATAGCATTTTGAGCAATCCAACAGTCACAACACAGTGACTATATACCAACAAATAAACCATCTACCACAAATAAGTTGTATCCTAAAAATCTTAAAACAAAAGCAACATCCCAAAAATGAATAGTAACTGCCTCATAAATCTTAGATTAACGAAATTCCATCCCTGACATTAAATAACAATCTCCAACAAGAGGTCTAGTGAATATTGATTAAGTCTTTTTCCTTTTTTCTTTCTTTCTTTCTTTCGTTCTTTTCATTCTTTGTTCAAATACTTTTTGGCTGGTTAGTTTGGAAATAAAAAATTATCCATGTCTGAATCATTTAAAAAACTATCAGGAATAACACTACTCACCTCATGCAGCAAGACCTGCTTCATAGCTAGGGCAAGCACATAATGATTTGATTTATAGCCCTGTATAATCCAAAAAAATGACATTCAGACAGGAAAGAAATAATGATAATAATGAACAATATAGAAGCCAAGAAGTGCAAACCTTAAAATTAATGAAGTCGTTGATAGGGGGATCAAAACAAAGTGCTGACACATCTAGAGCCACTTCGTTTCCCAGGTTGTTGGGCACAGGATCTGGTTTCATGTTCTTGTATGTTATAAAATAGGATACCATAGTACTAACTAGTTGAGCCAGATCATTCTTCTCTTTTTCCGAAAGTAAGTGCAACGCCACCTAAAAACAATTTCGACACCATAGCAAGAAGTAAGCTATAAAAGATTCAAAAATTGAAACCAGAAAAATTGTATAGCAAAATTCGCTGGAAAAAGAGATGCAATGAAAGAGGATCTAATAAATATTGCAGTACTAGCTTCTTGTGGACTTACTTATTTGATAGGAAACATAAACAGGTTTCAACAATTGACCATAATGAATGACCCTGTTTTTTATTTTGAATATGATGATGACTGAATTTGTATTCCTTTCCAATAAATTTACATATTCAGGAAAGGAATGATGACACAAAATTTATGCTACAGAATTACTCAACAAGCCCTATGCTACATGCATGTGCAAGAAAATTAAAAGCAAGATTAACTACACACGACTACCTTACCGGCCTTAGAGTTGGTGGTGACAGAATATGTAACAATGGAGAAACTGAGTCTTCTACAAAGGACTTTTTTGACATGTGCCTTGAAATATAAGGTGGAATTTTGCAGTGCCAAGACTTCAAAATGTCCACCTTTTCCATGAGTGTTGTTCGGTATCTGAAGATTTTGATAAGCTGTAACTGTTAAGAAAAAGTGAATCCCATATATTTGGCACCAAGCACTAGAGGACTCAGAGATAGCGTTACCTTTGATAAGATTTTGGCCACTCGATATTTGGTTTTTGAATTTGGGCAACTAGACGATGCATAGTAATTGCAAGAGGTGGCTGATAAACTGCACAAGAGATAAAATTGGAAAAGCTTTAGGAAGCATAAAATCAAATTATCCTCAACATTGAGAAGAGGGGGAAAATGAGAGAAGAGGAAAAAGGTCCAGCCTGTCTTTACCATGAAGGGGCATTTGCTGTGTGCGCATAATGTATTGGTGCATCAAATCAGAAACACCAAGGCAATTTAAGCAGTTAACCTTGAATAAAGTGAGTGTATAGTCAAATATCTTGTTATAACATTTGAATTAGCAAGATGTCCACGACTGCATACTTATATAACATAGAATGAATGTAACTAAGGCTTACTGTCTTTTGCATCACTGGATCATGATATTGGAGCTGCAAAATGTTTTCGTGAACTCCATCGAAAATCACATCGTAATCACCACTGTACATTTGTTAAGCACTTTAAGTTTAAAAGCCGAACTAAAGTATAAGAGAAACATATTGTCTTCAGTGGAATTTGCCACCCACCGGTTGGATATGAGGGAGTGCAAAAAGTCAAATTCATTGGACATGCTGCTACCGCTGCTAATAGATTTTCTTTCCCGCTTTGTTTTTCGCTTTTGAAAAATCTAAAAGTAGCACCCTCAAATAAATAAGATGATGGGGAAAAAAAAATAAAGTAGCTAGAAAAAGCAGTGGTGAAATTTAGAGCTTCACATTACCTCTTTCCAAATATCAAAAGCACCTCTTGACATGTCCTTTCGACCAACCACTTGAGAACCAACGTCCAACTGAGAACCAACAAGACAAACTATTGCAAGTCAATGGGCCGCTTAAAAAGTCTTTGTGAAACCCATAAAGGAATCAGGATTATTAGGCAAGCTAGATTAGTAACTAGGTTTTACAGGTTTACTTCTCACCTCTTACAATCTAATTGCTGCAATGCAGAGTCACAATGGGTTGATTGCAGTTACTGTTCATGAAATCCAAAGAGCACATCTCAAGTGTGTTAAGAGTTTTCTTACTAGTGGGCTGTTCCTATAAGCATAAGCTTTGAGGATTAATGGTTACTTAACATGGTACAAAACCCAAGTTATAATTCCTTTTATGTGAACCAACCCCCTTCTTAACCCAGGTGTGAGTGGGCTAGTGTTTGAACCCACTTGTTTGTTCATAACTGTCTTTAGATCCATGTGCAAAAATCTGTTAGTTAAGATAAGGCTCGCACCTGAGGGGGTATGTTAGCGATACTTTTCTATAATCTTAAGCTCTTGGGATTATGGTTACTCAATAAAAAGTAATGATCAATATTTATAAAGTTAAAAATAACAATAGAACTTCACGGAAGTATGGCTTATTGTGCATACAAAATTCCAATGCTCGTCACATGAAACATATCCTCTTTCAGAAAAAGCAAGATATAGAACCAGGAGTGATAAATTAGATTGCCTTTGGTACTCATTTTTACATGTTTTTTGAGGTCTTGTAATATCCATTCTCTTTAGCAGACAACTCTGCATCCTTAAACATTTCTTTTAATTGCTAAATAGGGGATCTGCAATCCCTTACTATCACCAAAGGGATTTATTTGAATTTATAAATGTTGAACAGAGCAAGATCAGAACAAAACCTTACCGCACTGAGGGTTTCCTTCTTCTTGTTGAGAAACTGGAGAGTGTTCAAGCATGAGCGTATATCACATTCTGTAAAGAAGAAACAAAATTATTAGTGGACCAAAAGAAAAGTCAATGATCAGGACAACAATCTAAGTAATTCATCCCATGAACCAATCATCACTTTCTGAATTATATGAGGCATACACTTTGAAAAACAAACAACACCCAGAAAATCTAAGCTATACAATGGAAGAACATATCACTCACCAGTGTACTCTGCAAGTGCAGTGAGTGCGATGGAACTTGTTTTCATACCCTCGTTGTTACATATATATTTGAGCCTGTAATTTTTCCAAACCAGGATCATGAATCTTAGATTATAGAGATATGCCATAATAAACATAAATAAAAATCAGTATCAGTAAATTCCAATCAGGATATAGTCTTGCATTGACAAGCAATTTATTAGACAAGTCATTGCCTTAATACACAATTTTGATACCTTTGTAGAGTTAACACTTGGCACAAGAATAAAAAAATACAGATATGCCAATAATTTTATCCCACACTAAGTCAATTACATTTTAAACTCAATTAACTGAAATAATGCCAGTTGGTTGATAATTCAAATTTTCCTGCAACACTCACGAGAAAAATGGAAGCAATATTAATTCCCTGAGACAACTACATATCACTATTCAATTGGCAGTCTCTTATCTTCCAATAAAATTCCAGACATATTTCAACCAAGACAGGGTTCACATAATTTAAAGGATAAATAAATAAATAAATAATCTTATAATACTGAACTTGTGAACTCCTATAAACAAACTGACTTGCAACTATTGTATAGTAGTCACATCATCTACTTTAAAATGTTTATTGTATTTTTTGTTTTCACTGTTTCTATGCAACATCAGTTTGTTTACTCAAATTTCCATAATCTGTTAGTGTAATATTATTGAAATTTATCATGCATATCTAAGATTTTCTTTCCAATATAACAAACATTACCAACGTGAATGTATGCAAGTGTTTCTGCAAGTTACATATATGCATTTATGCATGCTTCGTGCATGCATTCTATTTTCCAATAACTGTACCAGGAAGAATAATATCAATCCACACTTAGATTTGATGTTCATCTCACAGCCACAAATTCTCTTAGAGCTGATTAATAAAAGAAAGTTATTTTTGTACAAGGACATATTGGCTTTACATATGAACACTTGTAATGCTAACTCTTATATTTGCAAGATATAACCAAAAAGACAATCCTGCAATATACATTTTATCATCTTTCATAAAAAGAGAGTATCTCAATAATCAATTTCCTCACTATTTCAATTTTCTGATTTAAAGTGTATGTTTGCAATCTCTTTCTCTTCTTCAAAAGTTGTTTTAGTATAGGTAGCATTGTTTTGGTAAATTCTAGTCTTAGGGTTGGTTGATATATGCCATGTAAAAGTTCAGCTGTTTGTTTCCAGGATGACTCTGCTTTTTGCGACAACTTGTTCACCATTTTCTAAATCTCTCTTCTGTAAATAGAACTTCTTTTGTTTCTTGAAAAAGGAAGAAGAAGAAGAAGAAATCTATCATATGCCTTGAAATGGAAATCACAGCATTTAACTATGTTGGTTGTTCATTCTATGAGCATCTGCAGACACCTTTGAGAATGAAACAGAATTAAACAGCAATAGTCATTACCAATCATTACCTGCTTACTACACGACTCACTGTTGGTTGAATAAATATATGAACCCTGTAAAGAAAAGAAATATGGTTTCAGGTTAATAATGGCAAACACTTAAATCCAAACACAGATATAAACTTCTGAGAACTGCTGTTACACAGTTTATATTCTGCTGTCACATAGAATATTAAAACAACACATTGCTCAAGCAAAGCCAAAAAAAAAGCACAGTTAAGGTTGTTAATATTGTAGTTGCTACAATAATTTTTTTATATAAGAAACAAGAAAATTTATTGATAAAATAAGAAATTAAAAAAGGTGGACCAGAGTCTGCAAAAGAAATATTACAAGGAATAAATAAGAACCAATAACAGAAACATCATTTGACGACAGATTCCCAATTTCAACGAATAACAAAGTGATCCCCTTATATTCAAGAGTTGCTACTATAATATTAAACACATATTTAATGTTGAAGTAAAGAGAATCATTAGACACAAAAGTTACATATCAAATTTAGCAAATCGTAAGTGTGTTATACCATCACACATGAAAGAATTTATTCGATAAGACAGTCAGTTCCATAAAATTTCATCAAAATGATTATTGAGGTCGCATTTTTCATTAAATGTTATGGTCATAATCCAAAGGTTTATGACTCAAAAAAATCATATTGACATTGTAGAAATCAGAGGTTTTAATGATTCTCTATTTTTCACCCTTTTAATATCTGAAGGGAATAATAAATAGGGATTGGTTCCCTTATACAACAGTCTCCTAATAGAAGTACACTTAGCAGTTAACTAAACTAAGTATATGTCTATCTCCCTAACTAATAGATAAGCTTTTCAACAATTATCTAAAAGTTCTATAAATAAAACAAAATAATCTGCTGTTCTACACTCCCCCTCAAACTGAGGAATAGATATTTATCATTCCCAGTTTGCTTGAAAGATCATCAAACCGTTGTCTTGACAAAGCCTTAGTTAGTATGTCAGCCGTCTGTAACCTTGTAGGAATGTACACCATCTTAATCAAGCCATGGTCAATCTTTTCCTTGATGAAGTGTCGATCAATCTCCACATGCTTCGTTCTGTCATGATGAACTGGATTATGAGCTATACTAAGTGCCGCTTGATTGTCACAAAACATACCAACTGTAGGCTCATATGGCATTTTTAGTTCTTCAAGAATTCTTTTAATCCACAGAGCTTCACACACTCCTAAAGCAATTGCTCTGTATTCAGCCTCAGCACTACTACGAGCAACAACTGACTGTTTTTTACTTCTCCAAGTCACCAAATTGCCCCATACATAGGTACAATACCCAGATGTTGAACGTCGGTCTGTCACGGAGCCAGCCCAATCTGCATCTGTGTATACTTCAATGCCTTTGCTTGAGTGTTTCCCAAAAAATAAACCTTTTCCAGGTGTCATTTTTAGGTACCTCAGAATTCGATAAACAACCTCAAAATGTTCCTCTGTGGGACTATGCATAAACTGGCTCACAACACTTACTGGAAATGAAATGTCAGGTCGAGTATGTGAAAGGTAAATGAGTTTACCAACTAATCTTTGATACTACCCCTTATCAACAAGTGTACTTTCCTTCAAAACTTCAAGCTTCATATTTTGTTCCATTGGTGTAGCAGATGGTTTACAGCCAAGCATTCCAATTTCTTGAAGAAGATCTAGTACATACTTTCTTTGAGAAATTGAAACACCATCTCTTGTCCTAGCTACTTCCATTCCCAAAAAATATTTGAGTTTCCCCAAGTCTTTAATTTCGAATTCCTTGGATAAAGTGGCTTTCAAGTTCGTCATTTCCTCTGAATTATTACCTGTGAGTACTATATCATCAACATATACAATTAGAATTGTAATCTTACCACCAGATGCAAACTTGAAGAACATTGTGTGATCCGATTGACCTTGAGTGTATCCAAATCTCTTCAAGGCACATGAAAACCTCTCAAACCAAGCCCGAGGAGATTGCTTTAACCCGTAGAGTGATTTCTTAAGCTTGCATACTTTACCTGAGTTGTAGTCATTTTCAATGCCCGGAGGAACAGTCATGTATACTTCTTCAGTGAGATCCCCATTCAAGAAAGCATTCTTCACATCGAGTTATTGAAGCGGCCAATCATTATTTACTGCAAGTGAAATAAGGACTCTTACAGTGTTGAGTTTTGCTATTGGGGCAAACGTTTCTTGGTAGTCTACTCCATAGGTTTGAGTAAAGCCCTTAGCAACAAGCCGTGCTTTAAACCTATCAATGCTGCCATCTGCTAAGTACTTCACAGTAAATATCCACTTGCACCCTACAATAGATTTTCCATGTGGTAATTTAGTGAGTTCCCAAGTGCCATTCTTCTCTAAAGCTGAGATTTCTTCCTGAACTGCTGCCCGCCATCTTGGATGCTTTAGTGCTTCATGAATATTGGTTGGAACCATGGTATTGTCAAGTTGAGTTGAAAAGGCTTTAAAATATGGTGACAACCTGTCCAACGTGACGAATTTACCAATGGGATGTTGTGTGCAAGTTCGTTTGCCTTTTCTTAAAGCAATAGGTTGATCCAAATCACTAGGTATCTCAGCAATTATGGGCTCCATTGCAGTGCTACTTGCTGGAATCTCAGGAGGAATAGATTTCGGAGTTGAGTCATGACTGTGATCAAGCATTTCTGCAGCCTCTATATCATCAGTTTTATTGCGGCGTGAGTAAACACGGAGCTCAGTTATTGGTGTAGTAGTGTTAGACTCAAGAGATTTAGACTCAATTGCTGGAACAGATTCAGATTCAAAAAAAGACTTAGTGGAAGAAGACTCAGACTCAATAGGAATAGGAATAACACTTTCCCAAAACTGAGCTTGACCTTGACTTTGACTTGGACTCTCCCCCTCAAGAGAAGTTTTGGAGTAATAAGGAAGTTGTTCAAAAAACTTGACATTCATAGAAGTATAGAATTTTCTAGTGACTGGTGAATAACAACGATATCCTTTTTGTGTAGATGAGTATCCCAAAAATAAACATTTAATGGCACGAGGTTCTAGTTTGCTCTGCCCTTGAGTATGAATATGGACAAAAACACTGCAACCAAATACCTTTGGTGGAAGAGAATTAATTATTCGGATATTAGGATAGGTTGCTTTTAGAACAGTAACAGGAGTTTGAAATTTAAGAACCCGAGAAGGCAATCTATTGATCAAATATGTGGCAGTAAGTATAGCTTCTCCCCAGAAAAATTTAGGCACGTTTGAGGTAAATAGTAATGATCTAGCCACTTCTAAGAGGTGTCTATTCTTACGTTCCGCAACCCCATTTTGTTGTGGTGTATCCCGACAAGATTTTTGATGAATAATTCCATTTTCACTAAGATATGCTCCTAAAATAGAGTTGATGTATTCAGTGCCATTGTCAGACCTAAGGATTTGAATTTGTGTCTTGAATTGGGTTTGGATCATGGAATGAAAGCTTTTGAATATATTTCTAACTTCTGTTTTGTCTTTCATTAGGTAAACCCAACTTATCCTTGTATGGTCATCTATTAAAGTGATAAACCATTTAGCACCATTGATATTAGAAATTTTGGAGGGACCCCATAAATCACTATGAATAAGAGAGAAAGGAACAGTAGACTGGTAAGATTGTGGAGAATAAGAGACACGACTCTGTTTTGACAATTGACAAACTTCGCAATGCAATGACTCTAAATTTGTATCCTTAAACAGAGAGGGAAACAACGTTTTCAAATATGGAAAACTAGGGTGGCCTAACATAAAGTGCCACAACATTATTTCATGATTTCTAGACTGTCTAACAGAAATAAGATCACTACTAACATTCTGAGCTTGTCCACTTGCCGATTTATTATTGATGATATAGAGACCATCATATGCCCAAGCACAGCCAATCGTCTTCCCCGATTCCATTTCCTGAAACTCACAGTAAGTAAGGAAAAACTTAGTGACACAATTCATATCTTGTGTAAGTTTGCTAATTGAAAGAAGATTACATGAGAGGTTTGGAACATATAAGACTGGAGATAACACCATTTTATTCGGCAGAACCACTCTTCCTTTACCAACTACTGGAGAAAAAGAACCATCTGCTATTTTGATTTTATGATTTTCATATGAAGGTTGGTAAGATTGGAAAAGATTAATGTTGCCAGTCATATGATCAGAAGCGCCAGAGTCAACAATCCATAATATATTAGACTCTATTTTAGCATTTAGAGCCTGAAAAACTATACCTTTTTGTGCCACAGATCCAGCTACAACTGTTGAGGCACCAGAGTGATTTCGATTGAGTAATTTTTGTAAAATATCCATCTGTTCTGGACTAAATGGGCTTGTTTTGGCTGTAGACTCATCAATTGTGACTTGGTAACCATGATTTTCCTTTTCGGCATCCTTTCCACCCCTCCAGTTGGCTGGTTTTCCATGTATTTTCCAGCAAGTGGCTTTAGTATGTCCCACACGATGACAGTGATCACACCAAGGTCGGTTTGTTTTTCGTCGCTGATCATTAGGCAAATTTCCCTTGATTGCAAGGGCTGATCCTTCATTGGTTGAGTGTTGAGTGACAATCTCTTTTAGCATCACCTTCTCTCGGCTTTCCTCCCTACGAACTTCAGAACACACTTCTCGAATGGAAGGGAGTGGCTTGGTGGCAAGGATTCTCCCCCTCACTTCATCTAGATTTTTGTTGAGGCCTGCAAGAAACATAAAAATCCTCTCCTTCTCAATAATTTGCTGGTACTTGATGGAGTCAGTTGGGCAGTCCCATTCAATTGTTTCAAACACATCTAGTTGTTGCCAATATCGCGAAAGAATACTGAAGTATTGAGTAACAGTCATGTCTCCTTGACATAAATCTCGAAGCTGACTTTTAATCTCGAAAATTTCTGCAGAATTTTCACTGTCAGAAAAGGTCTCTCTAGCAGCATCCCAAATTTCCTTTGCCGTTTTGTAGAATAGAAAAGTTTGCCCAATATCAGCCTCCATTGAATTTATTAGCCATGACATAACCATGTTGTTTTCTGCCCTCCAGAGTTTGAAACAAGGATCATCCTTATTCGGTTGAGACTTCTCACCAGTCAAATAATCATCTTTGCCTCGACCACTAACATACATCATCACGGATTGTGACCATTGCAGAAAGTTCCGTCCGTTGAGCTTGTGGACGGTGATATGCAATACAAACCCCTCTGATGCTCCACTGGTGCCTGGAATCGTTGATGTTGTTGCTGAAGTAATCTCCATAGACGTAGTAGACTGTCTGTCAATAGTTCCTGATGTGACCATGATTCTATCTAGATTTACTAAAGAAGAGATTGAATTTGGATTTCAAACCCGTAGCTCTGATACCATGTAGAAATCAGAGGTTTTAATGATTCTCTATTTTTCACCCTTTTAATATCTGAAGGGAATAATAAATAGGGATTGGTTCCCTTATACAACAGTCTCCTAATAGAAGTACACTTAGCAGTTAACTAAACTAAGTATATGTCTATCTCCCTAACTAATAGATAAGCTTTTCAACAATTATCTAAAAATTCTATAAATAAAACAAAATAATCTGCTGTTCTACAGACATAATCATGTCTATAATTATTCACCTAAGAGATGCATTAATCCATAATTCAAAAGATGTTCTTTGACAAGCTCGCTGCTTTACCTAATGAAGCTGATAATTATAAATATAATCTTCATAAAAGATATGAACTTTCATAAAGATCTTTAGTGAAAAAGTATTGTGAACAATTAAGCAAAAACATTAGCATGCTTATCAATATGGATTCACTACAGGAAAATATGAAAAGCATTAAATGCTAGAATTTAGCTATATGATACCATTAACTGACTGTAAAACAGACTTACTTGGCCACTTGACGCAATGATCTCAAGGCAGGTGCATATAGGTCATTACATATACAAATAACCTACATAGATATCACTCATTATGATTGAGAAGTTATTATCAGTCTACATGATGATGTATGAAAATTTAAAACTCACAGGTCTTAACAGCGATGCCCCTTTACGGCCCTTTCTTGAGGATTTTTTTCCTGATTGCTCTTCTTTAGCAACATTTTCCTTCCCAGTGTTGGACTTTCCGTCAGCAGAAACCTAAACAGAAAGTGTCTAATTAATTCAGTGAATGATAAAACTAAGGCTGACTCTGCAAAACAAAAGTTAGAATTAATAATTAATTGCACATGAAAATGCAAAATGGTAATTTCTAACTAAGAAGCCAAAATCATTGTTCCGTAAAACCTAGGACCATTTACTGCCAAAGTATAAAAAGAACAGAGCCACTTCAAAAGGTAAATGAAGATGTCACCATCCATATTAAAATGCATATAGTTGATATATCAAAAATGATATATCAACTACACAGTTCAAAATTCACTGGCCATTCTCAATCTTCTAGAAAGTATATAACAATCTTTATAATTTTCTGAACAAGGATTTATATTAAGAACTTGATCAAATAAATAATATGAGATTGGTCATTATTTTATCCTACCATCCAGAGCATTCTGAAAGGCTGGATTAGGTTGTGAAGCATGCCGATAATCATTAAGGAGTATTTATGATACTTTTAATTTCACTAACTGGTTTCACCTTGTTAGACAAATTTTAGCAGTAAGATTTCTGTATGATGAATGAAAATAAAAGAAACCATCAAGTACACCTATTATGTATTTTTTTTCTTTTTTCTTTTTTGAATATTAGTGGTTATGTAATGAAGAAGCAGAAAATACAACAACTTTATTGAAAAAGAGACTAGAGACTGATTGGGAAGATTTCCCAATCAGCAAAAGACTTCATGTATTCCCTAGTATACTTCATAAAACAATAAGACATCAAAAATAGAACAAAAATAGAACAAAAAGAGAAATACCATCTTTAAGATAACCTCCACTGCACCCTTGCCATCGCCAAGAGCTCCATCTATTTCATCGATCACCTATTAAGAATCAAGTAAGTGTTTCTCCAGAACCATACCAACAAATTAAAAGCAAAACATAGGAGAATAAAATCAACCAGACACTTGGGCTTTGAGTCAGCCATGACAGAATCCATCTCAACCACATCAAGGATTTTGGTTTCAATAGTTGACGATGAACGATCATCACTAGCATTAACCTGAATAAAAACAACGAGCAAAATAAAATGAAAAGTTTAAGAGAAATGACAATATTAGGCAAAAGGAAAAAGAAGAGTTAAGTATATTATCTTAGATCCATTATCCATAACAATGTTAGAAGAGATGCAGCCTAAAGTCATTAGCATAACATGTCCCAGCATCACACTTAAAACTAATATCTGCTACAAAATCCTAATTATCATGCGGTAGTTACAAAATACCTACTATGGTTAAGACTCTAAAGCAATGAAATAGAAAAATATCCCCTTGGAGAGCCTAGAATTAAAATAGAATATTACACAACACAGTAATGTTTTTGGTGTAAGTAAAAGCACCCGGTAATTATTAAAGTCTGAGAAATTTTTTGCACTCTTACACAACCAGTTTTCAATCTGATCCAGTCCTTTTATCCTTCTATTTACTCAGGATCCTTTTTGTGGCTGAGGTTTTATACTACTTGCTCTTAGTTTGCTATTCTTAGGTTAATTTTGTTTCCTTTGATGTAGTTTTCCACTTCCAGTCACAGCTACAAAAGTTTTCCCAATCTCCCAAAAAGGAACACACACACACAAAAAAAAAGAAGATTACCCTTCATGAGTAATAATTTTCACTGCAACTGTCAAAGAAGGTAGCTACCACATGCAATGATATAGCTCCCATCAACAATGATGCAAAGGACATTTCAATATAAGTGCAAGCTATCCCCTATAAAAAGATCAAATAGCAAGTTAGACACCCTATTTGCAGATTTTCCTATGCCATTACCCAACATGTTCAAAATTTTTTAAATGAGTTCAAATTAGCCAATCTTATAGTAGCTCCCAGAATTTCTATAGTCAAAGAGTCTGTGAATAACAGAAGTACCAAATCCTGGGTACAAAGCCTCCAATTCCTTAGAAAACCCGAGTCAACATTTTGCCACAGCGAGAGTTTTACCTAGCATAAGTTAATAGAACCTAGTTCCACCTACTCTTGCAAAAGTGCCCCAGGTTAAATGTGCAAGATCATAAGAGGTAGTGAGGTCCTGTAATAGTGAACCTTCAACCTGATAATATCCCTGAACTATATGTTGATGCAGTTTCCATTAGCCCTGATCATTCTTACAAACACTACCTTATGACAGTCTGCTTATTCCATTGGATTACACGCATACTCACCCAATTTGCTTTCAGGTTTTACTACTGATCACTGTTTAAAGTGGCATGCATGTTTCCCTATTGAGGTATTCTTCAGTCTCTGTAGTGGTTACTTTATGGTATTTGTATATCTTTCATCCACTATTACATGACAAGTTCATCACCACAGCCTGAGCTAAGGTTGCACCACAAGTTCACCACCATTTACAAAGGCTTTCTTCATATTAACCTCACTTTGATATATCACTATTATAAACTTGACTAGCTAGAGTCCAGTCCTTTTCAGAAGGAAACAACAATGCATAACACAGAGTAAGCAACAAGACTTATTTCAGGAAATATCTTTCTCTTAGGGATTTAGGAACATTACAAATTTGAGTCAGACCATCACTCATTTGAATTAGCTTTGATTTTCTTATCAGAATTGGATCCTTTTTAAGCATGGAAAGGCACTATGCAATTTTGGAAGTAAAGCATATGAATGATAATAAATGAAGAATCCCTAGCTTTTATTAATTTCTTATAATATCTCCAGTTGGTCTCTTTTCTCTATGGACTCCCAGTTCACATTCATTTTAGCCTTTGTACTCTTTATTTTAAGTAATGAATTTGTCTGTTCTTCATAAAAATAAAAGAAAAACTATCTTCTCCTTTCTATTTCTCTCCTCTCATTCTAATTTTTGTTCTTTCCTCTCTATTTTGCTCTAATATCTATTACTTTTCTCTATTGTTCTCTCTCTCTTTTCCTTCTATGACATTCACCCATTTTTTTTTCTTTTTTTGGTCCCACATTGGTGTCTATCTTGTAGTCTTAGGATTCCTACTTATATTATGATAGGAATGACATTTACAATAACTAAAATTCAAATTCATAAACATGCCACTTTATTTTTAGATTATCAGGATTTGATTAATAAAATGATAAGTTATCTGATTTATTATCGTTACAACCTATAATTAGGAAATCTTGTACAATTAGGAAAGTCTTGTATAGCTTGATTATAAGAGGAGATTAGGAAAATTTTCCTCCCTAGAATAGGACTCATACTTTGTGTATATATATACTATTATAGTGAATAGAGTGTATAGAATTTTCTCTCATTTGTATGATTACATGGTATCAGAGCCATCTAGTCTGTGTTTGTCTCTTTGTTTTTTTTTTTTTTTTGCCCTAAGTAAACAATAGTTGTGGGAGTTTTTGGGTCACCATTTTAAAACAACTTTCTGTTCTCACCGCTCATCCAAGAAGAAGCGTCTGCCAAAAAATTCCCTGATTCCTGGTTTTCTTGGTTTTGTATATCACCTTTGTGTGCCTGGTTAGGTCAACATCCATACGGGTGTGGGATCTTCTTTGAAAAAGGTTCGAGTACTCTAATTTTAAACTTTGATTCTCTGTGTTTTCTACGTATTTGGCATTATAAATGAAAAGAAGTTTGTAGTAATGTCCGATGTTGTTCCAGTGATGTCAAAAGTCACAAAACATAAGTTTAATGGCTCTAATCCACCCAAAGATGATTCAAAACAGACTTGGTTAAGGAAAGATGCTCGGTTTTTCTTACAGATAAAGAACTCCATTAATAATAAGGTAGTTGGCTTAATTAATCACTGTGAATTCGTAAAGGAATTATTAGAATATTTAGATTTCGTATACTCTGAGAGAGGAAATATTAACCGTATGTATGAGGTATGTAAAGCCTTCTGTTGTGTAGAGAAGCAAGATCAGTCTCTCACGAGCCATTTCATGGATTTAAAAAAGACTTATGAGGAGCTTAATATATTGTTACCATTTAGCCCATATGTGAAAGTCCAACAAGCTCAGCGAGAAAAGATGGTTGTTATGAGTTTGCCAAACATCATTGTCTTAATTCGAGTCCTTGAGTCAATAAACGAGCTAGTGCTCCTTTTAAGTTAGTTCATTCAAATATTTAGGGTCCTTGTCCAGTTGTGTCTAAAACTGGATTTAAATACTTTGTTACTTTGTTGATGATTATTCTCGTATGACTTAGTTCTATTTAATGAAAAATCGTTCTGAATTACTTTCTCATTTTTGTGTTGAAATTAAAACCGAATTTAATGTTTTCGTTCAAATACTAAGGAGTACCTATCAAAGACTTTTCAATCTTACATGATTAAGTATAGAATTCTTCATCAAACTTCTTGTGTATATACACCATCTCAAAATGGGGTAGCATATAGAAGGAATAGACACCTACTTGAAATTGCAAGAGCTTTACTATTTCAAATGCATGTTCCAAAACATTTTTAGGCTAATACAGTTTCAACAGCTTGTTTTTTGATTAACCGTATACTTGTCTTTGTCCTTAATGGTGAGACTCTTTATCACACTCTTTTTCTAATTAAATCATTATTTCCCATTGAAGCTAGTATATTTGGTTCTACGTGTTTTGTTCGGAATGTTCGCCCTCAAATCACCAAACTAAATCCCAAATCTTTTAAGTGTATTTTTCTTGGCTACTCTCGTGTTTAAAAGGGTTATAAATGTTATTGCCTTAGTCTTAGTAGGTACCTTATATCAGTTGATGTTACCTTTCTAAAAGATACACCTTTTTGTCCGTCTTCCATACGTACAAGTTAGGGGAAGGATAATGATGTGTTAATATATATTGTCTCGTCTCTTGTTTCTACTCCTCCTATGTCTGCTCCTACTCGGCCACCCATCACTCAGGTCTATTCTAGACAACAAAATCCTCTCGATACATGTCTTGAACCAAATCATTCACCGTCAGACCTAGTATCAAGTAATGATCTTCCTATTGACCTTCGCAAAGGTAAACGTCAATGTACTTACCCTGTTTCTTCATTTGTGTCTTATAACCATTTGTCATCCTCTGATTGTCCTTTTATTGCATCTTTTGACTTTATCTCTGTTCCTAAAACTGTTCATGAAGCCCTATCCTATCCTAGATGGCATAATGCTATAATAGAGATTAATGCACTAGATGATAATGGTACTTGGGACTTAATCAATTTACCTGCAAAGAAGAAGGCTATTGGATGTAAATGGGATTTTGCAATCAAAGTGAATCCTAATGAGTCAGTTGCTCGATTAAAAGCATGTCTTGTAGCTAAAGGATATGCTCAAACTTATGCAGTTGATTATTTTGCCACATTTTCTTCTGTTCCTAAGTTAACATCTGGCAAATTATTCATTTCTATGGCAGCCACTCATCATTGGCCTTTGCATCAGCCAGACATCAAGAATGTTTTTCTTTACGAAGATCTTCAAGAAGAAGCTTATATAGAGCAACCTTCTGATTTCATTGCTCAAAGGAAGTATCGAAAAGTTTGTCGCTTTCTCAAATTTTCGTGTGGTTTGAAACAGAGCTAACGTGCTTGGTTTGGCAAATTTAGTCAAGCAATTAAGAGGTTTGGAATGAAGAAAAGCAAATCTAATCATTCTATCTTCTATAAACAGTCTGAGGGTGGCATTATTCTGCTAGTTGTATATGTGGATGATATCGTCATTACTGGGAGTGATGCTTCAAGTATTTCATCCCTTAAACTTTTCTTCACTACCAGTTTCATACAAAAGATTTAGGGACGTAAAAGTACTTTTTGGGTGTCGAGGTAGCAAAAAGTAAGACAGGGATCCTCTTATCTCAAAGAAAATATGTGCTTGATTTGTTATCTGAGACAAGAAAATTGGGGGGCTCTATGTAGTACTCCAATGATACCTAATTTGTAACTCACAAAAGAAAGTGAATTTGTTTGAAGGTCCTGAGAGATACAAAAGATTGGTTGAAAAATTGAATTATCTTACAGCAACTCGCCTAGACATTGCATATTCAATTAGTGTTGTAAGTCAATACGTGTCTTCTCCAACAGATGACCATTGGGCAGCCGTAGAACGGATTTTGTGCTATTTGAAAAGAGCACCTGAACGTGGAACCTTGTATAAAGATCATGGTCATACTAAAATTGAATGTTTTTTACATGATTGGGCAAGATCTAAGGAAGATCGAAGATCTATTTGAAGATATTGTGTCTTTATTAGAGAAAACTTAGACTCGTGGAAGAGTAAAAAGCATAATGTAGTCTCACGTTCAAGTGCGGGATCGAAATACAAAGCAATGGCACAGTCTGTGTGTGAAATAATGTGAATACATCAACTTCTAACTGAATTAGGCTTTAAGATTTCAATTCCAGCCAAGTTGTGGTATGATAATCAAGCTACTCTTTATATTGCTTCCAATCCTGTATTCCATGAACGAACTAAGCACATTGAAGTTGATTGTCATTTTATTCGTGACAAAATATAGCAAGACATGGTTTCTACGGGACATGTGAAGACTGGAGAACAATTGGGAGATATTTTCACGAAAGCTCTAAACAAAGCTCGGGTTTACTATCTTTATAATAAGTTGGGCATGATTAACATCTATGCTCCAACTTGAGAGAGAGTGTTACAGTTTATAATTAGGAAATCTTCTATAATTAGGAAAATCTTGTATAGCTTGATTATAAGAGAAGAATAGGAAAGTTTTCCTCCCTAAAATAGGATCCTTCTTAGAATAGGACTCATACTTTGTGTATTTGTATATGCTATTATAATGAATAGAGTGTACAGAATTTTCTCCCATTTGTCTTATTACAATTATCAAAGGCATGTATGCCTAGTATTTTCTCTCTTTCCCTTCTCTTATTTTTAAAGTTGAAGATACTATTCATGGTAACATTATTAGCTCCAATATCCTCAACAACTATTTAGTTCAAAATTCTTGAAATTTCACCATCAAACAGATCTCTATGAAAGTCTCGTCTTTTGTTTTCTAAATAAGAAGCTTCCATTGAAACTCTAATCAAATCTAAAACCTCAAAAGTCCTCTTTCTAAAATAAAAATTCCTAATTTCTAGAGTTACCCAATTGGCAAACTTTTTAACCTATAACAACAAAGAAAACTACACTAGACACACTATTAACACTCAGCCAAAGAAAGCTATTGACATACTTATTGCAAATGAAAAACCATATAGCCTTGAGTATTAATTCTCATGTGCATTCACTGAATAAAGAACATTACAAAACCTCCACAACACGGTAACCACAATGCTTAGCAGCCACGTGAGCAAGCGTAGTCTTTCCTAGCCCTGGTGGACCACAAAGTAAAAGAATCTGCAATGACCAAAATTCAATTAATAATGATTTTCATTGCTAAAGTCGAGAAAGGAGCATATTAAAGATTAGGGCAAAAAATTCAAAACATTTTTAATCAACTAAGCTTCAAAAATTCCTAGAAAAGAAGTAATCAATCAACTAAGCTCTAAACACTTGCACCAAATGTGTGGATGGAAAGCTATTTATATACCCCATATGAGGTCCACAAAATGTTAGCGATTTGCAAAGCCACAATAAATTTGTAAAGCCACATACAAAAGCTTACTAGACCAAAGCATGTAAGTTCCACCGAGGAACAATTCATTGTAAAGCCTCAAGGTTTACCAATATATGAGCCAAAAAAACTAGATCTCCAGCACATTGCAGGCTTGTGGCAGTTATGGAAATAATGAAGGTTGACTGGGCAGTGCATGGATAAAAAGATACTGCTCTTTCATGTATTGAGCCAACTAGGCATGTGTGATGTATATGCATCTCAAGGGAGTGCAACGAATTCATTGCAAGTGGAGCTGTCATGAAAACTGCATATTTTGAATGCCATATATATTATTTATTACTAGTGTTCTTATCTGTTACTCTATATATATAAGGAAGCAAGAAGTAAGCTCTCAAATCATCTCATTAGTCTTCTTCTAACTTACATTTCTTTCTTTCATAGATCCTCTCAATCCCCAAGCCTACTATTTTAAATCTTTGTTTGCAACAAATGTCATGCCTAACTTCATGTCTATTAGGCATCCTTGTTTGACTTTTTTAAGGTAGGAAAAAGGAGAACATAGCTTTAACCCCAAATATATACATACAAATATATATTATTGTAATTAGTGTATTAAGCCATGTGAATCATGATAAAAACCTTTGAATAGCTAGAATTTAAGAGAAAAAAGATGGATATTTAATGCTTAAGAGCAAATGATTCATACTAAATAGCTTTAAACTGACAGAATAAAGGAGATTAATGATAGATAAGAGGTTATTGCAACTGGAAAGATAGATGCTAGATTGAAATGTTATTTAGTTTAACAAGCTAACAATTCCAATTTTGAGCATATTGCACAAAGAATGTGCAGTAATTGATGCCATCCACCGTGTGAGAGGAGATACAAGATATTTATCAACTGAAAACAAGGCTGTCTCAAAATTATGGCTGACCTTCTGTTCTGGGGGACCAGTGAACCTTGTTTTCTTATTCCATAGGTCCTGAATGTTCTTTGGATTGCTATTTTCATGCTCTAAATCATTGGAGTGTCTGAAACTTCCATGACTCCATCTACGTCCTCTGTTGTTCCTTGGAAGACCAGAATCATTTTGTTTTTGATGTTGGGCGATAGAAGAATGTCGTCTCAAAGCAGACAGAACCTCCTCTGATGTACTCCGAACTTCAGACCCAAATACACAGGCATCCCATTGTTTCAACCACAAGAGAACCTACAGTAAGATGACAATCTTAAGTTGAGTAATAACAGCAAAAGTAGAAAGAAATTGCAAGTTCAAATGATTGTATGTTTTCAATTTCATAGGATATTTAGAAAATAAACTTATGTACCTCACGATTTGTCTGTTCATCACTAAGAAGCTCTGTAAATGAATTTGGGGCATATTTGTCCACCCAAAGTTGTTCATGCACCAGTGGCTTTCCAGAAAGACTTTCGACAGTCTGACCTTCAGAACTAGAATTCAAGGCCTTCAATAGCACAAGAAGGAATTATAAAACATCTAATTCATTGGACTCATTCAAGAAAAAGAATAATGAATCCTCGACAATAACAATCAATAAAACATTTCAAGTCATAGTATCTTCATTAGAAAATTTTAAAAAAATAGATAAATAAGGGAGGAGTAGGGTCATGAAGAGACTAGGAAAACTTATTTATGTTCAGAAGACCTTTTTTCGCTTGAACATGTACTAGATGACCAACCTGGTCTGTCCCTCAAAGGATCTCCAACTCAAAGTAGCATAGAGACCCTGATGGATCAGTATTATACTATCAAGCCACTGCTTCAGTTGGCTTGTTAAGTAAACATGGTTTCAAATTATAAGTCAAAATACACCTGAGAGTACATAAGTTGATTAGATGGTGTATCAGAAGCATAGACAATGCTGACAACATGTAGATTGCATTCTCAGTACAGAGGCATAGATCGAAGCAGAACCTTAATTAATCAAAGTGCAATATGAATGATTGTTGCAGTTACTCCATAGACACATTAGGTATTGACTACACTTTCTAAAGTTTCATAAAAGGTGGCTCCGGAAGGTAATAAGTTCTATTGTTGGCATTTACTTTTGTTTCTCAATGCTAGCTCACACACGAATAAGTATAAACAGAAAAACATATGTACATATTTATACACTCACAAACATATTTGATTATACAAAGACGCACACAGTTGTACATAGACACGCACAGACGGGCGTGTAGGTGCGTGCACAAAAAGAGAGAGAAAGAAGCACACCTTGGTGAAAGTCTCTTGCTCCACCTTTTGCAATAGAACATTAATCGGTTCCGAAGTTAGACCTGCAGAGTGGATTGCCCATCAAAATGTCAACCGTGATGAAGTAATATGAGCAATATCATATAAAAAGATTTTGCTAATGACTCTTGCTAGTCAGGAAAATTAATCTAGATACAAAAAATTTCTCAGCATCCAAAATTTGTAGATTTTTAACCAAACAAAAAAATTCAACAGTACCATTTGATCGTGATTTGATGTCTAATTTCTTCCCTCTATCCTCTCCCACAATCCTACAAATCTTCACATAAACCCTATCGCCGCCACTCGGAGCCGTAACCGGCAGGAAGTCGCCGTCAATCTCGGAGGCGTACCTCGACACAAACTTCTCCTCCACCGCAACTCCGGAATCCTCTCTTTCCTGCGGCGGCGAGTAGCGGAGCCAATCCTCGTCAACGTCGTCGACAATTCTGGTTCTCTTATCATCTAATTTTGGTTGGTCATCCTCGATTGGCGAGTCCGGAGCGTCGGCTCGGGGACGCTTGTGGGCGTTGATTTCGCAGGGCGGTGAATCTGGCGGCTCCTCTTCGGGCGGTTCGAGGTCTTGGTAGTTGGCCTCGAGCAGTTCGAGTTCTTCTGGCAGAGGGATGTCCATGTCCATATCCATTTCTGTTGACGAGTTATCGATGTGTGATAAGAGATTGAGCGAAGTGAGAACGATTTAAGGACGAGAGAGAAAACAGAGTGGGCGATGAGATGGAGGTGGAGTGAGTTTGTTTGGCGGGAAAAAGGAGCCAACAAAAACAAGGGTTACCTTGCACTCCTATTTTACGAAATTGCCCTTTGGCGGAATTAATTATTATTTTGTAAGTTTATTGCTTGCTGGGCTAGGGTTCCCTCGTGCTTATCAACAACGTCTATCGGATTCAGATATCGAAAAATGAATGATCAAATGATCTAGAATTGTGTATCATTTTAAAATATTTTATTTGAAAAGTATTATAAGAAAAATATAATTAAACACGTGACGAAAAGTAAACTCACAAAAATTCGAATTAACTCACTATGAGGTAACTCAAAATAAACTCACAAAAATTCGAATTAACTCACTATGAGGTAACTCACCTCGTGCTCATCTTAAAGCAGGACATGGTATAAACTCTGCTCGTTGCAGCTAAGGCGCACTATGAGTTGGGCTTCCTGTTAAGTATCGCCAACATATTTGTCATTTAAACTGCTAAATAAGATCTACTGTAAGCTGGACTTCCGGCTAAGTACCGCCAACGAATTCTTCATTTGTTGATATTGCCCCACGTGACTATATACCGTAGCACGGATGAGAATGCCCACGTGATTATATACCGTGGCGAGTGTAAAAACACTCATGTAATCATATACCCTAGTACATATGAAAAAGTGTGGTTATATACCGTAGCACGCATAAATAAACAAAGAAAATAATTTCAATTCTCCATTGCACCTTTGAACAGCCAGATCCGCCTCCAATAAACAAGATATTCGCCCTCCTGAGTAAGAGATGTAGGATACCCAACTGTCCAGGCAGGCGAAACGCCTAGTTACCTAAGCAGGTGGAACGCTCAGCTGCCCAAGCACCTAGGTGAGTAAAAGTCCATCTCATTGCACCCCAAAAGAATCTCTAAAGTGGCCCAACACATAAGAAAATATCTTGCGGGGATCATTTCAAAGGCAGGAGATAGCACCTGATCTTGGCAGTAACCAGGTTGGTACTATGCAGATCCTACCTGATACTGTGCAGACAGTGCACAGAGTTCAAGTGGGGGACCATGTGCCAGTTGGGCAAGTAAGGTTACACCACTTGTCCACCAAGGTACAGAGCAATCTCCTTAGCTAATAAAGGGTAGACACGTATATAATAAGCTTGGATAGGAGAAAGCTCACTAATCCTAGTGTCATAGAGGACTTTTTGATGACCCATTGTGCAGCCTTGTACCATTTTTCTACAACCTTCCCACTTGATGCAAAACCAACACCAAGCATGTTGCGCACCATGAAATTAATGGTCTAACACCTAGCTCGCCACGTGGCGTTTGAGCTGGGCCATCAAGAACTAATGGGAGAAGGGCACGTGGAGAGGTAAAAACTCTAAAATTATAGCAAAATAAATCATCCAATCAAGTATGAGTGTAATCTGCTTTATTTTTTTGGAAGAAAAATTAACCTCTATTTTAAACTTGTGAAGAGTTGAACTCTTATCCCCTATTTAAAGGGTTAGATTAGCAACTACTCTAATTAAAGGATAGACACAATTAACTTAAAACACAAATAATAGGGACTAATTTATTAACATTGATAAGATAAAGTAAAGATTTGTTATTTTACTAAAATTTGAGGTTGAAAATGTTGTTATCCTTTAAATGAACACTGTTTTCATATTTTTCTAGAAAAATTTTTTGATTTAGCCTTCTTTTTACCTCAATGTTTTTTAATGGCGCCCTCAAAAAAAATTTTAATTTTTATCTAAACAATAATAATCGAAATAAAAATATCCTTATAACCACATTTCACAAATAAAAATATATTTATTCTTTTTAATATTCACTTTCTAGCAACAAACCATAAAATCCTAATTGGAAAAATATTGAAGTCGACAACTTGAATTTGGATAGATTTGACGAATGCAAATCAATATATTTAGGTGATGGTTTTATCAAAAAATGACATCCACATGTTCTATGTGATATTTCGAGCATGGTAGCTTAAAAGTATAATTTTAGTTGTATTTGAAAATATTCGCTAGGCTGTGCTAAAAAAGTGTGGCTTCTAGTACACCAAAAACCACACTTTTGAGCGCGGTAGAAGACATACTTTCAAACATGTTTACTCAAAATTTGAGTTTCTTGATACTTGAAAGTATATAATCTATTATAATCAAAAATATAGTTTATAGTTCATAAACCATACTTTTTGAGCAGGTTAAACCCTTACTTTTGAGCACGCTAGACACCTTACTTTCGAGTATATATAACTCAAATTTTTTATTTTTTATTTTTTATAATACTTGAAAGTGTAGTTTCTAGTGAAAACTAAATTTTTTAGCACCTTAGAAATCCATTTTCAAGTATATTATTATACTTAAAACTTGAATTCTTTATAATCAAAAGTAGGGTTTCTAAGGTGTTCAAAAGTATGGTTTCTAATTCCAAAACTAAGCTTTCAAGCACGCTCGAGGACCTAATTTTGAGCACTTTAAAAAATATAGTTTGAGCACTTTAAAAAATATAGTTTGAGTTTGATGCACTCAAAAGTGAAAGAGTGAGTTAAACTAACGTAATTATGGAGGCATGTTTGTCGGAAAAGTATATCTTTGGCTAAAGAAAAAAAAATATGAAAATGACTATTTCTAAAAGTTAAGGTAAACATAAGGAAATAATGTTGAAATGGGAAATTTTCCATTTTTATATGTTAATGTTTGAAATTAGAAGGATTGGCAACCTGTTTTGGTCACAGCCTGCGTTGGCCAACTGCACGCCACCTAATTCAAGTCAAACCGGAATTTCAAAGCTTCTAATTCTTAAAATAATTTATACATACATACATACATACATACATACATACATATATATATATATATATATAGATAGATAGATAGGGACGGAGCTATAATCTAAGATTGGGAGGGCCAAATAATAGAATAAATTTTTAAATTTAAAAAATAATAAATAAATTAACTTCTACATTATAAATAATTTTTCTATTTGCAAACAAAAAAAATTTACATAAATATTTCTTGTTATTGTATTGTAACTAAAATAATATAATGCATATAATAATTATAATTTATAATTTAAAAGACCCACATTAAAAATACTCTAAAGATACTAACATCCTTTTTAAAACTTTTTCTATTATCTTGATTTAAAGAAGAGAAAAATTAAAAAGTTAAAGTATTTTTAATTATTTTGTCGAAATTTATTATATATATTTATATATACTATAAAAAAAAAGTTCTTTTCTTACAAGAAAAAGAATATAGTTTTCCACAAAAAATAGTTTTTAAAATCATATAATTTTCCTGTAAAAAAAATATTTTTAATTATATAGAGAAGAAAATTAAATAAATAATTTGTTAAAAAAATTATATTATAAACAAAGCATTAATAAAAATATAAAATCTTTAAAAATTTTGATATTTTACTATTTTAGAATAATTAAAATGAACATTTTAAATATAAAATTACTATCCTTCGAAAAAAAAATCAATACTCTTAAATAAATACAGGGAGGGGGCCACGGTCCTTTCAAGCCTTTAAAGAACCCCGCCACTATATATATTTTCAAAACTTCGGTTTGAATTAAATAATAGAAATATCTTCATGAGATTTTAATTAATTACATCATGTAATTTATGATAAAGTCATATATATGGATAGATTGTATACATAATTTATAATATTCAAATATAACAATATCATAATAATAAAAAATATATACATTTATATATGACAATTTTAATAAAATTATCTAATAAAATTATGTCATTATTCTAATTTTAATCTTTTTTATAGATATTGTTATTATTATAATTGATATCAATTTATATTTAATTTAAAATAAAGAATAAATATATAAAGATATATATATATATGTATACACACTAACATTTTATTAATAGATATATTATATAATATACTTATTTAAAATATTTTATTAATTTGAATGTATTCTTCATATGAAGGCACACATTTAAGTTAAATTAATTGATAATGTTATATAATATAAAATTAAGAATGAAAAAAGTAATTTATAGTCGCCGTCGCGAAAACTATGATCCACCATCACCACCAAAATTAAATCATAATTATTCAATTAAATTTAAAAGGTAAAAGAATAAAGTCTCAGTACTCATGACACTTGACAACAATAAAAAGATTATTATTATTATTGCTATTGTTATAACATGCTGCTAATTATTATCAAATTTCAACTTTCTATCTTGATAGTGGATCATCTACTCGTGATAAAATGAGTTAATAACATAATTATTCGAGAGATGTTTGGTATGTTTATTAATATTTATCTTTTTTAAATATATATATATTTAAATTAAGGGACCTAATTGTTTTTTAATTATGAACTATAAATAAAATTATTCAATCAGAGTATATATGTCAATATTTTAGTCTTATATTTTTTTATTTTTTAAAAAATAACTTAATAGTTATAGTAAAAAAAAATATGTCAATCAAATTTAGATTTCAGTTAAATTTATATTTCAGCCATGTTTAGACTTTAGACAGAAAAAAACAAATACTATTTAAATCATGAAAAATGAAAATAATTATTGTAATATTAGGAAAAAAATTTAAAATACAAAAACATTGTTTTCATTGTCTTTTTATTTGTTTGTCTCACATCCCTCTTTTCAAATAATTTAATAAAAGAAATTTAAATTGTAGTTTGAAACTCGCTTTCCAATATGTTATTAAATTCAAAAGTAAACATCATTTTTTATTTTAAAAATTTAATTTAAAATAATACTAAACAGATATATTTTTTAATATTGTAATTACGATCTATTGGTATTATATTGTATGGAAAATTGGAAGTCTAGATAATTTTAATGAACTTAACTTTTATTAAAGAGAAATTTGTTTTAAAACTATCATAGGCTTAAATAGAAAAAAGGTGAATATTTACAAATATGGGGTAAGACCATAATACCTAAATATGTTAAAAAAATCAATTAATAAATTACTTTTTAGATGTGACTTTTTAAAAGGTTTAACAAATAATTTTTTTTTAAATAATAAAAGGTTTTAAAGTGGAATATGAGTTATTAGTGAAGATTTTGGATTATGATTAGGTGATATTTTAAAAAGAATTATTTGATAACGATTTTTAATTTTGAAATAGCATATTTTAGAATAAAATATTTTAAACGTTTTCTTAAATGATTTTTGCTAGCATATAAGCAAAAATACATATTTTTATATTACGAATTTACAACTGTTACCTTACATCATAAAAATGTGACATTTCACATAAAATAAATATTTTCATAAATGTTACATCATTATTGTAATTTATTTTTCTGAAATTATTTATATTATATATTTTTATTTGGAATAGAATTTTTTTATACAATTTTTGTTTTGTAAGAAAAAAATTTATCGACTGTGAAAGACCTCTTTAATATTTTTTTTAAATTTAAAATCTTTAAATAAATTTAAAATTTATTTATTTTGATTAAACAACAATAATATAAATATAAAAATAAATTTTTTACATGTGATCTTTGACACCGCATTCTTTATATTAATTCTTACAAAAAAAAATTTAACAACTTAATCGATACAATGCTAATATTCGAGATTAAATCTAATATATATAAGTAATATATATGTAAAATCTAAACATGTTAATTTTTATTAATCTCATATTTTATAATAAATAAAAATAAAAATCATCCTAATAATCTATATAATGATTAAGATTTAAAATTAAAACTAAAAATATCAAGTTAATACTACCAACTCAATAATTTTATTTATTTTTTAATCATATAAAATTAATAGATAAAAACTTATAGTTACAATTTTAAGTAAAAAATTGAAGTCACGAAGCTTTATTGTGAGGGTGCGTGTATATATTGGAGAATGATCAATAGTAACTTTATATTTTTGTATTAATTGTTGACTATTTGATTTAAATACTTCTAATAATTATGATTAAATATAATAAATATTAATTATATATTAATTACTATGTATTAAATTCAATTTCGAATGCAGTTTAAATCTAACTATGATTGGTTAAAATATAGCTGCTAATTCGTGTTAACATGTATATATATATAATATATTATTTGTTTAAATTATAAGGATATTGGTCAATTCAAGTTTCTTCTAAGAAAACAAATTTGTCATACCTCCCAAAGTTTCTAAATCTCATTTTTATCCTTTCACAATTTATTTATTAAACACATAGTCAATTACGAACCTTCCTATTTCATTTTCACTCTCATCAATCTTCCCCCTATTCAATATTCATAACAATTCAAAAAAGAACCGCGTCACCCTCTTTTTTTCCTACTTACAAATTCAGCGCCATACTTTATTTCTCTTACATTTTCGTCCTCTCCCTATATTTAAAAAACCAGCAACGGACAGCAAAAACGCTCAAATTTGGCGTGTATATACAACGCCTCCAACGCAAATCTAGCATTTTTTTAGTTCCCTTCCCGATCACACCGTTTTCCTCTCTTTTCATCTTCTCTCTCTAATTTTTCATCATTTCGATTGAATCTTTATCTCCGATTTTGATCCTAGGGTTAGGGTTTTGAGATGGGCCAACAGTCGTTGATCTATAGTTTCGTGGCTCGAGGCACGGTGATCCTCGCCGAGTACACCGAGTTCACCGGGAATTTCACGAGCATCGCATCGCAATGTCTACAGAAACTTCCGGCGACCAACAACAAGTTCACCTACAACTGCGATGGTCACACGTTCAATTACCTCGTCGAGAACGGATTCAGTACGTTGCCGTTTAATATTGCGTTTTCATGTTTATAAATATTTATCAAATGGAAAAATGGAGAGATCTGATCTGGATCTATTTTGCTTTTAGTTGATGTGGTTGACTTTTTTGTTTTTGGTGGATCTATTTATTCGACGTTTTGATTGTGATTTGATTATTGAATTGTTGATTATACGGTGTTTATTTCCCGATATGGAGAGCTTTTTTCTATTCTTTTCTTTTGATTTGATCGTTTTAATGTGTTGGAATGTATCTGATCAGATATCTTCCTATGATCTAATTGGGTTGGATCTTGCTAGATCACGCGTCTTGAAATTCATTCTTATTCTTTTGTTATTGAAGAATTGAAGATTTTAGAGTACAGATGTTGTGTAAATGATTAAGATGTAATGGTGTAATCATTCTATTATATCTTCTGAATGATCAATGTTTAGCAGAACCTGTTGATTAATGAAACCATGATGGATTGTTTGCAAATTGATTGTGTAAAATTAAAATGTGACAAATTCCTAAATTGGACATATCTGGAAGGTGGTTGTATCTCTTTTTTAGATTGTAGCTGATGTAGGAATTAACAAAATATGTTTCTATGTTGTAAATTGCTGGAATTGCTTAGGTTATTAATTTGAGCATTAACTTTTTGTTAGTAGTTGGGTTGGATTATGTTTTTTCTTATTTGTGAAATTATGAGTTTAGTACACGATTACCGAAGACGTGAAGTTTAGGCCTTATTTTTACTTCAATAGTGTGCCTTCATCTATCATGAACTTTTCTAAAATGTGTGGTTCACAAGTACCATAACTATTTTTTCTATTGAGGGAAATTATATGAGAAATTGAAAACAATTGTATGTCCAATTCAACATAATGACAGGACTTTCAGACAGCCGATTTGATCTCCTATGAAGCAGAAATTTTCTTGTAGTGTAACTTTGTGGAACATTTGAAAACATTGCATTAGTGGCTACGTTGAATGTTGGGTATTTGCTTTTAGTGCATTGCAGTTCGCCAGGGAGAATGTAACAAATCCTACAGAAATGCCATTGGGTAGATAGATTCAGGATAATGTTAAAAAAGGAGCACTGGTTATCTGGGTTTAGCAAATCCTATAAACTCATTCTTTATGAATTTTATGGATCATATGACACTAGAAATTTGATAATCTGATATTTGGCTAGTATTATAGGCACTAGCACTGAATTTGATTTAATAGTTAGCTTGACAAAGAATAAATCCTGTAAATTGTTAGCAGTATAATTAGAAAATTGTACATCTTGTATAATTTTCTATACAGTAATGTGAACCATGTTTATGCAATTGACGATCAGATGATTGACCTAGTTGTGAATTAAGTTTCATATTTCTGGTGCATAAATTGTTCCTTTATAGGAAATAAAGTCAATTTTTGGAAAGGACTTTTAGAGGGAGTTACTGTATCTGATAAGGTTTCTGAATTTTGTAGTCTAGATATCCTAAAAATATATACTTCAATATTATCTTTTTGAGCTTTGTTTTTGGCTGACTGCTTCTGCTCTCTCTTCATCTGCTGGATAGAGGAGGCATGTTCAGGGCTTCATATGTATTTAGTCTAGCTGTTTCTTTTCTACTGCTTTTCTCTATGTGTGTGTGTGCTGGATGCCTCTACATTGGGCGCATTACTTTCACTGAGATACATCAGTGAGATCCTGTCATTTTTAGTATTCAATAGTATACACGAGAGGTTTTTGTGCAGCTTCTGGTATCTTTTACAACATCATACTTGTTTCAGGTGTTTGTTGGATCATTTTAATTTCCAGTACCTGTTGCTTATTTATGTCTCCAAGAATCAAGTACTTCTGGAGACTTCAAAAAAAGAAAAGAAAAAGAAAAAAAGAAATAGTTATTGAGAATGGACTAATTTAAGATATATCCCTTAAGATTTCTTGTAAAACGATTCTGCAAGTCTTATTCAGACCTTGCTTGTGGATTGAGCTATTAGTATCTGATAATCTTGTTTGGTTTTCTATTATGTTTATTTCTATGTAACATTTTCGGTTAAACTTTATCAATGGTGATAAAGGAGAAACCAAGTGACATGTCGCAATTGGCATCAGAATCTTGATTCTGAAGCTTATGATAGCAACTATTTTAAATACAAAGCTGGTAGACAAAATGGTAGCACTTATATTAGAACTTGGGAATTGGTAAGAAAATTGTTTTATTTTTTCAGTTGTAGTGCTGAATGATTTCTGTGTTTGCCTTTTCTTCATGTTGTCGATTGCCATTGTTTTTGTCCCATTGCACTTTGTTAAATGCAACAGAAATTATTTGAAATAATAATCAGAGAATTGTGGACCATGTATTTAATTATACTGAATTATCACTCACCATCGTTCAGTCAGTATTACACAAATTTGTTATTGACTGGTCTAAATTCTTCAGATTTCTTTTATGGATACTGTATTAACTATGCTACTTAATGGTGGATGCTGCAGCCTACTGTGTTGTTGCTGTTGAATCTGCTGGAAGACAAATTCCTATTGCCTTCCTGGAGCGAGTTAAGGAAGATTTCAATAAGAGATATGGTGGAGGGAAAGCTGCAACAGCTGTTGCAAATGGCCTGAACAAAGAGTTTGGGTACTTATATCCTGTATCCTTTATTAAGATGTATTTTTGTTCTTTGATCAATTGATGGTTATTCTTTACTCTTTTGCCTATGTATATATAGGTCTAAACTGAAGGAGCACATGCAATATTGTGTGGATCATCCTGAAGAGATAAGCAAGCTTGCTAAAGTGAAAGCTCAAGTTTCTGAAGTCAAGGGTGTTATGATGGAAAATATTGAGAAGGTAAATAGTAAGTTGGTGGTGTATCTTGCCACTGCAATACTTCATAAAACATTTGTGGTTTATCCTGTTTTTTCATGCCTCTTAAGCAGTGATGTGATTGCAAAAGAACCTAATGCTAATGGAGCTGCAAGTAAAAGGCGCCCATTTCTAATATAGATATAGTATTTGTATTGAAGAAATGTGTTTTCTGTGCAGGTTCTTGACCGTGGTGAGAAGATTGAGCTCCTGGTTGATAAAACAGAGAACCTTCGGTCACAGGTTAGTCAAGCTCCAATAGGCGACTGCTTGCTTAGTAGCTGAGTGGAATGAGCCCACTCTTTGCATTAAGTGAAGCAAGTTTAATCAGACTCCCTTCTGAAACTATTAGAAAGTCTCTATACATGATTATTTAGTTTGGAAGCTTTATTCAGACGAGAATGTTGCAATGAATCTTTTCTTTTCGAATTTATTTTTCTCTTACTTTCTTCATAGTTTCCTTCCCTTAAATCTTGGTAAGATGGTTTGATGCATATGTCGTGGTGCAGGCACAAGATTTCAGACAACAGGGAACTAAGATGAGAAGGAAGATGTGGATCCAAAATATGAAGATTAAATTGATTGTTTTGGCTATCATCATTGCACTGATTCTTATCATTATTCTGTCAATTTGCCATGGCTTCAATTGTTGATTTGTCCTGAGATTCCCTGGAAATCACCACCCTTGCTGTCATGCTGACTTGGTAAATCGGTTCTTCATCTTTTGCTCCACCGGTCCGCTCTGGTCCAGTCCGGTCCTTCTCTCTCTCTCTCTCTCTCTCTCTCACTTGAGGTCTTTTGTCATCTTCTTCTAGGTCATCTTTCTCCTTCTAGTCCTCCCTTGTGAAGTGGGGCAGAATTTGTACTTTGGATTGGTTGTATAGGTTGTTATGGTTGAACTCCATAAAGTAGATAAGTATATTATGCTGCTGCCTGCTTTTTTCATATGGATTTTAGTTTTTAACATGTAATGGAAGAATACTTGGATGGCTGCTGAACTTGTCTTTGAAAATGTTATTGATGTGTCTATTTCTCTATTTTTTATTTTCATTATCTAATAATCCCTTAGAAGAGTACAATGATTTGTTTATTCATATATACAAATATATATAATGATTTTTATTAGCTTGAAACTGCTAAGATCAATTGAGGTGGTCCAAGATATGGGGTATCTCTCTCTCTCTCTCTCTCTCTCTCTCTCTCTCTCTAATTATTATATATCAAATTGTTTCCAAATTGTGATGTCGAAAAGATAAGGCAGGTGGAAAATAAAATAATAAATATGAAAGGCCATTTTCGAAAGAATTAGGATTAATAATTTGACATAATATTATTATTCAAGTTGAAATAATGCCTAAACATAATTTTGTTTTAATCCATTAAATCCCAAGATAGGCCTAAACATAAGTTTAAACGTTGACTGACCGCATGTTATCAAATAGTAATAAATAAACCAAATATTTTCATAATTAAATAAAAGTTTGTAGTATTTAATGTGCTTCTCTTAATAGATTAAAAGTTATTCTTGTTCTAAATATAGGAAAAAGTTCACATGGCTCTCTTGAGAGTTCTAAAATTCTCATTTTAATAAAAAATTTATAAAAAAGGATACAAACCTCTCCTATAAACAATAAATTTACTAAAATACTCTAAATTTATTTTTAAAATTATAAATAAAATTATTTTGATTAACCACTATACTAATCACTATATCACAATACACTAACCATTATATTAAAATAAATTTTAATAATATATATTTTAATTCATAATATATAACTCTTTTGAAAATATATATAATAAAATCTAAAATAATTACAATTAATTTACCACTATAAAAAAAAATTTAATTTAAAAATAAGTTTAAATCATTAAAATTTTATATTATAACTTGAATTTAAATTTATTATTATCATTAAATTTATAAATTTTTTAAATAATTATCATTATTTAGATTTTTTAAATAAAATAATTTATTTTAGTTAACAATTACTTAAGAAATTTTTTTAAAATTATTAATTTTAGAATAATTTATTTTATAATAATTTAAATTTATTTTTTAATAATTATTTAATAATAATAATATTATTATTATTTGATAATAATTTTAAACTCAAGTTATTATATAGATTTTTTTTATTATAAATTTTATAATAACAAAATAATTTTAATTATTATAGAAATTATTAAATATGCATTCTTAAAAGAATTATTTATTAAAGATTAAAAAATATATATTTAAAATATATTTGGTACAATGGTTAAAGTATTGCTCTCTTTCATTAAAATTTAGTAATTTTATTTTATAATCTTAAAAAAATAGATTTAAAGTATTTTGATAAGTTTGTTGTTTAAGGGAGATGTTTGTATCTATTTTCACAAACTTTTTGTTAGATTGAGAATTTTATAAATTTTAAGAGAGGTACGTGTATTTTTTTCTCTAAATATATATAGAAGAAAGTTGAAATGAATCATCTTATTTTATAATAAGTTCAGTATTTATCTTTTAAAAAAAATCATATTTAATGCATTAGTATTAGTGATACCCATGTATAATTAATATATAAATATCGGAATGTCTGCTGAAGAAAAACACTTTCTTATTTTTAAAATAAATAAAGAAAATGATACATCATATTACAACAAATTCTTAATTTCTCGATGGAACTGATAGACCGGCCAAGTAAGATTAACACGTGTGAGGTGAGGATTTGACTTTCTAGATAGACAGCTAGATATTGTTCTTATCCAAATTTTTTTTTTAAAAAAAAAGCTCTATAAAATATGCGATCTTTGTTGACAAAATACCCGATTATTGATCAACGTATACAATATAATAATATACACAAGCCCCAATTTTTCAATTTTTTTACTATTTAAAAATATAATAAAAATAACTGAAAATTATAATAACAAATTAAAAAATTACAATAAAAAATGAATAAAAATAAAATCACCCTCGCTTGTTTTAAGACATACGTTCGATGCTCGCTTAGATAACAAGGCAATAGACCATCTTCCCATTGTTACAAGAATTTTATATGCAGTGTGTTA
The DNA here is from genome assembly GCA_028052125.1 of Melia azedarach. Classification (NCBI taxonomy): domain Eukaryota; kingdom Viridiplantae; phylum Streptophyta; class Magnoliopsida; order Sapindales; family Meliaceae; genus Melia; species Melia azedarach. The sequence goes on along the minus strand of CM051396.1, from coordinate 5,846,127 downwards.
TGGAAAATTATTGAAACTAAGATCCAATTTTTTCGTACCTTTTATATGTTACATGTTGATGTAACACTATCATATTATTATATAAAAATGTTAGATTAATCTCCTACATTCAATACACGCTCATATCATTCACAGGTATACATACAAGAGAATTAAGATTGAATTCTCTTTACATCAATTTAGTACCAATGAATAATAAAATAAAGCAAGTGATGCTATTATTGCACTTAACTAAAGTAATAAAAGTCCTCATCTTTGTGTATGGTTCTGCATGTATTTTCTTTATACGCCAGCATGATTAATTTTTTTTTATTATTAATTACAAAATTAAAGATGAAAACGAAACCCTAAGATGCAGCCAAAGAGAAAACTTAGCATTCCTCTCATACATTCGGTATATCCTTTACATATTCTTTAGCTGTAATTAGATTTTAATGTAAAAATTATTTAAAATTAAACGTTGTTAACAAAGCCATGTATAAATACACGTAATTCATGCACATGAATGATGCTCTCAGAACGCTCGGTAGTACTCGTGAAAATATGACGGCAGCAGCTTACCCGGAAGAACTGGTGATGCAGGTTGAAGATAGGAGTAAGAATTTCGACGAAGAAGACAACAACATTGAGAAGGAGAAGGAGAAGGAGATTGCTAATAAAGCGTTGCCGTTTAGTAAGCTATTGAGCTATGCAGACGTGGTAGATTGGATTCTAATGGCGCTGGGGACGCTCGGTTCTGTAGTACATGGAATGGCTCAACCTATTGGTTATCTGTTGCTGGGGAAAGCGCTTGATGCATTTGGAACCAACATCGGCAACAATAAGGCTACGGTTAAAGCCATCAAACAAGTACCTACAATATCTCCATCTATATATATATAAATATATACACACTTCATTAGCTACTACTAAGAGTTTTAATGTTTTAGATTTTAGATATGTTTACAATTAAAGTATTGTAACTTTAAAATTACAATTTAATATTAGTAAAAAAAATATAAGTCTCAGAAAAAATTGGTGTTATTAAATATTTTTTTCAATTTCATTGTCAAAGTTAAGTGAAAATTTATCGATATCGAACATACTCTTAAAATTTGATATTGTTGATTTTTACTTAATTTTAAGAAAAAAATACTAAAATTATTTAATAAAAACTAATTTTTAGTGAGATATAATTTTAATTTTAGAAAAATATCAATTGCATCCTTAATATATTTTGATATTATCACTTACATTCTTACTGTTTTAAAATTACACCTTTAGTTATTGCCGTTATAACATGGCTGTTAAATGTTAGTATATTTTATTATTTGACACATTTACCTTTAAGTAAATTAAATTTGTATTGGATTTAAACTAATACAAAAAAATATAAAAAACATAAACTTCTTTTTATTAAGACTCTAATTACTTTTATTTTTTATTTTTTATGTTAACAAATAATTATTGAATAATATTTTTTTGAATTATAAAAATTTATAATTAAGTTTTATAAAACGTCTTATTTATAAATAATTTTTTACAATAAATTTAGATTTTATTATTTTATTTTTATTTTAAAAACTAAAAAGAAATAAACTTATTTAGATTTTATTATTTTTATTTTTATAAAGTTTTATTATTTTTATTTTTATTTGATCTTATTATAAAAATTTAAAAAATGAAAAGAAATAAACTTATTTATATTTCATTATCTATATTTATATTTGGTTTTATTGTAAAAATTTTTAAAAAATAAATTTATTACATTATGAATTTAATTTTTTAATTTGAAATTACTTTTTTATTAAATAATTTTATTCTTAATATTTGTTTGAGTTTCTTAGAATTGATTTATTTTATTTTTTAAAACTTAAGTAATATTATCATTATCACTATAGGGATAATAAAATTATTTTCATTTAAAAATTGAATTTCTAAGATTAGTGTTATAATAATAAATATGTAAATGATAATATCAAAATATATTAAGAATAAAATTGATATTTTGTCTTTATTTTTTAATAATATTTGATATTATGTGATTTTATATATCTCATAATTGTTATAATTTTAGAGCTTTCTCTTCTTAATCCCAAACACGATTTTAGTATGAAGAAACTAAAGTTACAATGTTATATATTGTTACATATATATGTATGTATGTATGTATGTATGCATGTATGTTGGTACATCATAAATGAGTACATTATACCTAAGTTTATTTGTTAGTGATGATATTAATATATGTATATTATAATTTGAGTAGCTAGGATAGGGTGCCGTGAACTCATGAAGGGTTAATTTTGTCATGATCAGATTGTTCCATACGTGTGGTACATGGCCTTCGCTACATTTCCAGCTGGAATACTAGGTACGTAAATACTATATAAAGTAATATTTTTGAATTTTGCTAAACAATAGATATTCCAATTAAATCATCCAATTAAATCAAGTCAATTATATTAAATTTATTATTATTATTATTATTATTATTATTATTATTATTATTGAATGAGCATACTAACATGCTTGTCCTACTCGAAATATTGTTTAAATTTATAAAATGAAATTAATTTATTCGTATTTTAATTAAATTTAACATTATACTTTTGAGAAAATCTTCCCAATCTTATTTCTAAACATTGTTATAAAATCGTCTACTAATGAAATCTTCCATTTTCTCATTTATTCTACTTCATAATCATGATTTGAATTTACATTTCCAATAAACAATCTCCTGAAATTTGGAATAATTAACTCACAGAGATTGGCTGCTGGATGTATTCAAGTGAAAGACAAATAACAAGAATGAGATTGGCATATATCAAAGCAATCCTTAACCAAGAAATCGGGGCATTTGATACTGATTTATCTACTGGCAAAATTATCAGTGGAGTCAGTAACCACATGAGTGTTATACAGGATGCAATCGGAGAGAAGGTAACCAAGCATTTCGTGTTTAATATTATTGCTAACATATATAAGATGTGATTAATTGATTTTGTCTCTTACAGTTGGGTCATTTTCTGTCATGCTTTGCTACATTCTTTTCTGGAGTATTGATTGCCGCAATATGCTGTTGGGAAGTGGCACTGCTCACCTTGCTGGTTGTTCCCATGATTCTTGTAATAGGAGCCACCTATTCCAAAAGAATGAATACCATTTCTGTTACTAAGATGCTTTACCTCTCTGAAGCTACATCCATGATTGAACAGGTATCATTGACATTCATTTCGTTTGCAATTTAATTACACAGAAAAAATATATATCTTTAATGTTGACAATTCATCATGCATGGGTTACTTGTAAATGCAGATAATATCACAGATCAAAACTGTATTTGCGTTTGTTGGGGAGAGTAGAGCAATCATGTCATTCTCAGCATGCATGGACAAGCAGATTACAATAAGCAAAGGAGAAGCACTTATAAAAGGAGTTGGAACTGGGATGTTTCAGTCGGTGAGTTTTTGTTCTTGGGCTCTGGTTATATGGGTTGGAGCTGTGGTTGTCACTGCCCATAGATCAACTGGAGGAGAGGTGTTAGCTGCTGTTATGAGCATTCTCTTTGGAGCCATGTAAGGAAAAAACAACAATCTACCTTTAGAGCATAAAGATTTTGTTATTTGAGACACCTACTAGGTTAAGTTTTAGATTAAACACTAATTTAACATGATACTGAAGCCAGAATTATATAACCGAGTCTTGCCTTTGAATCCTCTGGTGTGATTGCATTTGAAATTGCAGAGCAATCACTTATGCTGCACCAGACATGCAAATCTTAAATCAAGCAAAGGCTGCAGGATACGAGATTTTCCAGGTGATTCAGAAAAAGCCAACAATAAGTTATTATTCCAAGGGGAAGGAACTGGGGAAGGTTGATGGCAACATTGATATAAGAGACGTATACTTCGCCTACCCATCTCGGCCAGATCAACAGATCCTTAAAGGTTTTTCCCTGTCAATTCCAGCAGGAAAGATGGTGGCTTTGGTTGGCAGTAGTGGGTGTGGAAAGAGCACTGTCATTTCCTTAGTTGAAAGATTCTATGATCCCTCCAGCGGTATGCAACATTCTTCCAATATCTACAATTTCTCTCAGCAAGAGTTAGACCTACAAATCTTACGTGTTATTTATTGAATATAACGAGTATGAGAGTGTCTCTGCTAACAATTAATGGTAGCATAAATAAACTTGATCTCTTCCTAAGTCTAATGAAATGGCTATGCATCTTCCAGGAGATATTCTGATAGATAAACATAACATCAAGGATATTGATCTGAAATTCCTGAGAAAGAACATTGGAGCAGTCTCTCAAGAACCATCACTCTTTTCCGGCACCATTAAGGATAACATCAGAGTAGGAAACATGAAAGCTGATGATGAACAGATACAAAACGCAGCACTCATGGCAAATGCACACTCCTTTATATCAGAGCTTCCAGATCAGTACTTAACTGAGGTCTGCATTTCCTCCCTCAATATCGAGCAATTCTATGAAATTATTGGTCAAGTGTATAATTGAATTATAGCTACATTTAGCCTCTTGAGTGTAGTTCGGATGCTCTGGAACATGCTTGATGCTTCCAGCCCATTCGAATTCAAGTAATAGTAGGGGACAAAGATTTGGTGTTCGTGTGTGAGATTTCTCACTCCCATTCAAAACTTTTTTAAAAAGAAAAAAGAAATATAATTCTTACTACACAGAACCTATTATACTAAAATTGTACTTTGTGGTCAATGCATAATCCAGTTAGGACAAAGGGGAGTCCAGTTATCAGGAGGACAAAAGCAGAGAATTGCCATAGCAAGAGCAGTTCTAAAGAATCCTCCAATCATTTTACTTGATGAGGCCACAAGTGCACTTGATTCAGAATCAGAGAAGCTGGTTCAAGAGGCCCTTGAGAGGGCAATGCAGGGAAGGACAGTCATCTTGATTGCACACAGGATGTCTACTATCATAAATGCAGATATAATTGCTGTGGTAGAAAATGGTCAAGTCACAGAAACAGGAACCCATCATAGGTTGCTAAAAACCAGCAGCTTCTACAACAGGTTATTTAGCACGCAGAACCTCGGACCAGTTAGTGACACAAGGTTGGTTCATGAAAAAATATAGGCTAGCTTCATAGATAATCACGGTTAGCGCAAAAACAAATTATAACTTACTTTGAATGTTAAATGCATACCAGGGTTACTGATTCTAGCATAGAATCAGCAAGTGAGGAACAACTTTCAGAGATCAAGCAACTAGAAGAATCTAATGAGGCAAACAAAGAGCTTAGTAAATCTACTAAGCAAGAAGTGATAGGGAAAACAACAACTATATTCTTCAGAATTTGGTTTGGCTTGAAAGAAAAAGAGCTTCTCAAACTTGTAATTGGTTCAGTCGCAGCTGCTTTCTCTGGAATTTCAAAGCCTATATTTGGGTTCTTCATCATAACGATCGGAGTAGCATACTATAAAGATGATGCAAAACGAATAGTTGGAAAGTATTCATTGATGTTCTCTTTAATCGGGTTGTTTTCATTATTCACACACACGTTACAGCATTACTTCTACGGAGTGGTTGGAGAGAAGGCCATGATAAACCTCAGAAGAGCTCTATATACAGGTACCTACTGCTACCATCTTTCGCTTTTTGGTCTAAAACACTAAAACTTTTAAGCAGGTTCGATTTAGTTATATGCAAAAGCACGCAATAACGTAGGTACTGCACAAAATTTTCCAGGTGTGCTGCGAAATGAAGTAGCTTGGTTTGAAAAACCTCAGAATGATGCTGGTTCGCTTACGTCTCGGATCATAAGTGACACCTCCATGGTCAAGACCATAATTTCTGATCGTATGTCTGTAATTGTGCAATGCATCTCTTCCATACTAATTGCAACAATAGTAAGCCTGATTGTTGATTGGAGAATGGCTCTGGTAGCTTGGGCTGTTATGCCTTGTCATTTCATAGGTGGACTAATACAAGCCAAGTCTGCCAAAGGATTTTCGGGTGATTCTGCTGATGCACATTGTGAGTTTGTCTCCCTTACTTCTGAGTCTGCAGCCAATATAAGAACTGTTGCATCCTTTTGCCATGAAAAACATATACTCCAGAAAGCCAGATTTTTTCTGGAAAAACCCAAGAGAAGGAGCAGGAAAGAAAGTATTAAATATGGGATCATTCAAGGGTTCTCTCTTTGCTTATGGAATATAGCACATGCTGTTGCTTTGTGGTACACAGCAATTTTGATTGAAAGAAATCAAGCCACTTTTTTAAATGGCATAAGAGCATATCAGATTTTCTCCCTCACGGTACCTTCAATAACAGAATTATGGACACTGATCCCAACTGTCATCTCTGCCATAAGTGTACTAGCTCCTGCATTTGAAATGCTTGACAGGAAAACTGAAATTGAACCAGATGCACCTGAAAGTTCAGAACTTAGAAGAATGAAAGGGAGAATTGAATTTCAGAATGTCAAATTCAACTACCCATTAAGACCAGAAGTGACTGTTCTGAACAACTTCAGTTTACAAATTGAACCGGGATTGAAGGTGGCTCTTGTTGGGCCAAGTGGAGCTGGAAAGTCCTCTGTGTTGGCACTTCTGCTCAGATTCTATGATTCCAATGAAGGAAGAATTCTCATTGATGGAAAAGACATTAAAGAATACAATTTGAGAAGGCTAAGGTCACAAATAGGATTGGTGCAACAGGAGCCACTTCTTTTCAGTTGTTCAATTAGAAGCAACATTTGTTATGGAAATGAAGAAGCTTTTGAAGCTGAAATTGTGGAAGTATCAAAGCAAGCAAATATACATGACTTTATAAGCAGTTTGCCTGACGGTTATGATACAATTGTTGGGGAGAAAGGCTGCCAACTTTCAGGTGGGCAAAAGCAAAGAATAGCCATTGCTAGAACTCTACTAAAGAGGCCTGCAATCTTGCTTCTGGATGAAGCAACAAGTGCTTTGGATACTGAGTCTGAAAGAATCATAGTCAATGCCTTGGAATCACTTAATCCCAAAAGGAGCAGTGGGGAATCAGCTGACAGGACAACGCAGATAACAGTCGCACACAGGCTTGCCACTGTGATGAACTCTGATACAATAGTTGTCATGGACAAAGGTGAAGTGGTGGAAATGGGTACCCACTCAACACTGGTTGCAGCATCTCAGGGAGTCTATTCAAGATTGTATCAGCTCCAGGCCTTCGCAACAAATTGATGCATGCAGAACTTCGTATACACATATATAGATAGTTACAAATACAGATGAATACAGATATGAAATAGTACAACCAATGTATTAGTAGTGTTCTGCTTGAGTGAGATTTGTGAATTAAGTGGTGATGCTATTAACATAGTCTATGGACAGTTCACTCCACCATCCTTATTGCAGAACTTTCAGAAAATCATACAAATTTCCTTTCGTTAAAATGTTTTTTGAGCCTCAAAGTCAGACAATGGATTTCATTTTTAAACTCCATTGATTGCCTTCCAATGCACATCTTTGCATGAAATTTTTTCTTATACAGAACAGCCCGCAGGCAGGCCGTCGGAAGGACATTAGTTATTTAGAGGATACAAAAATAATATACACTATGATTATTTTTAGTGTTTCTTTCTCACCGAGGCATTCCTACTACTATGCAACTGCAACTATAAAGTTTCTGATCTAAAAGCACAAAAAGTTGGAGAATTAACAAGCAAGACAAGATCAACAGGCTAATTGATCTCTGACAGGAGAAATTTCTTCAAAGATGGGAAGTCTTCTTGATCTATATGGGGTCCAATGGTTCATCAGATCATCAAGACCCTCCAAAAATGCATCTTCTAAACTTGATTTTGGGGTAGTTAAAGTTAATGGTACAGATTGCAAAGGCTCTAGCTCTAGCAAGAGGTCCTTGACACGGTTTTCCGTTTTGGGTTCATCGTATCCAGAAAGTTTACCCAGTAACACATCTTCAAGAACTGACTTTGCTTCTTTATAGCAAGTTTGCTTGATCAAGCAATGGCACAAATTGCAGGCCTTGTTTGCATCAGGGTCAATCAGTTGAGCTTTACGATAAACAACTTCTGCGGCGGAATAGTTTCCTTGTTGCATGTAGGCCCAACCCAAGTTTCCCTGCATTATATGCAAACATAATCAGGTAATTGTGATGATAGGTTAACTATAAAAATTTTAGAACAAAGATGCTAGTTGGAAAATTTCACCATGTATATAGTCTGGGATAGTGATAGGTGCGTAGAAGGTAATGTGGATGAGTGAGGAGAACAAACATTCTTTAGAAAGAAGATTAATCACTACTATCTTAGAATGTCCTTGCATAACATGCAAAATCATAGTTCCCCATTTGAAGAGAACAGAAACAGGTTAATTGTATATGTAGCGGAAAGTGAAATGTAAAATAAGCTTTGATACTTAACGATCATAAGGAAATAAACAATGCAACAACCCTTCAACTATCCTAAGTTTTCCATGTTCGGACAAGTTCTTTAAAAATACTAAATTGGCATAAAATATTCTAGTCAAGAAAGCTGTAAATAAACAAAGTTTAGTACCAGTATCCTGGAGGTCTCTTGCTTGACAGTCACTTGGAATTTCTTTCCATGGGAGCGTGCCGTCTTGGTAGGCTTCCCGTTGAAGGCCTCTCCATGATAAATCATCCAAAGCTTCTGCTTCAGTAGCTCTATCTGCTCATCAATTTTTCCACATTTCTGCAAAATGTATTATGGTTATTGCTAAAAGATTAAAGTGGGCTAGTTGTCGAATAGAAAGTGATGAAGAAAGTATTAGATTTTAGTTTTAGCAAATTGGATAAGGCTGTTGTATGCTAAGTGAGAAGGGTGTAAGGAGTCAAAAAACCTTTAATTACATTGCCAATAAGAGGAAAGAATTGGAAGACTGTAATGTCACGATCTGTCCTTAGAAATTACTACAACTAAATGATAGCATTCCTTACTGAAGAAACTGTAGAGCATCTCTCTTATCACCATAACTAGTGATAATTCAAGTGATTAATTGAAAAGTATCCAAGTTATGTTGAATCATGCACAAAGTTTCTTTAGACGTCTTCAGATCGAGATCAAGTTTGGTCCATTGTCTTTACTTCAACAACTATTTAGAAGAACTAACAATTCAAAAGCAACAACAAGATTATTGTGAAAACCCTGCATAAAACCCTTACATAGGACCAAAAGTTTCAAATGCTGAAAAAAACACAATAAATTATATTCAAATGCTACTTGATTATCATTTGACATGTTTAGATGAAATACACATTGCTACTATAGGTACCTTGAACAAGTCAATAAGGACATTGTCTAGTGATTCCTGAGCTTGCTTGGAGCACAGATGCCGAAAGGACTTGATGGCTTCAATTCCTTCTTCTGCTCTATCTTGCTGTTTCAGAAGCACTGCCATGTCTTTCAGGGCACTATCCACTCTATCTCCAGCATTTATTGCTTTCCAGAACAAAACTATAGCTGCTTCTGGATCTTTGTGAACTAACTGAATTTGCATGGAGAAGATACAAATCAATTAAAACCGAAAACATAATATCTATCCTTGAAATTGTAACACGTTATTTTAGTTAAAAAAAACACTTTCAGATAAAACACTCCAAAAGGGAAAAAAAAAAATACAACTTTGCAATTTAACCCAACATGAAAGAATAACAGAATAGCTTATCGAGTCTAAGATAACACATGTTAAACAAGGACAAGGATGCCATCATAATCTGAGCTTTAAGGAAGCAAAAAACCAAATTTGTGATTAGTAATTACTGAGGAACTAGAAACAAATATATCAGATTATGCATTATGAGTAGAATCATAATTAATTACGATGGCCACTATACTATTGTCTTCAAGGAGAAGGAACTCCACAACTTTGGCAACTATTAACTTTTCGTGCAAACAAATAAAAGAGAAGTTCATTGTCTTTTCATTCGCTATCAGGTTTTTGACTTTGCAACTTAGTAGTTAAGTTCAACTGAAATCACAAGACCACATAAATAAATTGAATAATGAACTTCTATACTGATGAAAATTGATCCAACTATTAAACCCAGAAATCAGTTTATCCAATAGTTACGCATTTATTTATTAATTTACCTAATTTACTATCTATCTTTCATAATAATTACGCCATAACAAAGGCGAAGTTCAGCAAGTCGCTCAAACATCTGCCAATCATCCAGTTATTATACTATCTAAAATGCTACAAATGCATTGAAGGAGCAAACTTCAGAAAGATAAGCAAACAGACAAAAAAAAAATAGAGTAAATACGACTTCAACTCAAGGGTCATTCAGTAATTATATCAAAGAAACAAAATTCTCGGAGGTATTCCAAAAATACATGGCTTCACTGCATAACCGCATTTACTCCATGATTCTCTGCCCGCCAAAAAAAGGAAATAAAAAGAAACCAAGAAAAAAAGCAATCTTTGATCATTACAAAGGATAGTCCAGATCAATGCACCCCATCGTAATACAAATTTACAGATTACTAAATGTAAATAGAAAAATAAATAAACGAATGAATCCGAGCTCATCAACACATGATACATACATGCATACATTTATGAATGTACCTGAACATGCTTGGCGCGAACATAGGGACTGTCGCCGGCGGGAAGTTTGTGAACGACATGATAAGGCTGCTCTCTGTTCTGGCTCATTTTCTCTCCCTTTTTCTTCGCTTTCTCTGAATTTAAGAATTTTCTTCCCTTTTTTTTCTCGGGATTCTGACTTATTGCTGTGACTTGGACAACAGCGACAGAGAAGATACAACTTGGTGATGTGTAGATGAAGAATGAATCGGGACGGAAACTCGTCAAGGTTCAGCATTTTATGGATTTCTCTGTTCATGGAACATATTCTTTCGCCACGTATGACATCAGTACACGTGGCTGTTTATTATTTAGCAGACGTGACATCTATTTCGCGTTGAGTCGCTGCTAAAGTGTAGAGTCAATATTCAATAGAAAAAAGTCCACATACCTCCCTATATTTATAAAAATTTTAATTTAAAAAAATATTTGTGAAAAAAACACAAATCTCATTTATAAATAATAAATTTATTAAAATATTTTAAATTTATTTTAAAATTATAAAATAAAATTATTTTAATTAAATTTAAAACTATAATTTTAATAAAAAAAAACTAATACCCTAACCATTATACTAAAACAAATTTTAATAATATATTTTTTAATTCATAATATATAACTCCTTTAAAAATACATATATAATAATTTTTATAATAATTATAATCATTTTGTTACTATAACAAAATTTATAATTTAAAAATAATTTTATAATCATTAAAATTTTATATAATAACTTGAATTTAAAATTATTATTATCATTAAATTATAAATTTTCAAAAATATTATTATCATTTAGATTTTTAAATAAAATAATTTATTTTATTTAACAACTACTTAAAAAATAATTTTTTAAAATTATTAGTACTAATAATAATTTTAGAATAATTTTATTTTATAACCATTTAAATTTATTTTCTTTAATAATTATTTAAGAATAATTTTATTATTATTTGATAATAATCTTAAATTCAAGTTATTATATTAATTTTTTAATCATAGGTTTTATAATAACAAAATAATTTTAATTATTATAAAAATTATTAAATATGCATTTTCAAAAGATTTATTTATTAAGGATTAAAAAATATATATTTAAAATATGTTTAGTCCAATAGTTAAATATTTTATTTATTAAAGTTTAGTAATTTTATTTGTAATTTTAAAAAAATAGATTTATAGTATTTCAATAAATTTACTGTTTATAGAAGAAATTTGTATCTCTTTTCATAAATTTTCTTTTAAATTAAGATTTTTATAAATTTCAGCGAAGGTACAATTATTTTATCATCCTCATTTTAAAAACGGGTTGGGGCAGGGATGACCCTCTTTCCCTTACTCATCCCTAATCCCAAATTCAATTTCAAAATTATTTAAATTATTTATACATACACCTTATTTAGATAATGATTACAAAAACTTTATATATTTTTACTTTTATTTTGGCACCAAGCCAAAAGACTTAAAATGTATTCTTGGTAACTATAAAATATAATATAATTTATATAATCTTTATTTTTTATTTTTTAAATTAATTCAAATTAATAATTATAATTATTCATATATAATTAAAATTTTTAACTCACTATTAAATAATAATAATTAAATATATTTTTAAAAATTTTAAAAATTAATTTTTTTAAAAAATAATTATATTTATAATCAAATTTATTTTATTAGAATTTAAAATTATAATATTAAAATAAAATTATTATTCCTTTGAAACATTATAAAAAAATAATAGTAATAAAATTATATTTAAATAATTTTATCTTTAATAATTATTTTATAACAATTCAAAAAGAATATTTTTAGTAATGTAAATTAAATATATATTATTTATTAAATATATTTCATTTACATGCTTTAGTGATTAAATAAACATAGTGCATTGGTAAATTAATTGTATGTATTCGTTTTTTTTTTATATGTAAAGGAGTGGGTAAAGCTTAAAGCATATAAGTTTCAGTTTTTCACCTTTTACATATCTCATATTTAATCCAAGTAGAATATCTAGAAAGTGACTTAATCTATAATTTTTTTTTTAATGTAAAGTTAAACGGGAAAAAAATGTAGGCTCCTCGTTGCTGCATCACTTACATTTATCTACTAAAATATGTAAATAAATAATATTTAACTAAGAATAATAATAAGTGTATCTTTAACAATTATTTAAAAAATAATTTTAATTTATTATTTTGATATACAATAATTTTATAATCTAAAATAATTCAAATTTAATAATTATAACTATTATTATCATTAATAATAATCTTACAATAATTATCTAAAGAAACAATAGTTCTATTTTAATATTATATTTTTTAAATTCTAATAAATAAATTTGATTACAAATATAATTATTTTTTAAAAAAATTAATTTAAAAAGTTTCCAAAAATGTATTTAATTTTTAAAAATAATTGTTATTATTTAACAATGAGTCAATAACTTAAATTATATGAGTAATTATAATTATTAAATCTATAAATTATAAATTTATTTTATATATATAATATAAAATTCTCAAAAATAAAGAACATATCGATAAAAATTTCTAGTATCACAAAAATAATTTCAAAAATTAGTAAAACCATAAAAATAAAAAATTTGGTACATAATATTAACAATAATTCAAGTTTGCGAATACCATTATCATCTTCAATACATAGCATGCGATTGTGAGGAGAAGATAGAAAGGTGGGAGTGACTCGTTTTATTTTTAGATATAAGATTTCTCTTTATATATTATTAATTCTTAAATTTTCTTCAAATTTCATAATATAGTTTAAATTTTAAAAATTTCATATTAATAATAATTAATTTTTTATACGTAAAATTTCTAATTCACATGTCATCAAAGTAATATAACAAAAATAAATATTTGATTTTTCATAAAATAATTTATAAAAATAAAGTAATCGACAAAAATTAATTTAGTTGACCCAATTTATATAAAATATTACAATTTATAATAATTTTATTAGAATAAAATATTAAATTTAATTGATATATTGTTTTAATTTTTTTATCAACTATATAAATAGAAAAATAAATAAACGTGATAGTACATTTTGATTCAATTTTTAATAGAATTGATAAATATTTAGAGATATATTAAATCAACCGTATACTTTAATGTTTCTTGATAATTTATCAGAAAAATATTTTATTTGATAAATAAAAAAATATGAAAAATAAAATAAAATCTTTAAAAATCGTTAATTATAAATTGATTATTTTTATTTTATCAAAACTCATTATTTCAAATCTAGTCATTAAAAGTTATTCAATTTTTTTAATTGTTAAATATTCCAGTAAATTTCTTTACTAATAAAATGAATTTTAAAAATTTTATAATTGAATATGAAGGATTTAATTAATTAAATTAAAAATATGTAAACTTTTTTTAAAAGTTTGATTGACTAAAATAAAAAAATAAAAAATTATAATTATTTATCAAATATAATAAATTCATATTTAATTAATAAAAAAATTAATTTTATTTGTTCCCAGCCCAATTTTAAAAGGGACGGGCTCCAATTCCATCCCGGTCCGATTGCCATTTTAGACCCAAATTAAGTTTGGATCTTCAACCCAAACGGATCAAATCCCACGTGTCCTTATCTTACAGGAAATTTTGCTATTCCTACCAACAATAACACAATTAAAGTGAGGGATCGATCTATTAAAATTATTAAACTATGCTTTTATTTATTGTTTTACTAAAATTTAGAAAATTATTATTATTATTATTATATATATATATGTATATATGCATTAAATTTGAATGTTTGCATTGGACATATGAATGTGGATAATATGGTGAAGCATACAAGATATCTAGTTTTTATTTTATTGTTAAAACATCACTTATTTTAAGGAAAAGATTATAAATTAATTTAAAAGAAGCTAAAAAAAAATTAGCTAGAGAAATCTATTTTTTAGAAAGATTAGAACATACATTAGTTTCATAATTACTAGTAATTTGAATATATAATAAAATCAAATATAATCTCATAATAATTGAAAATTGAAGTATATAAAAACTATACAATCTCATAATATCTAATAGTGTAAGCATAACAAAAACTGTTGGGTATATTTGTTAAAAATTTTATTAAATATATAAATATCACAATCACAATTATCAATATAAATTATAATTAAAATAATTAAAATAAATAAATAATAAATTAAATAAAATGGTAAAGAAATTTTGGTCTGAGTATCGTGAGGCACGCTAAAAAGCGTTGTCCTAAAACTAAAGAGTCCTTCCCTCGTGTGGGTAGTAACGGTTCTCTATGATTCCAAGATTCAACCCAATACTTGCAGCTAATTTCCTCAATGAACACAACCACCGGAAGCTAAACGTCAAGTCTTCGACATTACGATTACTAATATAATTTTGTTTAAACATATAGATATATAGTTTTCTCTTTTCTTCCTTTTTATTTTGTTACTCAAAATGCATACAAAATACTCTTTATATACTAATAAAATATTATAATAATAACAATTTATAAAATATAACTCATAAAATTCAATAATAGTTTTAAAACATTTTTCTCCAACAAAAGCAACAATCATATCTTACATTAAATTTAATATTTCAAAATTATAATTTATTTTTTAATTATTAGAATTAATAAGGTTGCTTGACCATACAATTAGTATTTAGTTAGACAAAATAGTTTTTTTTTTTATTATTTGTCCTTAAACAAAAGGAATTTATCAACAATATTACACTTCTCAAAACTATTATCTGAATCATACGAAAGTTGACCTATAAATTAATATGTCACTTCTTATATTGATATTAAAACAAGAAGTGTGCAATTTTAGTTAATTAAAACAAATTAGTATTAATATGTAAGTGATGTGACAATGACAAGTTTAATTATATATCATTTGAATACGAGTTTTGGGATTTAAAAATATCGTATTATGTTTTTATTTGCTTCGTTTAAGGTTTGCCTCATTTTTATATTAACCCATATAGTGTTAAAATACGTGATATACTCTTAATTATTAGAAAGTTAATAATTAAATAAATTCACACAAAATAAAATTATTTTATATCAATAATCAAAATAATATATTCTTATTTTTATTTATTTTTAATTAGACATGACTTTTTAGTGGCAGAAATTTTTTTCTTTAAAAACTCTTTTTATTATTTTTTAATCTTGTGATTATACTTGGAGAGAAATTGTTTGAGAAATAAAAATAATTTCTCCGTCTTTATATAAAAAAAACTTAGAGCTTGTTCAGAATTATTATTGAAAAAGATAAAAGTAATTTTAAACAATCAAAAGTCCTTTTGAAGTTATTCAAAGAAATATTATTTTTAAATATAATAACAATTATATCTAATTTTAAATTATAAAATCTCAAAATTAATTCAATAATAGTTGTTAAATATCAATATAAATTAAGAAATAAAATTGTTAAAACTTAAATATTTTTTTATTATTTTTTATTTTTTTATTCTTTTGTCTTTTTTAGAAATACAATTAAAATTTTTTATATTTATTTTACTATATATTGTTTCTAACTTCTCTCTCTATATATATGTGTGTGTGTGCGTGCGCGTGTAAAATAATTTTTATTTATTAATATATGAATTTTAATCATTCATATTACTACAATATTCTAACAATAAAATTTATCAAATAAAAAAATTACTTTTATACTCGCAATATTCTTCTCATAGCATAAATTTAAAGACTTGCCAATTAAAATATAAAGTTTTGCTAAAAGAAGTGCGGTTCACAACCAAACAAATAAAAAAAATTTATTAAAAAGTCTACTTATAAAAAGATATACTAAAAAAAATTATTTAAAGAAATTCTACTTGAAATAACAATATTGAGTAGACTTTAAATATTAAAATATCAATAAATTTAAAATAATATAAATGAGTAACCTATAGTCATTAATTAAATAAAATATTGTTATTTTTATTTAAAATACATCGATGGATAAAATAATTTTAATATACAAAATTAATTAAATATAACTTTTGTAATTCAATTTTTCTTTGAATTGGGTCATTCTCAGATTTGGAAGACGAAGATCTAAGAATAAAACCATTTAATAAGAAAAATAAATTGTGAAGACCAACTTAAGGTAATACCAATAAAATTAGGTAAAACACTTTGCCTATTAAAACCGACCTACTCCAAAAACATTTTAAAATTCGGTAGACTGCCCAACCTACATTAGTAAAAATTTAAATTGTTATATATAATAAATTGAAAAGTATTTAAGCTGTCATTTTTCTTTTAAAAAAAATTAATAAATAGTTATATATTTAAAAATTTAACAACTTATCATATTAATTTTAAATATTTTAAAATATATTTGTCAGTATATTAATTTTAAATTTTTTATTTTTATAAAAATTAATAACTTATCATTAATATTTAGATATTTAAAATATAAAAATAAATATATTAATTAAATTCAACTTTAATTAAATTCAAATTTCAATTATGTTTAGAACTCATATATTAAAAAAAGAAAGAAAAGAAAACAGACCTAAAATTTTGGTTGTGAGTTTTATTCTAATTAAAGGCTTCATCGATTTCTTCTGTCCATTCTTTATATTTTAATATGCACGAAGCGAAAAAATTGGTCATCTCATTTTGCATTAATACATTATCTACTTATCGATAAATGGTTTCCAAATGTATTTTTCTTATTGACTATGATACATTACAAATATAAATAGTTTGCAATGAAATGAAATATAATTTCAAGTTTCCATTTCTTTACTTTTAAGGTCAGTCTAAAATTGTTGTGAATTTTTAAAATAAATTTATTTTTACTGAACTCTAAAAATAATTAATTTTGAAAAAAAATTAATTTAACGTTTAGTAAATTTTATTTTTGAGAGTGATGTGAATTTCAAAAATAGTCTTGTGGATTTTGAAAATTTTATTGTTAAAATGTTACAGTAATTATAATCAGATAGGTGTTTGTTTATATGTATTTTTTTTTCTTAAAAGATTTTGAATAATTTTTTAGCATTAACTGTGTCTCAAACTACTTGAATTATCATCAAATGTTTGTTTATATGTATATATGTGTATCACCTTAAAATAATTAATAGTAAAAAAAAATTTTAATTATATTTTCAAAAAATAAAAAGTAACAAGAAATAAAAAGAAAAATATTTTGATTTCAAACTATTTTTTTAAAATCGATTTAAAAGAATATTCACTTTTTATTATTCAAAATTTGCTATATAATGATGTGATTTTACAAAAAATGATTATAAAATTTTCTTACCAAACATTCAAAATAACTTTTGATTGTTCAAAATCACTTTTATATCTTCCAACAATAATCCTAAATGCTTTCAATCTCTCTTTGCTTTCATTTTATTTTAATATCCATCAATTAATTTTTTACTTACTTAGCTAATAGTTCATAATACTTAAGGGTAATTTTTGGTACCACTCATCAATTTAACACAATACAAAATTAATGAGTTTAAATTAATTTAAAATAACACGATTATTAATTAATGTGTGAATTTATTTATGACACAATTAATTATTTAAATAATTATTTCATTCTAACTTATTTATAATTTAATATATTTATTTTATATATTTTTATATTTAAAAAATATTTAATTATATTTAGTATCTTAAAAAATATATAATACTATTTAGAATAAATTAACATTTGGATAGATAATATTATAAATATTTTAGAATATATATATAATATTAAACAATGATACAATTATTAAACATGTGACATAATTATTAAATAATTTAGATTAAAATTTTAATTTTTAATATAATTATTAAATAAATCAAGATTGAGTTATTTTAAAATATTGACAACCTAACAATACCTTTTATTAGGAAATATGACCATTGCCCCCCTATATTTTTAGCCAATTAACCAAATCACCTCTTAGTTTTAAAAAATTATCCGTTACGTCCTACCATTTGGTTGACTAACATAAACTTATTGAATTTACTAAAATACCCTCAATTTTTAACTTTACAAACAAAATAAGTCCTAATTTATAAAATGTAGGTCCCACTAGTAGCCATTTAAAAATAAAATATAAATTTTAAATAAAATAGTATTTTAATAATATTAAATTATACTTATTACAAATTGACATAAATAGCCCTAAAAAAATTAAAAAAATCAAGTTCTCAAAATATTTTTATTTAAATTAATTAAATTAATTAAATTACCTATTTACCCTCAAAATATTAAATTTTCCGTTAATCAACTAAACGGTAGGATGTAATGGATAATTTTTTAAAATTAAGAAATAATTTGGTTAATTGACAAAAAATATAGGGAGGCAATGTTCATATTCCCCCTTTTATTACATTTACACTCGCACTAACAGCGGTTAAATTCTTCGGTGCGAGAATCAATTTCAAACCGGGTTTTTCATCCATTATGAAGAAAACCCGAACCACGTTTCGTGTACGGTTCACAGTCCACGATTTTCACACAAGCCACGACGAACTTCACAAAAACACATGAATTACAACCACTGGTTGGGCAATGGTTGGGCCAGCAGAGAAAATAAAATAATATTAAAAAATAACAATAATAATTTAACCGCTCAAACTTCAACCGCTCCGCCTTTTGCCACGTGTTCCTTCAACGGCCAGGCACTCCCTCTGGATATAAAAGAACAAACAACTCGACCTGTGAAAGTCTTTTCAACAGAAGTTCCAAGTTCTCATAGTGCAGCTTCAGTGCTCCACTAATTCTCCGTTACGAGCTCGGGCCCAATTCACTGCCAAATCATATCATTTGAAGCGACGTGTACGGTTCCGCTAATGGACGCGGCACCTCAGCTCGTCTACTGCGGAATCGAGACCGTAAGGTTTGCCGCCGGGAGTAACCGCTTGTTTCGGAACAAAGTTTCGGTTCGCAGACGAACCAGACGAATTCTCGCTGTCTCGGCTGATCCGAAACCGACGCAGACCGGACCGGGGAAGTCATCCACGCCGTCGACAACTGTTAATGGAAGTTCAAGATCGCCTCCGTTGAAGACGGTCAATGGAACTTCGATGGTAGATTATTTGAATTTTTAATGCTTTATTTGTAAGTTTATTATTTAGATGATGTTAGTAATGTGTTTGGATGCTCAGAAAGTGGAGGAAAAAAGGAAAAATTCTTCAGTTGTTTAGGTTTCATTTTGAGTGTGACAACACCGAGATGTTGTTTCGTTGATTAGTTATTGCAGCTGAATTTACTGCATTGCGCTTACTAATAGATATAAAGTATGAAATTCAAATTTGAAAAATTTTAGGAAAATTTTTTCTGCAATAAAACAACGAAGGACAAGTTGTGTGATTTAGCAGTCAGTTTGAAGTGGATTATGATGTTGTTTGATATAGAATCATGTCATATTGGTATTTGAGAAATTCAAAAGGTAAACTTGCATTAGGTTGTTAATAGTTGAACTACCATTTTTAAACTTAATACCTGATCTTGTTTTACGATTTCCTTTCTGATATGACAGAGGATGGGAGAGGTTTCACAGGAGATTAAAAGAGTGAGAGCACAGATGGAAGAAAATGAACAGTTGGCAATACTAATGAAAGGCCTGCGGGGCCAAAATTTGAGGGATTCCCAGTTTGCTGATGACAATGTTCAGCTTCGCCTTGTCGAGGTATTTTGATTGTGTTACTTGACATGAACACATTTCATGGACTGTCATGAGTAATTATCATGGCTCTTTTTAGATATAATATCAGAGAATTCATCATTGATTCGTCTAGTGTGAAATTGAGAGTAGTCAAGTGCAAAATTGTTTTTCATCTTGAACTGTCAGAAAATGATCCATTTTTTTAAAATTCATAATACTAGCTTGAAGATTTGTGTCCTATGGCTTGAAATTCCCAGTTTGTTGTTTCAAGAAATTTTGATGGTGCTTAAACCACTAAGAAATTGCTCTAGCGAGAAATATGGAATCAGTTATTAGGAATAGCAAAGTCCTGCTTTAAGCATAACAAATAAGAGTACCAGCAGTTGCATTAGCTCTATCCTTCTTTATTTTATATTACCATTGGCTGCTTTTTAGTTACAACGTATATTTTTGTATTTGATAAGAAAATTGAATCTATGATTGCTATTGACATAGTGTTTTCAATTTTTTTCCGTGCTTCTAATCGTAGGAAATGTTTCGGAAATCTTTATGTGAAACAATTTCTGCAATTCCCTCTTCGAACATGCTTTTAAATGATTTCTAGCTGCAAAATTAACAATTCATCTAGTTGATACACTAATATAGAATAATAAAAAAAATCACGATTTTGCTACCAATTGGAGGTTACATTTTCTGAGAAAAGTTGGGCGAATCTCCCCTCTCATTTTGCTAATCAATCAAGGAAAGATTCGGCCATATCTTATTCATGATTATATGTTCCTCTTTGCAAAAGCTTTGCTCTGACCTTTTTGGTTGCTATTGTCTACCTACTACATTTATTTGCGATTTTTAAGTGCTTTTCTTTTGTCCTCCTCTTCCACAGGTAGATGAAAGCAGTGAGTTTTTGCCATTGGTGTATGATCCTGCAAGCATTTCTGCATACTGGGGGAAGCGACCACGTGCTGTTGCAACAAGGGTTGTCCAGTTACTATCTGTAGCTGGGGGTTTTCTCTCACGTCTTACTTGGGATATTGTTAACAATAAAGTTAAAGAGGTAAATCTTACTCTCTCTCCACAGATTAAAAAATGCACTTGTGTTTTGTAGGGGTGTAAAGTCTAAAAAACCACATGAATAACTTTTTGGAAGAGTGCAGAAACACATTGTTTAATCTCACATTTGAACTTAGGTATTTGCCTCAAGGTAACATATATAGTAGAACAGCAGAAGCCAGCTCTTATGGTTTTAATATGCTACAACTGCGTGCGAGTGATATGCTAATTGTTTCCACGCTCTTACCTTCAAAATATCTCTGCAGATAGAAGATGTGGGTCTTTATCAGTTATTTTATTTTATGATTGTAAACCTGAGTTAGGTTTTCCTATGGAATGCAAGTAGGGTTTCTGAATGGTTCTTGTTGAATTGTTTTGAACTTATTATTCTCTATCTGATTTATTTTCTCTTAATCAGAATGAAGTTGCTAGAGCAATTGAATTAAGGGAAATTGTTACCTCTTTGGGTCCAGCATACATAAAACTTGGGCAAGCACTCAGTATTCGACCAGATATACTGTCACCGGTTGCAATGATTGAGCTGCAAAAGCTTTGTGACAAGGTAAACTACTCAGCATTTCTTCGTCGTCTTTTTTTTTTGTTTTTTTCAATTCACACCATTACTTTTTTCTATCTTCTAGCTGGGATCATCTTTATTTATTATACCTTAACTGAATGTGTTTATTGCAACCCCTAATCTATAGGATAAAAATTAAGAACTTTTTAAGCATGAAAAATATAATCTAATTATTATAAATAGCATTGGAAACAATTGCCAGAAAGGCGGAGAAAATAAATGGTAGAGGTGTTTTCATTGTTATTGCAGGTGAATTTTGCTTGATCTTATTGGCATCCATTAGTTTTGGCAACTACAGATACCTGATGCTTGTGTTTGATGATGTGAAGGTTCCTTCATTTCCAGATGATGTAGCAATGGCTCTTATTGAGGAGGAGCTTGGCAAGCCTTGGCATGAAATCTATTCAGAACTTTCTCCTTCTCCAATTGCTGCTGGTTGGTGCAATTATAATTGTTTGCATTATGATCTGATCAGATTCCGTGTTCTGTAAAATAAAAGAAATTTGACTTTGTTTCAATAATTTCATTAAGTCAGGTGTAAATATATTTTCTCTTTTGGATTATGGCAGCATCACTAGGACAGGTTTATAAGGGCCGGCTGAAAGAAAATGGGGATTTGGTGGCTGTCAAAGTGCAAAGGCCTTTTGTTCTTGAGACAGTGACAGTTGATTTATATATCATACGCAACTTGGGTTTGGTTCTGCGGAAGTTTCCTCAGGTTTTGTTTCATTAATTGTAGACTTTAGCCTTACTCTTGGAAGGGGCATCCTTATCCTATAGTGGCAGAAATAATTTCCTTCCCCTCCCCTTTTCCCCTTATTTTCTCTTTCAGATCTCCGTAGATGTGGTTGGATTGGTCGATGAATGGGCTGCCCGTTTTTTTGAGGAGTTAGATTATGTTAATGAGGGCAAAAATGGGATGCTGTTTGCAGAAATGATGAAAAAGGATCTTCCACAGGTGAGTTAATGACTTCCAACAGTTTAGCTTTATTGTGTCTTGAAGACTGTGGTTGATTCTGGAATACCATTTTGGTTTTATTCTTCAACTTTGCTCTGATAAATTTTATCAGAGAGTGATTGCAGAAGAT
Source organism: Melia azedarach (assembly GCA_028052125.1). Lineage (NCBI taxonomy): Eukaryota > Viridiplantae > Streptophyta > Magnoliopsida > Sapindales > Meliaceae > Melia > Melia azedarach. The sequence continues at coordinate 5,823,192 of CM051396.1, read as the reverse complement.
GCAATTAAGCCTAGAAAAGTTTATAGTGAAGCAACAGTCAGTAACATGTGTGGCCACAGAGATTTACATTTTCAATTTTCCATAATTAATTATGGTACTGAAAGGAGGCCTTTTTGAGAAAGACATAAAAGCAAACTTTGAAGATATGGAACTACTCAAGTACAGTGGCCTTGCTGTTCTGCAGCAAACAATCATTATTTGTTTGCAGTTGTAGGATGAATATAAATGTTTTCAGCTTTACATATCAAATCTCAATTCAGATTTGGTTTGTATTTCATAAACATCAGGATCGAATGCTTGGAAGGTGAATTCACTGATGTGATGTTTGCCGTTGGTTTCTTCGGAATATTTTGAAAATATCTGTTTTGAAATATCAGTCGCACCCAACCGAGTTTCTCTTATCTGTATTCTAAATGATCTTTTGGCATGGAATGCCTTTGGTTTAAATGGCAAGAAGTGAAGTTAGTACTAGCTTGTGGACTAATATACTCTATTATCATGATCATCATTCTTCAACTTCATAACATGTGATAAATGATCATGTAGGAGTTTTCCTTTCCTAAGGAGAATGTCAAACTGAATTTCTATTTAACGGCTTCCTTTCCAGTTTTTCAATGCAAGAATGTTATAGAGGCCTAAATTGATAGTGAAAATTAAGATACCCATTATGTATGGGAGTCATAAAATTAGTCAGAGAAATGAATATTATTAAAGCTTAAATTCTATCTTGATCCCATACCTATCTGTTTGTTCTTAACCATGGATTACCTATTTTACTTAAATTCGGAGATAGAATGCTTGCTCCAAAACTGGGATTATTATTATTATTTTTTCTTTTGATGATTGCACATACTGCAATGTATCTGTCTGTGTTTGTTGTATCTGCATAGATGGAAGGATGAAAATAAAAATGTAATAGTATTGTCACTTTTTGATATTTTTTCTTAATCTCTGATTGTCAAGTAATCCTCCCTAAAATTCCATATTCCAGGTGGTTGTACCGCCGACCTACCATAAATATACTTCAAGAAAGGTACTTACCACAGGGTGGATTGATGGGGAAAAGTTATCACAGAGTACTGAAAGTGATGTTGGGGAACTGGTTAATGTTGGAGTCATATGCTACCTGAAGCAGGTAATTCTCTAATGTGTGAATTGTGCCTTTGTCTATGGTGGCATGGAGGAGATAGATTCTGTTTTGCCTTTATATGAGCAATTTTTTTTTGTTCTATTTTTAGGTTCTCGTTTTTTGTTACTCACAATTAAATTATAAGATGACACGTGTCTGAGTTGTTTCCTGTTTTTTCTCCATATATCAATTTGTGTTCAGGCTCACCTTTGTTTATCATTGCAATGTTTCATGGTTGTTCACTGTTCAATCTGGGAACCTAATCTTAATAAAACAAGGAAAATGAGAAAGATTAATGACACTGGAAGGACTAATTGTTACTCTCTGCAATATTGTAGCGTTAGCCCTACCATATGCTTAAAAAAATTAGAGGATGACTGTCTTCCATGATTATTGTTATTGGTTTACGATTTTCTATTATAGTATTTATAATTGCAACTAGTATATGCTATCCATGAGTCGGGTTCTTAGGTAGCACTGGGCTTCTACTTACACCTTTTTTTTAAAGTAATTTATTTGTTTAGCTAATAAAATTCCTAATTGTCTCTCTCCTACTCTTTTCTCTCTTTTTTTCTTTTACTATTTTATTTACAGTTGCTTGATACTGGATTTTTCCATGCCGACCCACATCCTGGAAATCTAATCCGCACCCCAGATGGGAAGCTAGCCATACTTGACTTTGGTAACAGTCTACTTCAAGTATCTATGCTGATAGATTATCTCCCCACATAGTTATTCTAAGAGTTTGCCTAGATTATTATAGTTATTTTCTTGGTTTTTGAAATATTAAAAGGAAGCAATTCACCTCTTTTCCATTTGAACTACAACAATGTTTTTCTCCCTTTATTCCACAAAAGTTATAAAAGTGCCAGGCACTAAACTATGGTCACAGATTCATTTTCCTTCGTTCTATTTTCTAATTGGTTCAGTTCAGCTTGGTGGAAAAACTTATTAATGCGGTTATCTTACTTGCAATGAGGTCAATCTTGCATGTCAACATTTTGTAATACAATATTTCCTTGATTATTTATTATAAAGAGCATAAATAATTATCAAAGATTCTCTGTCAAATAATTGTTTAGGATCTTCCTTTCATTCATTTGGAAAAGCATGACGATGATGAAAGTTGATGTCAGGAAACTGAAACATTAAAATCAAATCATAACCCAATTGGGTTCATGTGGACCAGTAGAATTTGGTTTACCAGTGACTAATAAGAGAAGGTTTTACTGAAATATGAACATGATGCAATCATGCAATAACAACATGCAATGTCCATGAAGAATTATTGATGAAACATGATGATTTCCAGTGTACAAATGTGACTAGGTGTCCATACTATATGGTATCTGTCAATTTATTATTGAGTTTTAGGTATTTGAATTGTGGGAATCATTGCAGATATGCAGGTTTGTATGTTATATATATTGATCAATAAATTAAAGATCTCCTGTTGGCCCTTTGATACTATATTGGCATGCGGCCTCAAGTAAATGGCATATTGGACAATACTCATTCTGTTTGCTAGTCGTCAAGGGCCACAATACTAATTCTATGGTACACTCTTGATGTGACAGGTCTAGTCACAAAATTGACTGATGATCAGAAATATGGAATGATTGAAGCAATTGCTCACCTTATTCATCGGGATTATGGAGCTATAGTAAAAGATTTTGTCAAACTTGACTTTATTCCAGAGGGGGTTAATTTGGAGCCCATCTTGCCAGTCTTGGCTAAGGTATTTGATCAGGCGCTTGAAGGTGGTGGAGCCAAAAATATTAACTTTCAGGAACTGGCGGCAGATTTGGCCCAAATAACATTTGATTATCCGTTTAGGATACCGCCTTATTTTGCTCTCATAATTAGGGCAATTGGTGTACTGGAAGGTATTGCTTTAGTGGGGAATCCAGATTTTGCAATTGTGGATGAAGCCTATCCATATATAGCCCAGGTAAGAATATTCGTGGTTGGATAAAAGTTTTCAGACAATTTTTATGTATAACAATTACAAAGATATGTGCATATGAATGTGGATCTTTACTTAATAAGCAATACATTTTCCTTTAAGATGACAAGTATATCCTTTTAGTACAGTGTTTCATAGTTATAAGACATACAATTCTTGTAGTGGTGTACTAGTTAATATTATCAATGCATCAACTAGAGCTGGACAGCACATTGGCTTTTGAATTCAGTTATGTGTTTCTATTCATCTCTTCGTGACTAGAAAGGTTGAAGCTGAGATATTGTTGACAAAGTTCTCAGTACTCAGTAGTCGAATCATTGCAACTAAAAGATAGAACATATTACAACTAATTTCCTGTATTCTCGATGTAACAATTGAGGCAAATTTTTTGTCAATTATTATTTTGAAGCCTTAGACCATTATACATGTTAGGTTTTGTTTGAACTTTTTTACATGACAATTTAATATTTACCAATTATCCATTTATATTCGACAGCTAGCGATTCTATTCCACAGCTGTTGTGGATTAAAAGCCATAGTACATCAATCCCAAATATGCACCAAGTCTATTTAGAAACCACTTAAGTTTGGAGCTAATGAAAGTCAATAATAAAACTTTTGCATGCCATTAAGGTTAGAAAATGGGCTACATGAGTTTGTGAAACGAGTTGTGGACTCATTTGTGAACCACTTGTAGTTAGGTAACCATGATGGTGGTTGGCTGTTCACTATTGGACTGCAAAGCTTCATAATTTATGATGATGTTTTCTTTCAGTGAACACTGGACAGGACATAAACTGATGTTTGTTATAATTTCGTCTATTTTCTAATACTGTCAGAGGCTCTTGACCGATGAATCCCCTCGTCTGAGGAATGCTTTGCGTTACACAATATATGGAAAGTCGGGGGTTTTTGATGCTGAAAGATTCATTGATGTCATGCAAGCCTTTGAAAATTTCATAACTGCAGCCAAAAGCGGAGGTGGAGAGGATTTAAATGGGGATATGGCTGAACTGGGTATTTTGCAAAGCCAAACAGGTTATATCTTTCCTGCACTTCAATCATGGGCATCTCAACCAACGCAGCCAATTCAGACAAGGGCAGCTTTAGGCTTTCTTCTGTCTGACAAAGGGAACTTTTTCCGAGAATTTCTTCTGGATGAGGTAATTCAAAACCCCACTCAGAATGACTGACTGTTCTGTGGTTGACCATTTGACATTGTTCTAGTATCTTTCTGTTCTTTCTAAGAACAAAGGACACCAGTCCTTGATTACTAAATGTTAATCGGAATCTTTCTTGTTATTCTTTATTATTTTTAAAATAGTCATTATTGGTAGGCTTTAGTTTTACATTTTGTTGAGCCATATCCAATCTACAAAGGAAAATTATTCGTGCTGCAATTCAAGTCTTTGGAGAGAAGAGTTAATGTAATCTGCCTCACCAAGTTTGGTAATACCAGTTTGTTTAGATTAAGCTTTAACCTAGAATCATTGTGAAAGGCCTCTGATATATGTCATGCAATCTGTTGCATAAGACTTGAGAGATCTTCTTGCAGTTGAAAGCAAATGACACTGGGACTGCTTGAAACATCTTTGAAACTTATCAAACTAGGTTACCCCATATGGAGAAAGAGAACGAGCCATGTCATGAGAAACACGTGTATTTCCTCTCCACCTCCAGTTAAACCTGGTCTTGTGAACTGAGTGCTTATGAACTTTTAGTTGACGTGATTATGAGCCATTTTTTCGTTTTCTTGAAATTTTTAAGTGGTCAATAACTTTTATAGTTTCTACTTCCTGTAAACCAGATTGCGCCCTTGTCTTTTGGCACTTAGTCAGTTCTGATATATGGTGTAGATAAGATGAACCTCAACATCTTTAGCTGTTTCTTTTACTTCACCTGTGGACGTGAAATCTTATTTTTTCTAAAAAATGCCAAGTGTTGGCATAGTTTGAGTATAGTTGACATTTTCATAGTTATTGCTCCAAGGCAGTTCATTCAAATGTCTAATTGTTTCTTTTGGCATGCGAATCAGATTGTAAAGGGCATTGATGCAGTTACAAGGGAACAGTTAGTACAAATAATGGCAATCCTGGGTGTTGGAAATGCTGCCCCGGTTTTTAGCATGGTTCCTACTTTTGGACCCTTTAAACCTGCAGCACTTCTACCCACAATAACTGAGGAGGACAAAATTATATTGAATAATGTCCAAAAGATTGTTGAGTTCTTAACTGCAGGGAGCTCAATATCAAGGACATCAAATCAGGTAACTTTAAAGTTTGCACTCAGGATTATTCATTAAACGGGCTTCTCCATGTAATAAGAAATACCAAAATTCAACTCATATAGTTTTATTTGGTTATACCAAACTGTTTTGTTTTCTAACTCATTTTTGTGGGCACCTGCAGGATGTAGATATTGCTCGTGTTGTTCGAGAGCTGCTTCCAGTGTTGCCAGGCATCTCAGCCACAATCCTCCCTGAAGTGCTCAGTCGATTATCTTCCCGGGTATTAGCACGTGTAATCCGAGATACATTATTGTAATCAACTTCATATAGCCTAATTGATTATACCTTACAATTTCTATACAGAATCATAAATTAATACAATATCACAAGCTAACATGTCTTCTTATGCACCACCCAACATACAGAAACCAACCCAAATCTGTGTCGTATGTGACACAGTCAACCCAATGTACATGTATAAACGAAATCATCCTCAAGAATCTTGTGGTGGTTTCATTTTATTCATAAAATGTAAATGAAAACAATCTCTTTACGGATCCTCTTGTGCCAAGCTTTCCTCTTCAACTTTTGATATCAGCAAGCATAAAACTATTTATGATTATAGTGGCAAGAGCATGAACTATAGTGTTATAGAATGAAAGCATTTGTTGCTTTTGCACAAATGAGCATTCCATCCCATTGTCAGTTAAGCAAATGAAGATGGTTTTACATTATTCAATCTCATAAGAAGATTTTATGAGCTTCATGTGAATGAGATCTGTTTTGCCATTGGAGAATGGCGCCAAAACTGATCCGAAAACAGGTATGAACTGAAGACCATGCTTTTCCTTTCCTACGGGGAAGGGTTTATGGCCGTCCTTATTTGATTAAAGGCATAATTTCGTGATGACGCTGATGTCCTTCCTATTCACATAACAGGTAACATTTCTTATCATACGTACAACATGCAGACAAAAATACTCTTAATGACCAACTTAATAAAGAGCAGTTTTTCACACTTTCTTCTTCGAACTTGAAAGTTATTTTTTAGTATTATGATTTTTTTTTTAGGAAAATTTACATATACCCACTTAATCTCTGAAAGTAGTGCTAAATGATTGTTTGTTGACCGGTTAGTTTATTATCACTTGTAGCCCTAAACGTTTATAAAATAATAATATAATGTATATTTTATTTAAATATAATAGTTTAGTCTATATTTTAATATTTTTATAATAATTTTTTTAATCTTAATAATTTAGTCCCTATTTAATTTTTTTTACAATATACTCAAAACTAAATAATTTTTTTAATTTATTATTTTAATAATAAATCAAATATACAATTATTAAAAAAATTCAAATAATGAGTTAAATCACATTCATATATTAAAATATTTTTAACTTTCTTCATTTATTTTTATAGTAATAATTTGATATTTAATTATTAAAAAACTTTAATTGAAATATTTTTTTAATATTTCAATTTTACATGTAATATATTTATCTAAAAAAAATTTAAACTCATTATATATATTTTAAAATATATGAAGATTTAAATAAAAAAATATAAATAATAAATACATATTATAATATATTTATATACTATAAATAAAAGTAATCAAATTTTATTTTTAAATCTTTATTCATATTTTCAAAATATTTAGTATCATTTATCAATATAATTAATAATTAAATAGATTTTATATTCTTATTAACCAATTCAATCTAATTTTATTAAAATTAGGCTTTTGATCCGTGTTATGCATATCTGGGTCTGGCAATAATTCCAATTATACAGATCCGATAATAAACAATGAGCCATTTGTGATTACCAGCTAGTGCTCAAGGCCAAAAGTTCTGATATTTGATTGTGTAAATTATTTGCACCGATAGTGTTCAACCGCAAGTCCTTTTGGTTTTTATTAAAATAATTTGACGTATCAAGCTCCATCAATTCTTTTGCTAGGATGATCCTTATCACTTGCAATTGTTCTGATGTGCGACTTCATATGTTTCAGTCTATGTGGAAAGTTTTACTTGCGCATTATTATATGCATTTTCACTCTACAGTCTCCATTATCTCATTAACTTTTATGGGAGAAGTCGGAAGTTGCTCGTTGATGTAGTTTTGTCGAGCTTCTCGGAGTTATTTATTATTAACTTTTATCTAATTGTGAACCTTAACCCAATTATAATAATTACCATTTCAGCAAAATCCTTTTGATGATAATTATCAGCTATTTTCTATATTCGAATTATTTAATCTTGAAGATAAGAAGCACCATTTTCTTATTCTTCTTTAATTTTGATCTTATCATTCTTATACCATGGATTTCTTTTTGCAAGTTTCTTGTCCTTTTCAGTGTGAGGAACTATGCCATGGGCCCGCGTTTGGGTCGAATTTAAATAAATTTATTCGAGTCTAGGTCGGAGCCTTATAGACCCAATTTAAACCCAAAATTTCGCCAACTCAATGTAGGTATGTGCCTCTTTGAACTTAGTATATACTAGAAAAATAGTTATTATCTAGAAAAAATTTAATTTCGAGACTTCAATCGATTAATAAATTCTTTGAATTGTAAATAACTAGGCAAAACTATTGTTATAGAGTTTTCTATAACTCAGTCAGTGAAGCAAAACTTATTTTAAAAATGTTTCCAATGTGGAGGGGTTTGTTTTCGGTTTGACATTATCAGCAAAAGACACATTTTCATCTTTACAGGTTAGAAAACATGCATTTTTTACGTCTACGCTCATATTACATGTAATCATCTATTAACTATAGAACTTACTCATTTTAAAACGGACTCCGAGAAGAAGAAAGAGAGAAGCACTAATATTTAAAATTTTGATTGGAATAGTACTATGCATATTTTGTTGTACCGTTGCATGATGGGTTGAAATTTACAGTCAGATAAAAATTGATAATAAAGAATTTTGGGACGATTATGATGAAATTATATTAATGAGCATCTTCTGACTTCTCCAATAATTCACTTTATTGATACATATTCTTTCGTATATTCAAGGAAGTGATTGTTAATGTCTTCTATGAGACCTAAAAAAACTATTTATGGGAAAAGTCGGAAGTTGCTTATTGATATAGTTTTGTCGAGCTTCTCGGAGTTATTTATTATTAAAATTTATCTAATTGTAAACCTTAACCCACTATGCAACAGTGCAACAAAATATGTATAGTACCATTCTAATAAAAAATCTAAATATTTATGCATGTCCCTTTCTTTTTGGATTCCGTTTTAAAATGAGTAAGTTCTATAACTGAAAAATGATTACACGTAATATAAGTTTAAATATAAGTAAAAATATCACAAATTGACAAGAATGTATATTCTTACCCTACTCAGATGAAACGGTGTCTAGCATTGATAATAGAGATGGCAAATAGGCCATGTTGGGCCAACCACGGCCCATGAAAAATGAGCTCTTACAGGTTTTCGGGTTGGGCTGACACGACATGTATAGTAAAATATATAAACCCAATTCGATCCACGGCACAGTTACTGTTCATATCGTGTTGGCCCAGTCTGTCAAAATGCAGCCCACTAGACTACACATATACTGTTCATCGTGAATAGTGATTAAATTTTGCTGTTTATAAGCTAAATGGTAATCCATGTATTTTTTTTCGGCCAATGACTGCATCAACACTGTTCACGGCACGGTCCACCGATTTTTTTTCTCAACCCAGCCTGTGAACAGTGTTGGGCCGTGTCGACACCATTCACGAGCTAGGCCGGCCCGCCCGTTTTACCACCTCTAATTGATAATACCAATCTAAAGACAAGAAAGTTACTCTACATGAAAAATATTTTTAAAAGAAATTTCTTTGTTGGCTTAGTTATAGTGCAATGTCTTTTAGTATTTTTCTGTTATAATGCATTTATAGTACTAAATGGTTTCATAACGACAATTTTCTCCAATCATTTGCAATTTAGTGATTTTATTGGTCTAATAAAGGCTCGAGACTAAATTTTTTCTACACAATAACTACCTGTTTTAATGTATGCTACATTGGAAGAGAGAGAAAGATGTACTCAGGCTTCGCAAAATTTCGAATTCGGACCGATCAAAGCTCAACCTGTACAATATATAAAATCTGGGCTCAGTTAGGGTTGGATTTAAATAAATATATTGGGGTCCAAGTCGTGCCTTATAAACCTACTTCCAACATGAAATTTCATCAACCCAATATAAATCTCTCCACCTCTTTAAAATTAACATATACTAAAAAAATTGTAGTTATTATTTAAAAAAATTAATTTCGAGCCTTCAATTGACCTATAAGTTCTTTAAATTATAAATAACTAGACAAAATTATCGCTACATAATTTTTTAATATTCTAAATTCACGAGAACATAAAAATACAAAAAATCGTTACATTATGACTTAGTCAATAAAGTAAACATGTTTTATAAATATTTCTCATGTAGAGTAGCTTCCTTGTTTCCGGATCAACATTATCAGCGTAAGACAAATTTTCATTTACGCAAGATAGAAACATATATTTTCGTCAATTTGTGATGTTCTTACTTACGTCTAAGCCTATATTACGTGTAATCATTTCTCAACTATGAAATTTACTCATTTTGAAACGGACTCCGAGAAGAAGATAGAGACGAGTACTAATATTTAGAATTTTAATTGGAACGATGATATGCATATTTTGTTGCATCATTGCATGGTGAGTTAAGGTTCACAATTAGATAAAAGTTAATAATAAACAACTCTGAGATAGGCTAAATAAAATTACATCAAGGAGCATCTTTTAGCTTCTCCCATATTCATTTTGTTAGGTCTCATGGAACACCTTGTTATGGACGGATGTTAGCGATCATGTCCCTGAATGAATGGAGGAACATGTATCGATAATCAACAAACTTGTTTTCGGACTCGAGAACTACCTCAATATCATGTTTATTTACCCAAATTATTGATACATGTTCTTTCATCTATTCAAGGTCTTCTAATCAATCTCCAAGAAAGCCTTCTATGAGACCAAACAAATTGAATTGTGAAAAAAGTCGGAAAATGTTCGTTGGTGTAATTTTATCGAGCTTATTTCGAAGTTGTTTATTATTAACTTTTATTAAAATGACATTTGAACTCCTTTTCTTTAACTAAATATCAAGTAAATCTCTGAAACCAAAATATTTATTAATAACACCCATTATATTAAATTTTTTGGTCACTATTTATGTGTCTACATCTTTGACCGAAAAAAATGACAAAAGCACCTATATAATTGATGTTGACCAAAATATAATTAATTTTTTATTTTTAATTTGAAATAAAATTTATATTTTTAATATTTTTAATATTTTACGATTACTCCTTTTGTGAAAAGAAAACCCCAAATTAGAAATGTAAAAACCCAAATTAATGACCCTAATACACTAACCCTAATTTTTAACCTACCCAACCAATTCAGAATTGTTTCTTCCCCGTCGGCGACCATACTAGCTTCCACGACCACCAAACCGTCGACTCTTTACCAACCAAATTAACAATGCAAAGTTTATACCCAATTTCTGTTATTCAACTGATAAAAGAAAAGGAATTGTGAAGAAGAAGAAGAAGAAGAAGAAAACCACTTGTAGCAACAATGCTGGTAATGGATCTAACAAAGCAAAAAACTTCAGAAGTTTTAGGATCAAACACAAAATGAGCCTTATTGTCTAGATCTAAAAACGATAAAGTGGCTCTTATTGTCTTTGAAAAACTCAGAATTCTTCTTAGCTCACTTTAAGTGTTCACAACGTCATTCAAGATTGGCTAGTTTTGAGTGTTTACAAAAGTTTTAGTGAATTAGGCCTTGATTGATGCTACTAATGCAATGCAAATGACAAGACAAAATTATTTGGAAAATTTTCTGAAATAGCCTTAAATTTTTTTAAGTTTACATAAATAATCTCTTGTAAAAAAATTTACCGACCTAGCCTTAAAATGTATTTTTCGGACAACAATACCCCCTATAGCCCACTTAAGTTTTTCTTTTTTTTTTTACAAAAATTACTTTTTACTTTACTCTTTTTTCAACAAACTAAACCCTCACCCTCAAAACCTTCACCTCTTCTTCAACGATGACGATGGCAGCGATAGCGGCAAGAGACAATGGCGGCGGTAGCGGCAGAGACAATGCGGCGGTAGCGGCAGAGACGACGACGGTAAGACAAATTATATAGTAAAGAGAGGTGTATTCTAACTTAATAACGATGAACGGAAGATTTTTTGATTGGTAAGTTTTTTATAGTTTTGTTTGAATAGTTTTAACATAAAATGAATAAAACATGTATTTTTAGCATGATTTTTGTTGAGTATTAATAATGTGAATGTATTTAGTTGAAATGTGAAGAAAATTTGGTCAGAAAAAGAAGGTTTTGTGGAACATTTTGTTGAAAATAAGTCGAGGTCGGAAATTGCAGCAACTTTCGAGAAACTTTCCAGAAACTTTCGGGAAACTTTCGGGAAAATCATACCCGAAAATGGGTTATTTGCCCGAGAGAGAACCAAATTTTGTTTTGCATTAATTCCTGAAAAGCATGTTGGGCCTACAGGAAATTGTCGGGAAAATCATTTTTTGGGTTATTTGCCCGAGAAATGGCCAATTTTTGTGTGTTATATTTACTCCGAAAAAAGCATGCTGATGGGCCTACTACTGACTTCCTTTATGCCAAATTCAATTAATTATTATAATAAATTAATGATTTTTTAATTATTCAATAATAATTAGAATTAATAATTAATAATAGGGAAATTGAACGGAAGACATCAGACCTGCCAAGACAACATCCAGGGAGTGGTGATTGCGGGGTGTTCACATGCAAGTTCATTGAGTTGCTTGGATTGGGCCGTTCATTTGACTTTGGCTCGGATCACAGTGTTATGGTAAGACGTAAGATTGCATTGGACCTATTCGTTGGCATGTTGTTATAGAATGTCTATATATGTATAGTTTTGGATTTTTATCATGAACGCGATATATGTCAAATATGTGTTATTATACTAATATTTATATTTCCATAAAATTAAATTAGTATTGTTATAGTGTTAAATGTCAACATTATGAAAAACAAGCACTCATGTTGATAATCTTTGACTAAAAATACGTTACTTTGAAGATTACATTTGAAAATCTAAAATTTAATCAATTACAGTTTGCGTAATTATTAGGCTGTGGGAGTGTTATTCGTATAAAAATATTATTTTCTTAGGATGTTGTATAATTTATAAAAATATTTTATGTTTTTTAAAGCGTTTTCCTAAATTTTTTGAGAGTTTAATGATATTTTTATAATTTGAGGGGGTTTAATGATATTTTAACTTAAAGTACCCAATTTTTTTGGGTACCTTTAATTTCGAATCTCATTAAGAACAACCCAATCATGTTGATTACCTATAAGATATATATTCTCTGCGTAAGCTAACATAAGTGCGTCATTTGTGTAATAATGGGAACAAAGGTTGTTATATTGTCCTATAATAAAACATGTTGCTGCAAGTGCATGTGGACAAGGTAATTGCATTAGATCAAATTGCTGGCTTGTGCAACTCTTCGCGCGTAAATCCACCAAATTTTCTTATCCCATACTTTTCACTTGAAATTCAAAACTTGAAATAGGGTACACCATTAGTCGTTCGGATTCTACTTCATGCTTGTTGACTTTGGCCTGGGCCCACGGGAAAAGAGTTTGTGGTTCACATTTTGTAGCTTCTTCCCTCTTGTCATAGAACCATCCTTGCATTATTGATCGGATCCAATCCAACAACACTATAATTAGGAGTGTCCGTGCATCCTTTAATAGTGCATTCATACTGTCGACTATATTGGTAGTCAATGTGTCATAACGTCGCTTTGGAAAATGTGCTCTAGCCCACCGATGAAAACCCACTTCATTCTCTAAGTAATTTGCTGCTCCTAGATGTATACTCCTCAACTTGTCCATCCGATCATTAAACTCAGTAAATGTATAAGCGTTAGCGGTGCTGTAATACCTAGGGAAGAACGTCTCTTTCTCTCTTATTCTATATTTTGCCTTGATGTTCCTATGAATATGATAAGTACAAATGCCATGATATGCATGTGGGAAGACTTTAGCTATGTCTTTCTCAATACTAGTGTGTTGATCTGAAACAAAAACCAAATCTGATGTTAAGCGAATTACTTCACGGAGTTTTGACAAAAACCATTCTCAAGATACCTCGTCCTCAGAATCTCCAATCCCGAATGCCACGGGATATATGTGATTGTTTCTGTCAATAGCAGCTGCCAAAATCAAAGTCCCTCGACATGCCCTTTTCAAAAAAGTACCATCAAGAGAAATTACCGGACGGATGGCTCCATGAAACCCTCGGACAGATGCCCCAAAGGCCACGAAGAAGTACAAGAAAGGATCCTCATCATCCTTTTCAATATGTGTAATTGTCTCCGGGTTTGTTTCTTGTAATACATGACAAAGTTGAGAGAGTACCTTAAATGACTCGACTGGATCTCCGTTCAACAATCAACGCGCGTCGTCTTTTGCTAGCCATGCCTTCCTATAAGATACAAACACTCTATAATCACTATGTAGGTCATCTCGGATATTCTTTGGTGTATAAATTCTGCTAGGGTCCTTGAATTTGCTCAACACATGTTCACCAATTAGCCGACTATTGGCTTGCCGATGGCCATCCCGCATTTGATGGCTTTGACATGTATGTTCACCCACAATTCGTGTCACACGAAAGTACCAATTAGTTCTGTCATTATTTATAGCTCGCATTCGCCACTTACATCCATCCATAACACATTTTACCTTAAAACATGTAGTCGTTAATCGATGAATAATGAACTGAAAATGTCTCTTCAATGCCATAATACTCAAATCATGTCGTAACTCCTTTGTTTTAAAAATCTGCCCCACATGGACATTACTGCCCATTGAACTTGACACATCATCTTGAGGCATGGTAATTGTCATTGGGATAGGAGGAATAATACGAGTAGGAGCTGACCCTGTCGTCACATTATCTTCACAGGCCATTGACGTAGTGCTTGATACCCCGCCACCAACATCCTCTCTTATAGTGGTTTCCTGGTCACAATAATTCATTCGATTTCCTTCGCCAGAGTAGTATGCTCTTTGCATAGACGGTTGACTGTCAAAATAGTCATGTGTAAGATTTTTATTGTGTAGTGGCGGTGAGCATACACTATAGTTAATCGGTGTTGAATAACGAGGCGTTGAAAGGTAAGGTCCCTCTTCAGTGTGGAATTCACCGTGATCTTGAGAATTTTGTCTGCCATCTCCTGGCATGTTATACTCAAATGGTGTACAAGTGGGCGGGTCTACATTGCTAAAGCGGTTACTGTCATTTGAAGAGACAAATGGACGTGCGTGTGATTCTCGAATTATATCTTCAAAATTAGTAGGCCGTGTCATTCTAGTTCTTCAGGCTCTGTAGCTTTCGCTCTAACAATGCGGTCCAAAATTATATATAACAGAATCGAGCCACCCAATCGAGAGCTATTGGCATTAAACAAATGCACAATAGATAACATATCATGGTCATCAATTATATCAGCAGGAATAGACGTAGTAAACGAGTCACCATACCCTTTATATTTTGCCTTTATACAAATTTTGAATTCTCTTCTATTTATCTGGAGCTGAGTGTAAATCTTGTCTTTTAGATTTTGGTAGTTAGAATTTCTTGTTATGGTAATAAGCCCCACTTTTCCACCAACATATTTCTGAATATTTTCATCAAGTGTTTCCCACGAACTATCGTGTGAATAGAAAATGTCATTAGATCTTTTATACCTATGAAAATACATAAGAATTCAATACTATTATAATATAAAAAAAAATACACCAAAAATATAGAATGTAAGGCTAAATTTTTTCTTTATCCCGAAAAATTTTGCCTTATCCGAAAAGTAATTGTCTTACCTTAAAAATGGTTTTAGGGTAAGGCCAAATTTTTCTTTACGCGAAAAGTGATTGCCTTACCCAAAACTCACTTTTAGGGTAAGGTAAAGTTTGGCCTTACTCGAAAAATGATTTTTGGGTAAAAAAATCATTGACCCAAATTCAATCAACAACTCTACATCATTAAATTCATTCATAACTTTGCATTCATACAACAACCATTAATGTAATTTCAATCCTAAATGAATTACTTTTTACTACCTAAACAAGATTGAATATAAATTCTAATTTGAAGAAGGATTGAATATTTTTAATTCATACATAAAATGCATACCTATATGGTGAAGTAAATTATTTAATGTGACCAAGACTTTACTATTTTTAGCATCTACCGCCACCGTTAGTAAGAGATATAAGTTTGGAGAAAAGAAGAAGATTTACGAGAGTTTGAGTTTGTCAAAGTGTAGAGTAATAAGAAAAGTAAAAATATTGAAGTGGGTTATTAAAGATAATTTAGTCCGAAAAATATATTTTAGGCTAGGTTGGTAAAAAGATTTTACAAGAGATTATTTACATAAACTTAAAAAAATTTAAGACTATTTCAAGAAATTTTCCAAATTATTTTACCCACCCCCCCATCAGATTCAGATTGGATGTTGTGAATCCGCATCTATTTCTTTGCTTGTAATGGGTTTTGATATAATAGAAGAATGATTCATGAGCTGTTGCTTGGAAAGAGAAATTTAGGGTTTCCGCATCTATTTTATCAATTAATTAACAAAATTGAAAGCAAAAATTTGGAAAAAGAATAAGATGATGATGGCGGCGACGGGAAGGAGAACCACGAAAAAGAACGCAGAAATTTAGGGTTTCTTGTTTCCTTTTTTATTATATAACTTTTTTTTGTTAAACATAATTTATTCTTTATATTTATTTTTTAATTATAAAAATAATGACATTTTTTCGATTTTTAATATTAATTTTAAGTTATTATTTTTCACTACAAGGGAGACGAAAAAATTTAATAGAAGAAGTATCACCAACAAATATTTTATATTCGAAGATCTACTTGATATTTATTTTAAAATTTAAAAGTTATAAATATCATTCTTTTTATTAATTATTATCAAACTGTGAACTTTGACTCGTCGTGCAACAGTGTAACAAAATATAGATATCACCATTTTTATTAAAATTCTAAATATTTGTGTTTATCTTTTTTTTTTTTTCAAAATCCGTTTCAAAATGAGTAAGGTTTATAACTTTGAGATAATTACATATAATAAATAAGAATATCATAATTTAACGAGAATACATACTCCTATCCAGCTCAGATAAAAAGATATTTTATGCTGATAATGTAAATTCGAAAATAAAGAAATTATTTCACATTAGTAATATTTTTAAAAGAAGTTTTGTTTCGCGGACTAAATATATTTTTCCTAACTTGAATAAATGCATGTCAACCATCAAACTCTAGGAAGTATCTAACCTTTCTCCAAACTCCATAATTATATGTCAATTTTCTTTTAAAAATCTATAAAAATATTATTGTAATACTAACTCTGTTCCAATAAAAAAAATTAAGATAGTTGTTGTTCTTTTTTAAAAATAAATTAAAATCCGCACCGGTTAAATTAATTTTAGGAATATCTCATCTCTAAACAAATAAGAAAAGCTTTTAAATTTCCATTTATTAAATTTGGTAACTATTCAAAAGGTTTTTCATTTTCTTACGGGAGTTTTTGGGCAGTGTGGTACAGTCAACATTTATTTTGATTAATTATATAATTAATATTTTTATTTTTATTGATTATATTACTTTTATATTTTGTATATAAACAATGTATATAAAAAGTTCATACCCCTACGACGAATTATAATAAGCACTTCAAGTTTCCACATCCTATATTTTATTTCACCCAATACACGTATATAAATTGGCCTTAATTTTGAACTCATAATAATTAAATCTAAATCATTTGCCAAATACTCGTACACTTTGCTTTAGGGTTAGTAATGTCATTTTACAACAACTATATATATATATATATACCCACAATTGAATTGAAGGCAAATACGTATGCAATATGCGTCTACAGATTATTTGAACTGCTAATCGAAGTCAAGCAAACATTGCAAACCTTAATGCTTTCAAAACTTCAACCTGCCAAGAATATAACAAGTAGTTACTTCCAATCTCTTACTTTCGCCAAATCCAGAAATCACTCTGTGCAAGTACAATATCAAAGGAAAAAATGGAAAGCTTTTATTTGTTGTTAATAATGTACAGCATTTAGTCATCTTCACTCTTAGGCAACATTATTCAGATATCGAAGTCTTACGAAAAAAGAGGCAGAGGAAGAGGGAGTCTCTGTTCTCCTGAGGCATATGAAATAATACTCCTTTTAAGAGGTGAAATATATTGAGCACTGTTAAATGCAGCAGCTCGCAGTATATTTAGAGGCCCAAAATCAACAGAGTATGCCTTCTGAAAACCATCCAGGACGGCCATCATCACTATATTTGCTGGTTTCCTTTCTGCTTCATATTTTCTCAGTAGAGATACCTGCATGAATCTCACCAGCCAAATGAGTATTGGATAAAGCAACAATAGCAATTATGAATGAACTTTGCTTTTAGAATCTGAGATTAGCTATGATACAAATGGTATATTGATCAAAGTACATCACTTTTACAACTTGATAAATGACCCATATATAAACATATTAAGCTTTCTCCAGGACAAACAAGTGCTCATACCACTGGTCTTCAGTGACTCTCCAAGGCAACAACTTTGATATTTCCCTTTACAAATAGTTTTAACAAATTTTACTCCTTTTATGTGACTTTGTATGGACAGCTCTAATGGGGTCAATCATTATGAAACCCTCCAAAATACATGAAGGACACAAACCTATAGTATAATAAATTGTGTCCATTGTACAAATTTGATCATCCTATGGATTAAGTCTAATTCTGAATAAAAATTGGTCACAAGTTTAATAGAAGTTCAGACTGAATACTTGGTCCAACTGTTAACCAGAGAGCTATGGCCGTTAAACCTGACTGTTTATACTATAGTCATTATGTGCTTGCATAGTTGCAATAAGTAATGTTTGACATGGGAATGGATATGTGATACCAAATTTTTAACTTTTAAGAAAGCAAATGTAAGCATATAGATGAAAATCACACACAAAGGCACATATATGAAAAGATCACATACCTCCCCAATGTCTGCGCCTACTGCAATACCCTCAGCAATAATTTTAGAAACAGTAGATGCATCTCCGAAACCCAGATTAACACCTTGACCAGCCAAAGGATGAACTGTGTGTGCTGCATCACCAATCAGAACGACACGCTTCGACACGTAATCATTTGCATGCTTCAATGACAGAGGAAACACCATTCTTTCAGAGGCCAACTTGATCACTTTTGGGGGTACTTCAAAGTGCTCTCTAGCTGATATAGTAGCATCTCCTTGAAGCCAAGACCACATATCAGCACTACCCAATGAGCTTGACTTAGGATGAGGACCATACCCATAATCAAGAGCATGATTTACAGTTTTCACAAAATCATCCTCATTCATTAACTTGCAGTCTGAAGCCTCCTTCGGGTTCATAGTCCAAACGATATTGCTAAAGTTATCACCAATAGGCAGAAGTGCAATTGGACCAGCAGGTAGAAATCGTTGCCATGCACAGTGGTTTTCATTAGCATGTTCTATTGTACAGATGATAGCATTCTGTGAGTAGCTCCATCCAGTTGTCTTAAATCCAGCTAGCTCCCTAACTCTGGACTTGCCCCCATCAGCTCCGACCTAAAATGAACGTCAAGTAACTTTTTACCAATTAATCTCATATGGGACAAAGACTATCCAGAAGCTTATGAATAATCCTATCTATTATATTTAAAAGGGGCAATGTATCTCATCAACATGAAGTTTCAATTACCACCAACTTTGCATACAGGCTATTGCCATCACTTAGCTCCAGCTTTGCCAAACGCCCCCTAGTGAACAGTGATGTTGTTGATGATGTGCCGTCTGCATTCACAGGTGAAGAGCTTGGAAGTAAAGCCATCGAAGTTAATCTGGAAGGATAGATGGTTTTCCGAAAATCTGTATTCTGTTGAGTTAAAATTTGTTCAGTTGAGTTCCAAATATTAAAAAAAGCTGCAACGATAACCGCACATCAAATACAATGGGTACATTTACTGATGTAAACACTTTTCAAAGACAAGGGACTTATTAACTGCATTTTAATAACAACCTAAAAATGTTTTAATCATTTGGGAAATTTAACTAGGAGAACAAAAACAAATACAGAATGTAGGTAAGATATTCTCAGGAAGAAATCCAAGATACACTCTGGACTGTGGATATGTAAGTACTAATAGTACATGCAGGCTGCAAGTATAGAGGTATGTATTGATGTGTGTGAGCACCTAAGTCTTGATGAAATGTCCATATGCATGTGTAATAAACTCTAATGAAATAAGAAACTACAAAAGGGATTACATATTTTACTAACTTAACATATTTCTCAAAAACAAAGCAAATGGATTAGTATGGTGTATACCTGCATACGTAACAACAGAGAACGATGAAGCACCTTGTTTTCTACTACACACCTGAATCACCAGTCCAACATAAGTGCTGCAATCAGTAACAAAATGATTAAAAGAACAGCATTCACTCCTTGAATAATATCTGCTCACCCTAGAACTTCTTTGTTTACATCCCTTGCATTGTATCTTGTGTACCCAAAGCCGGTATAATCCCAAACCTAGAGAAGACAAGAAGCAAATGAATGAAACTTTTAAAAATGAAAAACAAATTAAATAAATCATTTACTTTATCCTAATTTCAATGCAAATATGCAAGTTAGGCACACATCCATCACGCCAATACATATTATCAATCAAAATTTTTGGAATAAATTTCTTGTAAGCGACTCAGTACAGTGTCCCTTAGTATTCCTTTTTGATGATCTAATATTTTCACTAATTTCCTAGTTAACTGGTTTCTTCTCTACGATGAGGACCCAAGGAGTTAGCTTGCTCCTCATCACAAAGTTTTCCTTTCTTAGTCAACATTCTAGAGTTCATTAACATCTCAAACTTTTTTGGTGTACATATGGTACAAAAACAAGTTGATGCCAGTAGAAGAATCTTGGAATTTTAATAACGCTGCATATCCCAAAAAGCTAACTTTGGTTGCATTATGATTACTTTAATGTCCTGAGCATGCACTTCAATAAAAGAGCAATTCAGCTAATTCATTACTAATGCACCAAAAGTTAGCCTTTTGGGATATATAGATGAATCAAAATATAGTAACCAAATCCACCAAATTCAGCAGTGTCATCCAGTTTGTAAACAAAAAATCTAGGAAAACACAAAAAAAATGGTACTTCACCAAATTCAGCAGTGTCATATAGTTTGTAATCAAAGGAAACAGAAAATTGTTCTTTCTTGCAGAAATTTTGAGAATCAATATATAGATAAATCAAACAATTTATTCTTAGACCCCCAGTTATAAATGATTAGATAATAATCATACTTTCTAATGCATTATCTCTATAACACAATAAGTTCACAATTCTTTGGAATTTTATGCATTTTGGCAATTTTGAATTATTCTTGCATATATAAGAAGAAAGTCAACAATTGAAATAAAAGAATGATAGTGAAAATTAATGTAATAAGAAAAAGGCCAACACTAAAAGAAAATATTACAATAATCACCTGCATCTTATCAAAATAGGCATGTCGATGTTGTTCAACGTATTGCCAAGCACCAACATCTGGAAGCATAAAAAGAAGGTAGGATAAAAGACGTCTGTTGCTATTTATTTTAATCGCAAAATGACATTTCAGGTTTGATGTTTCCAGTAAATGGACAAGCAGGCCATGAAAACCAATATAATCAGAAATACACCTTGTTGAAACAATAACTATAACCAGTTAGGCAAAAGGTTAAGGAAATTAATATAACTGGCTTTTTAAACAGTAGGCGTTAACCCCATGTCACATGGATCCAGAGACAAATACCTACATTATACAAAAGATTGCATTATAATACAGCTGAATGACATCACCTGTTATTAGATATATCATCTTGATGCCTAATAAATTTTCCAAGTAGCTAATTCTGCTACCAAGTTGTTTAGGGATTTAAGGTGTAAGTATGACTGAAAGTGGGAGGGGGCCAAGAGAAGAAAGGATGAAAGAAAGCATTAGAGTTCTTATGATTGAATTATATATATAAATCTGATAAAGTACGAAATTCAAACAATTCACATTTTCTTTTCTTTCGTGAATATCCTAAGACAAAGTATAATTATGTATGGCTTTTTTTTGTGCTCTTTATGAATATATATTGATGAAGAAAAGCACTCTAGTTATTTTAGCAAACCCTCAACCATAACCAAACTACATAGTGGTGTTAAAACATATTATATTTTATGTGTATATATATGTATATATTAATCAAACTCCCCTACCATATTAGCGAAGAGCAATACTAAAAAATTGCTCTCTCTATAACTGTATTAATACCTTTGAAAAATGATATGGTTGCAGGTGTAACTGTACTGACCCGTGGATCAGGAGGGTCTTCTTTCTTAATGCTGTCTAATTTCCCCAGAGCAGGATTGCTATCAATGATGGCAACATTCAAATGCTTTGTCAACGGCGTACTTGCTGCAACATTCAATAAATAAAATTATTTAAAATTTCAACGCTTTGTCAATAGGAATGCGCTAAATAGTCATTGATGAGCTATTTAATGACAGCAGTACTAGTAAGATAAGTATTCCTCAAACATAAAACATTTAGTTTATGGCGCAGGTTAAGACTTAGTGATCACAGTCCGTACGATTAAGACATTTTTCATGCTGTATTTCTATTTTGTTTTTCCAAAACCACATTTTTAATAGGAAAACACAGGTAAGCTCTAAAATTTGATAAAAGTAATCAGGAACAAACACGCCAAGAGTACAAAAATCCATGGAAGGCCTGAAATGAAATAAATTTTTGGAAGAAAGGAATTAAAGAAAAATAAATAATGACACAAGATATCACCAACCTAAGGAACAAGCTAGGGCCATGCCAACCATGCCTCCCCCAACAATAGCAACGTCATATTGATGATCATTATTTATAAAGCTCTGCTTGACCTCAGATTCCTGGAATGTTAAGCAAATCAACTAAGTCTCATATTGTACTCCACTAAAATCTCCTTAGCATGAAATTATGTTTTACAAAGAAAATATTTGCATGACATCAAGTACAAGTGTCATGAAGAAAACTATAATCTTTCACAGATTGCTCGGCCACAGGCAACCAGCCAGGCACATCTCAGCCTCACAAATCTACGAACACTCCATCAATTAACATAGACAACAATGTCTCAATCTTTCTCAGCCTTTCAATTCTATAACCTTTATATTTTCCCTCGTTTTTTGGTTCATAAAAAGGCTAATTTTCCTCTTTTTCTTCTCTGACCACTGAAAGATTTCCTTCTCTCAACAAGCTGTTTTACATTTACCCAGTGGATTGGCCATAACCTAACCTTTAACCATACTCATCAGATGCTACTAGAACACACTGCTGAGGCAAACAAATTTTGTTACTAATTTCCAGCAACCCTAGATTTTACTTGTAACTCTAAAAACAGACTGCAGTCAAACAGAAAGTCAACAAAATTGATGAAAACAAAATGGAATAGGTTGAAATTGACAAGAACTACATGGTGAAGAATGTTACAGTGCTAGGTGGATCACAATTAGCACCAGATACTTTCGCAGCTGCATCACTACAGAAACTCTTCCGTATAACCCTCAATCCAGAGATATTTACATAAATCCTTCTTGCAATAACCCTGTTTCAATTTGAAAAAGAAAAACGGACAATTTAGTATCATACCAAAACCATAATTATAAAAACAAATTGCTCTTTAAAAATAAAAATTAAAAATAAAGCATAAAATTGTAGAATGACACATTTTTAACGAAGTCATTGTGAATTCACAAAGCAAAGAACAATTTTATTTTTTGAAATTTTGTCTGATTCCAATTAGGTCTACATTTAAGGTGAAGATAAAGTTGAACATACAACCGACTATACATCTCTACTCTATCAGTGTCCATAACGATGCTGAAACCTCAATAACTAGAAAATAAATTTTACAAAATAATAAACAATTTTACAAAAATATTAAAAGTCGAATCATTTTGTATTATTTAATTAAAGTTTAAAATTAAAATAAAATCAAAGTGTTAAACTTTCTTTAAGGTGCGCACCTGTTCATTGTTTTTGCAGGAGCTGGCGAGACTGTGAACCGGAACTCGAGCGAGGGAGAGAACCGAACTTGTAATTACTTGATAGCAGATTTGAGCCTACAGAAGGCTTGGCTAGATGGGCTTACCTCGATTAATGGGCTAACTAGTGAGCCTATGATATGGGTGGGCTGAGCCTTCTTGGACCTCAGAAAGCCCATACTTTTTCACAATGAACTTTCCTAGACGCCATAATCTCCTGTGCGAATCGTTTTCTAAATGATGTATAACAGATAAAAATGACAACGATTAAATTCAATTTTATTGTAAAAAGAAATTCAAATTATTTTATAATATATTTTATAAAATAATGTTATATTGATCATTAACTTTTACTAATCCACGCATGCACGTAAACACACATGTATGTGCACATAAACATAGTGAAAATAAATTTTTGGCTCAAAAATATTATTGTAAAAAATATATATATTTTTAAAAGAATATTCAATTTATTTTATTTTTATTAATATCTTAAAAATTATTAATTTTATTTAGTCATGTATTACAAATTTTAATTTGGCTAAGTATAAAGTTTGTGAATTCTATTTCTTCACACAAAACACAACTTTTATATTTACCTTTTTAGATAAATATACAAACTATGAATCAAAAGAAATCAACAAAAATTACTTGTGATAAAAGCTTATATTTATAATCTCCTCTCATCATTCTTTTTTATTTATATTATTTTCTTTTAAGCGAGGTATTACATTTATACCCATTTAATTTTTTATTTTAATATGAATTATTGTAAAGAAAAATTAAAATATTAGAGGAAATTTAAAGTTAAAATTTTAAATTGTACTTCAAGTTACGATGAATTAATATGACTTTAGAATAATTTATAATAATTAATATAAATACTATTTTAATTATTTTATAGTAATAAATAAAAATAAAAAGTTATACGTAATTTATTTAATTAAAAAATATTTATATTTTATTTGAATTAATTATCATAAATATAAAATAATTTTATTTTTCTAAATTACAAGAACAGTAAAAATAAATGATTTTTTAAAATAGATATATTTTATTATAATAAAATAATTTAAATAAAAATATACATAAATACTACTGGAGGAGTCTCATTTTTTAATAGTTTAATTAAATACAACAGTTTCATTTTCACTATTAACTTGAATAAATTTAACTACTTTATTCAATATTAAAACGCATATCCTATATAATTTTAAAATAATTAAACAAGGCACACTACTTACTCCGATAATGGAAAGAGATTCAATAATTTTCAATAAATCCCTCACAAAATTTTTAAATTTAAAAAAATTATATCTTAAATTTTGGCTTAATTAATCTTTTGGGCATAATGAATATTAGAGAAACTTTCTATTTGTCATTATATACAGATATATATTCCTTAAAGATGATTGTTAGAAATTTATACGTAAAAAGATGAAGAACTTATGACGCATAATTGAAGACTAAAGATTACTGAGGGTTAAATTAATTGAAATCAATGATGTTTAATCATCCATTTTGTACACGTTGGTTCACATATGTATATAAATATGAATATCATAACACCACACACCCAAGAATTTAATAATTACAAAGAGCTCATGCCATGAAAAGCAAATTAAACTTGCACGAGAGCACAAAATATTGGCTAACTCATATCTCTAGCCGTAGCAAATAATCATGAATATTAATTAAAGCCCTTTACACTGTCAACAGTTAAAAGCCCCACTACTTTTTTTTTTTTAATTTATATTTTTTATTTCACCCATTTCAGTAGTATTTGAGTACTGAAAGCATATGATATGAGCAAAAGCAAAAGCAAGCAAAGCTATTGTGAGTGGGGAGGCATGAAAATGATTGCCTTTCTTGCATCTTATTCAATTTCCATCTCCCTCTCTATCTTTTTCCCACCTCCCCAATACTACTTTCTTATTTGCAAAGCAAATCTTTAATCATATTCCAACATAACCAACATATTTCTTCTCTTAAACACATTTGTTAGCTTTGTTCGATCTTCTTCCATTCATTCATTCATTCATTAAAACATCAAGCCTTGAAAAGGGTAGTGTACTCCTGGCGGCGTCGGCGCAGAACAGGTGCACGGCTCTGGTGTGCTCTTGCTATGTACCGTCGAGAAGTTTTGGCAACAAAGGAGGAGAGAGCGTTAGCAAGAAGAGACTGTTTGCTGAGAAGAAAGGTGATGGGGAAGAAGCGGGTAGTAGTTATAATGAAAGACAAGGTCAAGGGCAAGAGTATTACAGGAGAAATGATAGCGGTAACAACAGTGAGATTGTTAATGGGCCTCACATTGAGCCCACTAGTCTCAAGAGCAATCTCAAAAGAAGAACAATAATGGAGGAAGAAAATCAAGAACAGGCTGCTACAGAAAAGAGGAAAGTAACTTGGCCTGATGCACATGGTAAGGATATTGCTCATGTTCATGAGTTTGAGCCTAGGTAAATTCTTTCTCTTCGTCACCCTTCCATCGCCAATTACTCATAAAATTGTGGGCAAGATTACAATAAAATTTTAATATGGTATAAGAGACTGTCTATAGTTATTGCTACAATAATGTAAGAAAGATCTCCACTTTTACGGAGTCTTATTGTATTATACAATAATTTTATTATAACAGGACTCCTTATGATACAATAGACAGATTATGAGAAAGATATCCATTTTAATGATGTTCTAATTGAATTATAATTTTTACAGCGTGTGGGAAGAAAGGGAGCTTGAAGTTGAGGGAGTAAGGAACTCCTGCGTTTGTGCAATTCAATGAAATTAGTACAATTACAACACCTCAAGGTGAAGGGTATTTATGTTAAAGCTATTTGCATACATATATAATTCCCTGCTTCATTTGTTGATGATCCAACAACACTTTTTAACTTTATGATATTGTATTCAAGTCCAGATATTGCACATGTACTCGTGCAAATTAGATATATGATCTCAATTGCAATTTTGGGTCTTATGATTAGTGAAATTTAAATCTACTAATGAAAAAAAGGCTACATATTGGTTAATAATATACGAAACAGTGTCTTAATTGAAGGTATATAATTATTAGGCATAAGACTGCAAGCTTACAGTTCAAGTGAATCTCGTAATTATAATTTTTTAAAGTTCTATACTTGTATTTACTTGTTATGTTTTTTCTTTTCTTTTTTTGACCAAAAAAAAAGTTAATGTCTTGAAATGGAAGCGAAAGAATTAGTTGGACCGAGTATCTCAATAAAGAAATGTCTTTAAAATTCAACCGTCTGACCATTATAAGCTAACATTCAACAACTAGAATGACAAGTGCTTAGATCGAGAAAACACGACCTTCATAACATAAAGATAAGCACGAGTTGAACCGACCTTTCGATAATACTCGCTTTCCGTCGGGAACAACTGGCTCATGCAAGCTAATAAGTTCCTAATTCTAGAATCCAATCAACAGCTGTCAAGCTCTCTAACTCACCAACAAAATCTGTAAGAACACACCCAAATCCAAAATCATTTTAAGAAAAAAGAATTTCTACTCTTTGATATAATTAAGACAATCTTGTCTGAAGTTGTTTGAAAGTACTGAGAAGCTGTAAAATCATTTGCCAATTCTTGTTAGTAACCACTGGAACAGTTAAAACGTCAGTCATACAAGAAGACAGTGAATCAGTAATCTAATTGACGTAAACATCCCAACAAAAGCCAAGCGATTGTTGTAACAATTAACAATATCTTCCTTTTTTTTTCATTCTTTTACCTATTCTTTTTCCACCCCCACAATGATATACCAAATTTCTCCTTTCACAAAAGGAATCAATCATTCACTTCAATATAAAAGAAACCCCACATTTTTTTTCTCTTAATTTTCACAATTTTCAGAAAATGATTAAACACTATTTCCTATTTGTTATCTCCTGAGCAGCTTTTGGATGCTAAAACATCTTTTACATCTCTGTTTTTAGCTCTCACCTCTGCTTCATTGATGCTGACTTTTCCCTTTCTTTGATTTGCTCTTCTCTTGCATCTTCTTTTTCTTTGCTTCAGCTGTGATCCAAGTATAATCTTGGGGAATTGCAAAAGGATCTTGAATATTTTCTATCCGACTGCTAGAACCACCAGTGGATGAACTAGGGCGACTATAAGGAGCTTTTATCCACTGAAACCATGATGAACTTGATGATTGCGTGACTGCTGGGCTTTCTCTGCCTGCAGCAGTAGGGCTTGAAGGGGGTGTCTCGAACTCGTCTACAGGCTGTAACTCTTCAAACTTTGTAAAAGTGACCAGAACTCTGATTGTAGGTACCACTGGTATAGCAACCTGGTTACACCCATGAATGGTTTCTTAGTAAACATTAAACAGATGTTTCTTTAAAATATACATTAAGTGAAGCAGCTTATAATGGAAAGTTTACAATAAAAAAGAAAAACATATTCAAGGAACTGAATTAACAAATTGTGAAACAAGAAACTTGAACAGAAAATTGGGACCAGACTGCCAATGAACCACTTCTATCAGGTTATCTTTTACTGAGTTCAAAAACCACAACAAAGTTAGAGATGCAATGGCTCAAGTTGTGGTGATGATTAGGACCCAAGTTTCATGAGATTGCTTGGAAGGTAAAAAAACAGGGTGTCAGTGAGAATCTAAACATATAGCAAACAACATTTTGGATATAAAACATTTGTATAGGTGTTAGATTTGGAAAAATTGGGCAAGCATTCAGCATATTACATAGTCCCAGTATAAGCCTCCAACCAACATATGATCTTGCGGCATTGGAAGAATCTAAATCTTCCCCTTCTTTGTTCATTCCTGTAGTTTAGTGATAATACAGCTGCTAGCACCAAAAATGAGGTCTCAAATGTAGCAAACCAAAAGTTTCACCAAGTTCACTGCCACCGCATATTGGGGTGCAAACAACCAGCACAGTCTCCAAAAAGAAAGGCTAAGAAACTTTACTAAGGATATTCTAACTCCTATGCTCATATCACATCTCTATCGCAGCTTGCCACATGTTTAACAAACAGTAATAATCAGACAAAAGGAACCATAGTCAGGCAATTTATAATTAGCATCCCCATCCCACTCACCGATGTCAGCAAACCACAGGCCATATATGTTAAAAAACTTTTCTCTGATACATGAGAACTACATAGGTACCAACCCAAACATGCATGTAACAGTTGAACACCAACTACAGTCGTGATCAGGAGTCAGAATATGCAATGTTCATTTGTTCCCTGATAAACTACAGAATTGCAAAATTGAAGCTAAAGTTTTGTGATGGTGAATGTGATATCAAATTGACATAATTGGCATATCATTTAGCATTACATTTTACCAGCTTAGAAAAAACACTTCCTTTGTTTTGAGGTGTTTTGAGGTACATTGTTTTACAACACTCATCACCATTCCTCATCTTTACTTCAGCTAACAATGCATGACCGGTGACAATCTTACAGATACTAATCTGCCTCAAGTTGCTGGTTCTTCCTCTGAGATGTCATAATTAAGCAATTCCAGACCTAACCATCAAACTTCAACAATCATAGATCAGGAGATACTTCACAATTTCCATGCCAGTAAATTTATCACGTATGTCAAGTCCCTGTTTTTGGCTCTTTTTTTAAGCTCTAATGGAAACTTGCTCATGGTTCCCAACCCATATTAAAGCTTCCTGTCACTGTCTCATCATGCTTTAAAGACGGTCACTCGTATATCTCTCCACTAGCAAGTGATGACCAAGGAGACAGGAGGCTACTAGATGTCATTATTTTCACTTGCACACTTCTGCTTGTTTTCTTGGCCTCTTAAAATAGCATGTTGACTGTTGCACTATATATCCAAGTCCCAGCAAAGATTATATACAATATGTACTATGACGCTATCTATGAACGAGTAAGGGAAACTTATTTTTAAACTGCATAAAATGATGATTTCTTGTAGATATTACGATTATATAATAGGACCAAATTGATTTGATCATCATTTACGTAATAGCAAACAGAAACATTGAATCTCTAAATCTCAAAGAGAATGAGCATCTGAGGTAGATGTGTTCTTTCACATGTAAACCAATCTAAGCAATTTTTTACTTCACTCTCAACAAAATGAAAGTTAGAATAAAATGAAGGTCATCATCACTCTCATTTCATAACTTAAAGGCATGAAGCTATCTTGTTGATGATCAATATATAGGGAAAAAAAAGAAATTATATGGAAAGAAAAGAAGAAAAATAGGTTGCATTAGCATTTTGTATTTAAGGATCTAGCACAAATACCTTCTTGCACAGGTACATAAACTCAACAAAATGAGGATAACTTCTAGAGAGAAACAAAGATATTCAGCAAGAGAGATACTTCTCCTTCAAGGACAGAAAATTGAGTTCATACTGGACAGGGGTGAATAAGTACTTAATAGCTGTAACATACGAATCACTAATGGAAAGATTGGAAAAGGAAAGGAAAAAAAAAAGGTAGCAACCATGACCAACCAATTCATGTAAAGTCCAAAAGCACCACATCAAAGTCATTGTAGCACTAAAAACAAAAAAACAGAAGAAAAAGTTCTTTGATGGTCGGTCAATTGTTTATTCACTTCTTCACAATTCTCCTTATTTGTGATTGGACCATCCCCCAGCTGTCTCAAATTACTTCTAACTAACAAAATCTATACTTCACAGGGAATAAAATGTTTACATGTTTTTCAAATTCAGTTAGGCACCATGAAATATGAAATAACACATGGCTGTTATAATTTTGCAATCTCAGATAATCTTATGCCAGTCAGATCAGACGCCAGTTTTAAACTTGAGATTATATAAAAACCACAACACAATTCATTTTGAATGTTGACTAAATACAAGATCCAAGGTTCAAGTATTAGCACCTCCATTCTTCTCTTTTGTGATGCTAGTTAGTCCAACTGATAAAATCTCTTGGGGTGGTACAAAAAATTTGGAATTTGAATCTCACTCACATCGAGTTGGGGTGGAGTATAGATTATTTTCTTGTAATATTTTAGAAAAGGAAAAGAATTTAAAAAAAACAAAAAAAAAGATCTGCCAACATGCAACTAAAATGTAGATAAAAACCTACCAGGTCTATCTCGTATTTTAAAACATTCATACGACTCGTGTCGATTTCAAAATTTGTCTTACATTTTCAATCTGTTTTCATAATCTTGCTTTAAGTTCATTTTATAACTGACATTATTTCAAAAAATCATTAATTCTAATTTTGATTTTCTAGCTTATTCTCTTCAGATATTTAATCACTATTATCTGATGTTGACCTCTGTTGAATGCTCCATTCGTCAAATCTTACAACTTCAATTCAGCAATGCCCCTTCATGCAATCATAACTCCAATTCGTAGTTATAGCAATTTATAACCAGCAATTCTCTTATTTGGCTTTGAGGGTGGTTTTTCCAATAAATTCAGATAGCTCATAAAGGCTTAGGCTACATGGCATTGGGCATCTGGATCTGTGATAAATACTTCACCAACTCAGGTGATCACATAAATTAACGGGGTGAAAAGAAGAATGACCAAGAGGAAAGAACCTAAAATGCAGAAGTGAAAAGCAGAGTAAATCAGCAATGAAGAGACAATCCGCTGACCCTAGTACAAAAAACAATAGAACGGAATTGAAAAAGCCTATATGATAATGGAACATGTCCATGCAGGAACAGGTCACCAATGGGTTCAATGGCAAATGTTGTGTCCTACACAAGCCAGGTCAACTACATTCAAGTTTTGATCATTAGCTACAAAACTAAGAACCAGCTTGCACAAGACAAAATTGATTCTACCAAACTTACTCATCCTCTCAATTCTAAAGCTGTACCACGCCTATTTAATATAGAATCTTCTATAGCTCAACAACAAAAGTCACAACTTTTCATACTCATTCATAAAGTCACCATAAAACCAAAATTGAAAGAAGCACCCTCAGATTTTAAAACCATATCCCTCACCATTCAACCAGTCCCTCTGAAGAGTATTTCTTGTAGAGGAAAGAGAAATAAAAGCATAAAAACTAATGAACCAAGGATGAGCATCATCACATAACCAAAAGACAAAATAATACTGGAAATTGCCTAAGAGTCATACACTAAAGGAATTATAATATCAACAAATGAAGTATAGAAGAGCACCATACCTTTACTGGAAAGGTCCCCAGTGGAAGTTTAGTGGTGAGCAGTTCTCTCAACCGGCGAATTGCCTTAACCTTGTTAGCAAGAATGTCAAGTAATGGCAGGAGTTCTTCTGTTTGTAGAGGAAAGCTTGGGGAAAGCCAGAGAATCGGCCTCAACCCTTTCTTATACTCATTCTCGCGACTGCTATCCTTGCGCCGATTTCCACTATCAGAACTCATGGTAGTTGATGTCCTGGTATCTTTTGCTCTTCGGTGTTCATCCCTGGCAACAATCTCAACAGAATGTCTTCCTGGTTTAATTTGATTTCCAGATGGAGAATCCCCTAGAAGATCACTTACCTTCTCATCGACAGAAAGTGAACTTCTTGGTGGTGCAATTTTCTTTTGCCCTTCAGGTTTAGAATCTTTTTTCCTCCATCCACCAAACCATCCTTTCTTTTCCTGCTTGGTCTCGCCATTTCTGCAACTATTCCCATCTTCAACAGGAATTTCCCTGTGCTCATAACAACTATGGCGGTGCGCAATTATCCCATCACCATTCTCAGTGCTCATTTCTGACGAATCCAACTTAAGTGCCACTTCAAGTTGCCTTCTTTCATCTTCAGTTAAAATGTCATCAAGCTCCTCACTCTCTGTTTCATTTTCATTGCAAGGTGAGAAGAATTCATCATCTGTCATGGCTCCTGGGACTCTCCTGGATTTAATGCTAACAACCACATTATGCATATCATATACCTTAGCCTTCCATGGGCCCACCATTTCTGTTTTCTCCTGTCGCCTCCATGTCAATTGCGGCAAAAGAACTGCTTGTGTCACATCAATCCCAGGCCTGAATATATTAGTCTGAGACATTGCAGCTACTTCTTGCCGAACCTCTTCTTCTGTTGCTTGAGAACCAGCACCATCCAAAGCATTCATCACCTCCTTATCCTTATGTGAGATCATGCAAAGTGATCCAGGAGGAACCTTCCCGTCTTCAGACCCATCACCAAGGAAAAGAATACTCTGATCTGATCGCTGAATCCTAAATCCATCGAATCCAGCCAATGTCATATCTGCCCTCAAATTGGCTCCCCTCTTCCAAATTTTATAAGTATCTGAAGGGGCTATCCTTGATATGAAAGGTATCACAGAACTCTCAAAATGGAATGTAATTTCCATATAAAAATCCCTCATCCTTCGCATAGTCCCTACCAACCGAGGCAACCTCCTACACCATTTTGCCCATGCCAATGGCTGGTAGTGCCTAACTATAATCATGGAAATCCCTTCTTCTCTACTGCAAATTGCCTCCTGAAGCGCACTCCAACCTTGTTCATTCTGCAAACTCCAATCAGCCCCAGCAACCATAAGCATTTCTGTTGCAGTTTCATCACCAAGTTTGACAGCCAAATGAAGAGGGGTGTCCCGATTGGGAACATCCCGCCTATCAACCACCGCAGAGATGGCCTCCGCCTTCTCTTCCTCAGCCAATGATGCCATTTCAGTGCGAATCTCAGCCGGGTTAGTAAGCCTTGGGAGACCAGCAAGTATTCTCCTGAGACTGGCATAATCTCTCATGGCAATGGCCTTGTGCACAGGGCTATGGGCATACTTTGAAACATCAATACCCGCCATGCCTCAGGAGTATATATAGTATCAACACAACACTAATATACACCACAAAAACCCAATTCAATCATTCAATACTACAACTCAACTGACATGATATATTGATCAGTTGCCGAATTGAAAACCAAAGAATTCCAAATGAAACAAGCAAACCCTATCAACTATTTCTTCACATTCAGAATACTTAACCACAATGAAACAGACCCCAGTTCACAATCGTTAACCAAGATGAGAAGCTCTCTGAAACCTCCACCCAGAATGAATAAGAACCTATTCAAGTTACACCCAAATAGCACAAGGAAACAACAGAAGATGAGAAACCGTTACATACTATCACCAGAAACAAAAAGAAAAATAATCTTGTCATGTGGGTCCAACTCAAAGATCCAAGAGACCAAAGAAATCAAGAAAAACTCACCTTCTTCTTGCTTCTTCTTCTTTTGCTTCTTCTATTACACCAAAGAGAAACCAAGATTGCTTCTAAAAGAGGAACTCAAAAGCACTAAACCCCACCAAGCTCCGCCCTTTCTATCTCTGTCTCTGTCTCTCTCTCTCTTTAAGAGTTCTTGAAGTGGAAAGGCAAAAAAAAGGAAAACAAGAGATCCTTGTGATCCAATCCAGATCAGACAAACCCAAGAACATGCATGTGGGTGTGTGAAACAAATTTTTAAAATAAAAAA
Organism: Melia azedarach; assembly: GCA_028052125.1. Lineage (NCBI taxonomy): Eukaryota > Viridiplantae > Streptophyta > Magnoliopsida > Sapindales > Meliaceae > Melia > Melia azedarach. The sequence goes on along the minus strand of CM051396.1, from coordinate 5,789,153 downwards.
AAATGGCAAAGCTTGAAAACAATTAAAAAAATAAAAGGAAAAAGCCCAGGTGGGAAATCAGGTAAAGAAATGGAAAGGGATTAAAGATGTCGCAGAATCAAGAAAGGAATAGAAGAAAGCTATAAAAGCCCGCCGTAACAAGCAAAGCTAGAACAAAAATGGCGATTTCCAAAATGAAAAAGAATCAAAAGTGAGAGACTGCTACAAGTATTTTCACAAGAAAGATGGATAAAGGGAGTTTACTTCTCTAATGCAGTTGAAGAAGAACAAGAAAAGAACAACAAAATATTATAAATAAATAAAATAAAAAGTAAAACAAAAAAGTGGGGCTTAAAGGTAATTGGATTCCAGTGATTCTTGAATGTCATTAAACTGTTTTTTTTCTTTAATTTTCTACTTTTATAACAGATAATATTTTATTTGATTGACTTTTCAAATTTTAGTTAAAATCCAAATTTCTCATGAATTTAATAAAATATCCCAATATATTAGATTAACAAAGAAATTGAAAATAATTAAGAAATATAATATCAATAAAAATTAAACTGGTTAGGATCTGTCACTGGTCAAAATGTCAATAATGCTTCTTTTTTTAATTAAAATAAATAAATAAAAATAGAAGATAATATCAGAAGGAGAAAGGGTAAGAGCAAGAGATGGTCCAAAATCCAAATTAGTAAAGGCCAGCATGTGAGCCAGGAAAAGAGGGAACCTGCTTGCTTGTTTCGTTTTCTTTTATTTATTTATTTATTTATATTTTTTTTAAAAAGAAAGAAATATTTAATTATAATTATTTATTTATTTAATAGAGTAATTAATTAAATAATTAATGTAATAAAAAATATAAATTAATTAATGCGGAAACGTCCAAAAATGAGAGTAGTTAATGGGAAAATTAATGGGAGAATAGCCGACGATGGCTGTTAGCTTACCTACAGTTATTTGTTTACAAATTACAAAAGTTTAGGTGGGGCCCAGTGGAGTCTGCTTGCACACTGTCGGACAGAAGTACTATCAGTATGGTCCGAAAAGCGACCGCCTCAACTTGATTAATATTAATAAATTTAAATTATTTTTTATTTTTTATTGGAATCATATTCTTTATTTAAAAGTTTTAAAATACATTTGTGGTAGTATAAATATCACTCAATAATATAGTTATAGGATATTCGTTTATTGTAATTCTTTGATATATCAAATAATTTTTAAATATATATATAAGAAAATTATATAATAAATTGAAGATATTTAAAATTTTATTTTTATACTTTTTCTTTAATTAAATTTTTATTCTCGAAGAAAAAAGAGAAATTCTTTCTTATTTATACGAATAAAGTAATCTTTTGTTTTTCTTTTAAAGATGAAAATGTTATTACTTAATAAATAATATATTTTATTTTTTGTATTATTTTTTTTTAAAAAATTTTAGATGAGTCTAAAAATTTCGTCTCCAAAATATCAAACTTTTATTTTTTATTATTACTTCAAATTCTGAATGGTCTAAAATTCTCAAAGTTTATTTCAAAACACTTAAACTTTACTTGAGAAAAAAATAAAAAGTTATAAATAATTTTTTAAAAATATTACATTAATATACATTAAATTCTATAATTTTTAAGTGAGATTTGAATTTGAAATTTCTTATACTAACACAAAAAGAATTTTCTTATTCATAAAATTAATATTCATGGAATATTCTTAGTTTTGATCATGAATGTAAGAATATTCTTCTTTAATATAATTGATTAAACATAATTGTTAGTTTGTTGGTGGCTTTGGCATATTCATTTTATAAATATAAACAAATTCTACTATTATGTTATGAGGTTGAACTAAAGTTATATATAGGAATTTCCGACACACAAAAAAAAGGGTTTGAGAATGGTATCATAATATTATTAGTAACGTGTAATTAAAAATGAAATGATATGTTAATTTAGTGAATAATGATGAAAGAATTTGTACTCAATTGCAATCTTATGATTATGCCACTGCCTTTTGAATCATTTCGTACCCAAAATCAATCTCAGACATTTATACAGTAAAAGTCAAACTTAATTTCATCATTACAACTTTGGTTCATCTCTTTCTATCACCTGAAATCATTTCTTTCTTAACTAATTTAAATTACTTTTCCCCAATTTTATTTTAAAAATACATTAATGACTATGCCTTACGCAGTAAATTGCTCATGGTCACTCTTTTTTTTTTTTAAATATATATATATTAATAACTAAAATGACCCTAGCCTCCCAACCTTGAAAAAAGAAAAAGTTCAAAAAATAATTATTATTATTTAATCCTTTTATAATAGTTTTTTTTTAATGTTTTGGCTTTATAAATTTAAAATCTATATTTTTAACTCACATAATTAGAATATTAGCTCCAATATGTGACCAACTATACTATATTATATCGAAATTTGAAAATATCTATTAATGCTTGTTTTTTCTTTATCAATTTTTAATACAAATAAAACTTAATATCAAAATAAATATTCCTATCAAATATTAAAATTAACATTAATATCATAATATAATACTTCTATTTCCAATTTGTAACATTGGAGAATTTTGATAAACCACAAGATGCACCACATGACTACATTAAACTTTTGAGTTGATGACTCGAACAATTTTGTAGCGTAACTTAATTTGTCATCATCTAGAACATAATTAATATTATAATGAATTAATCTTCAAAAATTAATGATAGATTCTCTATTATGACTATTAGAAATGTGGAAATTAATGTTGATTTGTATAAACAACAAAATTGATACATACATTGAACAAAACAAAACAAGTTGGCTTGGCGCCACCCACATATTATTTTATATATTCTATATTTTTTTCACAAAAATAATGCAATTGTATTATTAATAATATTTATAAGTACAACAAACAGTTTTTTTTAATATTACATACTATATATATAATTTACTTATAGTATACATCAAAATTCTAGTATAGTAATTTTAAAAATTTATTCACACAATTTATGATACGATAACAATTTTTTTTCAAAAGTACATTTTAGATACACACATTACTTATTATATACATAATAATTCTATTACGGTGTATATTTTAAAAATTTATTCACATAATTTGTGATATGAAATAAATTCTTTAAAAAAATCTACTCACATAATTCGAGATACTAAAAAATTTATACTCAAATGAAGTTGGAGAGTTTCACAATTTGTGGAGTGTGAGACTCGAATCCTTTCCTTTCAAAAGTTGTTTGCTACCTAGACACTGATACAACTAGTTTCATTAATAAAATCACAACCTTTAGAGTTAAAAATTTATCTTTTATAGGGATTTATATTTAAGAATGATAGAATTATATTAAGATAATTTATTTTTAAAAAATTAATAAATAATGTAAGAAGTTGGGTTGTTGTGTAAATATGGTAAGTATTTTATATCAATTAAAATAAAGAAAAAAAGATAGTGAGGTTAAGATTTCAATTATGATGAAAGACGAAAGTGACTTTATAAATTTGAAATATTAAAATAATTGCGTAATACGGATTATGGAATATTCACAAGAATGAATACCCATTTTGTCTTTTCTGCACTATTAAGGAATTTGGCTTAACCAGAAAAGCAACAATTGGCTGTGTAATATATGACTTTATCATTGTATAAAACATACACAATTAAACGCAAATTTCAAATTTAGTTTATTATTTTATATATTGAATTTGCGTGTACGTTTCCATCGTGAGGTTAATTACGTAATTAAATGTTAATATGTTGGTCAACATATAATAAATTAGTAATGTTAAGATTTAAGATCATAAATTTAAAATTTAAAATTTTATTGAAGAAGTATTAATAACCGATTAACTTTAAAAGACCGTTGATTCTACCTACAATAAAATTACTATGGGTGTAAATGAGCCATCTCAAAAGATTAAATCCAATCACACGGTGATCTTGGATTGAATCTTTTTAAGCTATATATGTATGTATATATATAATGCGAGGTTTGAAGTCAAATTCTCATCTGAAAAGCACGAGTGTCTTGAGAATTGGCAATTCCAATAAGATGCCCCAAAACAAACGCAAGGCTCGAGGAGATCCATTGTTTAAAAAAAATAAAAGAGTCTAAATTTAAGATTAGGATAATAATATTTGAATTCTTTATAGATAAAGAAATTATGATTTTTCATTCGTGAAATAAAGTGGAATTTGAATATTATTTTCATTCATAATGTTTAGGATTTATGATTACAGTCCGAAATCAACCACATCCATTGCACCACATAATAATGACTTTTCAACACACTTTCTTCTTCAAAAGGAAAATAAAAGACCCAACCAATAACAGTGAAAAGGCAGTAAATCAACAATAACAGCTGAAGCAGCAGCAGTTTTCATGTTCAAGCAGTGGCTACACTGTGGAGAACCACTGTCTCAACAGTTAGCCCGGGCCCAAATCCAAAGAGAACTCCCCACTCGAGCCCCTCTCCTGTCGTCTTTAGCCCATCTTCAGCAGATTTCTTCCTCATTTCATCCAAAATAAACAGCACACACGCACTGGACATATTACCATACTCGCCTAGCACGTGTCTCGTTGAGCGTAGTTTTTCGGGCTTAAGGCCCAACGTAACCTCAACTTGGTCCAGAATTGCAGGCCCACCTGGATGTGCGATCCAGAAAATCGAGTTCCAATCCGAGATATCCAAAGGTTGGAATGCTTCAACTAGACTTTTCTGAATGTTCTTTGAAATAAGCCCAGGGACGTCTTTGAGGAGATGGAAGGTAAGCCCAACTTCACGGAGATGTCCATCGATAGCCCCGTCACTGTCGGGTAATATCGTTTGGGCTGCAGAGACAAGTTCAAACATGGGCCTCTCGACGTCAGGTACTGGATCAGCACCGATTATAATAGCAGCAGCGCCATCACCAAATAAAGCTTGGCCCACAAGACTGTCGAGGTGAGTGTCGCTAGGGCCACGGAAAGTAACAGCAGTTATCTCCGAGCACACGACAAGGACTCGGGCACCTTTATTGTTCTCGGCCAAGTCCTTGGCGAGACGGAGGACGGTGCCGCCAGCGAAGCAACCTTGTTGGTACATCATGAGACGTTTAACCGATGGGCGGAGGCCCAAGAGTTTGGTGAGCTGGTAGTCGGCCCCGGGCATATCAACACCACTAGTGGTGCAAAAGACCAAATGGGTAATTTTGGATTTGGGCTGGCCCCATTCTTTGATGGCCTTGGTGGCTGCTTCTTTGCCTAGCTTTGGTACCTCAACCACCACCATATCTTGTCTAGCATCCAAGGACGGTGCCATGTATTCGCACACATTAGGGTTTTCGTTCAAAATCTCTTCCGTCAAGTACATGTATCTCTTCCTGATCATAGACTTATCACCTGAATATACATAACAAAAAACAAAAAATCATTTCCAGCTGGGGGACAATATTAGGTTTACATTTAATTTTAAGACTCAAAATTGAACAATAGGAAAACAATTGATTACCATTACTTCTACAGTTTAATACCAAAGTAAATGAAAAATTATTTTTCCCTTAATAATGGTTACAAATTCCGTAGCTCATTTATTTCATCTCTATCATATCATACTGTAAAAAAATATCTGATTTTTTACTCTTTTTGGTTTCAAAAAGCATGAAGTTTTCACTGTGTATTTTTTTTTTCCTTTTATTTTGGTTATAGCAGAGACCCAAAAATCATTTATCAATTTTGTCATATTCCTCCATGAGTGTTAATCTAACCGTTAACAATACGAGAGTGAGGCAAGCATCACATATATAGCAAAACATGAACACAAGATAAATGAAGAGGAAGGCTTGTGATCTTACACATGCGCTTGAATTTCTCTTTGAGTTCAGTCTTGTGTTCGCTCTTGGTGATACGAAAGTAGTAGTCGGGATATGTGCTCTGATCAACGCAGTTGGGAGGAGTGGCGGTGCCGATGGCCAAGATTGTTGCCGGACCTTCGGCACGTTGAGCCTTGCGAACTTCATCAACTGTCACCATTTCTGCTAGATTATCAAACACCTTCCCTAGTTGGCAAGACAAGAAGAGTGGTAGATAAATAGAGAGGTATTAGTTTTGTAGTACGTGATGAGAATATGTTAGCTTCGTTCTTATTTATAAGGATTCCACATGCGGGTAGCTGAGGTATCACGTGCTTGACCAATGCTTTATAGTTAACGAGAATAATAAAAGCGGGTCCCTGTGTTTTATTGTTTTACTAAATAATAACATTACCTTTTATATATATCAAATAAGTCCACACTCAGATTACCATTTACTATTATTTTTTCATTATTTAATATTAAATTATTTATAAGTTAGGAGCAAGCATCTAGCTACATTTATGTAACACTCGTATTCAAATTGGATAATTTTTACTCTAATTTTATTTCTTCTTCACATATGAACATTAAATTATAATTAAAAAGTAAAAATTTATGAAGAGTTTATATAACATTTAATTTTCTAAAGAGTAATTTTTAGTTCAGCTATAAATTAATATTATAGACTATTAAAATTTATCTATTATTTACATTCAAGTTGAGAATGAATTAAATATTTTTATAATCAAATTGAATAATTTGTATTTTTTAAAAACCACAAAAAAGTTCTACTATAAAAAAGTAGAGTCTATTAGATAATTTAAAACTTAGCCACCACTGGTTAATAAAAGGTTAGTTATTAGTCTATATTAAGTTGCATATTTTTATAATATGATGGTCCAAATTTAATGTTACTAGTGTGCTTTGATATTTTAGCAGAGGGTACGTCGATTGGGGACCTACTTAACATAAATATAGGAACTATCTTTTCTTTGTGAAAATATAAAACATTCAGGGTATTGAATGTTATTAAGCCCTGCTAGAAACGGAAGACCACACCAACTTAAAGAGTGGCTGGCTGGCACGTGACACAAGAGTTTGGTGCATCTACACGTGTACTTGCCTATCAAACCTCCGCATGATAGGCGGTTGTCTATTAGTTTCACTTACCACATTTAACCATCCATCCCATCACACAAACAAAATCAAAGATAAGAAAGATTAGACGGTTATGATTAATGCGTCACAGTATTACATGTTGGTTTATGATCGGAAGGTTCATGATTGTGATGAAAATGTGTGACTTGTAATTGCCCTATTAATGGCCATTTTTATGGATTGGCTCAAAGGTTCTGGTTTGGGCGTTAATAATGGTATTTTGGTATTTTTAGTAAAGATGGGTAAATTTATGAACGAAAAACTACTTAGTTAAAAACAAATTTACAAAATTTAACGTAAAGGTTATTTTAAGAAAAAATAATGGTTTTGGAAAATTGCAACACTATGCAAATACGATGGATCATGACTTTTTTTTTCTTTTTTTAAGTAAATTCAATATAGGATAATTTCCTCCAAATATTATTTTTTTATCTAGCAAAATTTTATTAAAAAAAGAATTAAAATATTATTTTATAACATCAATTTTTTGTTTTGTATTACATAGTATAATTCATTTTTATTGACCTAGATTAAGAGTCATGATATTATACAATTATTGTATAATATATTAATGAAATATATAGACTTATTAATAAAATTTGTGATTGTTCTCCACTTTAAATTGCTATTTTAAGTAATTCATCAATTCAAACGCAACTATTATATCATACGACGGTCTTATTATAACCTTTCTCGTAATTAAATACAAGGCTTATTGGACAACAATTATATTGTTGCATGACTACTACAAACCTTTAATTTAGTACAATCCAATCCAACACACACGAAACAACTTGTAATTTAATGCAATCCAATCCTAACACACCAGGCAACGTAAAAGGAGATCACGTGGCAATGCTATGAAACCTAAATTCATCAGGCGATAGCATCAACACTACGAAGAACAACAGTTTCAATTGTAATCCCAGGTCCAAATCCAAGGAGTACTCCCCATTCAAAGCCCTCTCCCGTTGTCTTCAACTTTTTTTCCATTGATTTCTTTCTCATCTCATCCATTATGAAGAACACACAAGCACTGGACAAATTACCATACTCAGCAAGCACATGTCGCGAGGCCAATAACTTATTAAGCTTCAAGCCTAGTTTGGCCTCAATTTGGTCCAGAATTATAGGCCCACCAGGGTGCGCGATCCAGAAAATGGAATTCCAATCCGAGATACCTAAAGGTTGGAACGCCTCAATTAGTCTCTTCTCTACATTGTTTGAAATAAGTTCAGCAACATTCTTCTGGAGGTGAAATGTAAGCCCAATCTCACGCAAATGCCCGCAAATAGCCTCCCCGGAATCAGGCAATAACGTTTGATGTGCAGAGATTAGTTCAAAAATAGGTTTCTCTACTCCAAGTATGGGGCTAGCACCAATGATTACAGCAGCTGCACCATCGCCAAATATAGCTTGGTTTATAAGAACTTCAACGGAAGTATCATTAGGTCCCCGGAATCCAATCGCGGTATTCTCCGAGCAAACAACAAGAACACGAGCATTTCTGGTGTTTTCAGCCAAGTCTTTAGCCACACGAAGTACAGTACCGCCCGCGAAACAACCTTGTAGGTAAATCATGTGACGCTTTGTAGACGGATGAAGGCCCAGGAGATTGATGAGTTGGTAGTCAGCTCCAGGCATGTCTACGCCAGCAGTGGTGCAAAAGATTAAGTGGGTGATTTCAGAAATGGGTCGACCCCATTCCTTGATAGCCATTTCAGCAGCTTCTTTCCCTAGCTTTGGTACCTCTACCATCAACATATCTTGCCTAGCATTTAACGATGGCTCCATGTACGTGCACATATTAGGGTTTTCTTTTAAAACCTCTTCTGTTGTGTACAAATATCGCTTCTTAATCATGGATTTTTCGCCTGAAATTTGCAAAATTAAACAACAAATATATCTTGAAATTTATTCAAGTAGTGTAGAGAGCAGCAGAACAGAAGAATATGTAGTGCTTACAAATGTGTTGCAATTTGTCTTTCGTCTTGGTCATGTGCTCACTGTTGGTGACTCGAAAGTAGAAGTCTGCATACTTGCTTTGATCAAAGCAAGTCGGAGGAGTTGTTGTTCCGATAGCCATGATTGTGGCTCTACCTTCAGCACGTTGGCCCTTTCGAATATCATCAACATTCACCATTTTGCTTCTAAGTATCTTAACTTGTAATCCATTAATTTGACTCAATAAATAGACAGTAGGAGATGGAGCAGCTTAATGTTTTGTGGATGCTTGTTATTTGTCTTTATTTAATAATTGAGATTTGAGGGTGGTAATTATATACACCTTAATATGAGAATGTACTAATTAAATATCTTATATGGACTAGGCATTCGAAATTAAACGTTATACGATCATGTTTAATTTGAAACATCATGTTTTTTTTTTGTTTTGTTTTGGTTGGTTCGTCCATTCTCTTGAGATCAATTATAAGATGAGACGAATTTTGCATGATGTATGATAATATTTTGTGACATCATTTGTAATTAATTTCCAAACTTTATAAAAATAAAATATTTTTAAAATCTATGTTGATACCTGCTATTTTTCTTTCAAATCAGTCATGATCATACAAATTTTATGAAGGATTTGATATCTTACTTGCTCACTTTCATTTTTTTAATAAATGATGTCTAACATTTTTTTTTATTTAAAATTCATTTGATATTAAAAAATTTAATTAAATAGAAAAATAAAATCTTCATAAAAATTGATTTTTTCGTTTAAAAGATAAACAATTTAATTATACTTATCATATATACATTCAAACCATCCCGAATTCTAATAACAGTAGAAAGCAAGAGTAAAGTGTGTTATGAGTGAGGTTGTTCACTCTCATCCAAAACTATATATATATGTATATTACCAACGAAGAAATTAAACTGATTTAAGTAAATATATTATTGAGATTTAGAGTCAATTTAAACTTGTTCAAATTTTATACTAATTTAGGTTTCACTAAAAATAAATAAAACAGTAGTGTCTAATCAAGTATAATAACATTCAACAAATTTTAACATTGTGACATGTATACTTGTAAGTTTTGAAAATTTGACTACATGTCCATCGAGTTAAAATTCTATCCAACAAGCTTAATACAATGGTGTCATTGGCCTAACATCAATTTTTATTACAAATTTATTTATACAAATTGATGTCATAGTTAAAAAGAGAAAAAGGACTTTGAATAAAAATTTAATTTTACTGAATAATTCTCTACACATATTATAAGTATAGTTTACATTATTTTATATAAGTTTGAGCAAAAAGTCTAAATCAAATTGAACCAAATCAAACTAAATAGTTTGGTTCAATTATAAAAAGAATAATTCAATTTTATTCAATTCAAAAATCGAAGACGAACTGAAAATTGACTAGGATTAAATATAAAATTTATGTAAAGTTCTAAAGTTTAAAAAATTTATAGAAGTTCGCATAAAAATAAAAGATATTATAAATTTATTTCTTTTCATAATTTTTTATATAAATTAGAAATTTATATATAAATATTTTTTAAATGAATCAAAATTGAAACCAGCTTAGAACCAAATTGTAGAATTGAACCTAATTAGTTCTGTTTGGTTTGATTCGATTCTATAATTCGGTTAAATTCGGTTTAGATCCTAAAATCGAGCTATATTTTGATTCAATTTGACTTTTTTAAAAATTGAACCTAACCCTATTTTGTCCCCTCCTAATTTTATGTATGAGAAAATTTTTACTGTTACAAACGTAGATAGTTTAAGACAACTAAGATTAATGATTTATAATTATGGTATGGTATTCTTCCTTACTTTGGTGCACAATGATCACTTTTTTTTTTCTTTGTATTTTTCTTCAGTGTTGATTAATTATACAGAATGATTGCTTTCTTTTAATGTTGCTGCAGAATAATTTTTTTTCTTATTATCTTTAACAATAGTATTATATTATTAACATATATCTTATATTTTTATTGAAAGAAAAAAAAAATATATGAGATATATGATAATAATATTAATATCATCATATCAATTTGTATTAATAGAATTTGTATCTTGCAGGTTATTAATTAGACAATATAAAATTCAATTAATTTTATTATCATTTTTAAATATATATTTTTATTTTTAAAAAATACCAAACGGGCCTTCAATTAATGTCAACAATCAAATAATCTTTCTAAATAAAAAATTAAATCTCAAATAAACACATATTAACTTAAATATCAAGGAATGAATTAACCTTAATATTAATGAATTGATTTCAAAACCTTAAATCTAACTAACTATTTAAGAAATAATTATTAAATTAGAAAAAGTATTAGATAAGACTAGATTACTATACTATCTATACGTTCATTTAATAATTATGTACGCTAATACTTTAAAATTCGTCAATTACTTTTGATCCAACATAAGTTTTTATCTCAAAATCATATTTAAAAAAATAACCAGGAAGAATTACTAACATGTACCCAACAATTCAATTGAAAATTATTAGTAGTACTCACATGAACCAAGAAAAGAAAAAGAAAACTGAAAAAACAGATAAAAATGAAAAATCAAGATTCAAGAGGAAGAGAAATGCCCATCCTCTAAGCAATAGCAATGCTACGAACAACAAGAGTTTCAATAGTAATCCCAGGCCCAAATCCAAGAACTACTCCCCATTCAAATCCTTCTCCTGTTGTCTTCGACCCGTTTTCAATTGACTTCTTCCTCATTTCATCCATAACATAAAACACACAAGCGCTTGACAAATTACCATACTGGGAAAGTACATGTCTTGAGGCCCATAACTTTTCAGACTTAAGGCTCAATTTGACCTCAACTTGGTTCATAACTGTTGGCCCACCAGGGTGCATTACCCAAAAGATTGAGTTCCAATCTTCCACGCCCAAAGGTTGGAATACCTCCATTACACTCTTCTCTACGTTGTTCGGAATAAGCTCATGGACGCTCTTGTCGAGCTTAAATATAAGCCCAGTCTCGTGTAAATGCCCGCGTATAGCGTTGCCGCTATTAGGCACTAATGTTTGTGCCGTAGAAATTAGTTCAAAGATGGGCTTTTCGACGTCCGGTATGGGATTGGCACCGACTATGACAGCAGATGCACCATCACCAAACAAGGATTGGTTGACAAGAACATCAAGGGAGGTGTCACTAGGGCCACGGAAACTTATTGCAGTTATCTCAGAGCACACCACGAGGACACGGGCACCTTTGGTGTTCTCAGCAAAATCTTTGGCCAGACGAAGCCCAGCGAGGCCTGCAAAACAGCTTTGTTGGTAAATCATCAGACGTTTGATTGACAGAGAAAGGCCCAAGAGCTTGGTGAGTTGGTAGTCTGCTCCAGGCATGTCCACACCACTAGTAGTGCAAAAGATTAAGTGGGTGATTTCAGAAATGGGCCGACCCCATTCCTTGATAGCCTTTTCAGCAGCTTCTTTGCCTAGCTTTGGTACCTCTACCACCACCATATCTTGTCTAGCATCTAATGATGGTTCCATAAACGTACACATATTGGGATTTTGCTTTAGAATTTCCTCTGTTAGGTAGAAGTATCGCTTCTTGATCATTGATTTTTCACCTGAAATGCATTCATATATCAGGAAAATCTAACTGATTAGGCGTATAAAAAAAATGTAAGAGTGTTTGTCTTACAGAGGCGCTTGAACATCCTTTTAAGCTCGGGCATGTGCTCGCTGTTGGTGATACGAAAATAAAAGTCTGGATAAGTACTCTGTTCAAAACAAGTTGGAGGAGTTGCCGTTCCGATGGCCATCACTGCGGCAGTGCCTTCAGCGCGTTGCGCCTTTCGGATTTCATCGACGATTGTCATTTTTGCTTCAGTTTTAAATACTTTAAAAGAAAATACGTGCTTTTGGTTCTATATATAGGATTGAGGAGAAAAGGGCAGTTGAATGTTTTGTGGAATCTTGTTATTTGTCTTGATTTCTTTTCATCGCATATGTTATATGCATCACAGAATCCTAGAAATGGTGTTTGGTAATATTTTGTAGCGTCATGGATGAGTATTAAATTAAAGCTGTTATATACAATGTTATCACCATTAACATTGAAATGGTGTTCGGTAAAATTACTACTTTATTTATTGATTTCAGAACAGATCGTCCAAAGTCCTTTCAGGAAAAGAAAAATAAAAGATTGTCCAATTACCGACAAATCATTGTTCTCAGAAGGCCTTTCCTTGAATGCGTAACATCCAAAAAGGAAAAAGAAAGAAAACCTAAAACTAAAATTACAGACCAAGAATTTTGAGGTTACCATAGTTATTGCACAATGTATGATATGATATGCGAGCCTGCCGTGCTGAAAACACTCTATAACCCTCCAAAAATGTGTTGTCCGAAACACTACTCATCAGTTACGCATCCATTCGAAGCAGATTGCACATTTTTGATGTACTGAAAATTTTGCAAGAGAATGATCCTTGAGTAAGACACTGACTGTCAGGCAGAGGCAAAATATGGTTGTTAAAATGGATTCACGCATACCTTGTACAGAACTCCACGGTTGACCTTGTATGGAGGTGGAGTCCATTTTCTTCTTCGCTCTTCCATTTCCTCATCTGTTAACTGGACATCTATTCTCCTCTTCTGCACGTCGATGTTGATGATGTCTCCATTTTGGATCAGACCAATTGGACCACCCTCCTGGAGATTAATTAGGAATGAAGTTTGAATTATATCAGCAAAGAATAAATAAGTCTATATTCACGCTCCTTTCTCCCCACTGGGCAGTTCCTCCTCGGAAGTAACCAATGAGATTGGTTTTCCTACATTATAAACTGACCATATCCCCTCATAACCCTGATCAGATTTCCCACAATTATGTGAGATCCTTGTGATAAAAGAAAAGTGACTGTATGGATTATCTTGTGTTTGCCCAAAATTTTTCACACAGCAAATTCTGATTTTAATCAAGATTCATGGAAAGGCAAAGAAGACCAGAAAAACCAATATGAACATTACAATAAAAAGTACACATTTTTATCAATAAGGGTTAAATATAGCAACTCCATGAATGAAAAGAAAAGGCACCTGTGCTTCAGGGCAAATGTGGCCAACAACAAATCCATGTGAACCTCCTGAAAACCTACCATCGGTCAACAATGCAACTTCCTGCAACATTCAATAACAGTATTCAATAACAGTAACACAATCTAATATTGATGGTCAAAGAATTAACTGATTCATATTAAAAAGTAAGGCATAAAAAGTACAAGGGACTTCATGACTGTTATCACTAAGACCAGCATGATTTCTTACAATTTGAAAGAACAAATATAAGCTTGTATAAAACAATCAAATAACATTAAATAAAAGCTTAGATTTGATATAAAGATTACCTTTCCAAGACCTGCACCCATTATTGCACTGGTTGGTGTCAACATCTCAGCCATGCCCGGTCCTCCCTTAGGCCCTTCTCCTCTTATGACTACTACTTTTCCCTGGAAAGTGACAAATGTAAGAAGAAATTAGATTATTTTCCAGTTTCACATATGAATTCTACTTAAAAGTCTTAAATCGTTGCATGAATTGAACTCTTGCACCGCCTGTGAACTATAAAATTGGCATTCAACTAATTGTAATTAGTACAACCATATGAAAATATGTAATTCAGATAAGGCCTATAATAGGACGCATTACAAGTGCACTCTCAACTGCTTGTTAACACCAGCAAGGCTAAGCAAAGAACTAAATGAATTATAATGATAATATGTATTTGAATTTCAGAGTGGGATTTCATCCCAAAAAGCACTGCCAAGATAACAAATACCATGATTATTTGGAAGAAAAATTGAAGATCTGCAGGTTTGCAGGTAATGTATGAGTACAATAGAGGAAATAATGGTAAAGGGCCCCCTCTATCTCGGGGTCAGGTGCTTATGAGCGCATTGAATCCATGGTCATTGGTTTGATTTCGATAGGGAGCTTTGCTCTAATTGTTTATTTTTTTACATGATTGATAATATTCTTTTCCCATGATTCCAATTATATCATTATGCAACATAAAATAGCAGAAAATATTACACGGCATATAGAACTTGAGTATACCTTAAAACTCATAGGATCCTCAGAGATAGCTGCAAGCATGGATTCCTCTCCTTCAAATACAAGTGCAGGACCTGAAAAGCAGTTTTTGTGACCATTAAATCTGCAGGTGATGGATTAAATTTAAGTAAAAGTTCTAGCTGGAAACAAAAATAGCACCAGAGAAGTACAGCCCTTCTTTTCCAGTAATTTTCGCTACAGAACCCTCTGGTGCTACATTTCCATATAAGATTTGGATATGTCCTGTTTTCTTGATGGGGTTTGACAATGGTCTTATTATGTCCTGGAAAATAAAAGCAACAGAAACATTTGACTAGTTGTTTCTGCCTGCAAACATAACAACTAAACAGAACAGTAATAATTGATAAATATAAACAAAATTTGAAAATTCTTCAAACCTGCCCCTCAGATAGACGGGGGAAAGTTTCTGCATTTTCAGCCAGTGTCTTCCCAGTGACTGGAGAGGAAATAGTGTTATTTTAATATAATTTATACTAAAAAAAAATCACCAGTTGCTAATTGGCAAATGATGCAAATACCGCTCATAAGACCCATTATTCGTACCAGTCATACAATCTCCATCTAAAAACCCAAGCTCCAAAAGATAGCGAATAACAGCTGGTGTTCCTCCAATCTACCAAAACAATCATTAAGAGCCTCGTCAAGGGAAAAAGACAATAAGCATATTAACAGACCAGGCAATACTAATGACAAGGCAGAATGGAGGAAAAAGATTCGTATAACCAAAACCAGACTAATCTCAGATTGGGGCTTAGTTGAGTTTAGTTTGTTGGGGCACAAGGAATGATAGGAAACACCATGCATCATAAGCGATGCAAGGTTCAGTATTCCATGAACAAAATAATAGGTTAAAAGGCGCACCTTATGTACATCCTCCATTACATATTTGCCACTGGGCTTAAGGTCTGCAAGAAATGGAACCTGATCGCTAACGTTCTGGAAATCATCAAGAGTTAACTCCAGTCCAACAGACCTGCCATGAATCTTGACTTCAACTATCTTTATATGATGCAAACTGTTAGTATCCAAAGTGAATCTTGGCACGAAACTCCTTACCTTGCAATAGCAATTAAATGTAGCACAGCATTGGTAGATCCACCTAATGCCATGACAATAACCATAGCATTACGAAGTGATTTTTGAGTGATTATGTCTCGTGGTTTCAAGTCCTTTTGCAAAAGTTCAAGAAGATATTTTCCAGCCAGGCGGCATTCATCTAACTTCAATGGGTCTTCAGCAGGTATTGAAGAGCTTTACAAGACAAAAAATAAATAAAAATGGAGAAAAAGGCAAGAACAAATTGACAACAAACTAATCAAAGTGATACTCCAAAGTAATTATTCTACCTGTAAGGAAGAGACATCCCCATAGCTTCAATAGCAGAAGCCATAGTATTAGCTGTATACATTCCTCCACAGGCCCCTGCCCCAGGGCAAGAGTTAAGAACCACATTCTTTCTTTCTTCATCACTAATGGATCCACTAACATACTCTCCATAGACCTGCAAACAACAGTTCCATCATCACCGTGGAAATAAACTGAGAGAAATCATCCCATACTGATAACCAAACAAAATTCTACAGCAGGTTTTTTGTCTTCCAAATACCTAATTATATGTAAAGGTCGAATTGCCACGATGGTAAAACACTAAAAAAAACCAATCATGTGATAATGAAACAAGGGATAGCAATTAGGTCAACCATCTACTCAGTGCCAACTACAAAAGTCAATTGCCCAACCTAAAACCCGACATAGCACTAGTTCCTTGAAAACTAGGTCATGCACACGTTGACATAAATATGATCTTAATATTCTACAATTTTTGCATAAAAAGGGTGCCCAAATGTACTGCACCAAGCAGTTCGAGGGCTTTACCAATCAGTGAGACTTTTTCTGTCAAGATCTGAAATCCCGATCCCTTATATCTCCATGCTTATTTGTTCACATTTGAGATTAATAAAAGAATAAAAGAATAAAAGAACATAACCAAATATTTGGCCACAATTTATTTAATGTAATGAAGAGAAATTCGACCAAATAATAATGTAAAAACCAAATTAAACAAAAACAACCCCAAAACTCTCCTAAGCCTGCCCTAGTGTAGGACCAAATCAAGGATTACTATAAACATTGATACTCCAAGAGAGGGTGAAGCCGCTTACTTGGAGAATTAAGTTCACAAACTGAAAAATTGATGCTCAGCACAATTGCATTTTCAGAATATTAAAACACAAAAATATGAAGCATTCCAACAGCTAAGCATTTTGCAGAAATCAATTTCTTTTCAGAATTACTAAGAAAATAACAGAATGAAGTGAAGAGCCAGAAATATCAATAGAAATTGAAAACCAGCAAATAATGTAAATAAATTACATGTTTCCCAGATATATTCAACTAATGGAAAGATATGGCTGCAGTGAATTCTGGTATACCTGGAAGGCAGATACTATATCATATGTATGGCCTTGAAAATGCCCAGGCTGCAAAAGAATTAAGATAAGAATATAAATTATATGCTGATTTAAAACAATTATAAAATAAAATAAAATTTGCATTAGTAATAATCGATCATATGTATCTAAAAGTCAACACTGATGCGAGGTGTCAGATGTAGCAACTCTTAAAAATCTACACAGGAGAATTCTGTTTCGTGAGTACACAGCAATATAGCTATGATTTTAGATGTACATATTAATTTGTTTTATGTACTTATTTTTACCACAGATCTGAAGCCAAACTCAAATCAATGTGATAGCAAAATATTAGAAATTAGAGATTATGTAACTTCAAATTAAAATAAAAACAGGTAAAAAGTCAACTATCATCAGACCATAAATTCATTTAGGTAATCATGGATCGGCAAGGACATGAACTAGGGATGCAACTAGATTACTCTCCTTTGGACCTCCACAAAGATAACTTAATGCAGATATAAAAGCCAATTACATACGAAGACGTTATGGCCCATGAAGACACTTGAAAGGACTAGAAGAAAGAAGTACACCTTAAAACAAAGCTCAATGACATAATGGAGACTATCCATTTGCTCCTTCCAAATGCATAGTAAAGCAAATAGATACACTTCTACGTACGACAATAACCATAAATTGTTTCCACTAATCATTAACAGACAACATATCTCAGCAGCAACAACTGATGAAATGGTTTCTGAACAAATCTATGAGCAATAATAAGCCACTGAAAAACACAACTAGATTACAGGGTTATAACTCAATTCAGAACAATAAAAATTCGCCCATTAAACTAAACAAGATTCTAGAGGTCAATGAGAACAAAATTATATGCATGTCATTAGGTAATAATTTTACTAAACAACTTTTAAGTATTGGAAGCAAATTCATAAGGCTCAAAGTTCCAAATTCACAGAATATCAAATAGTGAAATCTTTCATTTGAGGAAAAAAAAAAAAAAGACTAAGGTTTTACCACAAAAGAACATCAAATAGTGGGTATAAATAAGCCAATTGTAATATCTAATTGAATAAGTGAGCTCGCTCCATACAGAATATTGCAAATACAAAAAGACAGGTCGCCAACCTTGATTGTTCCTCCATAAACCATAATACTAGGTCGGTTGAGCCTCCCCATTGCCATAATTGTACCTGGCATCTACAAAGTCAACCGGCATTAAGTTCAAATTAATTACATAAATTATGGATACACAACCTACTTCTGATACATGAAGCCTATAGCACAAAAATTAACTTCAATCAAAGAGTAAAAGGGCAAAATCAAATGAGGAACAGAGAAGCAGAGATGATGTAACATGTATCCTTTACAAGACCATAAAAGTATGAGAGTTCTTAAATTGAAATACATTCAAAGTAAATTTAAAAAAAAAAAAAGTGGTCTAACCAAGATTTCATAATGAATTACAACTTATGCGGATAGAACTGTTAAAAAGCAGCTTATACTTAAGAGAATGCTCCAGTTTTGGACAAATAATGCATATGTGAAATTCAAATTCAGAAACTCCAACGTCCAAGAGTTTGCCAGGAACAATAATGGCAAAACAAAAGAACCACGACCTTCTGTCAAAATAGCTAAAGAATAAACTCTAACTCGGAAATTCAAGAAATGCAGATAAAATCTTCAGAAACTTAGCAACAACAAAAATACCCAGAAGATAAAAATAAACAAATAAACCTGAAATCACAAATTTCAGCAGAAACAAACAGATAGAAAATCGGAGAGTAACTACACAAAATGCTTACATTTTTGTCACAACCAGGAATGGATATATTCCCATCATACCACTGAGCACTCATAACAGTCTCAATACTATCCGCAATCAAGTCTCTACTTTGTAAGCTGAAACACATCCCTCTAGTCCCCATCGATATCGCATCACTCACACCAATAGTATTAAACCTGAACCCAACCATTCCCGCCTCTTCAACGCCGCGCTTCACAGCCTCTGACAGTTTCAACAGGTGCATATTACAAGTGTTACCCTCATACCAGACAGAAGATACTCCTATCTGGGGCTTGGACATATCCGACTCTGATAGGCCAACGCCGTGTAAAATGGCTTGTGAGCCGCCCTGTGACTTGGGCTCCGTGACACGCGAGCTGTACTTGTTCAGTTTAGTCGGGTTTCCGGTCTGCGTGGGAGACGGGTCAGCAGTGACAGTGGCGTTCGATTGAGGGGCAGCGGCGGCGACGACGCGGAGGGAAGCGGGACGGCCTTTTGCGAAGTGTGTGCGGGTGTAGGTGTTAGTGTGGGTCCCATAGAAAGGGAGTGAAGGAGTGAAAGTGGTGACACGTGGGTTTAGGAAGGCGGATTGCATGGCGGCGCGTGGGGAAATTGAAGGGGAAGTGAAGAGATGTTTACTATGCGAGAAATGAAGTGAAGGGGTTTAGCATACAAGTCCTTGGCTTTGAATACTGCACATGATTCGTTGTTGGGAGGACACTCGGAGACTAGTTTCTGTGTTTGTCTTTTGTCGTTTATTGTATTTCTCAGCATTTGAATAGATTAATTTTAATTTATATTAAAATAAAATTTTACTGATAAGTCCTTAAAACAATTTTTGGAGAAAAAGGAGTTGCAAGTGCTTCAAATTAAATAAAATAAACCATAAATAACTATTAATTTATTAATAAATATTAATTATTGATAAAATATAAATTTATATATATAACATATTATTTATAAAAATAATTAAATTTGTGATATATTAATAAATATTATGCTATAAAGTAATATTATTTTTTAGTTTAATAGTATATTTTAGATGGATATATTAAAATTTGTCAAAGGTTGAAGGTTTAGTAGTTATTTTAGGTAAATAATTGTTATTGTATAAAGATATGATCGACATTTTAAAATAATTTGAGATTTTAATGGATATTTTTAAGATTATTGAAACTAATCAAGTCAATATGTCAAATTTTAGGAATTTATATATAAATCCTTTACCCGTAACGTTTTTAAAGAAAGAAAAAAAATTAACTTTTCTCAATAAAAAATAACAAATATCTCTTTTGAAATTCAACATGAAACAATTAAAAAAAATTTAAAATATTTTACTAAGCTTAATTGAGTTTATAGATAAAAAAATTTTAAATCATTTTTTAGGTTTCATAAAATTTGTTAAAAACTCTCTTAATTATTGAAAAGTGTAAAGGCAAGTCACGTCCAAAATTGTAAATTATAAAAATTGAAATAATAATATCACGATTCCTAATCTTTATATTTAACAAATATAAATATAATTTATTCATTTACGTGAGTTAAACTTATGACCTCTATCGAAATTATAAAAAATATCTTATAGTTAATTTTCAGCATAATACTACTATTAAATTTAAGAATTAAAAAATATTTTAATTATTTTAATTAGATTTATCAAGCTACGGGTTAACAGTTGAGTGATAAAAAATTATTATATGAACTAAAATATAATAGTCAGATTTCACATAAATGTAATTCAATAAAATAATATTTATAAGACTAGAATTGGTGTAATATAAATTTATAATATTTAATCTATACCATATACTTCTCACAAAAATACGAGTATTTTGAAAAAGAAAAGTTTTAAGGGCCAATTTGCTACAAATGAAAAAACTATATTCATATTTGTTAAAATCTAAAATATTAGTGACAAGGATATAGTACTATCAGTTAGATTCCTTTGTGTATTCTTAATCCTTAGGGTTTTTGATGCCGTATTTAAGCGTAAGTACGATGGCGGCGGGATTTCAGGGTGTCCTCAAAATAATTAAAAAGAAAAAATGACGTAATAAATGAAGTGGACGAACGATTTGATGTAAATGTTGTTTCTATGCCCAAACAGATCACCGTCAAATCTTTTGTGGGCCCAATAACTATTTATCAAAAAATTAATAAAAAATAGATCGTCAGTAAGTGTCACGACTCTAATTATTTTTTAAATCCTAAGATTTAATAGAAGTCTAGATAATTACTCTGATTACTCCAATAACACGCTCTATAATAAATGTATTTATAAATATTGAGGGATTTCTATTTTTACGACGAGTGAAACTTACCAATTCTATTCGTGTATTGTGTAGTTTTTTTTAAAAGATTCTAAATAAAATATGAGAAATTTTATTTACGAAACATTAAATCATTATCTCTTATTATTACTTGAAGTCAAAATGATATAAGAGCATCAAGTGTCACCTAAATCACACTTAAATTATCGCTCGCAAGACTCATTTATTGTATAAATAAATTTATATATTGTTAGACTTTTACTTTGTAAGGAGTACTAGTACAAATACAAAGGTGTAGTAAAAACTTGAAAGAGTCAAATAATAAAAATACTAACAAGCAATATATTAGGACGCTTTCTTAAATTTAGAACATAAATTTTTATTAAAAAATGAGTGGTATATCCAACAACTTTTACCTCGATAAGTTCTCAATTTAAAGACAAACCATGATGAAATCAATCTCTACCATTGTTACATTTATACAATCATGCTACCTCTACCTCTTTTGAAATATTTCACTAAGATTCACTCTCATATAAGGTTTACACAAAACGTTCCACCTACAACTTGGGTTTTATTGAGGATCCTCTTTTGCGAGGCCATGATCTATATTAAAGATAACAAACATACTCTATCATATGTAGAGTGCATATTACTTATAATTATATTCTAAGATTTTTTAATGGCACATATCGATTACCATGATAAAAGTTATCCGCTTCCATGTTTGGCTTCTCATAATGTTTTCAGTCATGGACATAAATTCTACTACGCACTTTGCATAGATCCAAACCATGTCTTGTGTGCAAAAATAATATGGACTTGCTTGTAGGAACATATCATCTTTTATGACAATTTAGGGACATGCATAAGAATGTCTTTATTTATCTCAGACGAGATCACCACCTTCTATGAAAAAAAGAGACATATGGTCAGCAACATTACTGATACCTTTATTTATTGATTTAGAGAGACTTGTTGAACTTGCTTCATTACTTTGTTGATAATCCTATTCGAGTTGCCTTAATTATCCACACTTTGGGGTTGACTTACCCGTCAATGTCTAGTGTAGTTTGTATTATATTAATATTTTTATTAATTTGTATTTTTAACTAATCAAAACTAATTCTCTCATAAAAAAATTCCACATCAAGTTTCACTAACTTTAAAATCTTATTTGATAAAGTATTTGTTTTACCTTAAAACTTTACTTTGATACCACTTGTTGGGAATTTAAGTGCCACCCAAAATTCTCTAGGTCAAAATATTAAACAAGTAAAAAATGTAGATGAAGAAAAATGTCAACCACACAATAGAAATATTTATGTGAAAATTTTCTATACTAGAAAAACCATGACCGTCAAGGACAACCGAGAAAAAGAAATTTACTATGCAAAAGTTATGATAACCTTACTTTTAGTAAATTTTTCTTATATCCTAAACCTCAATTACACCTAATCTCAAATAAATCTTACCATTTTCTTTACCATCAAATCTCAAATAGATCTCGCTCTCTCTTTTTTTAGTTAAGGATTCGTCCACTCTAAATATTAATATCTAATGTTAATAGACTTCACCCTCTTAGATAATTTATTTTTAGAGATTTTAGGTCATTTTAAGTTATATAAAAAGTGAACCTAACCTCCTTATTTATATATATATATATATATAGTAAATAGTAACTTTTTTCTTTTAGAATAATATTTTTTTTACTTGTATAATTTAAATTTCCCTTTGATTAAATTTATTAGAATTGTACAAAGATTTTACCACATCTTTAAAATAGAAATTTTTTAATGACAAAAAATCTCCTAAGATGATAAAAACACTAACAAAAAAACATATTAAGACACTTCCTTAATTTGAAATATAAATTCTTGTTAAAAATAGAGTAATATATCCAACAGAAAACTAACCGCTACATTAGGGAAGATTTGAAAAGGACACTATTTGGAGTGATTGTGCAAGTAATATGTTAGAAAATTTTAAAGTAATTTATAAGATTTCAATTATCTTTAAAACATAAATTTTACTTAAAAATTAACTAATAATTTCTTTTAGAATTCCTTATGATTTTTTTTAGTGATTGTTAATATATTGTTAGAAATTTATTATGACCAATCTTTGAATTATTTTAGTTATTTTATATTTATAATGAATCAATTTTTTTCTACTTCATTTGAGAGAGAATATATACAATTTTAATCCAACAATCAAGTAAATATTATTCGGTTTGAAAATGGTATAACTTATTGTGATTTTATTCTTAAACCGTGCAAGCTAAAATGTGTCTATTTGAAAGATTTAAAACTTACAACCTAGTTTAAACTCACTTTTGTTACGATAAAATGAAATATGTGAAAAATAAATGTCATTATGATTATTATTTTATATATCCATAAAAATCGTTATGAAAAAAAAAGTTGGATATAGATCAAAAGTTAAAAATTTGTACCACATTAATGATAATCTATTAAATATAAGCGAAGTATTTAAAATTCATCAAACTTATAAAAATAATATTGTGCGTATAGAATCTTTTATATAAATTATTGTAGCACATAAAAAAAAAAAGCGTGTAAAAAATGGACGGACGGGTGTACTTAGACTATGGGCCCTAATGATTGAGATGTTCGTCAAAAGGTCGGCCCAAAGTTTTCAACTGCTTTCATTTCAAATTTGAATATCTGGTGCAAGCAAACGCATTGGTAAACACGATCCACTGATCATACCCGACCCGAACCGCCCGGCCCCAGTCGCCGCCCTCTGATAGGTGAAGATTGGAAACGCATAAGCCAAGAAAGCTGGCTTTGCCTTCCTAACTTTTGAATTCAATTTCTCGACCTTCTTCAGTACTTTGATTTCAATCTGCACCAACAACATTCGGTAATTAATCTCCTCTCCTTTCCTTTTTCCTAATTTCGTGGTTAGTTAATATTGTTTTGGCTTTCGATTTTTAAAAATTGAATCGGTTGTCTATGCTTATTTGATTAATTTTTTTCTAGCGTTTTGTTTATAGTTCTTGTTTCCGATCTTTCCTTCTTTTTCAGGAATGAAGGACAGATTTGTGATTTTAATTTGATTTATTTATATTTTGTTCATTATTTGCTTAAAAATGGTTATTTTTGGTGTATATTGTGTTATATATCTGTATTATTTATTTTTCGATTGAATTTTTATGACAATCATATATCATCTGGTTATAGTTAAGATTTGAATATTCTTTTCCGTGTTATTTGTATGTTATTTTCGTCATTATTACAATTTAATTCTGTTTTCTGTGAATTTGTTGTGTGGGTATATATATTTTTTTGACTTTGTTGCATGTCAAAGAATAGCCATTTATTTTTAATCTTAAAGTGGTTTGGGAATTGTGGAGCTCCTTTAACATTATGCTGGGGAGTTTATTGATAGACTTGACTATGCCCTTTTGTGAATATCATCATGTATTCATTTTCCTTGGAGAAAGTATTTAGCTGTCTTTGTTGTTTGTCTATCTTGAATATCCTTTGGCTCTTCCTCCTGCAGTTTTGTTTATTTATTTTTATCTTGAGTTTCTTTCCTTTCTCCTTTTGTTTCCTTACTCAATTGTTTATATCAGCTGTAGTCATAGTTTGTGTTGGTGGGTTGCCAGGCAAATTTTTGCTTGTTATGGGTTTGTTGTGATCATTTGGTAAAAATTTGACACGACTCTTTTGCTTAAGCCTCTAGTCTGCTGGTTCTTTCTAGTGATATGGTTACAATTCTTTCGAAGTTCAACATTTTGATTATTCAATGCTCTCCATTTTTCATCCGGCAGCTTACATTTAGTAAAGGAGAATAAAAATTTGTTTGTTTGGCTTATGTTAATGTAATTCAAAAGGATTTTGTCTGTCAAATTGCATATATATATGTGTGTGTGTGTGTGTGTGTGTGTGTGTTTGTATATGCATATATATATATATATATAGACTTCTTATGTGTAATATTGTAGATTATTAGCAGTTTTTTTATGGATTTTAAGTTTCTTTCTAGGTTATGTTGTTGCTGAATGTTTACTTTTTACCTAACAGTTGATGGAGGACATGGACATTGATCGGATAGTGGACATACCTGACACTCCTGATAGATCAGCTGCACGGCATAGTAGTACCAGGGATTTTGTTGGGAAAGAAAGCAAGTTATCAGTGGCTGGACGTGTGAGAAATCCTGATTTTGTGGATGAAGGATGCTTGAATCATCCAAGGGGCAAGGGTCGGCTGGTGAACGAAAACGGGCATAATAGAAGACTTCATATACATCATTTGAAAAACTCCAGCAACACCAATAAAGTTGAGCAATCCAGTAACTCCATTGCTTTTCCTCCGTTAGAGAATCCACATGCTTCTCATAATGCTTCTTTATTTAGGAGAAGTGCAATAGACAAGAACTCTAGGCATGATGCCAGGAATTCTTTTGGATCACAGCACATGGATAAAGGGAAACTAACATTGCTCTAAATTTCCTTCAAAATCGTCTGCTTTTCGAGAAGGTCATGTTAGTTTAGACTTACCTAAACAGAATGGGCATGCACAAAGACTTGAAATGGCTTTTCCACATGGTAAAATGAAAGATCATTCAGCAAAAGAGATGAGGGAAGGTCAAATAGCAGCCAATGGTAATTCTTCACATTGGCCCGCACATTTTCCAAAGATGTCTGGTAATTCCAGTAAGGGGAAGGAAAAAATGGGAGAATGTATGGATAAAGTAGCTGATTCATTTGTGGGTCATGGAAAAGGGGTTGATCTCTCCGGTGGTTCTCATCATAACAATGAAGAACATATGTCTGCATCTCATCATTCTGTTCTGTCACCAAGAATGAATCGGCAAAGACGATTGGTTCGAAATGGGTGTATCTCTCCACACAATATAGAAATCAGGGCTAAACAGTTATCTGAATGCTCCCAAAACTGCTCCAAAGATGTTGAACAGGATCATCCTGCGGATGTGGTTCCTAATGCTCTGTGTACAGAAGGCATTAAGGATATAATTGCTGAAGAAAATAATCGTTGTAAATCTAAAGGGATAATGATCCGTTCTTGCACACTAAATGAGCATGATCCAAAAACTATTCATTTATCTAGCAGGTAACTTTTTTACATTTTCTCTTTCCTCTTTTTTCCTTAGATGCATTTCTTTTTTGGTCAAATGGTTGTTATATTTACCATTTAGTATCATCTATTTGGTCTAACGGACATCAACTGATAAGCCTTGCTTTGGCTTGAAATTTATTTAAGAAATGTTTAGGGGTTAAAGACTGCCAGTATAGTATTCTTTGTTGTGTGCATGGTGCAGCTATGTGGATGTACTCTGTATGTTAAAATTTCATGGTTTGTTGTGATTGATTTTGTCTTAGTTTTTCTTAGATATTAACTTTTGAGTTCAAAAGAGATCATTCTTTAGTGAGGTTTAGATGACATCTTTTGATTATGGTCATAATATTTAGCAATGTCTTTTAAACTGCTTTTCTTTTTCTTCCTTTTCTTTCCCTTTGTTCTTTTTCAAAGAAAATTCTTTATTAGCTATGTCTCTATTTGCTGATTGATATTTTTTGCTCTTGACCCTCAAAAACAAAAATTAATACAAATGTTGATGTAACTTAGCTGAAGCTGTGATCTTGAATACATAGTCTGTTGATTCAATACATTGAGCACTGGCAACCAGAGAATGCTACATATGCTTTTGCATTAATTCTCATTATCTGAACACTTACATTTTTTGGCTGACTCCTGTTTGTCCTTAAATCTGAGTTGCAAAGGAACACATGTTGAGAACATCAAGATTGGTTTCAATTTGTATTAAAGATAAATGATTCTGGATTTTCTCATGCCCAGTAGTCTATGATTAGCCTTGTTTCTCCTAGAGAATATCACTTTGTACCTGTGCATGTGTTTGGAAGAACCTAGTCGATGCCTAGAGCAGACAGTAAACCCAGGGGGTATCCTAATATTTCTTGAAAACCTGGGAGATATCTAACACAACCTATAAACCCAGGGGTATCTTCTTAGTTCTTAAAACATAAGGTTATTTAACACAACCTATAAACCCAGGAGTATTTGCTATAGCCCTAAAAGCCAAGGGTATATTACAATATCCCTTTATTGCCAGATCTGATGTCCTTGTCGCGCTTACTAGGTTTGCTCATCCTGTTCTCTGTTATTATCTTTACTAAATGTTAGGTGTGACAGCTATCTGGTATGAATCACTGTGAAGAGTTGTTCTGCTTGTGTCATGCTATGCATTGATGTATATCTCATGTCTTGGTACCTTAACTTCATTGTTGCAGATGTATGAGATTGCTTGCTCTATTTACTGGAATCTTTCAAGGTTGATGTGTAGTACTTGTAGTTTAGTGCTGACATACTAAATGACTTAAATGTTTATTGATAATTTAGCCCAAAAATCCATTGATCATTTTCCCCTCTTTATATCTCATGCCATCTTGCTTTTGGCATTGAAATTTTCATGTTCTTTTTCTCTTTTTGTGGATATTTATTTGTTAATTTACGTATCAGCATAGACTTTGATGGGGTTGAGCTGCCTTTGAAGGTTGTAAATAGGTGGATTGTTGACATGGCATTATTAAGTATACTTGTAGAGCGGATTGTTTCAATATATAATTCATCTTTCTGCTGATTTACATTTTGCATATGGATTCTTCGCCGCCGCCCCCCCCCCCCCCCCCCCCCCCCCCAACCAATTTTAGCACATAAAGAAACTTGCTAAACTTAGGATGAAGTTTTGCTGTAACACGTGATTAGAGAATATGACATATGTTAAAAATCTTTTATTGATGCTGCCGATGTACTTGGTGGTTCAGCTGTGTCTAACTAATGACAGAGACCCTAAAGCATGTTTCATTTCTGCTCCAGTTCTGCTACTAATCATGGAGAAATTAGTGGAAATCATCATTCCAGTGGAGATGCATTTGGTTGGAGAAGTGCACACAATCATTCAAAGAATGTAGATCACCGGTTACCTGATTCAACTGGACTGCATTCAAGGAGAAATGATGATATCAGATGTGCATCAGAGCTGGACCAAATACGTGAACCACGTCATGTTGCTAACATATTTACTAAAAGGCAAAAGAAACATGAATCAACTTCCAAAAATCATAGAGAAAACTCTGGAAAAGTTCCAGATGACTCGGAAGTCATGTTTCTTGGTACCTCTGGGGAATCATCTAGGTCAAGATCATCCAGAATTCAGATTCAGCAACGTCAACGCATTTTGGATGTTGATGAGTTGTCGCCTGAAATGAGATGCAGTGACCCCCAAGGAGCAGATTGCTCTAATAATGATGATTCAGAAGCCAGGGCTAGACAACTAGAAGCAGATGAGATGTTGGCTCGTGAACTCCAAGAACAGTTTTACCATGAGTCGCCAGCATTTGGAGGTCCCGAGGTTGTATCTCTTGTTCTGATATATCTCTTAATTTGATCTAATCATTTAAATGCTTTAGGTTTTAATGCTTCTTGATCTTTTAACAGATTGATGAAAACATAGCACAGATGCTGCAGCAAGAAGAGGATGCGCTCAGTTATTCTAATCAAAATTACCATATGTTACATCCTGTAAGCAAGCCTCTTTCTTTTTAGAATTGGCTAATGGTGCAAAAATGAGCATTAAATGTACTTTAATGACTGTATAATTGACTCTTTGTAGTTGGTTACCTCAGTACTAAAATCAGATTGACTGTTCCCACTTCTTGCCTATTTGGTGACTGCACCGGTAAAGAAATTTGACAAGTTTTAGAAACTTCTGAATTTTGAGCAAAGTTTTAAAAAAGTTATGGTCTATAGTTCTTTACCATAGGTCTCTTGACTTCATAATTTTAAAGCTCTTTTATTTAGGTCTTAAAAAGTAGCACTGGTACAGCTTTGTTAGGTTATAATTTTGTGTATGCGATGTTATTCCAGTATGAAACTATTTTGTAAAGCCACTATGCATATTATCCCTGCATGAAACTATTGTGTAGAGCCACTATGTCTAGCCTTTCATACAGCAGATGATATTATGAGGTGGAAAATGTGCGGCTGGGATACATCGTGTTAGATGAATCTATATCAGAGATGACTTTTAGTGACAAGACATTTACATGATGATTCTATGCATGGTCGAGATGGAGTATTCCCAAAAATTTGTTAAAATGGGGCTGCTTTCGAACCCAGAAATCTAAAAGGATGAGTAAGACGCCAAACATAGAAGCCTAAGCCTAATGTTGTGACTTGAGAGCCTGCAATTAGGGCCCATCGACATTGAATGATAATTGTGAATCCTTTTGGCAAGCTTCCTCAACTCTTTTGTGGTGCATCCCATGTGCTGATATTGAATTATATTTTTTTAAATGAATTTTGCTATGGCAAAGTTAATCTGTTTCTATATTTGTGTATCTTTCATTTGTTTTCAAATGTTTAGAAAATCTATTGTTAAGTTGTTCTATTATGTTGGTGAATATTATCTATTGTGTAAACTGCCTCCTTTAATGTTATTGTTTTTGGCTTTTTACATAGAGAACCTCATCAAATTCACATAGACAGCCTCAGTCACGGCTCATGCAGAATACTTCGAATAGGAGAGTAAATCGGACCCGAGTTCATAATTCTTCTGGAGCGATGCAGTTGAGGAGTCGGCTTCTCAACCGATATCGTGCAGGACCACCCAGAGCAAGGAATTTTCAGTTTCCTTTGGACATGGATTTAGACATGGTATAATTCTTTTCCTTACTTTTTTTAGTCCCTTATTTGTTTCTCATTTTCTGTTTCCTTCACCTCAGTTCTATTTGAATGCATAAAGCTAGTAGTAAGTTATTGTATTTGAATCTTCAAACTGCCACATAGTTGGAAAATAATTGATTTGCAAGGTTACTAATTTTTATTAGTTTACTTAACGAGGAAACATTAGATGAGCTTATCAAGAACTAGAGTAGGTACAGAGCTCAAAATTTCAAGGGGAGCCATGGTCTGCATTATATTTTATGGTTGTTGAGCCATGGTTTTGTAATGGCTCTGCCACTGCTAGGAAGGACATTCCACATGCAATTACTTTGCTTGTCTGCAGTTGAAGTAAAATTCTAGGGAGGGCATTCCACATACAAGTATTTTACTTGTAGTATGAATATCAATACTCATGTTTCCACACTCATGTGGAACAGTCTGTAAACTGTTCTGTATGTATACCCTTATTGTTTTGCTGCCATCTTGAATTCTATTAATGGTTGTTGAGGTTTGTTTCTACCCAAGTTTTACATAAGAGTGTATCTTGACTTGGATCATAGCTATTGTTTCATCCACTTTATTATTTTTCCTTTCTCATCTTTCAAAATTATGGTTGTATGAGCCAGTTACTAATACAGCTGGTACTTTGATCATGAAACATTAATGGTGATTTGATGGTAAAAAGGCTGCTCTCTTTTCTTCTTATGCAGCGAATTGATATATTGGAAGCATTAGAGGCTGCAGTTGGGGACCTCGGTGACATGGAAACTTTTAGAAACATCTCTCATCTTCAGCGTGACTTCAATGAGTAATATTTCTTCTATTTGCTAATTTTTCTTCTATTTTTATTTTAATTGATTGCATTTGGTATTTTCTGGTAAAATGGTAAACGTTTCATGCTGCTACTGTTTTGTGAATTTGAATATTGGGGGTAATCACTTCTTGCAAAAAATGCTGAAGGTTATGACCAAACCTTTGGTGGAATCAACGCTCTATTATGGTACTATCTATCAAGAGCAGCCATTGTCTTAGTCATTGGACTATTATATTTCCAAATTAGGAACTTTGGCAATAGTTTCACTGTCAGCTTCAGTTTGTTATCATGTGAATTATGTTTACTTTTTAGCTTTATTTTGCTGTCAATTATTTAAATAGTCTTGGGACTGTTCATACTTCCTACTATGGCAGCAGGCATTATTTATTAATATAGCAGAGTTATTGTTCATACCACATTGTTAGTGTAGAGCACAGTGGTAGTATTGTCTTTTGTTCTTTAATTCGATTTTTAATTCATTCTAGGACTTATTTGACATTGATTAGCTTTTTTTGTAGGGGTTTCAGTATATAGACAGGATTGCAATATTTTCTTGTTAAATGTTGAAGGGTACAGCTTTCTGCTATGTTTTGGAAGCTCGAGTACCTAAGTTATTCTTGTTCTTGTAGTCTTGATTCTTCTTTCTATATCTGTTTGATCATGTCTTTCTTTTTGTTTATTTTTTTATCTGTTGCTATCTTATTGAATTTTGTTACATCCTGCTATATCTTCTTGAGTTGGTGCTTGAATTTGAAATCTCAATAAAATCATAAAATTTGACATAGTCATGGTGAAACAAACGCTTATTTGATGGTATTGCTCTGATTCGATCAAGTTTACAAGCATCATTTAACTTGCTTGGTCGGTTATGTCCAGTTTCTTTGCTCTGTTGCTTTGATAATATTGCATAGCAGGAAAAGCCTCTAATATTTGATATTTTTTTTTCTCTTTTCACTATTTGGAATTATTTGGCAACTTATAGAAATTCGGTACTTCACTGTGATCATGTCAATGATGATGTTAAGTTTATTTGAATGGATCAATCAGTGCCATCCATAAATATTCGTTTCCAGTTTTTCTTATATATATAAGCGAGGGTAGTATAGTTAGGTGTTCATTTCATATAAGTATATTAATATGAACAAGCTGGCAATGCACTGGGGAAGTTGAGGTTATCCATATGGATAGAAATACTTTCTGTTTATCCCAAGAAAAATATTGTAGTTGTACATTAAACTAATTTGTTCTGCTATTTGAAATACTCAGAATATGTGTTATGAAAGGCTATTGTTGAGTTTTCTTACTGCATTTTGAGAAATGTACCGATTTAGCCTATTCTAATTTTCATCAGTGTGGATTTTTTAATGCTATTGTTCTATCTTTATACACACAATCATATGTTTTCAGAAAGTTTCAGGCTCCGTCTCCACCATTGGTTGAGATACACTTGTACCATTGTGATTTTGCTATTTTCACTTTTCGGTTGCTTTGCCTCTTTGTGATGAAGTGCAACTACCTAAATAAACATATGTGGAGCTCCAAGATGAACGTCCAAAACTTATAAAGAGGCCTTCAGTCACACAGTGTTGGATCATAAAAAGTTTGGGTGTCCATTTTCGAGCTTCACTTTTTTTTTTTTTCCCTTCTCTTTGGGCAAGCTATGTTCTTTCGTAAATCAGAAGTAGGTAAAGCAATGTGAACAAAGCCAAAAGATGATGAAGTGCAGACACCTTGAAGCACAAGGGGTCAAAGTAAATTTAACTGTCTTCTGTATCGGCTCATTGATAAAAGGATAAACATAAGAGTTATATCTTGCCCCTGATTGTCTTATTGCAGAAATGATTATGAAATGTTGTTAGCGCTTGATGAGAACAATCACCAACAGGGTGCGTCTTCCAATCAGATCAATAGTTTGCCTCTGTCCACAGTACAGGTAATTGTTTGTGTTCAGGTTGAGAAAACCATTTACAGTATAAACTAGCGTTTTTTTTTCCTTTTTTTTTTTTAATTTTTTCCCTTTGGGGAAGATGAGGGCAGTTTGAGTAGTGGGGTTGTCAGATTTGTTTGCTAATTAATAATATTTGCTCTCTTTGTTTACAGACTGACAATTTTGAAGAAGCGTGTGCAATTTGTCTAGATACCCCAACTATTGGAGAAAGTATACGCCATCTTCCTTGCTTGCACAAATTTCACAAAGATGTAAGGACTCTCTTCTCTAAATTTAAGCACTTTGCAATAGAATAACCTCATCAAGCTTTTCTTGCTTTGTTGTGGCAGTGTATTGATCCATGGCTCAACAGAAGACCATCATGCCCAGTTTGCAAATCATCCATAACTTGATTGGCACTAGAATCACTGGTGCTCCAATCATTGTACAAGTCAAATATCCAAGTACTAATTAATTAGCGAAGGTAGTAATTAGTATATTTCTTTTTATCAAAGGAAGTAAAAAAGTGTATTTTGTTTAGAATTTGCTTTTGGATGTTATTGATAAGGGTGCTATATCATTTGAATTGATTCCGGTCTTGTGCTCCGCTCCCAGTAGCTGGTAGATCTGGCTTGAACTGACCCAAGCACTGGTGTCAGAAAGAACGGCTGCTCTATGTGGTAAAAGTGGGGTTGGCATTCAGAAGGAAGGGCTGTATTAAGCCAATTTCAATGAGCAAGCTGACATTGAATTTGTATGCAGATGATTTTAACTGTTTGGGCTATTAGGTTTTTGATTTGGCATAATGGGGAAGGAAGTACAAGCTTAGCTACATGCTTGTACCAGTTTGTCTTTTTGTTGTATATGAATCTTAATGTCGAGCATAAGTTTCTTTGATCGACATCTTATCCTCTTTATGCTGATTGCATTTCAGACGTTATGTACTAGAGTTAAAAAAAAAAAAAAAAAAAAAAAGGACCACCCATTAGTCTATCAAAGAAGCTTGATTATCATTAAATCAATCTTGGTCCAAAATAGTAATTTCCTTTGGACGTTGATACTCTGCTTCTGTAGATATGTGCATAATATATGATCTGAGCGATTCATGATTTGCGGATGCTTAGCATCTAACCCGTTTTGTATATATCCTAATGAGAAACATATAGTGAGGTTGTGTTGTTTTAACTATATTTGTCAATGACTACATATTTGATTAAATAAGAGATAGAATAAGCTTTAAACAATTAAACCCATTTTGAGTTCAGAATTACTTGCTACAAAGTCGAATCGATACGGCCACAATATTAACGTAGGAATCATAATTTATAAATTAAGCAGAAGCGCCCATGGTAAATAAGAAATATTAATAGCAACAGCTGGTTTTAATTTGTCATCAAAAGAACTAAAAAAAGAGTATCATTATGATAGTGGTAAAAAGTGTTACACAACATTAATTATAATGTCTTACAAAAACAAATTGGAATTATAAATGAACTACGGTTGAACTTAATTTCTACATAACACAATGATTCACGTCTGGAAGATGAATCTCTGGCTGAATGAAGTTCTTTCCGCTGATGAGCTTTCCCACAATGTACTTGTTTGCCTCCTCACTGAGATGAAAACCGTCCTGACGAAACAACACCCTCCGATTATCTGAATTTTCTCGGAGAAGATCCATGAAAGAGTTGTAATAATCGGCATACAGAATCTGAGAATAAGAAATGCTTTCTCCAAGTTCAGACAGCGCCTGTGACTGAGCGTAAGGACCATCTGACCATTCCTCAGAAATAGCGTGCTTGAGCTGATCGTTGTGATGCTTAGCCAAATTGTTAAGCCCTATATGGCAGTTGTCCGCGTCGAATTCGGCCGGATTAACGTTGTGAAGCAAAGAAACGTAGCCGGGTAGACAACCCAATGGCAACATCCCGGGGACCAAAATATTGGATACCCCGTCTCTTCTGAGTTTCGATAACATATCTGCAATGTTTCTGGCTATAAGTGGTGCGTACTCTTCGACTTCCAGGATGGATTTTCCGTTCAACAACGAAAACTTGTAGTCATTGCTCCCAAGGTCGACCACGAATAAAGCCCTCTGAAGCTTCTGACGACACTCGAAATAGTACAAAGCAGATTGGCGTGAGGTAATAGGAGAATGAAAACACCTGTGAGTTTATGGAGTCGGTGAAGCTGTCTGATGGAACGTGAATGCCTTTTTCTTCAAGAAAGTGCTTGCCAAGAGCTATGGCGTTTTCAGTAGCGAAGGTTGCGCCGTAGTGAAGTCGGCTGTGGTGTTGATGTTGCTTGTATACTTTTGGAGAAGGAAGATGGAATGCAGTGGCGAGTTGATCGGCCATCGGTGAACCGCGATTAGAGCCAGGAGAAGAATCTCTGACGCCGAAGCTGTAAAGGGAATCAAACGGACATCCCTTCACTTTTTCATCACAGGAAGCGATCAGAAAGAGAGATGAAAGCATTACTGCAATCGTGGAACACTGGAAGAGATTGGAAGAAGAAGCCATGGTGGGAAACGTCGAAGTTATTTTTTGCCTGGAAAGACAGAAACTTTTACAGATGAAGGGGTACAAAGGCTGAAAATAATTTTTGCTGATGAATGGGTATAAAGTGTGAGATTATCAAGTGTAGTATTTATGGTAGAGTATTTAATCCCGACTTTGACAAGGAAAATCAAAATTTGTTAACTCTAACGTTATAGAAAATCAAACATAATTTAAAATCTTTGTTATCTTATCTAGGTTAGCTTAGTATAGTAGTAGTACTAGGTTTCCTAAACTAGCTA
Source organism: Melia azedarach (assembly GCA_028052125.1). Classification (NCBI taxonomy): domain Eukaryota; kingdom Viridiplantae; phylum Streptophyta; class Magnoliopsida; order Sapindales; family Meliaceae; genus Melia; species Melia azedarach. Next base: position 5,753,310 of record CM051396.1, on the reverse strand, counting down.
ACTTCCTAATGAGTTTAGAAAGATTCTGATTTTCGTTATGGAGTCGGGATTAATAACTGTACATTTAAATACTAAACTTGATAATCTCTCCCTGTTTCGCCTCAGCTCCAAGAGATGAAGCCCTTTATTTCTTCCCTCATTGCTTCCCCGATCCCTCTAACCCACGCATCTTCTCGATGATTTCCAGTTCGTACGAGAGCCTAATCCTGAGGTTTCGTTCTCTTCCATTTGGTACATGTAATATAATTATCAAGATTCTTGCTTTTAAGTACTTATGGTGCGATTATATATATATATTACTGAGTTTGCTGAACTTGAATGTTTCTTTTCGTATTTTAAAAGTTCTTGTCATCTTTATGTTACGTATGCTCTTGTTGTCTTATTGACTAACGATTTTCTGAACTCCCTTCTTGCTTAAAAGTAATGTCATCTTGATTCTGGGTTTTGGGGGGTAATAGTTTGATTTAATGTTGTCTGACAGTAGGTCGTGTGATCACTTGGTAAAGATTCTTGGGTCAAATAAGGTTTTTATGTTGTAATTAATTCAGGACATTTGAATCGATAAAATCCTTCACAGTTTTAGTGTTTCTGAATTTGATGTTTTATGGCAGTGGCTGAGGAAGATGAGGGATTGCATGCGTCGGGGAGATTGCTCGTATACGGAGGCACTCATATTGATGAGTAGAAAAGCTGACAGTGGAGTCGCAGTTTCTTGCAATTAAATTGACGAAAATAGAGAAAATTCTGGTAAAGAGGGTTTATTGAAGCTGTGGATCGAGATAGAAAGGAAAAGAAAGGAAAGGGGAGACCTTGATCATTCGTTTTATACATGCTTGAAATAAACGGTCAAGGAGCATAAAGTGAATGATCAATGCCTCCCCTTTCTCTCCAGTTTCGCTTAATTTCCAGCTTCAATAAATCCTTCTTTTAGTTGCATTATTATGATCTTTTCCTTTGTTTTCTTTGTTGATCCGTAAAGAAATTCTAGTGAAAAAAGTAAATACGATTAGTAAGATAAGGTACGATCGATGTATCTCATTTTTAATAAACCCTATATAATCAACCCGGTAAATAAGAAAGAACTAACATATATATCATCATCAAACCCTCCACAAGGAGAGGACATTATAAACAAGGGAGAAAGGGATAAAGTTGGTGAATGACCAGCACTTCGGAGAGTCTGGGGTGTCTCCACACAATGAATGTTCGCCAGTAACCCCTTCATTTATTTTCCTCTGATCAACTATTGCTACCAGCCAGATTTTCTCTAGCTGTTTCTTTCAATACCAGCATGGAAAAAAGAATCTGATGTTAATTATTTGGTAACAAGAAAGTGGTTGAAAGCAATATACGTCGACTGATGAACAAATCTTTAGGATTTTCAAACGAAAATATTAATGAACGAAGCAATAGTAAGAAGAAAACACGAGTAATGATCAATGCCTCCCCTTTCTCTCCAGGTCGCTTAACTTCCAGCTTCAATAAATCCTTCTTTCAGTTACATTATGATCTTTTCCTTCGTTTTCTCTGCTGATCACATAAAGAAATTCTGGACAAGAAAGTACATGCGATTAGTAAGATAACGTACGGTGTATAATCAACCCGGTAAATAGGAAAGAATTAACATATATATCATTATCAAACCCTCCAAAAGGAGAGAAAATTGTAAACAAGGGAGAAAAGGATAAATTTGGTAAATGACAAAGCACTACGTACGGAGAGTCCGGATTGCTTCCACACAATTAATGTCGACCAATAACCCTTCTTTTATTTAGTTGCCTCCTGATCAACTATTGCTTTCGCCTTTCAGGCAGACTTTCTCTAACTGTTTCTTTCAACTGATCAATGTTGCAGGGTCGGTGAAACACCGGCCTGGAAAAAGAGAAACTACTCAAATAGAACGTTAATCATTTGGTAACGTCATGCATGGGAATGTTGTTGTACGGATAACATGACAAGAATGTGGTTGAAAACAATTTACGTCGACCGATCATGAATAATTCTTTAGGATTTTCAAACGAAAATATTTATGAACACAGCAATTATAGGTAAGAAGAAAACACTGAACGATTTAAAACAACAGATATGAGATTGAGAGCCTTACTACAAGCAGGTGCTTTCAAAACTAAAACAATCAATTTTCAAGACCTCTGGAAAGGGGACTAGTTATAATTCAGAGATTAACAATTAATACAGCCACAATATTATAATCAGTAAGAGAAAAAGGAAAAAAACATATTTTTCTAAAGTTCGAGCCAATATTGATCCTAATTAATTTCCGATGTTTATATATGATGATCATTGGCTTATTTATATGAGAACTAAGACAACAATAATAATATGCTTCAATATGCCAAACAATTTATGACTCGTACTCATTTTCAGTCTTCGATTATTATCTATAAATGGAGGCTTTGTAATTAATTAATTAATATATTTCAGCAGAGTGAAAAAATCATATTTTCTCTCGTTTAAAAATATCTTCAGTGTACTAAATTAGTAAAACATGAGAGTGGCCAAGACTAGCCACTGGGGAATACCCCATGCAATGCAAATAATTTTGTGGTTGATTTAATCAAATTAAATTTTCTTACAAATTGCCATCTTAAATTGAATGTAAAAGAAAATTTAATTAGAAACGATATTGTTTGATAACTGGTTGATCAATTTGAAATTGGAAAGTGATGATTAAATTAAGAGTTTATATATGTTAATGAGAAATGTATATTGATGTTGTTTAGAGCTTTAATTTGCCGATGAAATTTTACTAAATAGGAAATAGAGAGGTCATTTTTATTGTAACAATTGTGCTTGCTTTAAAATAGAGTAATCCCATCTGAATTAGGAAACTCAATTTGTTAACCCCACCGATTCAGGAAGTCAAATAGAAGCTAAATAGTGTAATAATATAGACTTCGAAATTAAACTAACTTCCTAATAGTATAGCATAATAAAAACGGGATTCTGATTTTCCTTGTGAACTTGAGATTAATCACTCTACTATAAATACTACACTTCATAATCTCTCCCTGTTTACTCTCCTTCACCAGAAATAATTTCACCCTTTGTACCCGTTCATCTGCAAAAGTTTGTGTCTCCAAGCAAAAAATAACTTCGACGTTCCCCATCCATGGCTTCTTCTTCCAATCTCTTTCAGTGTGTCACGAATGTACTAGTGCTTTCATCTCTCTTTCTGATCGCTTCCTGTGATGAAAAAGTGAAGGGATGTCCGTTTGATTCCCTTTACAGCTTCGGCGTCAGAGATTCTTCTCCTGGTTCTAATCGCGGTTCACCGATGGCCGATCAACTCGCCACTGCATTCCATCTTCCTTCTCCAAAAGTATACAAGCAACATCAACACCACAGCCGACTTCACTACGGCGCAACCTTCGCTACTGAAAACGCCATAGCTCTTGGCAAGCACTTTCTTGAAGAAAAAGGCATTCACGTTCCATCAGACAGCTTCACCGACTCCATAAACTCACAGGTGTTTTCATTCTCCTATTACCTCACGCCAATCTGCTTGTACTATTTCGAGTGTCGTCAGAAGCTTCAGAGGGCTTTATTCGTGGTCGACCTTGGGAGCAATGACTACAAGTTTTCGATGTTGAACGGAAAATCCATCCTGGAAGTCGAAGAGTACGCACCACTTATAGCCAGAAACATTGTAGACATGTCATCGAAACTCAGAAGAGATGGGGCATCCAATATTTTGGTCCCCGGGATGTTGCCATTGGGGTGTCTCCCCGGCTACGTTTCTTTGCTTCACAACGTTAATCCGGCCGAATTCGACGCGGATAACTGCCATATAGGGCTTAACAGTTTGGCTAAGCATCACAACGATCAGCTCAAGCACGCTATTTCTGAGGAATGGTCAGATGGTCCTTACGCTCAGTCACAGGCGCTGTCTGAACTTGGAGAAAGCGCTTCTTATTCTCAGATTCTGTATGCCGACTATTACAACTCTTTCATGAATCTTCTCCGAGAAAATTCAGATAATCGGAGGGTGTTGTTTCGTGAGGATGGTTTTCATCTCAATGAGGAGGCAAACAAGTACATTGTGGGAAAGCTCATCAGCGGAAAGAACTTCATTCAGCCAGAGATTCATCTTCCGGACGTGAACCATTGTGTAATGTAGAAATTAAGCACAAGCTAGTGATTTTATAATTCCAATTTGTTTTTGTAAGACATTATGATTACCATTGTGTAACACTTTTTACCACTATCATAATGAAATAGTATCTTCAAACTAGCAGTTGCCTTAGATATAACTTAATTACCATGAATAATTCAATTGCATGTTTCTGTTTGATTTATTAAAGATTATTTTATTGTATATATGATTTCCTCAAATTAATACTGTCTCTGTGTCGATTAGAATTTGCAACCATTAATTCTGAACTGTTTGTGGAATTAATTCGTGTAAAGCTTACAAGGTGTCGCTTAATTTGATTTATTTTATCAATATAATCCAAAGAACCTGATTGCGTACTCCCTTATTATTTACACATATAAATAGTAATTGAGATATAATGCACATCAGGTATTTGTGGTTACTAAATTTGATTATTACTTTCCAATTTCAACTTATCGACTTTATCAAATAATATTTTTACTTTTTTTTCCTTACACAATGAAAAAAAACTATTATGTTGCTAATTAAGATTCTTATTAATCTATTAATTAACAATGTAACAAAATCTTTATAATTAAGAAATTAACTACCCTTCAGTCAAAAGCAATAACCCATGTCTGCTAAAACCCTAATCAGACTTTTATGGTTTTTGATAGACTCGCGGCTTATAGGTTAAATTTATGTATCAAGATTTTGAAGGTATTGGTCTTAATTAGTTTATTTTACTTTAATTTAATTTAGTTTAATTTTGATTGTCTAGAAGAAACATAATGGCTCTTGGATTGTGCTTTTGCTAACGATAAATTGTATAACTAGCATGATTATTTTATATAAATACTATATAAGTATCATGATTTTTTTTATTCTAAGGTACAAATGTAGAAGTGTTGATTTTCATATATTTATATATATTTTTAAAAATTAATACTTATTTAGATTTTACATCAAAAATAAATATATCATTCATATTCAAAACTATTTAAATTTATTTATTTTAAAAAAAAATATTATTATCATAGTTGGGAACTAAGTTTAAGGGTGTAGAAGTTGTTAAATTAACAATCACATAGAGTCCATAAGAAAACCAAATTAACTTTATAACTTTATAATTACATTAATGGTATCCATCACTAAACCCTAAGTTTGGCAGTGCACCATTTCTCTCTTAAAGCTTTATTTTTAAATAATATTTTGAACTGTGATTATTTTTGAAATTAGAAAGTGAAAGGTAATTACTAGAGATAATTTTTCCAATTAAAAACGTATTGAAAATAGATAGATTAAAAAGATATGTACTTAATATGAAAACTAGAATTTAAGTCATTACTCAATTCACCAGCCTTGACATATATAGTTAGATTTTTCCATAATTAAGCAGAAATGAAAGTACAGAATGAAAACAAAGAAAGCTTCGGACGTCATATCCAGATTTATGAGCAACTCAATCAAAGTTGTCAAGATTCAATAGCAAATTTAGCAATACCAGACTCGTTTACAATTCCAGTGTTCGACGAATTGATTGCATTTGAGGAATTCTAATCGGGAGATTTAGAGAGGGAAGTTTTAGGGATGTGAGTGCGGACAAAACCAAGAGTGACAGGAGAAATTTGAGAGACGTAAAATTATGAGAGACAAGGAGTGGTTAGAAAAAAGAAGAAAAAATTATCCCCAATAACTGACTTTTACTTTTTAATTTTAAAAATAACCACGGTTCAAAATTTTTATTTGAGATAATGTGATTTACTCTCTTAAATTTTGGAGAAAAAAGAGATGTCCTTGACTTTAAAAATTCTTGAGATACTTCTCTTAAAATATTATTTTCAACATTATTTTAAATATAAATTGACTATTTTACCTTAATTATTAAAAAATATATAAAATTATTTAATTATCTTTATTTTTACTTTATAATTATCAATATAATATTATTATAATAATTAATTTATAAATAATAATAATATTTTAATTGTTAAATATTTTTTTTTAAATTTGTTAATTTTTTAAAAATATTAAATATATATAATTTTAAAATTAATCATTTTATTAAAATAATTTATTTAAAAAATTATGTCTAATTAATATTATAAAAATTCACTATCAATTTTTTACAATATATAGTAAAAACATTATTGTAAAATTTTTACAATTAATTTCTTACAACTAAAAAAATTTCATATTGTAAAATTTTTAATAATTTCTTATAGAAAATTTTATATTGTAAAAGTTTTTACAATTGATTTTGTTAACATTTGCTTATAATTAATATTATAAAAGTTGATAATTAGAAAGATTTTTAATAATATTAATTATACATAATTGTTTAATAAATTATTTTAATAAAAAGATAATTAAATAATTTTATATATTTTATAATAGTGATGGGTAAAATAGTTAATTTACATTTAGAATAATGCAGAGAATAGTATCTTAGGCGTATTTCAAATTTCTTTAAAAGTGAGAAAGTATTTAAGATTAGTTAAAAAATTAAGGGTATCTCATTTTTTCTCAAAATATAAGAATAAATCACATTATCTTTATTTATTTTTAACTTTTAAGTACGAATGTACTTTTGAATAGGGGTATTTTATAAAAAAAAAATTGAATTGATTATTTTTGAATGATATTTTGAATTCTAATTATTTATAAAATTGGAAAGTGAAGATGGGTTACTGTTGAAAATCTCCCGATCTTATTTAGTCTGTCAACTCTGTGACTGCCGTCAAAACTTTTATAGTGTACTAGTTCTTCAATTGATCTTGTTTTGGCTATTTGTGCTGTTTTTATTCTATTAGAGAGTCGAAGTCTTGTTTTGCTGGTCATTAGTTCAGTTCTTGAACTAGTACTGGAGTAGTCAGAGATTCAGGTTTTTATCTCATCAAAGATTTAGAACACAAACGTTGGTTCTGTTATCTTTCCTTAGTGAGACTGAGACCAGTCAAAAGTTAGCCGGGAAGGTGCGACGTAGGAGAGCGAGCGAGAGATGGCAGCGGCGTCATTTAGATGGATAGTGCAATTGCACAAGGACGTATCAAAAGCAGCTCGGTTCTACTTGGAAGGTCTGGATTTCACCGTCAATGTCTGCACACTTCGCTGGGCTGAACTTCAGTCGGGTCCGCTCAAGCTCGCTATCATGCAGTCCCACAGGTTTTTCCATTGCCTTTCTCGTGTTTGATAATATGTCTACAAAATAAGTTACTTAACATTGCGGAACTAACTTCATTCTCTTTTATACATGTTTTTCATTGTCTAATCACTTATAGTTGTGGGGTGCTTTCACTTGATCTACATTTTATACAAATCTGAGCGCTATGGATGTAAACTCAGAAGCTGAACAATTAAAAAAAAAATCTGGATTTATTTAAAGGATTTGGTGCACTTGAGGATGCAATGTTGAGAGTTTACAATTGCAGTTGGAGCAAGCATGAGCTATCTTTCACGGTGACAGACATTAACAGTACGGTGACAAAATTAATGGCATTGGGAGCTGAATTAGATGGTTCTATCAAAATTAATGATCCCATTTTCATTAGATATTTTCTTAGGTTTGATAATGATATCCAAGTATTGAATGATTTGCTTGTGATTAAATAGAAGCTATGCGGTGTGTTGATGGTCACATGTTAGGCCTCTATGAACTGTCATAACTCTTCAGAGACAGTACCCCCCCCCACCCCTCCCCCGACACCACCAAAGTAGTCTGCTAATGGCACTTTTATTATGCCATATTTAAATCTTCTAAAAACATAGAAAAAATATCAGAAGCCTTTTTTTTTTCTCTGGATTCCCTTCAATTACCAGTAGGCTTCATTCCACTCGGAAATTAAACCTGCAAGATCTGGCTTTGGCTCCAGGAGAACCTAGCATCTGCTTTTCAAGGAAGTTGTCTGTATGCTGAGAAAATCAAGGAAAGGAATGAAATTGTGCTTACCTCCATGGAACTACCATAATTGCTGATGTTAATGTGTAGAAAAATTTGGGTTACTGTTCATGTGACCATTTACGAGGTACTATTCATCCAAAAAAATATGATATATCTTGTGTTTTGTTAGCATTTTAACATGGTTGCATTCTACCAATGAATGTGAGACATATGTAGGTCTCTTTTGGGAAGTATATAAAGTGTATTTGTGATAAAAAACCTAATTAAGAGTGTTTAAATTTGCCCAGAAAAATTCTTGAGTGTGGTTGCCCGAAATTCTCTGTTTTTCATCTGTTTTGCTACTAATTTTTCAGTTTTTGTATTGTTTTAATTGTTGCAACTTCTCCTTCTTTGATTTACTTGTTTGGATGCTTAGTTGGGGATGTTATTAAGTTAAACTTGGTGACATTTGCTGAAAATTCAGCCAACATTTTCTGGTATCAGAGCTAGGTTGCAGAAAGTCAAGAAAATGAAGATTTAAAGCCAAAAATAAGATGGCTAGCACAAGCTCTTCAAACCCCATGATCTAGCAATCTTATGTTCCAGTTTTTTATGGAGAAAATTATAATTTTTGGTGTGTGAAGATGAGAACACTCTTTATTTCATTTATTCTTTGGGATCTAATAGAAAACAGAGTTGTTGAACCTGCATCTACATCAACCTTGACTGAACAAGAGCAAAGAAATTTAAAAGAGAATAAGCAAAGGGATGCAAATGCTCTTAGCAAAATTCAGCAAAGAGTTTCCAACAATGTATTCCCAAGAATTATTGGAGCAACAAAAGCAAAGGAAGCTTAGGAAATCTTGCAAGAGGAGTTCAAAGAGAGTGTAAAGGTAAGAGCTTCTAAGCTTCAAGATCTTAGAAAAGATTTTGAAAATGTGAGAATGAAAGAAAATGAAACAATGCAAGAATTTTCAGATAGATATACTGAGTTAGTGAATCAAATGAAGATTTATGGTGAAGAAATTGAAAATAAAAAACTGATTGAGAAGGTTTTAGGGTTCTTGCCAGAAAAATTTGATCCTATTGTGTCGGTTATTGAAGAAACTAAAGATTTAGACACTTTGACATTGCAAGATTTGATGGGTTCACTAAAATCATTTGAGCGTAAATTGATACGGCGTTCCGAAAAGTCTCTTGATAGTGCCTTTCAATCTAAGCTCAATGTAGGACCTAAAACTCATGATCAAGGTAGAAGAGAGTCATTTAGAGGTGGAAGACAAGCAAGAGGAAGAGGAAGAGGCTGGAATTTTAGAGGAAGAGGCAGAGGAAGTGTTGATAGAAGTCCGGGAGATGAAGGAAATTCTCAGAAGTGCAGAATTTGTAAATAGAGCAATCATGTTGAAGAAAATTGTTGGTTTAAGGGAAAACCACAATGCCACAATTGTAAGAAGTTTGGGCATCTACAAAGAGATTGTAGATTTAAGAATACTCAACAAGCAAGTTGAGTAGGAGAGAAAGATGATGAAGCAAACTTGTTTTATGCATGTCAAAGTGCATTAGAACAAGAAAATGAAGTTTGGTTTCTTGACAGCGGTTGCACAAATCATATGACTAGAAACGAGAGCATTTTTCACAAAATAAATGCTTCCATTAGCTCACAAGTAAAGATGGAAAACAATGTTCTTGTGCAAGCCAAAGGCAAAGGCACTATTGGAGTGCAAACTAAGAGAGGAGTTAGATACATTTAAGATGTGTTGCTAGTACCGAATTTGGAACAAAATTTATTGAGTGTTGGCCAACTTCTAGAAAATGGCTATTCTTTGAAATTTGAAAGAAATGATTGTGTGATTTTTGATAAACAACATGAGAAGCTGATTGTGGTTGATATAAAGATGAAAAACAGAAGCTTTATGTTGAAATTTCAATATGCAAAAGATGTTGCATTAAAGACCGAAACCATGGGCGATTCTTGGCTTTGGCATCGAAGATTTGGGCACCTAAATTTTGGGAGTTTAAAGTTATTACAGCAGAAAAATATGGTAGACGACCTTCCAAAAATAAAAGAACAACAAGGAACATGTGAGGGATATGTACTTGGAAAGCATCATAGGCAATCTTTTCCAAAAAGAGTAGCATAGAGAGCAAAGCAAGTGCTTGAACTAGTGCATACCGATATTTGTGGACCAATGAATACCATATCTCATGGAGGTAACAAGTACTTTGTTCTCTTCATTGATGATTATTCAAGAATGACATGAGTGTTTTTTATGAGACAAAAATCTGAGGTGTTCACAATCTTTAAAAAGTTCAAAAGTTTTGTTGAAAAACAAAGTGGTAATTTCATCAAAATTTTAAGAAGTGATAGAGGTAAAGAATATACCTCTAATCAATTCAATAAATTTTGTGAAGATGAAGGTGTAGATAGACAACTTACGGTGGGTTACACTCCACGACAAAATGGGGTATCCGAGAAGAAAAATCAAACGGTGATGGAGATGGCAAAATCCATATTGCATGAAAAAAGCTTACCTAAGAATTTCTGGGCTGAATCAGTTCATATAGCTGTGTATTTGATAAATAGAGCACCAACTAAGGCTTTGAACAATAAAACTCCTATAGAAGCTTGGAGTGGGAGAAAGCCTTCCATTAGGCACTTGAAAGTTTTTGGTTATGTGTGTTATACCCAAGTTCGAAAAGAAAAGGGAAGGAAGCTAGATGAAACAAGTGAAAGGTGTATCTTTGTTGGCTATAGCTCACATTCAAAAGGCTATAGATTATATAGCTTGATGAACAAAAAGATTGTTGTAAGTAAAGATGTGATTTTTGATGAAAATGCCAACTATAATTGGGAGCAAGGAAAAGTTGAAGAAAAGTTTGTTTCCATTGATATGACTCAGCCTAATTCATCTCAAATTAATACCAACATTGAAGAATCTCTACCATCCTCTCCACCTAGCTCTCCGGGATCATAAAGTAATATACCAAGCTCTAGTTCGTTTTCACCGAATTCTATTCCAAGAAGAATGAGAAACTTGGATGAAATTTACCAAAGTTGCAATTTTTGTGTTGTTGAACCTGAAAAGTTTGAAGATGTGATCAAGGAGAAGCCTTGAAAGCAAGCCATGGAGGAAGAAATTGAAGGAATTGAAAAGAACAACACTTGGGAGCTCGTTGATAGGCCAAGTGACAAAGAAATTATCGGGGGTAAAATGGATTTATCAAGTGAAATACAATTCAGATGGTGAGGTGCAAAGGTACAAAGCAAGGCTGGTTGCTAAAGGTTATTTACAACAGCTCGGTATTGATTTTCAAGAAACATTTGCTCCAGTTGCACGACTTGACACCATTAGAGCTCTCGTTGCCTTGGCAGCACAAAAAGGTTGGTTATTATACCAATTTGATGTGAAATCAACTTTCTTGAATGGAGAATTACAAGAAGAAGTTTTTGTTGATCAACCACAAGGTTTTGTAGTCAAGAATAAAGAAGACAAAGTCTACAAGTTGTTGCATTGTATGGGCTCAAACAAGCTCCAAGAGCTTGGTATAGTCAAATTGATTTCTATTTCAATGAAAAAGGATTCATAAAGAGTAAAAGTAAGCCAACATTATATGTGAAGAAGCAAGGAATGTCGGACATTCTCATTGTTACCATTTATGTTAGTGACTTGCTGTTTACGGATAATAATGAGAAGTTGATAAATGAATTTAGACATGAAATGATGAAAATATATGAAATGAGTGACATGGGGTTGTTGAGATACTTTCTTGGGATAGAAATTCACCAAGACGAAGATGGTGTATTTATATCTCAAAGAAAGTATGCAGAAAATATTTTGAAGAAAGAAAGAATGCTTGGCTGCAATGTTGTAGCTACACCACTTGTTGTGAATAAAAAATTGAAGAAAGAAGATGGAGGAAAGAAAGTGGATGCAACTCATTATAGAAGTTTGGTTGGAAAGTTGCTTTACCTTACCGCAACAAGGCCGGATATAATGTTTTCAACGAGTTTGCTATCAAAATTCATGAACAACCCGAGCCATATTCATCTTGGAGTGGCAAAAAGAGTGTTGAGGTACCTTCAAGGTACCATGGAACTTGGAATCAAATTATGGAAGAACACAGAAATTAAGTTGATAGGATTTTGTGATAGTGATTGGGGTGGCTGTGTAGATGACATGAAAAGCACAAGTGGCTTTGCATTTTCTCTTGGCTCAGGTGTGTTTTCTTGGTGTTCAAAGAAGCAACAAACAGTTGCTCAATCCTCAGTTGAAGCAGAATATGTTTTAGCCTCATTGGCAACATCACATGCTATATGGTTGAAGAGGATACTTGAAGATATAGGAAAAAAGCAAGAACAAGCAACAAAACTGCATTGTGACAACAAATCAGCAATTGCAATGGCCAAGAATCCAGTTCATCACAGTAGAAGCAAGCATATAGCACTCAAGCATCACTTCATAAGAGAAGCAATTGAAGATGGAGAGATTCGGCTTGAGTTTTGTAGGTCAGAACAACAACTTGCTAACTTGTTTACAAAAGCCCTGCCAAAGGAAAAATTTCAGCTACTCAGAGAAGCAATTGGAGTTCAAGAGCAGTACATTAAAGAGGGAGAATGTTGATGTTAATGTGCAGAAAAATTCGGATTACCGTTTATGTGACTATTTATAGGGGTACTGTTCACCCAGAAAAATATGATGTATCTTGTGTTTTGTTAGCATTTTAACATGGTTGCATCCCACCAATGAATGTGAGACACATTTAGGTCTCTTGTGAGAAGTATATAAAGTGTATTTGTGGTAAAAAAAACCTAATTAAGAGTGTTTAAATTTGCCCAAAAAAATTCTTGAGTGTGGTTGCCCGAAATTCTCTATTTTTCCTCTGTTTTGCTACTGATTTTTCAGTTTTTGTATTGTTTTAGTTGCTACAACTTCTCCTTTCTTTGATTTACTTGTTTGGATGCTTAGTTGGGGATGTTATCAAGTTAAACTTGATGACATTTGCTAAAAATTCAGCCAACAATAATTATTTCTGTCGATGTTGAATCAGTGATTGAGCAATATGTCTCTCAAACAGCTTGCACTCTCTGGCTGTTGTAAGAAACAACAGAAAAATTAATAGCAGAATTCCATTCTTCCAAGGGCGGCTTAAGAAATCATATGCAGAGTCCATAACTTGCATTTGGTTAATGCAAAATGCATTAGCATGGAACTCTCGGTGCTCAATATAAGCAAATCTTAAAAATTAATTTATGCCCATTGTTTCAATGAACTGCCACTTCTAGTTATATGGATACGTGGAGATTTGTACGGTTTAAGAAATATGTAGCATAAATCAAAATTTTCATCCTGAAGTTTCACTATAATCGTGTTTTGAATGAGTGGAGCATGAAGTATACTTGTACATCCTATAAGAGCAAAAAACCCTCCAATTTAACAAGAATGTGGTCCTCGCTTAACGAATTAATATCGGACTTGAACTAAATGTACTTCAAGAACGGAAAACCTTAGTTAACTGAAGGATCTCAAGGCGAATGGATGTGCAATATAAAATAGCAAACAAATTATCAACATAACAACCATGGAATCTACAAAATGTATGCAAGCACAATGCTAAATCAATACAAAAGCAAAGGTTTAAATAAAAATCATCAGATTTAAATATAATCAACAAATTTTGCACGAGAAGAAAAGCGTTCTTATTGATAAAATCCTCTAAATACAAAGCAACAATTGAATTAGCCTGCTTGATATGACATTTTTAATAACTAAAGATGAAAGAAAACACAAATGATAATCACAAACTAATCCCACAAATCACTTACAAGCATCAATTAGCCAAAATATACAAAACAAAACAGAAACAGAACCAACCTATCAACACTAATCCCCTAATCTTACCTATTAGCAGAAACCATCGAACCCAAAAAAGCCACCAATTAATTAAAACATCAATTGGCAGAATCAGCGAGTCTGTCAAAAAATTTAAAAAAGAAAAAAAACATAAGTCTGATTAGGGTTTAGCAGATAGGAGTTATTTCTTTTCATTGAAGGGTAGTTTATTTCTTAATTATATAGTTTTGTTTCGTTGTTAATAGTTTTTATTAAAAAGAACCCTAATTATCAACAAAATAGTTTTTTTTTTTCTTTTATTAAGAAAAAGGAAGTAAAGATAATATTTGATAAATGGTTCAATAAGTTCAAATTGGAAAGTAATAATGAAGTTCAGTAACCAGAAATACATTGCTTTCGCTGATGTACATTATATCTCAAGTACTATTTATTTTTTTAAATAATAAGAAAGTACAACAATCAGGTTCTTTGGATTATATTTGATCAAATAAGTCAAATTAAGAGACACTTGTAAGATTTAAACGAATTAATTCCACAATCAATACAGAGTTAATTGTTGCAAATTCCAATCGACACAGAGAGAGTATTAATTGAGGAAATCATATATACACTAATATAAAAGAACCGCAACCTTTAATAAATCAACAGCAACATGCAATTGAATTATTCACGGTAATTAAGTAATATCTAAGGCAACTGCGAGTTTGAAGATACTATTTCATTATGATAGTGGTAAAAAGTGTTACACAATAGTAATCATAATGTCGTACAAAAACAAATTGGAATTATAAAATCACTAGCTTGTGCTTAATTTCTACATAACACAATGGTTCACGTCCGGAAGATGAATCTCTGGCTGAATGAAGTTCTTTCCGCTGATGAGCTTTCCCACAATATACTTGTTTGCCTCCTCACTGAGATGAAAACCGTCCTCACGAAACAACACCCTCCGATTACCTGAATTTTCTCGGAGAAGAGCCATGAAAGAGTTGTAATAATTGGCATACAGAATCTGAGAATAAGAAGCGCTTTCTCCAAGTTCAGACAGCGCCTGTGACTGAGCGTAAGGACCATCTGCCCATTCCTCAGAAATAGCGTGCTTGAGCTGATCGTTGTGATGCTTAGCCAAACTGTTAAGCCCTATATGGCAGTTATCCGCGTCGAATTCGGCCGGATTAACGTTGTGAAGCAAAGAAACGTAGCCCGGGAGACACCCGAATGGCAACATCCCGGGGACCAAAATATTGGATGCCCCGTCTCTTCTGAGTTTCGATGACATGTCTACAATGTTTCTGGCTATAAGTGGTGCGTACTCTTCGACTTCCAGGATTGATTTTCCGTTCAACAACGAAAACTTGTAGTCATTGCTCCCAAGGTCGACCACGAATAAAGCCCTCTGAAGCTTCTGACGACACTCGAAATAGTACAAGCAGATTGGCGTGAGGTAATAGGAGAATGAAAACACCTGTGAGTTTATGGAGTCGGTGAAGCTGTCTGATGGAACGTGAATGCCTTTTTCTTCAAGAAAGTGCTTGCCAAGAGCTATGGCGTTTTCAGTAGCGAAGGTTGCGCCGTAGTGAAGTCGGCCGTGGTGTTGATGTTGCTTGTATACTTTTGGAGAAGGAAGGTGGAATGCAGTGGTGAGTTGATCGGCCATGAGTGAACCGCGATTAGAGCCAGGAGAAGAATCTCTGACGCCGAAGCTGTAAAGGGAATCAAACGGACATCCCTTCACTTTTTCATCACAGGAAGCGATCAGAAAGAGAGATGAAAGCATTACTGCAATCGTGGAACACTGGAAGAGATTGGAAGAAGAAGCCATGGTGGGAAACGTCGAAGTTATGTTTTGCCTGGAAAGACAGAAACTTTTGCAGATGAAGGGGTACAAAGGGTGAAATTATTTCCGATGAATGAGAGTATACAGGGAGAGATTATGAAGTGCAGTATTTATAGTCGAGTGATTAATCTCAAGTTCACAAGGAAAATCAGAATTCTGTTTTTATTATTCTATACTATTAGGAAGTTAGTTTAATTTCGAAGTCTATATTATTACACTATTTAGCTTATATTTGACTTCCTGAATTGGTGGGGTTAAGAAATTGATTTTCCTAATTCAGATGGGATTACTCTATTTTAAAGCAAGTACAATTGTTACAATAAAAATAACCTCTCTATTTCCTATTTAGTAAAATTTCATCGGCAAATTAAAGCTCTAAAGAACATCAATATACATTTCTCATTAACATATATAAAGTCTTAATTTAATCATCAGTTTCCAATTTCAAATTGATCAACCGGTTATCAAACAATATCGTTTCTAGTTAAATTTTCTTTTACATTCAATTTAAGATGGCAATTTGTAAAAAATTTTAATTTGATTAAATCAACGACAAAATTATTTGCATTGCATGCGGTATTCCCCAGTGGCTAGTCTTGGCCACTCTCATGTTTTACTAATTTAGTTCACTGAAGATTCTCTTTTCCATGCTGGTATACTAATTTAGTTCAACGACGTATATTGCTTTCAACCACTTTCTTGTTACCAAATAATTAACATCAGATTCTCTTTTCCATGCTGGTATTGAAAGAAACAGCTGGGGAAATCTGGCTGGAAGCAATAGTTGATCAGAGGAAAATAAATGAAGGGTTACTGGCGAACATTCATTGCGTGGAAACACCCCAGACTCTCCGAAGTGCTGGTCATTTACCAACTTTATCGCTTTCTGTCTTGTTTATAATTTCCTCTCCTTGTGGAGGGTTTGATGATGATATAGAGTTTATTAAAAATGAGACACATCGATTGTTCCTTATCTTACTAATCGTATTTACTTTTTTCACTAGAATTTCTTTATGTGATCAACAGAGAAAACATAGGAAAAGATCATAATAATGCAACTAAAAGAAGGATTTATTGAAGCTGGAAATTAAGCGAAACTGGGGAGAAAGAGGAGGCATTGATCATTCATTTTATGCTCCTTGATCGTTTATTTCAAGCATGTATAAAACGAATGATCAAGGTCTCCCCTTTCCTTTCTTTTCCTTTCTATCTCGACCCACAGCTTCAATAAACCCTCTTTACCAGAATTTTCTCTATTTTCGTCAATTTAATTGCAAGAAACTGCGACTCCACTGTCAGCTTTTCTACTCATCAATATGAGTGCCTCCGTATACGAGCAATCTCCCCGACGCATGCAATCCCTTATCTTCCTTAGCCACTGCCATAAAACATCAAATTCAGAAACACTAAAACTATGAAGGATTTTATCGATTCAAATGTCCTGAATTAATTACAACATAAAAACCTTATTTGACCCAAGAATCTTTACCAAGTGATCACACGACCTACTGTGATGCAGCGGGATAGCGGGGTGGGATGAAAGCATTTCGTCGAACGCTGAATCTCGTTCGATTCTTTGACACAGTGGGTTAGATAAACGTTCTAACGGACGAGATTAGATGTCGTTCTAACCCTAATGGCTCGAAACACGAGTGTCAAGATAATAATCCATAAGGGATAAAATCAAAGGGGAATATTTTATTCAATAAAAGATTTTTTCAAATAATAACGTAGACTCTCTATATATAATAGAGAAAACCTGGTGTTACAAGTTAACTCAAATAAAGAAATATAACTCCTACTTAAATAAGAAAATTAGGAATTAAATAACAAATTAAATTGGTAACAATAAAAGACTTTGTAAACTAATTAAATTATAAAATTGTCCTACATCAAATTCCCCTTCTCTTAAAGAAAACTCGTCCTCGAGTTTTATCTGGCGGATGAAACTTGTCGTGTAATAGTAATTCATCTTGTGACTTAAAGGAATAACTCTTTTCAGCAAACTTTCTTGAAACTCCAAAGAACCCAAATTTTTTTCTTTTCTTGTACTTGTTAGTAGCTCTTCTGAAATATGCATACTTGTAATAATAAACCACTTTCATACTTCTCATAACTCTTCCCATATCTTGTTCGATGTACTCACCAACTAAATTTGTCTTCGTAGCCAAATTTTCCTTAAAGGTAACTGTTTTATCTTCAATATGAATAGGTAGAACCATGTCAATAACAGGCGGGTCTTCGACTTGAATTTCTTGTACATGCTCAATTACATTATTAATTTTTAAATTAAGATCATATGAAACTTCTTCTTGTACAATTTTTGGCATGTCATCAATTTTCTTTTCAGGCACATCTTCAATCATTATCTCATGGTCAATTTTACCCATGTTATCAAATATCTTGTTAGCTACATTGTCAACAACATCTCTAATAACTATATCAAAGTCAAGCTTTAGTTGTTTTTCAATTCCTTTGGCTAAAAGGATGGCATATGACAATGTATAAATAATATATGACGGCATTCGATCTCTTATATCAGCTTGGAGTCTTTTTAAAAATCTCTCAACTAAACACTTTTCACTTTCATAAAAAAAAAATGCCCATAAAAATTCTCAAACTTTATAGCATAAGAATGAACAGATCTTATACCTTGATGTGTCAAACAATAATCAAGAGGAATGAATCGTGATCTCATCAATCGCTTCATTTGATTCCATGATCGAACTTTGTCTTCTTGGCTTGCAAGTCTTGACCTTTGTACCATATTCCACCAATATGATGCACTCCCTTTTAACAAAAAACAAGTAACAAATTGTACTCGTTTATCCTTAGGTATCCTCTCAACTTGAAAGAATTCTTCAATATCTTCTAGCCAAAATAAAATTAATTTAGGACTGCATTTTCCATCAAACAACAATGTATCATGCCTAACGTAATAGACCATGGTTCTTTTTTTTTTTTTTGTGAAAAGATGTATTGATGAATGTGGTTGTGTTTAGCGGTTCAGGAAAGCCCTGTCTGATACAGAGGTAGGCTCTGATACTAATTGATGCAGGCGGGATAGCGTGGTGGGATGAAAGCACCTTGTCGAATGCCAAATCTCGTTCGGTTCTTTGACGCAGTGGGTTAGATAAACGTTCTAATGGATGAGATTAGATGTCGTTCTAACCCTAACATGCTCGAAACACGAATGTCAAGATAATAATCCCATAAGGGATAAAATCAAAGGGGATTATTTTATTTAATAAAAGATTTTTTCAAATAATAACATAGACTCTCTATATATAATAGAGAAAACTTAGTGTTACAAGTTAACTCAAATAAGGAAATATAACTCCTACTTAAATAAGAAAATTAAGAATTAAATAACAAATTAAATTGGTAACAATAAAAGACTTTGTAAACTAATTAAATTATAAAATTGTCCTACATCATATTGTCAGACAATATTAGATCAAACTAATACCCCCAAAACCCAGAATCAAGATGACATTACTTTTAAGCAAGAAGGGAGTTCAGAAAATAGTTAGTCAATAAGACAACGAGAGCATACATAACGTAACAATGACAAGAACTTTTAAAATACGAAAAGAAACATTCAAGTTCAGCAAACTCAGTAACATATATAAAATCGCACCATAAGTACTTAAAAGCAAGAATCTTGATAATTATATTACATGTACCAAAAGGAAGAGAACGAAACCTCAGGATTAGGCTGTTGTATGAACTGGAAATCATCGA
Organism: Melia azedarach; assembly: GCA_028052125.1. Lineage (NCBI taxonomy): Eukaryota > Viridiplantae > Streptophyta > Magnoliopsida > Sapindales > Meliaceae > Melia > Melia azedarach. The sequence goes on along the minus strand of CM051396.1, from coordinate 5,733,883 downwards.
GAAGATGCGTGGGTTAGAGGGATCGGGGAAGCAATGAGGGAAGAAATAAAGGGCTTCATCTCTTGGAGCTGAGGCGAAACAGGGAGAGGTTATCAAGTTTAGTATTTATAATGTAGAGTTATTAATCCCGACTCCATAACGAAAATCAGAATCTTTCTAAACTCATTAGGAAGTTAGCTAGTTTAGGAAACCTAGTACTACTACTATACTAAGCTAACCTAGATAAGATAACAAAGATTTTAAATTATGTTTGATTTTCTATAACGTTAGAGTTAACAAATTTTGACTTTCTAATTCAGATGGGATTACTTTATAGCCACTCTATTTCTTGTTCATAAAATATTCCACTCGGAATATCCAAATAACAAACTTCAATGTCCTGGTAACAGAATAGCAGACTAACCAACTTCATATAATCTTACAATTATTGTTATTATTATAATTATTTGGTTAATTAATTCTTTTTTTCAATAATTTTTTAAAATAGCAAAGAGAGAACTAATTAAACTAGAGATCAAAATTCACATGGAGCATAACAGAACAAAAAAAATAGGGAACTAAACCGAAGAAAAAAAATAACTTTATTAAAAATGTTATACGTTGTTATATTGATTTATTAATTTTTATGCGTTTTTCTTTTTAAGCTTTATAATATAGTACTTAGTAATACACATATTAAGGCCTGTTTTGTGCACGAGCTGGTATATATTATCTCGGTGTTATATTTTATCAAGTGTTATATAAAATAATCCCATCAATTAGACAAATCAAATCTAACCTAAAATCCTTGCTGTCCTAGTATCTATATTAGGTTATTATATTACGCTTCTTAAATATTAAACTAATCGACTTCCTTAAGAGTTCTTTACTTATTAATACTGTGATGGGATTCTGATTTTCCTTGTGAACTTGAGATTAATTACTCTACTATAAATACTACACTTGATAATCTCACCCTTTATACCCATTCATCAGCAAATATTATTTTCACCCTTTGTACCCCTTCATCTGTAAAAGTTTCTGTCTTTCCAGGCAAAAAATAACTTCGACGTTTCCCACCATGGCTTCTTCTTCCAATCTCTTCCAGTGTTCCACGATTGCAGTAATGCTTTCATCTCTCTTTCTGATCGCTTCCTGTGATGAAAAAGTGAAGGGATGTCCGTTTGATTCCCTTTACAGCTTCGGCGTCAGAGATTCTTCTCCTGGCTCTAATCGCGGTTCACCGATGGCCGATCAACTCGCCACTGCATTCCATCTTCCTTCTCCAAAAGTATACAAGCAACATCAGCACCACGGCCGACTTCACTACGGCGCAACCTTCGCTACTGAAAACGCCATAGCTCTTGGCAAGCACTTTCTTGAAGAAAAAGGCATTCACGTTCCATCAGACAGCTTCACCGACTCCATAAACTCACAGGTGTTTTCATTCTCCTATTACCTCACGCCAATCTGCTTGTACTATTTCGAGTGTCGTCAGAAGCTTCAGAGGGCTTTATTCGTGGTCGACCTTGGGAGCAATGACTACAAGTTTTCGTTGTTGAACGGAAAATCCATCCTGGAAGTCGAAGAGTACGCACCACTTATAGCCAGAAACATTGTAGATATGTTATCGAAACTCAGAGGAGACGGGGTATCCAATATTTTGGTCCCCGGGATGTTGCCATTGGGGTGTCTCCCCGGCTACGTTTCTTTGCTTCACAACGTTAATCCGGCCGAATTCGACGCGGATAACTGCCATATAGGGCTTAACAGTTTGGCTAAGCATCACAACGATCAGCTCAAGCACGCTATTTCTGAGGAATGGGCAGATGGTCCTTACGCTCAGTCACAGGCGCTGTCTGAACTTGGAGAAAGCGGTTCTTATTCTCAGATTCTGTATGCCGATTATTACAACTCTTTCATGTCTCTTCTCCGAGAAAATTCGAACAATCGGAGGGTGCTGTTTCTTGAAGATGGATTTCATCTCAGTGAGGAGGCGAACAAGTACATCGTGGGAAAGCTCATCAGCGGAAAGAAGTTCATTCAGCCAGAGATTCATCTTCCAGACGTGAATCATTGTGTTATGTAGAAATTAAGTTCAAGCTAGTTCATTTATAATTCCAATTTGTTTTTGTAAGACATTATAATTAATATTGCGTAACGGTTTGCCACTATCATAATTAAATAGTATTCTTTCAAACTCGCAATTGCCATATATATTACTTAGTTAATAACCATGAATAATTCAATTGCACGTTGCTGTTCGATTTATTAAATTATAGGGTGCGGTTCTTTATATTCAATATATGATTTCCTCAGTCAATATCGCGTCTGTCTGGTTTGGAATTTGCAACCATTAGTTCTGAACTCACTGTGGAAGTTAAATCAATTAATTCTGAACTCGACTAAAACTATCACTAACCTAACTAGCTCCTGCAATCCCTTGAGGAAGAAAATATAAAATAAAAAAAAAAATGGTGTGTGCATGAAATATATAAGCGAATATAAAATTAATCGTACAAATATGTTTCTAAATATATAAGACGTACAAATGTCAAAATAAAAAAAAACATTAATATAATTTTTTTATGGATATAAAAATCTCAATTTGAAAAATTATACGTATATAACTGGAAAAAAAATCATTGATACATTATTATAGCAAATAAATACATTATCATTGATACTTTATAAACTTTTACCATTCGGAAAAACCATATATATAAAAAGTCTAGATTTTTCTTAATTTTTTGTGAAGTTTGTGCTCAGTGAAATAAATAGGTCGCACTCGAAAACCTGACAATAACTGCTGAAAATCGCAAATAAAGGTCTATAATCTTTCACTAGTTAAGCTGGTATCCAGAGTAATAAACTCGTTGTACTCGAAAATTAAAACTTATACAAGCAGATAAAAAATTAATTGATTATAATCTGATTACACTTAAAACATTTACACGAGCAGAGCAGGGATATCCCACTATAATAAATCACTTAATAAATTTCATTTTAAATGGTAAAATTTTAAATGAATTTACACAGTCAAATTTTATAACAAAGTACTTTCCTGAATTGAAATAGCATATTTTGAGTTGTCAATATTGAAAAACAAATCATAAATTCAAATAACTACAATTTTTAGTAAACTATTTTTAAGAAAATATTAAGATGTTATAAGTTGATTTATTTTTCTAATATGTACATTTCAAAGTGATGTGAGAAAATAATATATATAAAAAGGAAAATATGAAAAAGAGCTGGAGATAAAGAAAGAAAAAGGTAAAGAAGAAAATAATTGGGTAAATCCATCATAACAAGAAAGTGGGCATTAATTCTTCCTACAAAGATTACACCATTAAGTAGAAAAGAATTGTGAATAATCAAGTAGTGTACACTAAACTATGTTTCTTCCTTTTTCCTTTTATAAAACTAAAGCTTCTAGAAACATATTGGACTGTATTGAGCTATATATCATGGACCTAACTGAAAAAAAATTAAATTTAGTCAAATGTCTAACAAAATATTTCATTCGTATTAGCTTGAATTTTAGGAAAATATTTGTCTCTTTTTTCCTTATTTCTTTTACTTATTCATAACAGTTAAATGAAAATAATAACATATTTATCAATATATCTGATAATTCCTCAAGATTCAGTTGTTTGTCATTATTTTTTAAAAAATCAAAAATCAAAAACTTATTTATCCAAATAATTAATCAAATTTTTTTAAAAATTATTTATGACAAACAAATAATTAATAAAGTATATTAGTAAAAAGTCAACTTAAAAAAATTCTACTATAAAAATTATAACAAAAAGACCCTTAAAATTAGCAATTTTATATGAAAAAAAATGTGTCTTGTCATTAATTGAGTTAACAAAAAAATTATCATACATAATGAATTGATATATAAAATAAGGATGATTTTTTCACGTTTTATTAGAGCATTTTTTTATTGTTTTACTTTGAGAATATTATTTTAAAAATGTACTATTAAACACATTTAGAAGTTGAAAAAGACACTGTTATTATATTTATTTTTGGAAACATAAAAGATACTATTTAGAAAATAACACTAGAGGCGTCATGAAAGAAGCTATTGTTGCAAAAGGAATTAGTTGAACAAATTTATCTGCTGCATAACTAAATATACTCATTCTCTATGTCTTTTACATTATTACACTGTTTACAAATTTATCTGTTGCATAAATAAATATATAATTTGCAGATGATGATAATTTATTTGCTGTATTTGCAGCCAAGGGGATCTCCATTGTTTATCATATACTCAATTCTTTTTGCTTGTACAGTATGTGCCGACAAGATTGTTGGGATGTTTATAAAGGGGTATGGGATGGATTTTCTCATGACAAGAATTTGAAGGAAGGAGATATCTGTCTCTTTGAGTTGGTCAGGATAAAAGATGTTCTTTTGAGAGTTTTGTCTTTCATATATGCTTCTGTAGATGAATTTAAGTGATTAGGAATCTTTATTTTCTTGGAGCTGAAGTTGATTCACATCCCCATGGCATTTTGCTTTCGCAAAGACAGTACATACATTATTTGCTTCACCGAACCTATATGGAAGATGCCAAATCTGTTCTTACTCCCTTGCCGTCAAATTCTTCAGCACTCTCATCTACCTCGCCCTCTCCTCTCTCGGATCTCACTCAATATTGTGCTGTAGTTGGTAGCCTGCAGTATCTCTCTTTAACTCCTCCAGACATTTCCTTTGCAGTTAATAAAATGTCTCAATTTATGCATCAATCAAGTACTGAGCATTGGGTGCTTGTTAAACGCATTTTATGGTATTTATGTGGTACACTTGATGAAGAACTTCTTTTCTATCGTGATTCTCTTGTATCACTTCATGGAATCTCGGATGCTGATTGGGCTGGTAATAAAGACGATTATTCTTCCACGAGCGCCTACCTTGTTTATCTTGGTCGAAGTTTAGTTTCTTGGAGCTCCAAGAAGGAACAAGCAGTTGCTCGTTCTTCAACTGAGGCAGAGTAGCGCTCTGTTGCTGAGCTTCGCTGGATTTGTTCACTACTTTCAGACCTTAGTGTTAGCCTCTCCACTTCTCCAGTTGTTTATTATGATAATATTGCTGTCACACAGTTAAGCTCCAATCTCGTCTTCTATTCTCGGATGAAACATGTTGCTGTTGATTATTATTTTATCCGGGATCAAGTTCAATCTGGTCTTCTCCATGTTGCTCATGTCTCTTCTATCGACCAGCTTGCTGATCTTCTCACAAAACCATTGTCTACTTCTCAATTTCAGTTGTTACGGGACAAGATTGGCCTCTCAACTCGTGGCCTATCTTGAGGGGCATATAGGAGATAAAATTGCAGGCATTTTGAATTTTATATCTTTGAGTTTTATATTTTGAGTTTAAACAGTTGTTAAGTTGTATTTGTTTAGTTTGCTTAGGAATAGGACTTCATGAGCAATCCTGGTAGTTGTATTATATATACTTCTGAAATTTAGTAAGAAAATTGACTTAGTTCCACAAATATTTATCAGTTCAGTAGATTGATCAAATTCTCTAATCAACGCTTGATTATTTATGGTGACTGAGAATTTGGGCTTTTGGTTTCTCGTTTGGTATTCTCAGTGTAATTATCAATCTGTGCAAAAGAAAAAAAAACGGTAGCCAAATTGAGACGCAAAGCTTTCCCTGTTTCCAAAACAAAATTAACCCAACAGTTTCATTTGCTCACGGATATATATGTTGTAGAATTCAGAGTTGTTAAATCAGTTGCTACGTACAATTTTTTGAATAGTAAGAACTAAATTCTAAAGTAGTAAATTTTTTAATTTGTATTTATTTAATCTTTTTAATCTATCATTCTTACGAAGGGTTTCATCTTTAACATGGATCAACGAAAATAGCTATACCATCTAGGCATGGGAATAGTTCACTTCGGTATGGTTTTCGTCCAAAAGTTTTAGGTTTTTTATTTTTGAAATGAAACCAGATCGAACCGGCCAGTTTTAGTCCGATTCAGTTCAATTTTCTAGTTTAGATTGAATATAATGTAAAATCAAATTGAATTCGATCAAAATCGAGTTTTTTTGTTTAGAGTTAGTATTATGTGCGATTGTTATTCAGCCAATGTAGGGATAAAATAGACAAAAGATTTCAATTTGGATGGCGCATGCAAATAAAAAGGAAATATTTTTAATTAGTATGGACTGAATTTGATTTTGTCAAATTCAAGATTTTCGATGGCACATGGAAAAGGAAAATTCTTAGTTCATTTGTTGATTCGGTGCAGCATTTTTTTGACCTAGGAATTGGAGGTTCTTAATGCCTTAATAGTAAGCAAGAAAGTGAGGAAGTAAGATTGGAAAAAGTGATGGAGAAAAGAAAATAGACGAGAGAAAGCAGAAATTGTATGTGTTTTATATATCATAATAATTTTGTATTATTTTGTGAGTATTCCTAAAGTTTTATGTATAAACTTGAGAGATTTGATTGTACCCACTTTTTAATATAGTAGAGATTTTGTGTGTGGTAGTTTATTATCATCTCGTAAATTTTTTTTAAAGATTTCTACGTTAAAAATTTAAGTGTCTTTCTCTATTTGTTTTATTTTATTATTTCGCTACGTTTAATTTTGCCAACAATACTATTTTCAATGGAAATCATCAACAAAAAAGTAAAAGCAACACTTACTACTTGAAGAGTTTTCCTTTTACTTCTTTCATTGTGATACGCCTAATTAAATGTTTAAATTTATTAATTTCATTATTAGTTTCGTCCAAGTAAGGAGCTTATGGATAAGTTTTTCGTTTTAATAAAATTTGAAAGTTTTATGCATTGAAAATATCAGACGAAATTTCCTTTAGTACTAACATAGATGTACTCTTTTTACATGAATTGATAACACTTTTTCTGAATAAAAGTAGGGAAGTTTCCATTGAATTTCTTCATAAAAAGCTCGGATTTGGCCAAAGTGCATGCTCATGTGATGCACTGTTTTGGAATAATCGGATATATATGAAACCCTTTTGTTTGTGGAAATCGAACACAAGTAACATAAGAAGAATTCAGGAATACTTCTGTTAAAAAGTAAAGAAGTGACAGATTTTTTAAGTATAAGAAGTCAGTTACAATTAACACTTACCCCACTCGAATTAGGAAAATCAATTTGTTAACCCTACCCTCGTAGGAAAGCAAATGAAATTTAAAATCCTTGTTATCCTGTCTAGATTAGCCTGGTTTAGCACTGTTGGCTTTCTAATGGGTTTAGAATTTTAAAAACTTGCTAATTAATTACAATTAAACAAGTACATTGTGGGAAAGCTCATCAGCGAAATAACTTCATTCAGCCAGAGATTCTTCTTCCATACGTGAATCATTGTATTATGTAGAAGTTAAGCTCAAGCTAGTTCATTTATAATTCCAGTTTGTTTTCGTAAGACATTATTATAATTAATGTTGTGGAATATTTACCATGGAAAATTCAAGACAGCTAGCGGTTTAATTTATTTAGGGTGGCAGTTCTCTGTATCATATGATCTGATTTCCTACCTTAATAAGGGGGCTGTATCTACGACTGTAATGAATAGGCCTTGCAGCCATTCAGAACTGAATGTTGAACTAATTGTTTATAGCTTAGAAGAGTTGCCTCGTTCTATCGAATGGATCGACCTTATTTGTCTCTCTTGTTTAACCAAGTAGTCTGTTATTAAATTTAATGTACATAAAGATAATACTAAAAACATCCTCACTAGTTCTTATTACGACATAAATCGCCTTCATAGAATTTTATTTGTTTGAGCACCGATTGGTAAACATTTTTGTTTCAGTGTTGACTGTGTGCAGGAAAGTCTAACTTGATTTAAGGCAAACACAAAATTCTTGGTTCTTGCGTGTAGTAACTCTTAGAATCTACAATCCCCTCTAGTCGCGGCCACTCATGCTTCGTGTGGTTAATTTAATGACCAGAAGCTTGATCTTTCATTCTTTATTAATTAGATGATTCCTCTCAAGGGATTGCACGCTGAAACCCTCCAATGTTTCTGGGGAACATACGTTTTGGCATTCATGTGTACAAAAAGGATCTATTAGATTTTAAGTAGATCAACTTTAATTATATTAAAAATTCAGTCTATAATTGGACCTTTGTATTCAGCTTTGTACATGACAACAACAAAGCAATTTTTATTACATTTGTTTTTTATTCAAAATACCCCATCACAAACATAATATTGACCCTAACAAAGTGCAGCATCCGACAAACAGATTCTACCGAGCATCCTTTGATAAGAGACTGTTGCTTTCGCCTTTCCTGACATTGCAGAGCTCATCAACACAGTCACCTCTCTCAAAAACAGCCGCTGCCCCCATCCCTGTACCTGCATTCAAGAAATTCAAGGTTAATCATATATTCCAGGAAAATTCCAGACAGAGACAGAAGGAAAGAAAGAATACCTATGCACATTGATATCACTCCAAAGCGGCAATCTCTGCCTTGTCGCTTCATCTCATGCAATAGAGTGGCCACACAACGTGCCCCTACGACAAGCAGAACGTTAGGCCACAGAATGCATAAATTGATGCAGTACTGCTTCATATCATATTCATATTTAAGCATTCATGGTCATGCCCGTCGCACTGCATACACAAACATACTTTAGACTATAGAGACCAGAAACTTTTACACTACCATACTCTGATTCTCAAGGTTTTAAGTGGAACTCAGAGAATATAAAATTATTTAAATATCCAAACAACCTCCCTAGGACCAATATCTTCCTCTGCCCCACCGCTTTGCCAGTTGGACTCAGAGTGCCCAATAGCAGCTCTTCTCATTATGTGAAGGTACTAAACAAATGAAGAAATTGTGTTTCGGATGTAAACTTTTTAAAATACTCAATTGCCTTAAATAGATCTGATATCTAATATCATTGATTCTGAAACATCAGATACATAAATAGGGTATTTACCTGTTGCACCCAGAGGATGCCCAATCGCCATTGCACCTCCATTAACATTGATCTTTTCTGGATCAAGTCCCAGCTTGTTACGGCAGTACACAAATTGGGAAGCAAATGCCTGCACAAGGAGCAATAAAACAATTTCATGATTCAGTCATCTTAGCTACCACAATTCGAAGAAGCATATCAAGTTAGGCAGTATAAGTTATTACCTCATTTATCTCAAAAAGATCAATATCGTCGAGTTCAAGACCAGCAGACTTAACTGCTGCTGGAATTGCCACTGCTGGACCAACACCCATGATGGCAGGATCCACACCGACAGCAGCAAAGGTCCTGCACAACTGACATGTATTAATTCAGGAGGAGAAAAAATGTTCCCATGTTTCTCATTGGGTCCATTCATATCTTTTGACATCTAAAGGACCTTGTCAACTCAATCAAATTTTTTAGTTAACCAAGAAGAAAAGGTTCAGTTCACAGAGATCCATACAAACAATCAACTACTAAATACAGAAGACATTAGAGAATTACTTTTACTGATAAATGATAAAGAGAAAACTTCTTACTCCAAACATCACAGTTTCCTACCCTTGTGAGAAGCAATTGTTATGTATAATCTTATGAACACACCAACTGGCAGTGATATCTCAACTGATAAGCAATATTGTCCACAAAACTATCCTCGGGAATACTCCCTTCACATCCCACAAATTGTAGAGAAAATATGGCCTTCCTTAATAATCAATAGAATGACTGAACACAAGCGTCTTCACTGTCAAATTGTAAAAGAAACCACCATTGAAGTCAAGCCAATAGTGTTTAATTGGGACTAAAGAAGTTCAAAACAAGCATCTGATATGGGTGTGAACACAAGTGTTTCCACTGTCGACTTGTAAAGAAACCACCATTGGAGTCAAGTCAATAGTGTTTAATTGGGATAGGTGTCACTTGAAGAAACCAAGGGCAAAAAAAGAATAAATAAATGGTCAATGTACACCTTGATAACGACAAAAAAAACCGTATCTTAAGGCAGATCCATCACAAATACACAATGACAATGTAATTTTTTCTGAGCCAAAATCCTCTGTCGGCTTGTGCAAAAGCATGTTGCTGAGCTTTGTCAGTACATTCTAAAGACAGAAGTCACTGTATTTATGTATATTCAGCTTATCCTGTCTATGCATGAGAATTCCTAATTTTTCCAGCTTACGGCAACTTATCAGACATACATAAAACAAATTTGCAAGTCAGATACCTAAATACACCAAGGATGGGTAGACCTTTGCGCATGGCAACGCTCCTCTTCATGAGGAGGACAGCCCCAGCACCATCACTGACTTGGCTAGAATTTCCTACAATAGAGGTGCCAGACCATCAAATAAACTGAAATAACTCATAAAACCATATGAAAAATAAAGAATAAATGCTATATAAGCTTATACCAGCTGTGGTGGTCCCATCTTTTTTAAACACAGGCTTCAACTTTGACAGCTCTGATAAGGATGCATTAGGTCGAATTCCATCATCAACTGAAATTGTGACAGGTTTCTCTTCGCCAGTTTTTGGGTCGACAATCTTCACACATGAAAGATAAATTAGAGATTCAACATAAATATACAAGCACTCGGGCAAAGAGCATAGAACATGCATGTCAAACAAGTCTAATTACAGGGACTCAAACATAAAAATACAAGCAATTGGGCAAAACCACATATGCATGTCAAACACATCCCATTGCTAGCATTACAATAGAAGAGTACATACCTTAGTTGCCACAGGGATAATTTCATCTTTAAATTTACCAGAAACAGTAGCAGCAGCAGCCTTCCTATGAGACTCAACCTAACGAGATAAATTTTCAGAAAGTCAATATCAAGCAATCCTGCTATACAATATAACAGAATAATTTGGTTCACTTACTGCCGCCTGATCTTGCTCCTTCCTAGTCACACCAAACCGATGTGCAACATTTTCAGAAGTAATACCCATGGGAAGAAGGCAATTCTGGGCTTGTTCAAAGGCCTTTACCTATCAAAGTTGCGAAACGGAAAGCATGTCAAAATCAAAATTTCTTATGCAGTAAATATAACCAGAAGAGCAAGCAATATACTTTTGGATTGACTGATCCTTCCCAAGCCATGGGATTGACTGTCATGGACTCCAGTCCAGCCCCAATACCTACGTACAAATGGAGAAACTTGAAGAAATATATAAAACCTTTTTTTTGAAAAAGAAAATCTCAGAAACTAGATGCCCTCTTACCAATGTCATAAAAGCCGGCTTTAATAGCAGCAGCAACATCAGCAACTGCCTGAAGCCCAGATGAGCATTGCCTGTTCACAGTTCTAACTGGCACGGTTTCTGAACAATAGATGAGAAAAATAATGTTAATAATGAAATAAAGATACACATAAAATCACACATATTCAAAGAGATGTACATACCAGGGAAACCGGCATAGAATGCAGCCATCCTGCATTCACTTGCTCTTTGAGATCCTGGTGCCAACACTGTGCCCACAACAATGTCTCCAACTTCACTCGGAGCCACATTTGTTTTCTCTATCAATGCCTGCACCCACCCAAGTACCAGGACATATAAATCGTAAATTGTTTTAGTTTTCGGTTTAGGGTAAGACTAAATTACAAGTCTAGTACCAATACTATCAGACTCGTAACATGTTGTAAGTATGGTTTCCATTACAACTGCCTACCATATGGCATTCAAGCATTACAAGTCCAACATTTGATCATAATGGTATCCATATCAGGGTTTTGCATCTCAGCACTGAAGAAAAATAACTAGGTCTATCAAAATCAAGTAAATGTTATGATATTGGGGTTTTGCACCGTTATATTGTTACTGGATGAGCGTCAAACTTATCCAGGTTGTAACAAAGAATGTCGGATCTATAATTAACTTAAAACATTGAAACTTGTAATTAAAGTAAGTTGTAACATAAAAATTCAAATGTGCAAAATAGAACATAAGAAGTGTAAATTGTCACTAATCTTTTGGTATCAATAGCAGCCCAGTAGTGAGAAGCAACCCTTAAATCAAAAAACAAATGATACTTAAACAATACATACCTTCAAAACATGGGCAAGCAGATCATCAGGATAAGTGTCCTTGAAACCACCACGCTTTGATTTGCAAAGTGGAGTCCGATAAGCTCTGCAACCAAATACCTCTAATTAAAAAAAGATTAAAAAAGAATACAATCATATCAACTGATAATATAATTTATGATCACCAATTCACTCACGCGACTATCACCACATCATCACCATAAACAGAGGTCCTTTGATACGCAGCACTATCTCCAGCTGCACATACTGAAGCCTGCAAAAAAAAAATTAATAAATAAATATTACTATTAGAATCCTCTCCAAAATTCTAGTCCGTTTCCTAAAACAATATGCGCGATCAAACGTTGTAAAAACAATCTTCAGACACGATCCCAAACCCTAATTAAAATCTAGAAACAATTATACCATATTACACTTAAATTACATCAGAAAATCTTAAATTTCTTTTTGTTTCTGAAAAATAGTTTCCAATTACCAATAAAAGTAAACCTAATTCGAGAAACAAACAAGATCTAATCATTTTAACAGAATTTCCGATTCATGAATGAAAAGAAACTTACAGAGAGAGCGGATTCGTAATTGTGAGAAGAAGAATTGGAAGGGCGGAGATGTTCAAGCAATACTCTCTGTCTATTGATGGCTTTCTCCATTTTCTTTCAGAGGGATCGAACTGGTTTCTGTGCTTTTGAGGGTTCGCGCTTTCGCGGTACCGAATTGTGCGTAAATGTACTGGGAAGGAAATCGAAGATTATATTGTTGTTTAATTGGGTAGATATTAGTAGAGTAGATAAGCTATGGAATAAGATGGGGGTATGGGGATGTGTGCAAGCGCAACGACGATATTTTCTGTTGAGAATTTCAACGGTGAGGATGACGGATACGCAAGCGCCGCCTACGTGTCGCCAGCTTGTTCTGCTTCCCCACTGTCGGTTGCCACGCGTGTTCGTATACTTTCTAATTTTGTCTTTTTGATTGGGTAAATTACATTCAAGTCTATATAGTTTAGTTAATTAGTTCGAGGTATGCGACGATTTGTATATAAGCACTACAATCCTAAATTTTCTTTAATTTTCAGTGCAATTTATTCTTTAATTTTTCAACAAACCATGTGCTTAAAATAGATGGATTATAATAATAATTATTCAAAAATTTTAGTATTAATCTTCATCCATATATACAAAATTTTAATTTTACAATAAACAAGTTTAAAAAGAAATTTATTTGATAACACCGTAAAATTTATAATGAACGAATTCTAAAAAGTTTAGAAAAAATTCTATGTCATTTTAAGAATAAACGAAGATAAATATACCATTAAACTATTAGTGAGTGTCCTATTGACTCAACTTTAATTTTATAAAAAGGTTATTTCAATTTTTAGATGTCCATTTTTATAATAATCATCATTATATTAATTCATATTTTCAGTTCTAAATTAATCTATAGTCACCACTATTACAAATCTAAACTTTTTCTTTTAATTTTTATATCAAATCTATCGTAATCTTGTAAATATAATAACTTTTGAAAAGAAAAATAAGTAACAAGAGATTTATTTGATATAATTTTAAATTGAAAACTTTATTTGATTATTTGATTATTATTTTTTAGGTCATTCAATTATAGGTATTGTGGGCAAGGCGCATTTAAATATAAAAAATTATTAATGAATATAGTCCCCAATGAAATATGAATAACACTTTTGATAAGGACCAGTGATATAAGTGATAAATTTGTGGATTTAATCATTCCCATAATTTAAATAATATCATACACACTAATTATTTATAAAAATTACGTGACATGATTCGGCTGAGTAAAAAAAAATTAATGAAATAAATAAAAATAAAATATGTTAATGATATCATTTCTCTTATCCAATCATCTATAAATATTAATATAAATTCATATACACACTTGACCAAATTATAAATTTATTAAAATTTGATAAATCCATATTAAAAAAAATATAATATATATGCATATATAGACTTACGTATTTATATATATATATAGACACAAATATGAGGTAATAACATTTTTATTATTCAATTTTACTAAAATAATAAATTAAGAATAATTTATTTGACTTTAATAATTTAATTCTTAATAAACGTTAGTGAAGCTAATACATTATTAAATAAAGGTAAAAAATTAAAAATTAAGAGGCTTAAATTAAATTATTTAAATTGATAAATCATCTCTCAGTTTGTTGTTTCCACAACATTCAAACATAAAAATGTTATTAGATAATAACATTTTTGTTCTCAGAGAAAACAATAAATTAGAGTATGATTTATTTTATTTTAGCAACAGGTCTATAATACATTTTTAAAAAATTAAAAAACATGACTAATTTGTAAAAATTGAACAAAGCAAACCATGTTTTGATTTGATTTGTTTGACCAAAGTTTAGAAATGAAAATACATATTATTAAAATAAGAAAAATGAAATAACAAAATTTGTCTGTTTATCGGACGACAACAGCCGCAATATTTGCCGTGTAAGGCAAGGCATTTGAAATTTGATGGGAGGAAGTGGAAGAAACGCGCTTCAACGAGCGTGGAATACTGTAGGTTTAAGACAAGATTTTGGATATATTGGAATGCGCGCCTGCATAGGGAAAAGAGAAACAGCGAAATGATCCTTCGAAGTGCAGGATAACCTTTTCAAAGATTTCTGGAAGCAGAGAAAATTATTCCTGTACAACCACAACGTATCCCCTTGTCATCGACTGAAATGTTTATCACCGTTGGATGAGATGACTAATGGCAATGAAGCCTTGACAATCAATCTTACAATTACAACCGCTTTGCCTGCCGTTTGATATAACTTCCAAAATTCACTGTACCAATTCGAATTGTGAATGGATAACAACATATTCCAAGTTTACGAGTTTTGACGATATCTCAGTTTCATATAAAGACAATTTGTATTTATTTAACGTCAATAATTTACACTTAAACAAAAAAAATCAATATTCATAATAAACATTTAGGTATGGGTTACAAAGCAACCCTTCTTATATCACTCCCTTTAAGCTGTTAAATTATTTGAAAACGTTATCTAATAATTAATTTAAAATAAGAATCACTTATGAATTATATTAAAAAAATTCCACTTTATATAAATATATCATACACTAATTGTTTATTTTATTTTAGAATATTAAGAATTTTAAGTAATTATTTCAACTCGAACATGAATTGATTTTCATTAATTTGATTATATTAGAATATTTAAAATTACTAATTATATGATATTTATTTTATACAATAATAATAATTATTTCAACAATAATATTTACAAAAATACAAAAATCTTTCAGACACTAGTATTAGACATAATTTTTTTTTCAAATTCTCATAAAAGTAATATTTTAAGCAGATTTTTTTATATCCTAAAACTACAAATTCAATTTTCTATTATTTCTCTTATAAAATATAATTTTTAGAAAATTTATTAATAGAAAGATATCGAATAGGCCATATGCACTTTGAGGTTTAGTCCACCTTTTTCAATACTTGGGCTCGCTAAAGAATTTGTTGGCCCAGCTGTGTAACGTGTTACGGCCTGTCTCCTGCGAGTAACTTCATAAAACATGAAGTGGGCTTGTCAGAATCATTTCAAAGTCCACTATTTTAAGACTATACATGTTATTTTAGAATTAAATTTGGAATTTTTTTTGAAAATAATCACTTTTTACATTAACATTTTAATTTTAACTACATAATAAAATTTTATTTAAAACTGACCAATTTCAAAATTTTTAGATAAAAAAGATTAAAATTATCTTTTTGACTTTCGCTTTTCTCACTTTCGAGCATTCAAATTTTGGAATACTTGAAAGTACTATAACAATTCGAATGTCGCAACTCAAAAGTTATTGCACGAATTAGAAAGTAACTTTTGTGTTTTGTTAATTTTAGTCATAGGAGTATTTTGGTCCAAATAATATATGATTGGTCACTTTTAAAGTTATGTTAATGTAAAAAAAATACTTTTTGCTATTTTTTCTTATATTAAGACTATGTTTGTACGTTACACTAATATTTTATAAATTTATAATTTTGTTTACCTTTTATTGATATGTCATAATGATGAAGAGATACTAGAGATGTGTTTTCATCATTTTTGTATTTAATAACTTTAAATCCTTTAACTAGAAAGAATATAAAGGTTGTCAATAGCTTCTTAACTTTATAGATTTTTCTTAAATTATTTATAAATCATTGAGCTTAAACACTTTTAGTAAGGCTGTTAATCCATCTCTCTCTCTTTGTTTCTATATATATATAAGCGTCACCATTTATGTAATAAGTTGCCATTTTTAATTTTACTAATATCTAGTTATTCTTTAATATTTCTTTGATTAAGATTTTAATTTTTAACATATTAAAATCTAATACTAACGTAAAACATGCATAATACAATAAAATTTTATATTATATAGATATAAATTAATATTTAAATTAAAAACTTATATATATGCCATGTCCTTATCTAGTTTTTAACATTAAATCAAAATTTGACTAACTATATTACCTAAATATTATTTTTTGTCAAAAACTCTAAATGTATTTTGTATATCACATATCTCTTTTTCTCTTTAAATTTGTGAAAGATCAAAATTAATTATAATTTTTTTAAAAATAATTCTCACCTTATTTTCTTTATACTTCTAGACTCACTACTCATCATCAGAATTTTGTATTCTACCCATCTCTTTTTATAAGAAAAGTTTTTTCTCTTTAAATTTTTAAAAGATAAAGATTTAAAGAATAAAAATAAATCTCTTTACTCTATTTTTGTGCTCTCTAAACTCACAACGCCTTAAAGTCTTCTTAAAAACATAGTGAATTAAATTAAATAAAACAATAAACCAAATTGAACCATTTAATTGTTTTAATATAAAATTAAAATTTTTTTCCTAAATAAATAACCGGTTCAGTTTAATTTGACTTTTTTTAAAATTTATCCTTAAAGTCTTCTTTAAGTTGTATTAGTATTTTCTATTTTCTATTTTTTTTTTAGTTTTTGGGTTTTTTAGTTTGAGTTAATTTATTACTTTAGTCTATATAAAAACATATCTACATATTTAGTTTAAGCACAATTAAAATAATAATCAATACAATATTTTATTTTTCTAACAAAGTAATTATATATGTGATATATGTGGATATTGTGGATCATATAAATTTTTTCATTTTTATATATTTAAAAGTACCTTTTAGATTTATTTTAAAATATTTTGTTAAACTAGATAAAAAATTATTTTCTAAAATAAAAATGTTTCCAAAAATATATTAGATTTAGAACTTGAATATAAGGTGCTAAACATTTATTATTATTGTTATTATTTAATGTTAAAATTAAATATTATCATTTGTGAGAAAATTAAAGATGATTAGAAAATGAGACGAAAAATACTTTTGTAAAAAATAAGAATAAAATATGAATATTGTTAAAAATATAAAAAATTTATATAAATATACATATATAGGATTATTTGTGATTTGAATACAAGACATTGTTTCGTATTTTATGAGAAATTATGAATACGAATAATTTGTATAAATTGGAGATATCCTTACGAGAAAATTTTAATTTGAACGTTAAAAAAATTAAAAGTAGCAACTTGTGTACAAGTTTGTAGGGCATGATCCTCCCTTGCAATTTGCCCTAGGAATCGGAAATATAAGAAAAAAATCTCTGATGAAATCGAGTAACAAGAACTCCACATGGACTTGAATAGAACCCTAAAGCCACGTGTTGGAAATATGACACGTTATTCATCAAAATGTAAAGGACATGTCATGTGTAATATGACTACACGTAACCTAAAATGGAAGAGAAAGAGAGGAAGTAGACTTCCGTGTTGGAAATGACAGAAGTGGGCTGCCACGTGGGAGCCATGATTAAACAAGAGGTGTTTATGACTTATTGGAAGACCATTCCACTCAGCTCATGCAGGCCCATCGCCGCACTCTTATCGCATGTGATTCAGCTTTTTATAAATATTTTTAGTTTCCTATTTTCTCATTTGCATCGTCACACTTCCGCTACTTCATCCTTATTCTCCCACATGTTGTACGACTCATTACATTAATTATTCTGAATATTATTTTCCATTTGGAGTTAATTTTGGAAATTTTATGGCAAAATTTGTAATTTTTAGTAATTCGTTGGAAACAAAACAGAAAATTTAATTATAGTTTGTACGCATTTGTTGAATTCTAGCTCGTACGTATGCTAATGCATGTGGTAAAGGGTATTGCATTTGTTTGTATAAGGTAGTCAGAGTTGGACTCACACGTTGTTTTCCACGTGTGGTTCAATAATCAAGTAGTACACTTCTATTAATACCCTCGCAATTAAGTTAAATTCCATGTACACAAAATTTTAAAACACCTTAATTAGCGCTTAATCAAATGTATTAGGCAGGAATTTCAGAGAGTGATTTCGTACGGTACGTATATGTTCTCAAATCATCTTCCACGTGTCTATATGTCATCTTGGTTGCTGGACGTGCTGTGCTGCTTGGCTTATCTCTCCACTGACCGCACTTACCGCTTTGTTCTCACTGTATAAAGCGCCCTTAGTAACAGCCAATACTATCGCACAATAAAAATTCTTTCCCCCACACCTTCTCACCGCTTAGTTTCTTTCTTTCCATTTTCAACCATGCAAGCTTCTCTTCAATTCTTCGCCAACCCGCCTCTCTGTAAACATGAAACAACTCTTGCTAGATATCCAAATTTTAATTCCAAAATTCTCATTAATCCTTCAAAGAAAAAAATACCTTATAGACTGCCGCCACCACCGCCTCTTCCAACCCCGCTAATGCCACAACCGGAGCCAAAAGTCCCGAACCCTTTGTTAAAACCAACAAAACCCAACTACCCATTTCATTTGAATCCACTCCAAAAGCTTGCAGCCTCGGCTCTTGATAAAATTGAGGAGTCGCTAATAGGTTTCTTTGAGAAAGGCAAAAGTTTACCAAAAACGGTCGATCCAACGATTCAGATTTCAGGCAATTTTGCTCCGGTAGAGGAGTGCCCAGTTCATCACGGGTTACAAGTTTTTGGCCGGATTCCAACTTGCTTACGTGGCATTTATGTCAGAAATGGTGCTAATCCTATGTTTGCACCCTCAGGTGGTCACCATTTATTTGACGGTGATGGTATGATTCATGCTGTGACATTGGGAGATGACAATAAAGCCAGCTATAGCTGTAGGTATACTCGTACGAGCAGGCTAGTGCAGGAAGCTGAATATGGTAGGGCTGTGTTTCCTAAAGCAATTGGCGAGCTGCACGGACACTTGGGTTTAGCTCGGCTGGCTCTATACATGGCTCGAGTTGGAGTGGGTTTGGTTGACGGGTCCCGTGGCATGGGCGTGGCAAATGCTGGATTAGTTTTTTTCAACGGTAGATTATTAGCCATGTCAGAAGATGATCTTCCTTATCACGTCGAAATCAAACCCGACGGCGAACTTGAAACGATCAGACGGTTCAATTTCGACGATCAGCTCGACTGTCCCATGATTGCACACCCCAAGGTGGATCCTGTTACAGGTGATTTGCATGCACTCAGTTACAACGTTGTAAAGAAACCACACTTGAAGTATTTCATATTTGGTACTGACGGAAAGAAGTCACGTGACGTGGATATTACTCTCGACCAACCCACAATGATTCACGACTTTGCCATTACAGAAAATTGCATCGTAATTCCGGATCATCAAGTGGTATTCAAGTTATCCGAGATGATTCGAGGCAGTTCACCTGTTCTTTACGATAAAAACAAGACATCCCGGTTTGGAATTTTGTCCAAAAACGATGTTGATGAATCGGGTATTCAATGGATCGACGTACCAAATTGTTTCTGCTTCCATTTATGGAATGCGTGGGAAGAAAATGATAGTATTAACAGTGACAAAACCATTGTTGTAATCGGGTCATGCGTGGACCCACCCGACTCCGTCTTCAACGAATACGAAGATCCGACACGGAATGAGCTATCCGAAATCCGAATGAACTTGAGCACCGGAAAATCAACCCGACGAGTAATAGTTTCTGGAATGAACTTGGAGGCAGGTCAAATAAACCGAAACCTCTTGGGTCAAAAGACCCAGTATGTTTACCTAGCAATAGCGGAGCCGTGGCCCAGGTGTAGCGGCTTTGCGAAAGTTGATCTGGAAACGGGTGAGGTGACAAAATTCATCTACGGTGCGCATCGTTTTGGAGGTGAACCAATGTTTGTAGCCGAAAACAGTGAAAATGAAGACGAAGGGTTTATAATGGGTTTTGTGAGAGATGAAAGAAGAGAAGAATCGGAATTGCTAATAGTGAAAGCTTCAAGCATGGAGCAAGTGGCTTCGATCAGGTTGCCGAGTAGGGTGCCTTATGGATTTCATGGTACTTTTGTTAGTGCACAAGAATTAAGTCGACAGGTCTTATGATCTTAATTAATTCTCTACGATATATAATTGTATAGCTGTATATGTTGTAATACTAAAAATTAATGTGAATATTTGGTTGTTTTATATATTAAGTGGGTTTCACTTATTAAGTAATGTGTTATTAGGGAGAGTTGCAAATATTTAATGAAGAAGATGATGAATGTGAGACGAGAAAATATATAATAACGATATAACATTATCATTCATTTATATAAATAAATGTATTCAATAAGAGAGTTTATATTTTTATATAAATTCTTATTTTATGAATTTTATGTATATGTATTTTTTAAAAAATCACTTTAAATATTACATATTAATTGTATATGTAATAGTTGTTTTTACATATGTATACATTATTTAAGATAATTAATAATGTTACAAATAATATACAATCACAAGTACAACAATATACTAAAAAGGATATACTATCTTCTAAAGTGATGAAAAAACTCATATTATATTATAATAAGTTTGTAATGATATTATGTAACGACTTTGACCTGACATACACTAAAGTAATATCGAATTAGGATTTTAAAAAAAATTATTCAAAAAATATTAAGTTTCAAACGTTACTGAAATATAGTGTTATAATACCAAAAGTCATATTCTTTAAAATCTTTAATTTCTAAAACTTGTACTAAATATTCTCAATTAAAACTCACATCAATAAATTATTTCCTTCCATATCTTAACAAATACAACTAACACCAAATCTCTATTGCTAAAATACTATTTATATAATCATACTAAAACAATACAATAGAAGTACGATGACACGTATATAATTATACAACTATATATATATATATTTTCGTACAATCTCACAAATTTTAGAACATAACAATATCATCCTTCTCGAGTAATCCATTATCCTTCACATATCCTATCTTTATCATATATATATATATATATATATATATATATATATATATATATATTCGTACAATCTCACAAATTTTAGAAAATAACAATATCATCCTTCTCGAGTAATCTATTATCCTTCACATATCTTATCTTTATCATTATCTAATACTTGAAAAGTAGGGGTGAGCTAATGCCCAGTAGATATTTACATACAAAGGTAATTTTTTGAAAAATAAGCAAATATTTAGATAAAATTCCTTTCTATTTCACATAACAAAATATTTCAAAGATATTCCAAAATAACGTAAATAAAATAATTAAAACAATTTTATTCATTTATCATCAATATAAAATACTTTTTAATTCCCAACCATAATTTTGGTAAAATATCAAAATGACATCTCAAAATTCAACTCCCATAAAAATAACTTAAATTCATTTATTTTTTTTATTTTATCTGATTTCAATTAATTCATTCAATGCATAATTATGAGGTATTATTCCCAGGGACCGCCTCCCATAACTAGCCATATGTACTTTTGGGGTATTATTTCTAGGGACTGTCGTCCATAATTAACGTATTTTAGGGCCATTATTTCTAAGGACTGTCGCTCAGATTTTATCTTTACGGGCTTTCACCGTGGGACTAAAATCACATCCAAAGTCACAAGTGCTACCAACAATCATAGACATCACATTTTTTTTTAGATTATTTCAATTCCATGTTATATTCACAACAATTTTTATAAATTTTCATAAACATAACATTTTCCTTAAAATCATTCATTTACATAAATACAATACACATTTCACACTTGTCTCAAAAAGTAATAATATCCACAAAAAATATTATTTAACTTGATTAAGAAAATCCTTAATTTAATAATACGTAACAAATCACAAATTTTCGTAAATATTCTTTCAATCAATTAAATCAAATATAATATCATTTTTTCATAAAAATTCATTTAATCTTTAAATTGACAAAATACCAAATTTGATATATATTCATTTAATTCATAAATCAAATTTTATAAATAATCATAAAAAATAATTTATAACAAAACACCATATTTTTCAATTTTAAAACTAAAATTAATCAATTATACGTAAACACTTACCTAAATATCGCATAATAATTTCTACTCTTTTATTGACTTTTTTTCCCTTCAAACCACTCTAATATTAATCTATGATTTAAACTGCATATCATAAAAATCCTAAAAATATTACTTATTTATAAAATTATTAATTAATTGCATTCTGACCCATAAAAATTTTAGAATATCAATACTGCCCTATATTATATAAACTATCGTTAAGACTTAAATATTTTAGAGTATTTACAATTCAACCCAAAATAATTACAGAAACTAACCTGAATTTCAGAAACTTGCAAATAGATCCATTGAAGGAAATTCTTTCCCACTTTACTATTTCCGACGAGAATTTTGGGTAAACATCAATGATCAAGACTTGAGATTGCTACATCTAATCACTTTGACCTCAAATACTATCATTTCTCTGTCTAAAAATAATTTCTCTATCTTTTCTTCACCCATTTTTCTCTCTCTCATTTTTTTATATATATTCTTCATTTTCTTCTTTTTATTTCTTTCTTTCTCCTATCTTCTTCCTCTTCTTCTCTCCCTCCTTCTCTTTCTTCCTCCTTTTCTTCTTCTTCTTCTTCTTCTTCTCCGTCTTCTTCTTCTTTGTCCAAAGAAGAAAAGAAAGAAAAGATTATATATATAAATATATAAACTATTTTTTTATTTTATTATTATTTTTCCTTAAAATACTCCCTTGTCTCCTCCATGTCTCCCTTTCTTTTCAACTGAATTAGACAAATCAAAAAACTAAATTTTTTAATTCTTTATCAATTAAACCCTTCTTTTATCTTCTTTTCTTAATTCTCACCACAATAATATTCATATTTTTAAAGGGGAATTAACACATACTCCCTTCAGGTTTGAGAAACCTACACTTAGATGGAAGGTTTGAAGAAACCCACATTTACCTCCTCTGAACCGTTAGTTGACCATTAGTTGACCGTTAGGATTAAGGGTATTTTAGATATTTTATCAATTTAATTATTTGTCCAACTTACTAGAAAATTAGTTCCTACAAAATATTGTATTATTGTTTATTAATTATTCAAGATTTCAAGTTATAAGGATGAAATTTTAAAATAAATTATATGAAAAATCATATAAAATATATATAAACAAAATAATACTATTATATTAATTTATAAGTAGAATTTACATGTTTAATATTATTGTTTATCACAATCATAAATTTTTTTAAGTTAATAACAATTTTAAAATTATACTTATTTCATGTATACGTGCAGTAAGTTAACAAAAAATAATATAAAATATAATTTAATTAAATGAGTATATGGGTATACTATATTTATTTTACAAAAATTCTAAATATTAATTCTAAATTTAGAATTTTTTTTAAAATTATAGAAAATAAGACTAATTCATATTATGTAAAATGGTATTATTATATGAATAATAATACAATACTTTATAGGGAATTAATTATATAATAAGTTAAAAATAATAATGTTAAAAAATACCCTTAATTCTAACGGTCTTCTAACGGTCAACTAACGGTCTATGGGAGGTAAGTGTAAATTTTTTTAAACCTTCCATCTAAGTGTAGGTTTCTCAAACCTCAGAGGAGGTATGTGTTAATTCCCCTATTTTTAAATAATTATATTCTTATTCACAATATAACATATTCATTCTAATTAAATAATTTCTCTCTCTCTCTCTCTCTCTCTCTCTCTCTCTCTATATATATATATATATATATATATTATAAATTTCCAAATTCTATATCTTCACACAATATATTGAAGATATATTCATATACACATATTTTCATTAATATTTAAGATATGGGGTATTGCATATTAAAATTATAAATTATATTAATTGATTTATATAATAATGTTATATTATTATCATATATTTCATAACTTCTTTTTTTATTATATTAAAATATAAACAAAATTTTTTCATTTTAGCATCTTTTTACCTCAATTTTCATCTTTAGGCAAACAATTGTTATTTGGATAAAAATGCTCCTATAGCTACTTTTCATAAATAATAAAGAAAACCATCAAAATTTTACAATACACATAACTCTAATACTATTCTCTATATTTCAAAACTTAAAATCACAATCGACTTAAACTAAAGTGGTAACGACTATTTTGATAGGAAAAAGAACGGCAATTGCATGATTTGTGGTGCTTGTGTGATTGAAAATTTTGTTGTAACATTTTTTAGTGCGGTTATATTGGATATTATGAGTATAGTTGTCCTAAAAACTCTAATTTACTATGCATTAAAAATTAAAAATTAGACTTTTCAGTGTAGTAAAAAACTTATTTCGAAGTAAGAATTAATTTATAATTTTTAGTTAAGCCATGCTAAAAGTTTCTAACCTACTAAAAAGTAGGATTTTGAGTTTAATTTAATATAGCTTTTAATTAAGCTCTGCTTGAAATATTTGATTTTGTTATCGTTCCTCGTATAATACTCCAATTGACCTATGAATTGGTTTTCTTAAATTCTATGTATTTACAAATAGTGTAATGTTTTAGTACATAACGTAATTTAAGTTAACGTTACTGTGACATTTTTGTTCGAAATATAATTGTTTAAATAAAAATAAATTTTTTTATGCAAATAGTTGTTTTTAAAGTTTAAGTAAAAATAGGTTAAAATAAAAAATTTCTTGAATATAAAAATTACTGTATTAATTTATATAATGAGTTTATATATGTACTATTTATATATTTAACATCCATAAATTTTGACGAATATCTAATAAAGATATCAATAATAAAAATAAATTAAATATCAATTGCAAATTATAAAATTCTAACATTTGATATTAAAACATTTTTTTTCCTTTTTTGCCGCCAAGAGGAAATCAAGCATGTACATATCGCTATTGTAATTATATTTTTCAATTAAATTTTATATTTTTATGTGGTTTTCATTCCCTTAAACCGAAAATAAAATTGTTCGATATGAAACTTTTACAAAATACATTTATTAATGTTGATTTGATATGTTCAAAAAGTATAATATGATAATAGGATGACACCTAAAGGGAAATTAGGAAACAATTTGAGGATGGTGATGACAACAATAGTCACCATTTTTGTTTTGTGTCTAATGGGGGCTTATTGATGTGAATGCAACCTTTTTATTTTGTAATTTCAATTTTAAATTTTTAGTGGGTTGACAAACGAAAACCACTAAGATGTTTTAATTACTATTATTATTTAATTATTTCAAAATTTAATAATTGTTAATTGTTTTTGCACCTTTATCAACTAGTCAATTCATCCCCTTTTCTCTTTCTGCTACAATAAGCAACCTTAATATCTTGCCTTGTTATTTTTGTAATGGATATTAATTAATTATATTGATAATATCTTCTAAATTAATAAACAATGCCTTAAAATTGAATCCTATATATCTTTAAAGAAATGTAGATTTTTTTAAATATAAGTAATATTATTATGCTATAATGTTATGAATTTGGCATTGCAAGTCATACATTTGAATTGATCATTTGAAAAAGTGTTTAGACTCAAATATGATAATTATTACAAATAAATTTATCTTTCATTTAGTTTAATAACCCACATAATACTTAGAATTCTTTTTTGAAACTTCTCAACTATACAAACGATTTGTTAATCAAATTAACAATTAAAAAGAAAGTACATTTAAAACATAAACCTCTAAAAACCTATTGTTATAACTTTAATACAATTTATATAATCATTTTTATTTTGGAAACGTGACTTGTAGTTGATCGATAATGACATATATATATATATATATATATATATATATATTATTGACATGTCTGTGATTCCTAATTTCCAGTGGTGGTTTCCTCGATAAAATATATAGAGGTTTACAGTTAATCAAGTAGCCGGAAAATTGGATTGACCAAGATCACAATTCACAACCAACTAATTTAGCTTAAATTATGAGAATTAATTAAAATTTAAGATTTTGAAGCTAAGCTTGACATATGATAAACTATTAATCAAAGTTTAGGGGCAGATAATAACCCTTCTTTTGACTCATTTTGGGTGCAAAGAATAATTTTTTTTGAAAAATTATTATTGTCACTAAATTAAGGCAGCACTTATTTTTGCCAAATTCTTATAAAAGAGCTCACATTGCTTAAGTCAGCTTCAATATAATTAAATTTATATATATTAATTAAATAATTAATCACATCACAAACCCCAAAAGAAAATGAAAAATGAGAAAAAGAAAAAATTCCAGTAAATGTACAAGATAACCAATTGACTTGGAACACAATGTGGCAGGCAATCCTTTGTGCTTATTCCATGCATGATTTGATGTAGCATTTGAGGCTTTATCGTATGATAAATAAATATATAATTACATAAATATTAAGTCTTATATTCATAAGACACTTACTAATAGCCTATTGTTAAAATTCTTGCTTCTGTTCTATAAAAGAAGAGGTTTGAGTTAAAATAATCGCATGTGTTAATAGATTTCCTTGTGTCTGCAAGAGGCTTAAACATTAATTTTAAAAATACTCATTTTCAAATTTCAGGGACATTTATCTACTTCTAAATTCAAGGAGTTATTTGTTGTTTCCTCGAATTTGTATGTGTCAATTCTTTTTATATAATTTCTTTTTTTTTTGCTAATAATAATTATATATGGTGAATAAGTTCTATAAAATAATTTTATATTAATACATGACAATTCATGGGCAGCAACACTCTTGTTTTTGATAAGATTATAATGCTTGCTAGAAAATAAGGGATTTAGAAACATTCATAAAATATTAAAAAAATGATTTAGATAAGATGAAAATAATAAAATATGTTTTATAGATTAAATTTAGTGTTAGGTATTAATAAAATTGATAATCGGAATATTTTTATATTCTTATGAAGTAATTTAATTTAATTTTGATTATTTGTTTTAAAAATGAATGTTAGTTATTTTTTTTACAATAAATAAAATTTGTCTGTAAGCATTTATACTATTTTTTAATAAATATTAATTTTAAAAATACGCATAAATTCAATTTGTTAAAAAATAACATGGAAGGTAATCTTTATTATAGCATTTAACATTGTGTGTTAATAGCATTCAATTTTAATTAATACATACCATTATTTTAAATACTATTTTACTTACTTTTGATATAAATTAGAATTTTAATTTTAATAATTATAATAAAAGAACTTTTCGAATACTTTTTAGTATTAATCAAGACACATGCACACGATTGTAGGAAAAAAATGCAAGCCCATTGATTATATATTCAACACTTTTGACTTATATAATTATAATATATATTAATTTTTCACTCACAGCTAAATCTTTTGCAATTATAAAATGGCAGACCAGACCCTGCTATTGTCAATTTCTATATATACTTTTTATCACTTGACATCATTCAATCATATAATATAAAGTATTAGTGGAACATTTTGGATGAGCTTAATTAATTAGCTTCCATTACTAACAAGCGTCACATTTATATTCCACTTTCAAATATTAATTAATAATTATTGTCATTATACATTACACATGTTAACACATACATTAATTTAATTTAGAGGCCACACATGGATGGCTAGAATTGAACAAATTTATTAAATTAAATTAAATTCCCTGTATACAAATTCCACACTGTCCAAGTTCTCCAAATGGATGGCTCGATCGGAATCAAATTAAATTCTATGTATATAAAATTTCTCACGACAAATTCGTCATTGCATACAGAGCATTCGGTTTTGATACCACATATGTAACGAGAGTTAAAACACTTTAATTAGCGCTTAATCAAACGTATTAGGCAGAAAAATTTCATCTTCCAAGTGTCTATTCGTCGTTTTAGTTGCTGGACATGCTGTGCTACGTAGGCTTATCTCTCCACTTAGAGCACTTACCACTTTCTTCTCACTATATAAATCCCCCTAATTAAGTAACAACCAATACTATCACACAATACAAAATCTTTCCACTATCATCTCAGTAATTAGTTTCTTCTTTCCATTTTCAACCATGCAAGCTTCTCTTCAATTCTTCGCAAACCCACCTCTTTGTAAACGTGAAACAACTGCTCAATATCCACAATTTACGTACAAAATTCTCGTTAATCCTTCAAAGGAAAAAGTACCTTATAAACTGCCGCCACCACGGCCTCTTCCAACCCCGCTACTGCCACAACCGGAGCCAAAAGTCCCGAACCCTTTGTTAAAACCAACAAAACCCAACTACCCATTTCATTTGAATCCACTCCAAAAGCTTGCAGCCTCGGCTCTTGATAAAATTGAGGAGTCGCTAATAGATTTCTTTGAGAAAGGCAAAAGTTTACCAAAAACTGTTCGATCCAACGATTCAGATTTCAGGCAATTTTGCTTCCTGTCGAAGAGAGCCCAGTTCATCACGGGTTACGAGTTTTTGGTCAGATTCCAACTTGCTTACGTGGTGTCTATGTCAGAAATGGTGCTAATCCTATGTTTGCACCCTCAGGTGGTCACCATTTGTTTGACGGTGATGGTATGATTCATGCTGTGACATTGGGAGATGACAATAAAGCCAGCTATAGCTGTAGGTATACTCGTACGAGTAGGCTAGTGCAGGAAGCTGAATATGGTAGGGCTGTGTTTCCTAAACCAATTGGCGAGCTGCACGGACACTTGGGTTTAGCTCGGCTGGCTCTATACATGGCTCGAGTTGGAGTGGGTTTGGTTGACGGATCCCGTGGCATGGGCGTGGCAAATGCTGGATTAGTTTTTTTCAACGGTAGATTATTAGCCATGTCAGAAGATGATCTTCCTTATCACGTCGAAATAAAACCCGACGGCGAACTTGAAACGATCAGACGGTTCAATTTCGACGATCAGCTCGACTGTCCCATGATTGCACACCCCAAGGTGGATCCTGTTACAGGTGATTTGCATGCACTCAGTTACAACGTTATAAATAAACCATACTTGAAGTATTTCAAGTTTGGTACCGACGGAAAGAAGTCACTTGATGTGGATATTACACTCGACCAATCGACAATGATTCACGACTTTGCCATTACAGAAAATTACGTCGTAATTCCGGATCACCAAGTGGTATTCAAGTTGTCCGAGATGATTCGAGGCAGTTCACCTGTTATTTTTGACAAAACCAAGACATCCCGGTTTGGAATTTTGTCCAAAAACGATGTTGATGAATCGGGTATTCAATGGATCGACGTACCAAATTGTTTCTGCTTCCATTTATGGAATGCGTGGGAAGAAAATGATAGTATTAACGGTGACAAAACCATTGTTGTAATTGGGTCATGCATGGACCCTCCCGACTCCGTCTTCAACGAATACGAAGACCCAACACGGAATGAGCTATCCGAAATCCGAATGAACTTGAGCACCGGAAAATCAACCCGACGAGTAATAGTTTATGGTATGAACTTGGAGGCGGGTCAAATAAACCGAACCCTCTTGGGTCAAAAGACCCGGTATGTTTACCTAGCAGTAGCGGAGCCGTGGCCCAGGTGTAGCGGCTTTGCGAAAGTTGATCTGGAAACAGGTGAGGTGACAAAGTTCATGTACGGTGCACGTCGTTTTGGAGGTGAGCCAATGTTTGTAGCCGAAAACAGTAAAAAAGTAGGCAGTGAAAGCGAAGATGAAGGATTTATAATGGGTTTTGTGAGAGATGAAAGAAGAGAAGAATCGGAGTTGATAATAGTGAAAGCTTCAAGCATGGAGCAAGTGGCTTCGATCAGGTTGCCAAGTAGGGTGCCTTATGGATTTCATGGTACTTTTGTTAGTGCACAAGAATTAAGTGGACAAGTTTTATGATCTTAATTAATTCTCTATGATAATTGTATGCATGGCTATATATGCACGACGTAATACTAAAAATTATTGTAAATATTTGGTTGTTATATATATAAGTGGGTTGTACTTATTATGTAATTTTCTTATTAGTCAGAGTTACAATGTAATTACAATATTCAATGAAGAAGACGATGGGTTAATTAATTTGAGGCTGCTTTATTCTTATTTCTATATATGTTGGGGGATATTATCACTTTTCTCCGCCGAGGTTTGCAATTTATCACATAGATGGCATACATTCGAAAACAGGCACATACCTTTTCTGAATTCTTGACACTGTTAGTTAAAGTCAACATAATTACCCTTTTATCCTTTTATCAGACTTAATGCAGTTACTTGTACTGACTAGCATAAATTATCTATCCACTTTTTTACATCAAGTGGACCTAAACAACATTTCCTATTTACAATTTTACTACCTGTTGTTTCTTCCTCAAAACACACACATACTAGAGGATCTCTGGAAAAATAAAATAATTTACCAAAAGTGGCTAGTTTTACTATTTAAGTATTCAAAAAGGTAATAATTGCGGTGAATTTGGAGTCATTTAGCTTACTGCTTGTCGTTTGAAGTCGACATTGTTTGTCCAAACAAATTCTCAATTATTAATGTTAATTGAGAATACTTACGAAACAAATACCCAAATTGATTAAGAAATATGTTTCTTTCCTCATTTGGCTGTATTTTTTCATTTGGTTGCTAGGAAAACTGAAGAAAAAGTTTACTTTTTTTTTTTTCTTTTTGCTTGTTTTGTTATATTTGTGGTTTTTTTTGAAGTTGGTAAACAGATAAAAATGATGGGTTATATCAAACTAAACTTCTTTGAAATATTTTTTTTGTTTTGAAAAATTATAACATCGTGAAATGTTTGTTTGTAAATGCTGTATATTTGCCTTGAAAATGTTAAGAGTAATGGTTCGGTTCAACCTATTAAGATAACTTTATGGCTTCTATGTATGCTCATGGTTTATTTTTGCTTTATAATTATGATTTTTATTCTAGGACTGCTGGTTTTAATAGTACTAATTTTTGTTTCATTTTTATGTTATTATCATTTTGCTAAATAAAAGAAAAAGAAATGATGCTAAAGTTATTTTTGATGAGATGAGATTAAAGAATGTATTTAGCTTTATCATTGCAGTATAATTTATTTAAGGGTATTTCAATAACTGTATATTTATAGGTTAATTAACTAATAGTTTAAGGAGGATTTTAATACATTTATCAAAATGTCTATTTAACTGATATAATTCTAAATCTCAAGAAAAAAAATATGATAATATCCCATTATATTAAAATAAATTTACAATAATACTAAAATTATAAACTTATATAATAGTATTATATTTCATAACCTATTATTTTTATTCTATAAAAATATAAAGAAAATTCTTTTATTTTAGCCTCTTTTTATCCTAATTTTCATCTGTAGGCAAATAATCATGATTTGGATAAAATGCTTCCATAGCCATATTTCACAAACAATAAATAAAAAAAAACCACCAGCTTGAACTTTAATATTATTCTCTATATTCCTAAAACTAGAAGCCACAATCGCATTAATGGCAGTTTTGATAGTAAAGAGAACGACAAATAGAATTGGCCGTTTTCTTCGTCAGAGTGCGGCTGAACTTGAAACCATGAGTATAATTATACTTGAAATCTTAATTTATTATACGTTTGAAATTAAAATTTTCAGCGTAGTAGAAATCCAACTTTCGAATAAAGATTAATTTATAATTTGTAGTTAAATCGTGCTTAAACGCACTAAAAAGTAGGATTTCAAGTTTGACTTAAATTATAATTTTTAATCAAGTTGTGCTCAAAATTTTCAGATTCGTTATGATTCTTCCTGTAGTGCTCTACTAATCACCCCATAAATCGATTATTCCTAAATGAGTTATAAAACTCCCATTTGCCATATCTTTACAAATAGTATAGTTTTTAGTGTAGTATATGATCTAAGTTAATGTAACTACGCATTTTTATTCGAAATATAGTTGTTTAGTTAAAAATAAAAAAATATAAAGATAGTTATTTTTAAAAATTAGAGTAAAAAAGAGATTAAAATGAATCTCAAATATAAAATAAGTGATAATGATATAATATTATTAAATTAATTCATATAAATGAGTTTGTATGCACAATATTTATATATCTAACATTGATGGGTTTTGTCTTTTACCTAATAAAGATATCAATAATTAAAAACAATATCAATTACGAATTATAAAATTCTAACATTTGATATTAAAATTGAAAATAATTTTTTTTTTAGCATAAAATTTATATGAAATTTTTGCAATTTGCATAATGCATTTATGTTGATTTGATATTGCTCAAAAAGTATAATATGATAATGGGATAACACCAAAAGGGGAATTAGGAAAAAATTTGTGGAAGATGATGACAACAATTGTCACTATTTTGGTTTTGTGTCTAACGGGGGCTTATTGATGGGAAATCAATTTTTTTTTTTAATTTTTTAGTGGGTTGACACAAAACCCAAAACTATAAGATGTAGTTATTATTATTATTTAGTCATTTGACATTTTAATTAATTGTTAATTGTCAATGTACCTTTACATATCAACGAGTCAATTCATATCTTTATCTCTTTTCTGCTACAAAAAGCAAACTTATTATCTTGCATAGTTATTTTTGTAATAGATATTAATTAATTCTATCAATATCTTCTAAATTAATGGGCAATTTCTTAAAATTGAATCTTATCTTTAAAAAAAATAGATTTTTTTAACAGAAATAAATATTATTATGTTATATATTTGACATTACAAGTCATGCAAATATTTCGTACACTTAACATTAGAATTGATCATTTGAAAAAGTTAGTTAGACTCAAATATGATAATTACAAATAAATTTAGCTTTGATTTAGTTTAATAAGCCAACGTAATACTTAGAATTTTTCTTTTTGAAAAGTCTCAACTATACAAAGAGATTTATTAATCAAATTAACGATGAAAAGAAAGGACCTCCAAAGACAATTCACATGACCAATTTTATGGTGCAAAGAATGAGTTTTCTTGAAAAATTATTATTGTCAATAAACTAAGGCACCACTTGCATTTTTATGGAAGAGTGACATTGCTTGTAATAAAGTCGGCTTCAATTAAAGAATTTATATAAATTGAATAATTAATCACACCGCAAACCCCAACAAAAATTGAAAAAGAAAAAAAAAATTCCACTGAACGTATAAGATAATAACCAATTGACTTTCAAATGCAATGTGGCAGGCACTACTTTGTGCTTATTCCATGCATGATTTTGATGTAGCATTTGAGATTTTATCATATGATATTATAAATGTATAAATATATTAAGTATCATATCATAAATCACCTACTAATAACGTAATAGTTAAAGTTCTTCTAACTCTTTTCACTTCCATAAAAGAAGGGGTTCGAGTTCTTATACTGTGACATACGTGAGCATTTTTTATTTTAAGAATAGAAGTGATTTTCGAGTACTTTTAATATTAATTAAGTCACATGCACACGACTGTAGGAAGAAAAGCAAGTCCCATTGATTATGTATTCAACACTTTTGACTTATATCATTATAATATATATTAATTTTTCAATCGCATCCAAGTCTTTTGCAATTATAAAATGGCAGACCAGACCAGACCAGACCATATTCTAAAGTCAAATTCAATATATACTTTTCATGAGTAGACATTATTTAATTATATAATATAAAGTATTGGTGGAACACTTGGGATAAGGTTGTATAACATAGCTTCCATTACTAACAAGCTTCACATTTACATTCCACTTTCAAGCTAATAATTATTGCTGTAATTAATTTGTTTTAGAGCCCACACATGGATGGTTAGATGAACAAAGGCGGCAGTGTTTCAACGGTCCATATTCAGATGTAACTAAAAAGAATGTCTAAACTTGGCAATGCATAGCAAGTAGAGAATTCGATTGTGTTATTGTAGCTTAGGTTCAAGAACTTCAATTGAAAATAATATGAGTTTTATTTATTTGGAGTGTATGAAACCAAAAAATTAATTTTGGGTTGAGTTAAAAAAAATGCCAATAGCAGTTAAATGTCAACACTTTTAGTGAGTGAATGAAATATTACAATTCACATATGAAAAATAAAAAAAAAAACATTCCTATAAAGTATGATGTTTTAGTATTACAGTTTTAATTAGTAAAAATTTATTGGATATAAGAAGAATTGAGTTCAAATTTTCTCACAGGAATTAAACAAGGTCTTATTTATTTATTACAATATTAACAAAGAAAAAAAAAGTATGAAATTTAAATACAAATAAAAAATTTGAGTTGTTTTGTATTTTCAATATTTGAACATACGTTTGATATAAAATTTGAAAATAGTTTTTAGATTTTCAAAATATTTTAAACACATCTTTGATATAATATATCAAAATAAGAAAAATAAGAAAATTTGTTAGTTAAAATTATTTTAAAATATATATTTATATTATAATTTTAGTAATATTAAATAATGTTAATTATTTCATACTTTTGTTTAGTATATTTTTAAGATAACATATATTATAAGAAATTCAATCTTAATTTCTCTAAATATTAGAGAAAACTAGATAATATTGTTATGGCATACAATTTCGCAACATAGTCTCTTTCCTTGTCATTACTCTTTAATATGAAATTTTCAAAAGCTTATCTCATTATTATTTTAAGAACTTACAAAAATAAAATCACTTTTTTTTAATGCAAAAATTATAATATATAACAAAATCTTGATTTAGAATATATCAATAAAAATATTATAATATTCATAAAATATTAAAAATAAATAAAAAAGAAAAAATATGGATATAATCATTTTTATAGATATAATATAAATAACTTATAAATAAAATAATTAAAATCTTAAAATTTAGATCATATAAAAAATTATAAGTAAAAGAATTTTGAAAGTAAAAAATATAATTAAGAAAAAAAGAGAAAATGTATTTAAATTTTATCCAAACAACATAAAGTAAAAATAAAAAAGTGACTATTTATTTAGTTAAATTTTGAGAATTGATTGTATTTTTTATTTTTGAAAATAAAAAATTATACCTAATAATGTATTAAATGGGCCCTTATTAAACCGTACTAATGTTTTCAAAATGAATGAAATTAAAAAAATCAAAGAAATAGTTTTAAATGTTACAATATATGTTATTTTAATTTGCGTATCAAATTAATGAGAATTAAACACTCAAATTTATGAGTAGTATTATTGAACACTTAATGAAAATTTTAATGGAAAAAATTCGAGAAGTATTATAAAGAATAAATTTGTGATACGTTCCAAAAAGAATTAAATATAAAAAATGAAAAAAAAGATTCAACAAATTTTTTCTACTCCTAAATGGAGTTTGGAAATAAATTTATAAGCAATAGAAGAAATAGAACAATTGCAGTAACTCAACCTATTGATGGTACTGTTATCAAATAAAACCTACACCAAACTCACCCAGCTAGTTCTAAATACTAACGTACATAAAACATTTCTCAAATACTCAATATCATTAATTTGACATGTTACAAAGAACATTATGAATTTGTGTTCATATTTCCAGTCTACAAAAAATCAGAACTTTACATCAGTCAATGGCTTTATATGCAGCTACTCAACAAATTCATCAGCCTTAAATCTAATACCATTTTTATGATACATATGTGTGTGTTTTTGTGCAGGTAACTTTGTACGAAGAATGCTGGATTAATTTCATCTAATTGCATGATTGCGTCGTTTTGTTTGGATTGCTGTTGACATAACTCGCAGCCTATTCGTTATCTCTGTAAACGATGGCCTGCTTGCAGGGTTGAAAGACCAGCACTCTTCCATTAACGTTCGCCATTCAGGATCACAGCGTTCTGGTATCGGAGGTCTGAGTGTGTTACTGACAATCCCGCCTACATATAAAATTCATAGATAGCAACAGATTTTTCCCCTCAAAATTGTAAGGAATCATTCTGAAAGCATATAAAATGAAGCAAACTAAGCTTTTTAAACAATACAGGCTATGTTAAGCTAAATAGCTCATGTAACATATAATCATCTAAAGTGTAAAAGCATATCATCAATTACAGAATGGATTCTCTTAAGATGAAAGAATTGATCATCTGGAATAAGATGAAACAGTTTGAGAAAATAATTACGAAATCTTACCTATAATAGCACCACAATGCATGTTGGCATACGGTTCCTCCCCAGTGAGGATTTCCCACATTGCGATACCAAACGAGAAAACGTCAACCTGGGGAAATAAAAGAAAGCTCAAGTGATGTTATCACTACATTTTTTAGCAATGTCATTGGTTCAATTTCCCAATAAACTCAAACTCAAAGATACTGAGACTTCATCTAAGCTCGCAAGACTATATTTGTTTCTATTTTGATTATATATCTTAGGAATCTTATTGATATCTAAGGTTTATTCCCGAAAAAAGGAGCTCCTAACCTTTTCAGAGACCCTGCTGCTGCTTCCATTTAACAATTCTGGTGCCATCCATGGAAGCGTTCCACGCACACCACCAGATACAAGCGTGTTGCGTTTGATCCTTGACAACCCAAAATCTCCAACCTGCAAAGCAGGTAAGTTTCCAGGTGAATTTCCACTACTCTTCCAATAATTCTATACAAATAGATGAAGTCCTGAAACATTACTCTGAATATTACAATTAATCATAGCAACCTAAACATATATAAAGAGTAAGTGTGTCTAGGAGTGTTGAAACATGCAAAAAAGAAAACCATGGTCAACAAAAATTTTAGTTTTTGCCACCTTGCAAATGGGTCGTTGGGGATCCCTCAAATTGACAAGTAAATTGTCACACTTCAAATCAAAATGCACAATATTTTTCAAATGTAGATATTCCATGCCAAAAGCAGCATCCATTGTGATCATAAGCTTTTTGCGGCGATCAAGGGATCTGCATGAAAAATGTTAAAGATTCTGATAAATCTACTCCCAGTTATACAAGTTAACATTATATATATAGATCAACTAACCTATCTTTCTTTGCAAGGACATGCCTCAATGATCCATTAACCATATATTCAGTTACAGTAGCCATTGTTTCACTGGGTCCATTGGGAACGACACCATAAAATGCCACTACATTTGGATGGTGAAGATTTGATAAGATCTTTGCCTCTCTCCAGAAGTCTTTAGTCTGAATAATTAAGCCAGGGTTAGATTCCCATTCAGAAATACTCAAGACTAAATTTTAAAAGAAAAGGTCAAAATTTTTAAGACCAATGATTTTGGAGACCCACCAAACGTTCTTGCTCTGATGATCTGCCAGAGAAACAACTCTTCTTGATTCTCTTGATAGCAACATCTGTTCCCCTCCATTTTCCATGATAAACAGTTCCAAATGTACCAGATCCTAGCTCATGCACTTCTTCAAGGTCACTGTCCTTAATGATCTGCATATCAGAATAATGAAGGTTGTTAGATATAAACTTTGATAAGAATTTATGCATAGATCCATTAAGATGGTTGCTAATAACCTGCAAACCATAAATATCTGCTTCCATTTCAGCTATTGTTGTATCGCTAATAGATTCATCCACATCTATGCCATCAACTTTCACATCCTAGGAAAGATGGGTAAGAACTCAAATGAATCAGCAAAGACTTTATCACATTGGGAAAAATCAACCAGCAAAATTTTATCATGTATGTATGAGAGAAAATCCAAATCAATATGGAAAATGCTAATGTGCTACCTCATAGTCAGATTCTTGATAGACACTATCTTCTGTTTCTCTAGATGGATATTCATCACTGGCATCATCTTGTACATGTGGTATAACTGCTGAGGAGGAGGGGATGCCTTTAGGTGTATTATGAGTTACGTCTTCCACAATAAAGGTTGACTTGAGTAGTCTATCTTTATGATCATTTTTTGAGAGATCAGAATGGAGGTAGACAGCAATTCCAGGATTTCGGTCATCGTCTGATTGTCTCCTGATAATCAGACGAGGGTAATTCTTAGTGTCACCATCATTGATGGTACCGCCTTTACTGGAAGCAGCAGTCACTTTCAATTTCTGAATAGAAGATACATAAATGGTTCAATAGACACAATAGTTTAAACTTATATTACACTTACAAGAAAATATACTTACAGTGGTTGGTTTTATGTATTCCTGACTACCAACTTCCCCTGATGAAACAGATAGCAGGGCCGGAGATCCTTGGGAATCTGGTTGACTTGTCTCAGTCATAGTATACTTCCCATCCTTACTCACATTCGGACTCTTGACATGATACTCAGATAGAGTTGTGTCTAATTGGTAATCATGGAGGTGCTCCCTCAGAGGACCTTCTGAAGTGGCAAGGTGCAAAGAGAAAAGCGAGCTTCCAGAATCTGGTGAATCTCGTAGGGGTCGTTGACTGCTGGGCTGGCACTGCATCTTATTTCCCGTGGTATTATCAATAAGTGTAACTTTATTAGTTTCTGCAATGTATTTTCTGTCTGGATCATAACAAGCTGGGTTTCCATCCGTCCACTTCAACTTTTGACAGTGTACAAAGTTATTCTTACTTGATTCTCGTGTTTTCAATGAGGGTTGAATTTCATATGTGGTTGTCCCCTGGTGTTTCTCATCTATCACCTCTTCCAATTGCATTGCCAACTCTAAAGAAGAATTTGACAATGCCAGCAATGGTGATTTTTCTCTTCCAATATTTCGCTGGATTGGTGAAATAATCTCTTGTACCAAACAGTGAGTAGAGTTGTCATCATGCTCTTGCAACCTTAAGTCAGAATGCACCTTTTCCTTAAGAATAGGTATAATGGAGTTCATTTCACCTTGATCATATGGTAAATGAAGCACAAAATCTTTACTGGGTTTATGATTGTGAAAATGCATTTCGTGGCATTTGTTAGTCTGTTCGGTTTCTACCAAACATTGGTTGTGCTGATGGTAATTCATCATTGGTAGAGGACTGGGAGCAAGATTATCATAATGGCTAGGGGAATTCACAAAATAGGATTGGTCACAAGGAAATTTGTCCATTACAGAAGGACTAGCACTTCCACTAGCATCACATGGTTGATCAATAAAATATTGCACATTAGAGTTCACAGGATCTCTATGATGAGAAGGAAGCGGAGATATAGGAGGAGATGGATTGACTGTCTTGCCTGGAACATGGATTGCAGGTAAAAATTGAGTGCCACGGTTTAAAAACATCCCTCCAAAATTCGGGGAATTCGGACTATAATCCTTATTCTCACAAGTATGAGCAGATGTAGGAGAGTCTCTGCCCAATTGGGTCGATTGACTTGCCAAACTCTGCCCACTAGAACTCCTTCGAGGACTCCCGTCTAGTATGCCATTTACAGCAGAAACATACTGATTATCAGCATCAGCCTGTTGTATGGACCTTCCGTCTAAAGAACATGGACTTTCCGGTTCAACTGAAGATACAAGAAATATCCTTAATCTTTGAGAACCTCCAACTTTTTCCAGCTCATGATATTCCTCTATCATATGATGGAGATCCTCATCGGAGCACACAGATATAAGTGCATCAAGATCCTCACCAGGGAGCTGATACTTGATTGTGTTAGGGTGGTTGCAAATTGCTGAAGTTTTCCGCATAAGTTCTTCCCAAGTGTGATTTTTCCTTATGGATATAATCCTTGTCTCCCCACCCACATATCTAAGCTTCCCGTCGCTTGGCCTTGGTAATATTCTCCCCCCAAAACTACAAAGAAGTTTCATTTTTCCAATAAAAGGACCTTCTGCAAATCCTGGTCCATATGGGTGGAAAGACTGAGGAGAATCCACGACATAAATGGGGGAAGCAAGCGGTTCTGCTGTAAGTTGATCACTATTGCTTTCATCAGAAAATTTTCCTGAATTTTGACCAATTGCATCATATTGCCATTGGTATCTGCTTATATTATCAGGATAAATCTTGTTTTCTACTTCAGCAACATATCCTGCTGCACAAGCAAAATCTGAGACATCTGCATTGCATTCAACATCCTTCCTCCTTAACCCAACAATGCGACTATGATCCTCACACATCAGCTGATGGTTCTGAATCAAATTAACACCCATTTGGATTGGGTGGTGATGGTTTCCATCGTTTATGACGGCTATTCTTCTTAGATTAACACGATCCCTTAAAAACTCCGAAGAAAATTCTTCTCCTGTCTGCAAACATACATTGTTTCCATTTCTTTCTGAAGCAACTCTGTTGCGTGACACAGCATTTGCTCTAGGACTATCCCTGCATAAGTGCAGGCCTGAAGTTCCTGGAGTCTCTCTTGTCATGGTATTAAAAGAGATGTTAATTTATTTACAGCTTCATATTAACGATCAGAGAAATGTTGAGCCTTTCTTCCTCATCAAACCAAACTATTTGCCACAAAACTCATTCATGGCATCAAATGCATGGTTTATAATACCAACTTGAGATGCACCAAGAACAAACAAAAATGTTCCTTTAGTTGGTCAATTTACAAATTCTCTTGATCCATATTATCAAATCCAAAATTGCCGATACATTTGATACAAACCCTTGAAGGTCTTCAATAATTATGCTCAACAAAAATAAATATCTTCATAAATCAAACTATATCCATGCAGACAAAAATTATCCTTTTCTATGTTGAACCCACCCTTACCTTCAAAATATGAACATCATTCACAGCCACCAATATGATAGCATCGTTCATACTCCTCCTGCGGCAAACGATTGCATGCATTTTCATCATAATTCCCTGCAAAAAAAGAGAATTACATAGCCAAAAAAGAAATAACAAAATGAACCACAATTATTAAGGCATGATGATAACATATCAAAGGTGTATGCCAAAGAGCAGTTCAAATTAACACAAATTATGACACGAAAACATTAGGAATCATCTCTGCATGCAATTAAATACTACCAAAATAAAATGGATAAAATTGAAAACCAAACCAAAACAAAAGGAATCATGAAATGGGTACCTGTTTGTTGTTGAAATTTGGCGTTTAATTACTAATGAAAAAATTGGAGCTCTAAGAGGATGGAAGACAGGGAAATTAAGGTTTTGGAATCAAAGCAAAGGAACCCAAAAGAGAAAAATAGAGTTAAATTTTATTTTCTGTTTTGTGAATTTTTTGAAGACATAGAGAGAGAGAGAAAGGGGGCGTAGGATGGGAAGACATTACTTAAAATAACGCGGGCATAACTGCAAACTAACTTATGAATTCTCGAGACAGAAAAGAAAACGAAAAGAAAATTTTTAAATTGTCGATATTAGAAAACAAAGAATAATTTTCTTCGTGCATTTTTGCCTATATGATGACACAATGGGCCTTCGTAATAATCATTTTCATGGGCCAGATCCCATCGGTATTGAGTACACCCTTCTTATGTCTAATAAAACCGACTTTCATATTATATAGTCGTTACATTGAAAAAAAAAATTCATTTTAAGTCTAGACAACAGTTTGATAGTGTTTATTTATTTATTTTTTTTCGAGATAGGAATATAATTAAAATATGAATTTAATTAATATATTTATTTTTTAATTAATATTAGATTATTTATTTTTATAAAAATAAAAAATTTAAAATTAAAATATTATATATATATTGTAAAAAAATTTTAAACTAGTATGTTAAATTGTTGACATATATATAAATGTATATCTAATTATTTATATTTAAGTTTAAATTTTTAATTTAATTATATTAAGAAATTTTTAATAAATTTTAAGTTAAAAATAAATAGTTTTTAAATATCTTAATAAAATCAATTAGATAGCTTGTTATTTTATTTCACTAATTTATATATATTGCAAAGGAAGAAGTCTACCGAGTCAAACTATGAAGCATGCATGCAGAATTTTCAAACAAGAAATTGAAAAACATTTTCAATATTTCGTAGTCCTTACAAGTCAACAGACAAGACAAGAATTGAGGTCTCTTTCCTTGAAAGCTATATTTTTTAAAGGGAAAGAATTAATCCGCGGGGAAGATCTAGTTTCAATTAGAACGGCTAGAGCTTGGAAAGGCTACCTTCAAACGCACGCAAGCAAGTTCGCTGTTGATTACCGGTCGATCAGAATACGTATCTTGATATGAAGTTTGAATTTGAAGCAAAATAAAATAATTAACTCCCTCACATGTGCAAATTATGGCTCTCTTAATTTATTGGCTTTTCTGTTAACACCTTTCATAATCTGTGAATTAAGTGAAAGACAAACTGATCATAGCTAGATCAGGCTAATTGACTCACTTGACCCAGATTTTTAAGTCAAGCAAACCATAATGCTTTACATT
This sequence comes from Melia azedarach, assembly GCA_028052125.1. Taxonomy (NCBI): domain Eukaryota; kingdom Viridiplantae; phylum Streptophyta; class Magnoliopsida; order Sapindales; family Meliaceae; genus Melia; species Melia azedarach. The sequence continues at coordinate 5,691,276 of CM051396.1, read as the reverse complement.
CTTGTTTTGCCGATCAGCTGCTTTATTTTCTATGAATTTGTGTCTCATTTCATGATCAGCTTACATCTATACAATCTCAAATGGTCACGTGATTTAGTGCAAGCAGCAGCATGAATGCCAGAATCTATGTCTGACTCTGAAGCTGTATATATATATTCAGAACTATTTTTGTAGTCAAGATTTGAGAAAAATAATTTATCATATCAAATTCATATATTATTTTTCTTATTGTACTTAAATATGGTCTAGTTTTTCTAGTTAACTGCATGGCTAATTATGATTAGAGCATAATTGATAGTTCCAACATATGTTATAGATCAACTACTTGCTTCCCACTGATAAAGATTAAGAGAAGGAGATATGGCTGATAAGTTATCTGTTGAGATCTATAAAAGGCTTCGTGTTCTGCCTCCCATGTCGCCTGATTGGGATCGAAGTATTGTAAGAGTTCCTGTAGAGATACGTAATGTAAGTGAAAAGGCCTATGAACCAGTCATTCTTGCAATTGGTCCTTGTCATCGTGGTAAAAATCACTTAATGGCAATGGCAGAGCACAAAATGCACAATTTGAACTGGCTTCTTCAAAGAAGATTGTGAAGCTGGAATCAAGTTCATGCACGTCGAAGGGCATAGTTTATTTGATATAAAGTTCGATAATGGAGCATTCAAAATTCCAAGATTGATTATTGAATATGATAGAGAGTCTTTCTTCGGAAATCTCGTTATCTACGAGCAATTCTCCTGGGATGAAAATTTAAAGTATTTCATCAACTATATAAACTTGATGGACTGCCTCATTAACTCGCCCAAGGATGTAGAAGTACTTTCTCGGCATGGAATTATTAAAAATTGGTTGGGTGATGACGAAGTGGAGGCCTACATGTCTAATAGGCGCTCCGTGATTTTGTGATGCTCTCTTCTCACAAGTCATAACTATTACTCTGAGCTATTCCGCGATGTGAATGAATACTGTGGCAGGCGTTGCAACAAATGGATGGCGAACTTGAGGCACAAGTATTTTAACAATCCATGGGCATTGATTTCCTTTCTTGCTGCTCTTTCACTGCTATTTATACCCAAACTCTGTTTGCAATTCTTGCTTATCTCAAACAAAAATGACTACGTTTAGCTCTTTTAGTAAAATATTACTGGAAATTGGTGCGTATATTTCTACGTAAGCAGCTTGACTGCAACCTCTACATAGATGCCTTTTTACATGAGGCAATGTCAACAATAAAATTCTAATGTACAATCTTTATTTTGCCTATATTATTCTAATGCAATCATCACCATGCACTTTGCATCTATCTTCGTCATTCTGATCTGTGTGTTTGATCATAACAGTAATTGTTTCTGCAACCTTTTTTCAGTCTATTCTCGCTAGCATCCTTCTTGGACGATCCGTATTTTGTATATATTAATCTAAACATATAAAACAATCATCACGTGCTGTATGCATCTATCTTCATTCTTCCAGTCGTGTGTTTGATCACAGCAGTAGCTGTTTCTGCACAAATTTGGTACAACTCCCTTTTTGTCCTTCAGCGCTGATTGTGTTTAACATGCTTTGTGTTTCCATTTGGCCCATTGGATTGCTTTATCACAAAAGAATTACTAACAACTGATGATAAAGCAAAGTTTCTATCCTGTTCAACAATTTGGGGATACTGTTACTGTAACTATGAATTGCTGCAATTGAATTCACATAAATATTTTCTTTCATTTCTTGGAATCGATTTAGTGCTTAATAATTTCAAATGAAGGAAAATTAATGTTTAGCTGTTTTATCTGCGGAAGATAAGTTTGATAAGTGCAACAATACTTATGTGGTAATTTATTGGTAATATACATTTATGTAATGCCTACCTTGGATTGCTTTTTTTTACTATTATTCTTGGTGTACAGTTACTTGTGATTTTTCCTACCAAAGTCGTGCGGGATAGTACAGTTTTCTCTTACGAGGTATCGCGTATTATCACTTATATGTTAAAGATTGAAAAATAGGCAAATACCTGGACTTTTAACATCGTTAATTAACTTAGGAAGGGTGTTTCGATCATTTAATAATAAAAAAAAATGTCTGCAATTTAAGTAAGAAATCTTTTTCTCAATTTAAAAAGTCTATTCAACTCAAGCTAGACCCCCTGGACTCGTTTCATCACCACTCATGGTCATCCTCATCCCTCTCATTATCATGGTCATCCTTACTCACCGACGTCCTCTTCATAGCACCATTGCGCCCAAGGCAAGAATCCTCTTAGATCATTGCACTAGCTTGGCCACTGATTTACCTCTCTAACAAAGCTAAACCACTTCAAATTCACAAACCCTAGAACACCCAAATCCCAAATTCAAATAGAGTAATATAACAAAAAATTATCAAAATTCTGTGAAAATTTTGCTGTTTAGAAGTAATTTCAATGAACATTTTGCGATCTTCTGTGGATGATGGGTAAGTGTTTCTTGTGGCAGTGACGACTAATGGGTGAGTGAGATTGCAAGGTCGTATGAAAATCTCATAAGATATATGGTGCGCACGGAGAGATATATTTGGGAGAGACTGATTTTTATGTTTTCAAAGGAATCAAATTTGGTTTGCTTTGCTTTTGTTTTCTCTCTTATTCTTACCTCAATTGTTGATTCATTTAATATTTATTTATTTCTTTTTATCATTTGAATTCAAATGGTATATTTTTGTTGTTTGAGTTGATATTGAACTCATTAAAAAAGTGCATGTCAGTGGTTCAAGTACCGTTTTGTATTATGATTTGGTGAATAGGGATGATTTTGTTAGAATAATGAGGATGATTTGGTCTTTGAAAATTGTTTGTTGTTATGATTTCCACATTTGTCTTGTAAATTTTATTTCTTTATTTCTTCTAGATGAAATTTTTCTGGGTTTTGACTCTTGTTTTGGTTGGTGAGAGAATATAAGAGAAGCTAAGAGAATAAAGTTTGAATAAAGTTTTGATCTTGTCATGTGTAGATTTTGGATGGTTTCAATGTTAGAAAATCCAAGAAATAAGAAGATTATGTTAATGAAGAAGGTAAAAAGATAAAGAAAACAGCCAAGTGCTCTTCTAAAGATTGTTGGGGCTTCCCTAACTATAGATTTTCACGAAGCTGGTCTTTATAGATTTTGGATTTTCTAAATGCGTTGTTGGAGTTGTTGGCTGTTGTACTGGTTTTTGCTTGCTGTCAGACCAAATTCTTGTGATAGTAAAGCTTTCAGATGCTGCTCTTATATTGAGTTTGCTGTCAACAATTGTTACTTGCTACATTTCAAAGACTGCTCTGGCCAGTTTGAGCTAATTTTTTGCTTACTGCTAGATTTCTTCTGCTGCTGACTTGTGCTTGTCTGGTTACCAATGTTTTGCTTACTTCTGTCGTTTTGCTTGCTGGATAGATAAGTTTTGATGGATTGTTGTGGCCTCTTTTTTTGTTTTTGTAGTAATCTTGTAAGCCATTTTGGCATTTCCAATCCTTATATTGTTCTATTCTATTTTTATTAATATATTTCCTCTAACTTATATTTAGAGATTATTTAAAAGAAAAAAGTTGCCAAGTCAAGATTGCTCTCTTGCTTGAATTGTTATTCTCTTCTTTCATTGCTAAGGAGAAAGGAGCTATTCGGATTGAGGTTCAGATCTCATCAAGTTTACAAAGTGCAGCACCTTTTGTTTGTTCTCTCAAATGAAAGATTATATAATTCAACTTTTTTTTCCCCTTAGAAAATCTTATGTAATATAAATAATAATTTTCACATTTAATTATTTTATCTTGGAAGAAAAATTGTACACATGAATTTTTCATTCATCTCCACCTATTAGGTTTTAATATACGTTCAGTGGCATTTTTGTCATTTTATCAAAAATTATTAAATCTAACTGTGGAGGAGCCGTTAACAAGGGAGGTAAGTATCTATTTTCGCATTTATACCATCTAAGTGATATCTTGCCAAACCTCGATAGAGAAAAATAGGAATGGCAAAAAAACCCAAGTCCGGCCTAGTCCAGGTGAATCCGATTTTTTAGGATTAGGTTTAACCCGGTCTTAAATATACACTGGACTGGATTCGGATTTTTTTATTATAACTCAGATTAAGTCGGATTCGAGTTGAGTTAATTTTGAGTTTTTTAGACTTTAAATAAATTGGTGTCGAGTCGAACTGGGATGGGTTAAAACTCGGTCCATAAACAAAAATACAAAAAAAATTTTAGTTTTTTGAATTTTTAAAAGTCGATTTTTGATCCGGTTTAATTCGGGTCCGATTTTAGTTCGGTTCGAACCCGAGTTTTTGCTAAGCCTAGAGGAAAGTGATAATATCCCAAATTCATGAACATTACTTTTATGCTTCTTTCTGTTTTCTTGGTTAATTTATTAACTAAATCCTGCTTTTTTTTTTTCTCAACTATTTGATGCGGATAGATTGTAACATTCGTTTATAATTCACAATATAAAATTTGAATCCTTGGACTTCGGGTTGCAAATTGACTAGACGCCATTTTTGAAAAATATTCGGTGTAAGTGGTGTTTCTCATTTGAAAGTAATTGAAATTTGGTATCTTTGACAATTAATTTTTCCATGAAACTTCCTTCCATGTGCCACATGTTGTCTCTTAAAGTTGACTGAGTCATCTGTGGAATGAAAACTTCTTCTTACCTACACTGAATAAGTTTTCCTATGAAGTCTCCAATGGGCAGTTTCGTTCTATTCTATAAGCATCACTTTCATCTTCCCTCCTTTTCGTTTTAGAAGACTGGAATTACCCATCGGTTGAAGAAGGACAATCGGCAAGGAGATGATGAGCAAGCAATAAGCAGTTGATTGAATCATCATGCTTTTCAAGGGGGATTCTGTTCTTCAGAGAAGATTTAGAAGCTGAGCAAGGACTAGAGCTTGTAACGATTTTTCTGCCCTTTCAATGTGATGCTCTTGAACTCCTTAAAACTTCCTATCTGGTATACAATTTGATCTTGTGATTCAGATTTGCTTTTACATCTTTAACAACATCTGTGTTTTACAGAGCATATGAGTTCTATTGCTTGTAGAGAAATGAGGTCTAATATTGGTAGATCAGCGGATCATGTTTCTGTTTATATTGATGCAAAGCTTAATGGCTTGGCTCCAGCACCTCCAGAGCGTTGCATATTCAAAGTACATCATCAATTATGCAGTGTAAACGAAGAGGCTTATGAACCCGAGATGGTTGCTATTGGTCCTTATCACCGGGGCAAGAATAGGCTGCAAGTTATGGAAGAGCACAAATTGAGGTATCTTAGGCGGCTTTTTGAACGGAGAAGTGAAAACAGTATTGCAAAATATGTGTTTGAATTAAGAGGATTGGAAGAAAGAGCTCGTAATTGCTATGCAGAACCAGTGAACCTGAGTGCTGATGAGTTTGTTGACAGAATAAAAAATTTGTTACACCTTGTCCAGAAAAGGGGTGTAATTCAGTATCATTTTGCAGGAGTTATTTTTCATTCTCAAATTAATTAATGATAGACCTAAAACTTCAAACTTGAATTAGAAATAAAAAATTAAATCTATAAGTTAAGTGGTAAGGCTTGCAAGAAATGAAATTGACAACAGAATAATAGGCTTGCACGGATAATTAAAAAAATAGAAGAGGAATTAAATATTGGGCTGAATTTCCTCATTTATGGAGATGATCTAAGTTCTCACATGTATTAAGCTCGTATAAATAAGTTAAAAACCTTTTAGTCCATTTTCAAGGCTATCTGTAAAAAAGATTTCATGATTTGTTGCAAAAAGGTGTACATAATATAAGAAGGGTGAAAGGCAGTAAAATTTCATAAAAGGGAGACCTTTTTCCAACTTTGATAAAGAGGCCAATTGGACTCCAATTCGTGGAATTAAGCTAAATTTTATCAATTTATTCATGACTTACAAGATTACAGTCTGATTGGTGAAAATCTGATTTGAAACTCTCTTTCAACATTTTATGAGATTGATTATTGAGAACCATTTTTGGTGAAATCTATTCAACTATGTTAGATTTTCTTGTAAATTTTGTTTATTTGTCAATATTATTTATTCTTCAGAATATTTCCATTATTTTGTCAAAGTGGATTTTCTTTTTTCTTTTTTTTTTGACTGAGGTCTTGTGATTTTACTCAGTTTGAGAAATTTTCAAAAACATCTACAACCGGAAATAGACAAATATCAAGTCGCCACTCCGTAGGCCCTCACAGCGGCAACAAGTAATTAAAACACACATATCAGAGTCAGGGTGTGATAATAATTGAGGCCTCCTACCCCTACAGGTTTTAAAGGGAAAGATTTTATCCCCAGAGAAGATCTGGTTTTAGTTTGAACTGCTACAGTTTGGAAAGGCTCCCTTCACTTACCTTCAGGGCAAGCAAGCAAGTTAGTTATGATTATGGCTCTCTTAATTTGTTGGCTTTTCTGCAAACTCCATGATCTATGAATTGAGTGAGAGAAGAAAGATTTTAAGTTGAGCAAACAACAATGCTCTGCATTATTCTTGGGTTTCTGATCTACTGCTGTATTTTCTATGAATTTATTTCTCATTTTCTGATCTGAAAACACACACACACATATAATCGTCAAATGATAAAGTGCATGCTAGAATCTGTATCTGACCCTGAAGCTATACATATGTTCGGAGAACTTCATAGTAAGAGTTGATTTACCATATCATCTTGTTTTCCTTATTGCACGTATGTAATATATATTATGTGGTCTACAAATTTTGATTTAACTGCATGGTGGATTATGATTAAAGCTTAATTTATAATTTCAATGTTATAGATCAACTACTTGCTTCCAACTGATAAAGATTAAGAGAGGGAGATATGGCTGCTGATGAATTAGCTGTTATCTGTTGAGATTTGTAAAAAGCTTGGTGTTGGTAAGCTTGATTTTTTGCTGCAAATACAAAAGGACTGTTTGTTTAAGTGATTAGACAATACTTATGGACGAGGTGTTTCTGTTGTTGCTACTAGAAGCCATTTTGGCTCTGATACTATAAATGAGCATCTAGACTGCGACATTTACAAAGACGCCTTTTAGTAATATTACTGGAAATTGGTTTTTATTTCTTCTATCTTGTTGAACAAGTTTGGGGATACTAGTACTGTTAACTATGAATTGCTGCAAGCAAATGAATTCACACAACTATTTTCTTTCATTTCTTGGAATCCACTTAGCGCTTCTTTCAAATAAAAGAAAATTAATGTTTTTTCATGTTCCTTTCTTTTCGTTTTAGAAGACTGAAAATACCTATCTGCTGAGGAAGAACAATCGGCAAGGAAGATGATCAGCAAGCAATAAGCAGTTGATTCAATCATCTTGCTCTTCAATAGGGATTCTGATCTTCGGAGAAGATCTAGTGGCTGAACAAGACTAAAACTTTGTAACGTTTTTTCTGCCCTTTCATTGTGATGTTCTTGAACTCCTCAAGCCTTCCTATTTGGTATACAATTTGATCGCGTGATTCAGATTTCCTTTGACAAGTTTAAATATGTATGTCTTGTGCAGAGCATAGAGCTTCTACTGCTTGTAATGAAATGAGGTCTATCGGAAGATCAGAGGATCATGTTTCTGTCTATATTGATGCAAAGCTTAATGGCTTGGCTCCAGCACCTCCAGAGCGTTGCATATTCAAAGTACATCATCAATTACGCAGTGTAAACGAAGAGGCTTATGAACCCGAGATGCTTGCCATTGGTCCTTATCACCGTGGCAAGAATAGGCTGCAAGTTATGGAAGAGCACAAATTGAGGTATCTTAGGCAGCTTCTTGAGCGGAGAAGTGAAAGCAGTGTTGCAAAATATGTGTTTGAGTTAAGAGGATTGGAAGAAAGAGCTCGTAATTGCTATGCAGAACCGGTGAACCTGAGTGCTGATGAGTTTGTTGAAATGATGCTGGTTGATGGGTTTTTTATCATTGAGCTGTTCCGCAAGCATGCAATGCGTAAACTGAGAAATATATCTGATCCTCTTTTCAATATGGATTGGATTCATAAGTGTCTAGTACGTGACACAATGCTATTTGAAAATCAATTGCCCTTCTTTGTTCTTTACCAATTATTCAACTTGACTTTAGATCCAGAAATGCACTACGACCTTGTAGATATTGCTCTGCATTTTTTCCGTTGCCCATTACAAAGCCTGGGAAATGCAAGAAACTTCAGCGAAAATTCAAACGATGAAACGAAGCATCTACTTGATTTGGTACATAGCAATATGCTTGCTTCATTTGTAGAAACAAAAAGCAATGGATCTGCAAGCAACAAAGGGACACTCGGATTCATACAATGTGCTGCTGAGCTTGTAGAGGCCGGAGTTAAGTTCAAAAGAGCATACGGGCGTAATTTGTTTGATATTAAATTTAAGAATGGGACAATGACAATCCCTTGTTTGATAATAGAAGATCAAACAGAGTCTTATTTCCGAAACTTGATAGCGTACGAGCAATATTCTCAAGATAATCATCTCAATTGCATAAGTGATTATGTGAAGTTTATGGATTGCCTCATCAACTCTTCCAAGGATGTAGAATTGCTTTGTCGTCATAGAATTATCGAAAATTGGCTAGGTGACCATGAAGTGGTAGCCACCATGTTCAACAAACTTGGTGATTATGTTGTAGTGAACAACCTCTGCTATGCTGAAATTTTAAATGAAGTGAATAGGTATTGCTGTAGAAGGTGGAATGTCTGGATGGCCAAGTTAAGGCGCAACTACTTCAATAGTCCTTGGGCATTGCTTTCCTTTCTTGCAGCAGTATTATTGCTTCTGTTAACTTCAACACAGACTGTTTTTTCCGTTCTTTCTTTTGTTTTTCAATGATATATTGAGTTGTTTTCGTTATTTTAATGTGTGCAAAAAGAAATTTAAGTTATCAGCTCCTAGTCTAGATATCAACTCCATTTTATAAGTAGGTATTAATCAAGTTCTTAGAAGATCAAGATGTATTAATATTTTAAGGTTTCTCATATTCATCATTCTGATGCAAAGCGTTTCAGTCAATTCTATTTTTATCTCTTGATCAAATTTCATTATCTTTTCTAATTAAATTGCTTAAAAGGATAAAATGAGAATATGCCTAGGATTTTGTCCTCCAATAACGTTTATGGTAAAAAAAAAAATAAGTAACCACTCTAATATATTATTATCATGAGTTGTCAGTTTCTTCAATGTAAAAAAATTAAAAAATACTTATTTTCTTAAACTAATTATTAGTTTACTAGAGTAAATTAATAATTATTTTCTATGAAGTTACAAGAATAAAAATTTTATTCTATTTAAATATCAATTTGCAAAATACCAATAAATTTATGAAAATTACAAAGAAAAATAATATCAAACATTGGGTTGCGTTTCCTTTTTCGTGGGGATGACCCAAGTTCTAATGTGTATTGAGCTCATGTAGATATGTTAAAGATATTTTAATCCTTTCTCAAGGTTATTTGTAAAAGGAATTTCACCTTTTGTTGCAAGAAGTGTACAGCACATAAGAAAGGTGAAAGGCAGTAAAAAGAGAGGTCTTGAGTTCAAATCTTTCCATGGACCCTTGAATTTTTTTTCAACTTGAAGGTAGGTATCTCATAGAGTTGTCAACAGATATATGAGATGCATTATAATTGTGTTATCTAAACTCCCAGTAAATAAAAAAGGACCAGTACATTTTATTTGGAAATCGAAGGAGTAAAAAATCGAACGAAGTTTAGGCTCACAATTGTAAAACATGAAATTGGCCTAAAAAGTAAAAACCATTCCTTTTGACGACATGCCATTCATTTTGTTACTTTTTACCGTATGAAGAGCGTTCCGATACATTTCATTTAAAATAGGAGTCGTCGAAAATCGGGCGAACTTTGAGCCTACAATTATAAAACACTAAATGAGCCTAAAAAATAATTTCGTTTTGCTACGTGCCGCCCGTTTTGTTGCTCTTTATCGCGTGAGGAGCATCTCGGTATATTTCATTTCGAAATCGGAGGAATAAAAAATCGGACAAACTTTAAGTTTATAATTATAAAACGTTAAATGAGTTTAAAAATCGATTTCATTTTGCAACGTGCCACTTATTTTGATGGGGAACGATTTCGTTTTATCACGTGTCACCTATTTTCTTGTTCCCCATCACGTGAGAAGCGTACGGTGTATTACATTTCGAGATAGGAGGAGTCGAAGATTAGCCGGACCTTGAGCCCATAATTGTGAAATGCTAAACGGGTCTAAAAACCGATTCCGTTTGATGACATGACACCGGTGTACGTTCATGTATCACGAAGGAAGAAGACTAGTCAGTCAACGTTTGTCTTTAAAAAAAGGTCCAGTGCGTCAACCCCAATGAAGCCAGCAGAATTTTCAAATATCTACAACAGGAAATTGACAAATATCAAGCCGCCCGAGGGGTCCTCACAGCAGCAACAAATCATTAAATCACACATATCATACAACTGGAAATGGCAAAATATCAAGTCGCCACTCCGTAGGCCCTCACAGCAACAAGAAGTAATTAAAACGCACGTGTCAGAGACAGGGATGATAATAACTGAGGTCTCCCACTACTACTGTTTTTAGAGGGAAAGAATTTATCCTCAGGGAAGATCTGGCTTTAGGTAGAACAGCTAGAGCTTGGAAAGGCTACTTACCTTCAAGGCAAGGCAGTAAGTTAGTTCACTATTAAATACTGTTTATCTTGATATGAAGTTTAAATTTGAAGCATATCAAATTACTACTCCACACATAATGCACATTAGTGTCAACTTCTGTTTTGATTATGGCTCTCTTAATTTATCGGCTTTTCTGTCAACTCCATGATCTGTGAATTGAGAGAAGAAAGATATTTTAAGTTGAGCAAACAATAATACATTGTTCTTGTGTTGCTGGTCTGCTGCTGTATTTTCTATGAATTTGTTTCTCATTTTCTGATCTGAATACATATATAATCGTCAAATGATACAGTGCATGCTAGAATCTATATCTTAGTCTGAAGCTATATATATATATATATATATATATATATATATATATATATATTCAGAAGAACTTCATAGCAAGAGTTAATTTAGCATATCAAAATTCATATCTTGTTTTCCTTATTGCACGTATATAATATATACTATATGATCTAAAACTTCTGATTTAAGTGCATGCCAAATTATGACTAAAGCTTCATTTACAATTTCGATGTTATAGATCAACTACTTGCTTCCATCTGATAAAGATTAAGAGAGCTATATGGCTGCTGATGAATTAGCTGACAAGTTATCTGTTGAGATTTGTAAAAGGCTTGGTGTTCTCCCTCCCTTGTTGCCTTATAGTGATTGTACCATTGTAAGAGTGCCTGCAGAGCTACGAAATGTAAATGAAAAGGCCTATGAGCCAGTCGTACTTGCAATTGGTCCTTATCATCGCGGTAAAAACCACTTAATGGCAATGGAAGAGCACAAACTGCACTATCTGAAATTGCTTCTTGAAAGAAGGGGAGAAAATAATGTGACAAGGTACCTCAATACGATGAGAACACTGGAAGAAAGAGCTCGGAAATGTTATACACAACCCATAGGTCTTGAAACAGACCAGTTTGTGGAAATGATGCTTCTTGATAGTTGCTTCATCACTGAGCTACTTCGCAAGTACAGGAGGCCAGAATTAAGAGATGTAAATGACCCTATTTTTAATTTGAGTTGGATGACCAAGAAACTCGCCCGCGATTTGTTACTAGTTGAAAATCAAATTCCGTTCTTTGTTCTTCAGGAGTTCTCTGGTATGACTTTGATGCCGGGCGAAGAAAAACTTTTCCGTCCTATGATTTATTCTTTCTTTAGAATTTTAATTCCCGGGCATTATTGTGGACAATACTCTGATAATTCAGTCCAAGAAATCAAGCATCTATTGGGATTTATACACGATAGCTGGCTTCCTTCGCCTTCAGGAATGAGAAGCCCGGAGATTGTGACTGAAAGTTGTGACTGGGACTTGATTCGTTGCGCCACTGAGCTAAAAGAAGCTGGAATCAAGTTCATGGAAGTTAAAGGGGATAGCTTATTTGACATAAGGTTTGACAATGGAACATTACAAATCCCAAGATTGATAATTGAAGATGACACGGAGTCTTTCTTGAGAAATCTCATTGTCTACGAACAATTCTCCAGGGATGACAATTTAAATTATGTTGTGGATTATATGAATTTCATGGACTGCCTCATTAACTCGCCCAAGGATGTAGAATTACTTTGTCAGCATGGAATTATTCATAATTGGTTAGGTGATGATGAAGTGGTTGCCAACATGTTTAATAGGCTTGGTGATTTTGTCATGGTCTCTGATCATAACTATTACTCTGAAATATTCTGCAATGTGAATAAACATTGTGGCAGGCGTTGGAACAAATGGATGGCGCATTTGAGGCACAAATATTTTAACAATCCATGGGCACTGATTTCCTTTCTTGCTGCTCTTTCACTACTTCTACTTACTTCTGCCCAAACTCTGTTTACAGTTCTCGCATATTTCCAATAAATGTAATGCCTACCTTGGGTTGCTTCTTTGCACTATTATTTTTGGTATGCAGGTACTTGTAATTTTAATTTCCTACCAAAATCATGCAAGATATATGCTTATTTATTCCTTTCCGTTTTTCTGGGTTAATTTTTTAACTAAATCCTGCTGTTTTTCTCAACTATTTGATGCTGATATATTGTAACATTATTGAGCTTATGGTTTCTAGTTTATAATCTAAGCATTGGAATCCTCAAGCTTCGGGTTTCAAATTGACCAGATGCCAATGCAAGCTTTCTTCTTATTTGAAAGTAACTGAAATTTCGTGTTTCTGACAATTCATTTTTCACATGATACTTTCTTGTAACCATGTCTCTTAAAGTTGACTGAGACGTCTGTAGAGTGAAGCTTCTTACCTCCACTGAATAAGTTATTGCTTGGAAGTAGTCAGTGGGCAGTTTTGACATATTCTATTAGCATCACTTTCATCTTGCTTCCTTTTTGTGTTAGAAGACTGGAATTACCCTTTTGCGGGCAAGGACAATCGTCAAGGAAGATGATCAGCAGGCAAAAAGCGGTTGACTAATCTTCTTTCTCTGAAAGAGGGAGAAATTTCAATCTGCAGAGAGAGCCAGAAGCTGAATAAGGACTGAAACTTGTAACTTTCCACATGTTTCAAGATAACTTTTCTATGCCTTTCCAATGTGATGCTCTTGAACTCGCAAGACTTCTTATTTGATATACAATTTTTGATCTTGTGATTCAGATAAAAAATATATGTTTCATACGGAGCACAGAGCTTCTACTACTTTTACTGAAAATGAGATCTGATGGAAGATCAGTGGATCTTATTTCTGTTTACATCGATGCAAAGCTTAATGGCTTGGCTCCAGCACTCCAGAGCGCTGTATATTCAAAGTACATCATCAATTATGCAGTTAAACGAAAAGGCTTGTGAAACCGAGATGCTTGCTATTGGTCCTTATCACTGTGGCAAGAATAGGCTACAAGTTATGGGAGAGCATAAATTGAGATATTCTTGAACCGAGAAGTGAAAGCAGTGTTGAAAAATATGGGTTTGCATTAAGATTGATTGGAAGAAAGAGCTCGTAATTGCTCTGCAGAACCAGTGAACCTGAGCGCTGATGAGCTCGTAATTGGGTGTTTTATCATTGAGCTGCTTCACAATTATGCAATGCCAAAACTAAGAAGTGTATCTGATCCTCTTCTCAATATGGATTGGATTGTTTTCTGTTCTTTCTCAGTTGTTCCACTTGACTTAGGATCCAGAAATGCACACGACCTTGTAGACATTGCTCTGCATTTTTTCGGTTACCCATTAGCAAGCCCAACAAGTGCAAGAAACTTCAGGGAAAATTCAACCAATGAAATCAAGCATCTACTTGATTTGGTACATAGCAATATGCTTGCTTCATTTGTAGAAACAAAAATCAATGGATATGGAAGGAAGAAAGGAGGGACATTTGGAGTGAGCTGTGCTCAACCAACCATAGTTTGATACAATTCTATGTGTGTTCGTATAAACTTTATAACTGAATTATTTTAGCAAGCAATTTTTTATACATCAATTTGCATTCAAAATAACTTTTATTTTATTCTGTTAAATTTTATCTTTTTTATTTGTAGGTTCAATACTATTAAAGCTGCAATAATATTTATTATTTTGAGAAATTAGAGTAAACTAAAAATTTACAAGTATTAATAATCCATTCATACTGTTTACAAATGAAAAATATTAACAATTCATCCACGATAACGGCTTGTTTTAGCAAGAGTATTAAAAATTGGAGTCCAAGTCAAATATTGGTCAATTATGACAAATTTCGATGTAACCTCTCTAATGTATAAGTAGGTTCGTTCATAAGCATAAATATTCAGTAGTAGATATACAAGGATAGAAGACAAGTTCGTTAAATGCCTTCGGAAATCAATTCATATTCATCAATTCACATATTTTGGATAAATTTATAATGAACATTTGGTTAAGATTATTATAGACTAAGTCTTAACATTTTAGTAATATGTTATTATATATATATTTTGAGGTTTTGTATTTTATTTTGGAGGATTTGTAATTTATAATCTTGAAATTAATGTGAAATTGAAGTTGGGAGTTTTCTTTGACAATAAACTTACAAAGAAATTAAGTAATACGATAATGAAATACTATGCTACTTAATTCATTTTCTTTTCTTTCAAATATTTGACAATATTAAAATTAAAACTATTTGTTTTGTATAAGAAAACAAAAACACAAGTATATTTATCTTCTCCATTCACAGTTCATACTTATTTTAATATACTTATTTTCTTAGATTTTGTTTTTAAGTGATTAAAAATCATTTTACCAAACACTATTTGAATTTTTTTATTTAATCATAATCTTCAAAAGTTAAAATAAATAGCCTTAAGAATTTGTTATATATTATTAAGAATCTATTTATTACGATATTCGCAAATTAGTGAATTGGTACTTCCATTACCTAGGTTAGTCTAGTTGTTACACTAATTAACCGGGTATCAACGTGCACTTAAATTTACTAGTTTTCTTTTAAATCTATATATTTTAATTTGGGTGTCTTTTTTTCTCTTTTCTAATTCTGTTTCCAACTAAAAGGTGCCATTTAAGAACTTCCAATCCCGATTTGGATTGAAGAGATTTTCGAACTTCCAAAGTGCAAAAAAGTAAATTATGGGGCATTTATCATTGATGATATTGTTAAAAATACTTTTTTTTTTTAATATGAAATCGAAGAAAAAATTGTAAAGCGTTAGATTTTTAACTGAAAAATGTAAATTATAAAAAACTTTCTTATTTAATAAGTATAAAAGGTTATGGTAATTGTTATGGAGTAAGAATATATAGGTTGGACATGTAGCAGTTTAATTCATGCCCTTTAATTCCTTCTGGATAGACACTTGCAATATAATGAGATGCAATTAGGATTGAATCAATGAATTCAAATCCTTTTACAATTTTAAGGCTTAGTACAATCTAATATTTTCTTTCTATTTTCATTTTATTTATTACATGCCACTGATACGAGATATTTTACATTGATAACGTGTGATAATATGTAAAATATGCAATTTTTATTCAATATATATAGTTGCATGTAACTATTTTTGTAAGTGTGACGAGTAGTTTCAAATAAGGATAGTATATTGCCATTAAGTTTTCATGCTCTTTTAATGAGTTCTCCACAACTAACTCTTTGCATAATGAATGTGAATTTATTTAAGAAAGTGTAATACAATACTTTGTGTTTTCTTTACAAATTTATAAAGGAATTATTTTTAGTATGAAAATTTGTATACATCCATTTGTATTAAAAGCAAATTTTATTTTAATTTCTATTATAAAAGATGCACAATGTTCATTATCTTGAGAAATGAGAAATTGGAGAGAACGTTTCCAAGTTCTATTATAAAAGATGCATAATGTTCATTATCTTGAGAAATGAGGAATTGGAGAGAACTAAAAATATGTGAGTATTATCAATTTATTGCTAATGTCTTCAAATAAAGCATGTCAACCATTTGAAGTCTTAAAGTAAGGCTGGAGTTAATCAAAACACAATCTATATGATAACAAGTTATCGTTAGGTTGAATTAAATCGCAATTATTAAGATTATACTGAGTATTGATTAACTCGAATAGAGTTGAATGTACGTACGTAATTCGATCCAAAATTTAATTAAATATCTAATCAGGGGTTGGATTAGGTAAAATACGATAAATGCCTACATTTTTAAATATCAAATTCATTTGCATATTATATTCACCAAATTCAGATGCCAAAAGATTTGATAAATTAATATTTTTGTTTTATAACTATTATTGCAAGTAAGACACTTTCTGTTTCAAATACTTGAAAGTTGAAAATTAAATTAAATTAACAGCTCTTATTAGCCAAAGAAATAAACAATAATGCTAATATTTTAACTTAAACCACATTATTATCGACATTAGATTCACTACGGTCCACTCGTACTTAAGTATTAAGAAATTAACAAATAATAAGTCCGGTTAACTTAATAAAAGAATTAAAAAAATCATAAAAAAAACACGTAATTGTCCTTATTATCTACTATTTATATTATTAATTAATTTATTAAACCTTTCTAAAAACACAACTTTATCTTGCAAAGTTCAAAATTCACTGAGAAGTGCGTGGTAATAAATATCTCATAGCATTGCACGAGATTTAATTGATTAAGTAACAATATAAATATCAATGTAAAAGTATTTATATATTTTTTACTATTAGCATAAACAAAATATTTTTCAAGAATTTAATACTTTCAATTAGTTTAATCTAACCTTACACTATGCCTAACTCGTAACATTATTATAATTAATCTAGTTCAATTCAATTCTATCAAATTTAATCCAATCCAACATATTAAAATGTGCACTTAGTTATTTTAGTGCATATTAAACATTTGACCAAAATGTTTTTCATAAACAAACGGTTAAGTAAACAATTTAAAATTTCTTTCAAAACAATTTAGGTAAATCTTATTGAATTATTTTACATTCTCAATTAATTTTTTTTAATTGTGGGAAAATGCTTGTAATGATATTATTGTTTTATATGGATAAAATTATTATTTTTTAATAAATTAGAATTTTTAAGAGTATTTTTAAAAATACTATGCCTTATAAAAATATTAGACTACATTTTTAAGATTAAAAAGTTTTTATTCTAAAAAATAAAAAATATATTACCATATAAATAATATTAATAAAACATATATTATTATATTTAAATTACTGGTTATGAGACCCATATACTATATGTGAGGCCTACTATATATCAAAGGGAACTCAAATGTTTCATAAGATTATTTTAGTAATTGTCTGCAAAATTTATAATTTTCTATTAATCTTACCAGTTACATGGAAGGGATTTGGTTAATTAGACCAAATTAGAAGGGGATCCGTAATTCACCCTAATTAAGAATTTATTTATCGAACATCTTTAAAATTTTGAAATATTATATTGTAAATAAAAATTAATAATGAGATTATAATGGGCCTGCGGGCCCATAGTTGTCAATCCATTCCAATCTCAGCCCAGTGGCCTGCCAAAAAGGTAATTATGATTTTTTTCACGGCCTCTCAATTCATTTGTATGAATCAATTATTTCAGGATTCTAATATTTATATATCAACTTCTATTTAGAACAAATTCTATTGTTTTAATTTTGGTGAGAATAGTAATATTTATTATCTTAACTTGTATTATTTAAATGTTTTATTAAATATTAATTTTCACAATTTAGAATAAATGCAATTAAGAGATTAAAGGAGACTAATTAATAATCCAGCGTTAATGTTATAAAATTATACTTTATTACATTCAAATTAAGAACAGATATTTACCTACAATGCTATGGTTGCAATATTTATGATTATGATGATCAAGTTTATGATTAACCTAGAACATTAATCACTCCAATGGTTAATTTCTCAAGCTATTTTTACAAATGATTGGGTTAATGAATTTAACCGTGTCATCAAAAAGCCTAGTCTACTATTCAAGTCAACGCATGATGTATCAGAAAATTCTCCCTATTTGGAAAATCTTCCCAAAATAGCCTCCTCTTTTTCTATTTTACCAAATTAGTCATCTTCCAATGATTTGCACCAAATTAATAAAAAATACTTTGTTTTGACATATTTACCCCTGACTGGCCATTATACCCAAAATAAAAATTAACTTTTCTCATCTTTTCCATATTCTTTCTCTCAATTCTTCGTAAACTCCAAATCAAATTGTTAAATTGTAAGCGGCATACCCAACAAACTTACGGACACATTGTTATAATATCGAGGTATAAGGTTTTAGAAAAATTTATTATATTTGAATATCAAAAAAATTATAATATTATGCAATTTATAATTTTTTTAAGTATTTGAGTCGTGTCAATTTTCAAGTATAGTTTGTGCACTCAAAAATGATATTAGGTGATGTTCAATTTTTAGAAATCATTTTTGTATTAAAAAAATTATGCACAATATCTTTTAAATATTATATATAAATATATAACATTCCAATCAAACATTATATTTTCTTAAAATGACGAGTATTTTAAAAAATTAAAATTATAGAATATTATAATTTTTTTAATATTTAAATATAATAAAATTTTCAAAAACCTTATTATACCTAAATATAATATCAATGTGTCCAAAAAAATTATTTTTGGGTTTGTATTTGTAATTTGGTAAATTTCAATTGTCATTTGATAATCGTTTATCTGTCCATCGCTTTTAAGAGAAGAGGACTAAAAAAGGCAACAATTTGTCCCACGAGAGCCAAGATAATGCATTTCTATAGTGCAAGCTATTTTGGCCCCACAAGGGATAAAACAATGCACCTCCTCCATGTCAGCTTCAATGCCCCATGAAGGCCAAATACAATGCACTTCTACTGAGCTAGCTTTAATGTCTAAAAGAGTCAAAATAATGCACATTTTTAGTGTAAACATTTTGCCTAAAAAGGCCGAACATCACAGTTTCGCGATGCTAAAACTATAAAATCTACAAGAACAAAGGCTTGTACTTTTGGATACTAGCTTCTTATACTCCTAAGAGCCAAAATGACCCTCCTTTGTAGTGTCAAAACAAAAAGTCTAAAGGACAAAAATAAGTGTACTTTTGTGGTATCAACATTTAGTCCAAAAGGACGAAATAATATACCTCTATAGTATTGACATCAAAGCTGAAAAAGAGTTAACATTATGTTGCCTTGCTACTAACTTTAATTCCTGGAAAGAGCCAACAATACACTCTATGGTATCGGACTTCAATATCCATGAAAGATTAAATAAGGTATCTCTATGATACCAATTACAATATTGGCGAGGGCTAAGCATTATACCTCTGGTATATTGACTTAAAAGAAATCTTAAAGTTATAATCATATATCACCAACATCTTAATTAAAAGAAAGAACTACAACGAACGACCCTAACATTTGAGCAAGAGAAATACATAATAAAATATCTACGATTTTGTTTGAGATTCTTATATAAAAGAGTGTAAGGGATCATAGAAAATTCGTTTAAAATACCGAGTTCCTAATCTTTTCATAAGTTTTGAATACTAACTATGTTATTTTGGAAATTGGAAGACTTCCTCTTAGACCACTTTTCTACATCCAAATTGGATCAATTTTTACCTACATGTTAACTTAATAAAATAATTACTTGGACCCATATTTAAGAAGATGACCCAAAATAAAGGATATAATCCAAATATTATACTTGGACCCAAAAAGGAGTTTCCTTTTGAAGAAGTCTTATTTCATCCAAATTAGAATCTCACTAAATCTTGAATTATCTCAAATCAAAATTTGACTAGGATTAGTATTTAGAATAATCTCAAGAATTAATAAATATATAAAGAAAAGCAATAAGAGAACAAGAAGTCTATTTTTTTCACGTACAAATAAATTTACTGGTTGATATCAGATGGCGAAATTTAATATAGCAAATATATATATATATATGTATGGGAATATGACCATTGCCCCCCTATGTTTTTGGCCAATTAACCAAATCACCCCTTAATTTCAAAAAATTATCCGTTACGTCCTGCCGTTTGGTTGACTGACTGAAAAATTAATGTTTTAAGGGTAAATAAGTAATTTGATGAATTTAATTAATTTAAACAAAAATTTGTTGAGGACTTGATTTTTTTAATTTTTTGGGAGTTGTTTATGTCAATTTGTAATAAATATAATTTAATATTATTAAAATACTATTTTATTTAAAATTTTATTTTCAAATGGCTATTGGTGGGACCTATATTTTATAAATTAGGACCCACTTTATTTGTAAAGTTAAAAGTTTAGGGTATTTTAATAAATTCAATAATTTTCTGTTACTCAACCAAACGGCAGGATGTAACGGATAACTTTTTGAAACTAAGAGGTGATTTAGTTAATTGATCAAAAATATAGGAGGGCAATGGTCATATTCTCATATATATATATATATATATATATATATATGGGGAATTTTCACATACCTCCCCTGAGGTTTGTCAAAACCACAGGTAGAGGGAAAGTATGACGTAATTCACACTTACCTCCCCTTCTACAGTAATTCCATTTAGTTGACTGTGCGTTGACCTACTAAAAAAATCAAAAAGTCTAAAATATCCATAACCAAAATTTTTTAGTTATTAATGTTTAATTATTTTATTTTTAATTGCTAAAATTTAAAAAATAAAAATGAAAATAAAAAAATACTTTCTAATAATATTTTTTTAATTCACCAATGAGAAAAAAGAAGACGAATACTAAATTAAGGGATTTTCACACTCTTAAATTATATACTTGAATTAAATATATCTTGATATGTTTTATAATGTATATAATTTGAGAGTATGAAAATTCCTTAATTTAGTATTCGTCTTCTTTTTTTTCATTGATGAATTAAAAAAATATTATTAGAAAGTATTTTTTTATTTTTATTTTTATTTTTTGAATTTTAGCAATTAAAAATAAAATAATTAAACATTAATAACTAAAAAGTTTTGGTTATGGATATTTTAGACTTTTTTATTTTTTTAGTAGGTCAACGCACAGTCAACTAAATGGAATTACTGTAGAATGGGAGGTAAGTGTGAATTACGTCATACTTTCTCTCTACCTGTGGTTTTGGCAAACCTCAGGGGAGATATGTGAAAATTCCCCATATATATATATATATATATCATCAACAAAATTTTATTAATGATGTTGAAATATAATTTCAATTCAACATAACTTTATTATTCATTAGTTTCCCGTGCAGTTTTCGTTTCGTAAACCCTCACCCAGAGACCATTCAGATTAGATCATCCTGCGATGTCGACGGCTTGATTTGCTTCTTTATCGTTTCCTGCACAAGATCATACATTCATGCTTCTGTGCGTCACGAATCCGTCGTTTTAGACTTTTTTTTTCTTTCTTTTTTCTGTTTAATTTCATTTCCATCCTTAAATTTTTATTATTTAAATTTTAAATAATTTACAATCATATTATTAGTGTTATTTAGTTTTATTAAATAATAACAATTAATAAAAGTATAATCATTATTTTTTAATAAATTGAAATTTTAATAAATATTTTTTAAATCAGTGAGAATAAATATGTCAATTTAATTTAATGTATTAAATTTTAAAAATTTGTAAGTCCTTTATCTTTTAAAAAAAAATAAAAATTATTATAAATAATACTCGGCTTATTAGACTTAATTTAAAAAATATTTTTTGAAAAGTAATTTAAATGTTGTTCCTTAACCTAAATGGATTTACATGGAATTTTCTTACGACTATTCCAGGGTAATCATCACCCCTTTTTGATCGAATACAAATGTAACTGCCGAAATTTAATTATAAGATACTGCTGAATTAGTATTAAGTTCTCTCGCTCTGATCTTGCTACCTTTCGTGCTTTTGGAGTTTGACCTAGTTGTCGTAAAGATCTGAAGATAATCCCTGTTTTGTGGCTTCCCCCTCTTCTCTCTTGGATTAAGGTTAATACTGACGAATTATCTAAAGGAAATCCGGGTATTTCAGTTGCTGCTGGCGTTTTCAGAGATACATCAAATCACTTTTGTGGTGCATTTGTTGTTCCTCTAGGCTCTCGTAGTAGGTTCTTTGCAGTGGTGTGTGTTATTCTTCGTGCAATTGATTTGGCTTTAACTCGCGGGTGGTTCCGAATTTGGAGTACTGAAAGTGACTCTCTCTCTCTACACTATCCTGGGTTCAAAATCCCATTTTTTTTAACCGCCATGGCCTCTTCGCAAACTTTGGATTCGATGTTGCCAGCGCATGAAACTTATGAATATCCTTTTTTCTCACATATGTAGAGAAGGCAATCAGGTCGTTGACAGATTAGCAAATTTAGGGACATCTCTTACGACTTCGACTTGGCGGAATAGCCCTCCTCAAGAACTCAATGCTTTTCTTTTTCGGGATAACATGGGCTTGCTTGATATCGTTTTCATTAGGCTGTATGTCTTTGTTTTCCGGTTTTTAAGGCCATTAAGGCTAGGATTTTGTCCCCACTTTCTTGTTAATTTATTTCGCCTCTTTCAGAGGTTTATTTGAAAAAATATATATATATTGTAGCTTTCGAAAAAATAAATTAAATTATGGGAGTGGAGGTGTTATCCATCTCCAATTTTACAGAGATCACATGCATCTTAACTTTCCATGAAATTAAGAAATTTAATACAAATCTGTGCGGAGTTTACGGTAGTTTTCCGGTGGAACTTCCTCCACCCAAGTGCACGTCTCCAGTTAGTTTAATACAAAATATGGGAACAATTAATTTAATTAAGATCCAAGCTTTATGGTCGTGCTATGGCGCATACGGGGTTTCCAGTACATGCTATTGCTACGGTGCATATCAAGCCTACAAGTTTTTGTTTTAGTTTATTTTTATTTTATGTATGCACTAGTTAAAGGAATTGAATTAAAAGCTAAAGCACAAGCAAGTTGAATTAAAGAATAATGGAAGGATTGCCACGAACTAGCTTTGATTGGGCATATTTAAAAATCTACGAGAGTTCACATGTTATTTTCTTAAAAGTCTTCGTATAAATGTTATATTAGAAGGGACATTTTTCATTCTATGGTTCTAGTTGTAGATGTTATGTTTAATTTTGTTTTTAAAAATATTACATAATACATGTACAAACTATTAATATTATACTGAGAATTTATTAGGAGTTTTGATTAATTTATATATAATAATGCTCGGATTTTTAGATTTCTACGCCCAATACGGGTATGTTTAATTTTCCTTTTAATATTATATAATACATATATAAATTACTAATATTATATTATAAATCTATCGAGAGTCTTGATTGATTCGCATAGAAGACTGCTCGAATTTTTTAATTTTTACACCCAATACAAATAATGTCTACTTTCATAAGAAAATAATTATATCCGCACTCTAATATAATGGACCCACTATTTTTTTTTTTTGGTGAAAGATAACCTTATTAGGGAGTTTCTAGCAAGGTTCGAAATCTTTACTCCTAAAAAGAATCACGACTTCTAATTACTCGGACAAGTCCGAATGGCTAGATGTTATGTTAATTAAACTTGTTTATTCAATTAATTATTGTCCTATTTCGAGTATACTAAAAGCATTTGTATATAGTGATTGAGCCCTTTTAATCATATCATGATTCGGGACTATGAATGGCCTACACAGATATCCCTATATAGCCATATTAAAATTTTTTTTGAGTGTATCCTTCTATTAGTCCAGCTCGCGTTACTCTCTTGTTAGGTTAAGTTTCCTTACTAAGTAAACCTTAAACTAAGATTTCTCTATAAATCAGGTCTCTCAAAATCCAATTTGTACATTTTGCTTCACAACCTACAGTTTAAGCTTTAAGAAGTGAGTTGGACACAATGATTATTGAGGGTACATGTTATAGTGATTCGGTTCATCTGGGCTTTGGTTCAGGCCCAAGGGTTGTATTTTCAAATTAACATCAACGTGTATTTAGATATATAAAACTAGAGTCAAGTTAATATTTGTTAATTGGATATTTTAAGAAATAGATGTTACCCATATTTAATGAAAAGTAGGTAATTTGAAGGGGGAAAAAAGTAATTAAAGAACTGGTCTATGGGGAGAAAATAAAGGAGTAAGGAAAAAAAAAAGAGAGCACTCTGTCTTCTAGTTATTAAAAGAAAAAAAAAATACATTTTAGACGCGCTTTACAATTTAGAATTGGTTTATATTCGAAAAGGATATGCCACAATCATTGTAATTATTGATGCAAGGAAATCTCTGCTAGCACAACAAAAGGATTATGCTTTCAGTAACAGCAAGGACTTAGCTTAGCACTTATGTGAGCACCTAATTCAGCACCCTTGTCCCAAATGAGAAGCAAACTCCCAAACTCTTAACTTTACTAAAGGTCAATAGTTATTAAGTTTTACACGTGCGTTCAATATTCTTTTAGGGGATATTTTTTTTTTTGTAATTAAAATATTCTATTGCAAAAAACATTACAAGATACAGAAAAAACTTTAGCAGGAATTTCTTCCAATCAGATTATTGGTTGTTGATAAAAAAAATGCTAACTTTGCCGAGTTATGAGCTGCTGTGTTACAAATTCTTGGAACAAACTGAACTTTGAACTTCTTTTTCTCAGTCATTGAGTTTTGAATTTCAAAAATTACCCACATGATATCATTTCTACTTTCCGAAGCTCCTTTGACCAAATTCACAATATTTTGGGCATCAGATTCTAGATTAGAGGACCCATACAGTTATCGATTGCAACTTTGATGGCGAACCTCATATTTTTGGCTGCCGCATACTCTACATCACCCCGGAAAGGTTTTCAGCATACAGCTACCACCATAATATCTCCATTGGAATTTCTAATAATAGCTCTCATTCCCGCTAATCTTTCCTGACTCCTTGTGGCTGCATCAACATTAAGCTTATACCAGTTATGAGGAGGAAGCTCCCAGCTTAGAGGAATAGAGGTCATTTAAGTTGTTAGTGTGGAGCTGGAATTTGCATACAATGAATTATAAGATTCTATAAAAGCTTTTATTCTAGCTATTGTTGTGGATGAGTCTTCACTCTTGCCTTCATGCAGAAAAATATTTCTTGAATGCTAAACTAACCAAGCTATTATTTTGAACATGCACTTCGAGGTCTGTCTTGGTTATGTTATGGAGATCCATCACATTCAGTGGTGAGACCCACAATAGAAATTAAAATTAAAAAAAAAAATTGAGGGCTGCAAACTTATAAAGAAGAAGAAACTATGTAAAATAAATTTATAACGATTAAACATTTGATGGGCCTCAATTAAAATAAATTGTCTGTACCTATGTGTGATTTATTTTAATTGAGGCCCACCAAATGTTTAATCGTGTCTTTAATTATTTCTTTCTTAATCAAAAATTATTATCACAAAGCAGAATTATCATGCGTGCTCCTGACTAATTTGGGATTTGCATACCTTATCATTAATTTGTGGTTCTATGAGATTTAGTGATAGGACCCACATAATTAAAAATGAAAGAAAAGAGAAAAAGACGAAAATTTGAAAGCAAATTTCTATCTCTATACAAAATACTCCACAGACATGGTGATAACGCGATAAAGTAAATTTTTTCTGCGTGTTGTCTTCCTTTGGCGGTTTGAGGGAGCTTGTCTATAAGAGAATCTCTCAAAAATCCCAAAAAAATCTCAACAAGAGATCTATTAAGATTTCTTACACCAAGGAGAGTGTGGGGGGGTTTTCTACACCAATGAGAGTGCGAAGGTTTATCACACCAGGTACACAGGGACAATGTGAGGGTTTTCACACTAAAGGAGTGTGAAACTCTATTTGTAAAATAGAGAGTTGTTGTACCATTATGTATGTGAATAATAAAAAATTATTGTCAAAGTTGTTTCGTGTTTTTCTTTTCATATAAAAGGGTTTTTTTTCAAGTAAAATCTTAGTGTTCTATATTATTCTCGTACTTGTAAGTATATTATTCACGTATATGTTACTATTCACCCGACTTGCTGACGTGAGCTCTACAAATTACTTCTGTTACTATCAAATCGTGGTATGAGAATTACAACAAGTGGTATTAGATCTCAACAAGTGGTTAGAGAACCCCCAATAAGTGATATTAGAGTAAACAATTGGTTAGAGAATCACAAAAAATGTATCAAAGTTCAACAAGTCTTCAAGAATCCCCCAACATAATTTGCCCTAAATTGGTTGTAATACTTCAATTTATGGTTATGTCTAATCGAAATTAAGCATGAGATTATGGCGTCTTGAATTCAAATATTTGTTTATATCTTTTTTTAAATATTATACAATTACATCGACAATATACCAATATTAAATATAAAATCTCTTGAGAGTAGGGAATTAAGAGATAGTGTAAGTCTCGCATTTCCTAAAAAAGTCTGTGAATAATGTAGGTGAAATCTATTCCAATTCAAGAGTAATTTATCTCAACGTTATCGCAAGAACTTAAACCCTTTTCATTGTGAAAGAGAAAAAAGATAAGTACTTTATTATAATAATAATGATAGGTGTGACTTTTAAATATTTATATTAATTATTACTTAACTTTTGTCAATTTTTTAAAATATGGAAAAATCAATTGATGAGCATTATAAACTAATAGAAGTATTTTATTTCATTTTCCAAATTTCAGATATCTGTCAATCTGTTTTATTAATTTAAATCTATATACAATATATTTTTATTAACTTTTATGTATAGATTATATAGAAGATTTTTTAATTGATATTTGATTACAAGATTTTATGATATCAAGTACCATTTAAAGGAAGTACATGTTCACAATACTCAAGCAGTGAACTCATCTCTTAATAATAATTGTTGGAGTCGTCGTATTAGTAAATTTCTCTTCAACTATTTGCACCATCAAAATTGTTTGTATTAAACGTAGAACTTTGGACTGTATTATGATTGCGAAGGATCCATGACCTCTTGCAAATGGGAACTAGAAGAAAAAAATCAAACAACATGAAATAACAGATGATTAAGATTGCTCAACTGAAACATTATTTAACCAATACGTGGAAGTATAACATTGCTTTAGCCAAACGATTCATCATCTTTTCTTTTTCTTTATTTGTTTTGAGCAAAAAAGTGATTGATTTTCTCGGGAGGTCATAGCTAGCTATGGCCGACCAGCAAAAAGCGACACAATGACACAAACTTTCCAGGCCATATCACATTCAAGGTCATTAGACTAATTTTCATCAGCAAACATATATAGGTGGAAGCCACAATCAGGCATTACGATAGCATTTCTATTTATTTTTAAATTGGGTATTCCCTAAAATTTGTGAAAATCACGTGCAAATAAAAATTTTATAAAATTTTATAAAATCTTCTTCTATTATAATAATTTTTTTTTAACTATCAGTTGACCATTAATATTTAAATGTTTTAGTAAAATCTATTATATTTACTATTTTAAAAAGAAAATCACACTTAGATCTTTTTAATACACTTTTTTATATTAAATAAATTTAATCTTAAATTAAAAGTCTACAGCGAATAAAATTTGCAAAACCTAAATTAAACTAGCACCACCACTGCCCTCCGCCCATTAGCCCGACCTTGGCTGATCACTACCCTATACTGTCGATGCCGATTCTTCAAGCTTGAGAACTCTCCTTTTGATCCCAATCTCTTGGCAAAACTGCCACACTACTGGTTCTTCAAGCTTCTGTATTCTCCACCCAGCTTTCTGTGCGACCTTCAGCATCTTCTCCTTTGTGCTCTTGCGTAAACTTCGTCCTGAATCTCTTCCTCGTGCTCTTCTCGTCCGGTGATAAAGTGCTATCCATATCAATTAATTAAA
Organism: Melia azedarach; assembly: GCA_028052125.1. Classification (NCBI taxonomy): domain Eukaryota; kingdom Viridiplantae; phylum Streptophyta; class Magnoliopsida; order Sapindales; family Meliaceae; genus Melia; species Melia azedarach. The sequence goes on along the minus strand of CM051396.1, from coordinate 5,663,357 downwards.
ACCTTTGCGGGTTATTCTATATTTATTTTGGCCATGAGTGTTACTATCAAAGAGATATTAGATCCCACAAATTGTTGTTGATGGATTGAATCTTGTAAAAGAGCAGGAAGTGCTAGCTTTTGGAGGGCTTACCTGAAAACAGGCTAGTAATGGTTGAGAAAGAGCACAGATTTGAAAAGGCCAAGCCTTATGCCTTACGGATTTATGGCTATTTGATTTCAACAAATGAGAAAAAAATTGAATTGAATATAGTGTAATAGTAATGTTGACCAGATAGATTTAATAAGTTTATGTTAATAATTTTTAGTTTGTAACTGCTATTGGCCTTCTACATTTGTTTTTGCTGGGTATCTTTGTTTTTAATATTGTATGTTGCAGTAGTTCATTAATTATAAAAATGTGAAGATTTGATTATAAAGTTATACGAAAATTTTGAGAGTTTCTTATTTCTATATGTCATAGTTTCTTTTCTTTTCTTTTTGATGCAGTATTTTGTTGTCGTGTTATAATTTAAGAAATTAGTTAGTATGGATAGGTAGCTTTTATAATTTTTAGGATTTAAATACATTCTTAAATAAAAAATTTACTATTTCAAGTTTAGAAATGAGGTTATTTTGGACATTTTAATATCTTTTAGGAGTCAACTCACGGTAAGCGATGGAATGGAATTGCTGTAGTAACTTAGTAGGGGAAGTTCATGTAAATTTTCACAAACCTTTTATCTATATCTAATTTTAAATAAAAATAGTAAAAAATTAGAACTAGTTGTGTGATTTCTACAAACCTCAGGGAGGTATGTGAAACTCCAATATTATATCTCCCAGTGATCATGAAATGTCTTCCATATATGCAAGGCAGTACTTTCTGTCAACGTTTTCTTTCATTAAAGAGAAGGAACTAGCTGTTGAATGCCGCAGAGAAGATAGATCGTGAGATTGAGCGGAGTCGGCCTTCATCAAACAAACAAGTAAGTTTAGTGCTAGCTACCTAGCTAGTAGTTTATTGATTGTTCTTACCAGTTATATAATTCAAGTCTTTAATTGGTTTTGACAACTCCTATTCAAGACTTCATTTGTTGTGTTCTGAGTACTGAGATTGGAAAATTATGAAAGATGAAAAGAATTCAGCGAACCAAATCTAATAATAACTAAGACCAGCCTATTTGGGAACTGTGTCTGTGTCTCCAACTTCTATGGCCTTAGATTTCTTGTCTTTATTGGTCCTAGTTAGGCGTGCATCTTGGCTTATATGATCGGCTTCTTACAGTCATTAAACGGTGAGTTTGGTACAACTTATTAGCACTTGTAAAAGTGCTAAATCATATATTTAATAAAGTTTAATAGAAACGTTTATTAAAAAATTTTAATACTTAGAAATAATTATTTGATTAACACAAATTTAGTGTTTTCTCAAATTAACACTTCAAGTGCTTAAAAGAGTAGTATTTATATAATTAATCAAAATTTTATTTTTCCCAAAATATTCCAAAATAAATTTGAAAATCACATTTTTTAATTATTTTTTTTGTTAAATAGATTTTAATTTAGATGCTTATATATATGATATAATATATTAAATTTTTTGACATATATTATTTGTTATATTTTTTTACGAATAAATTATTGAAATTGATACATTATTTGTATTCATGATATTTATAGTTTTATTTATATTTTAATATTTAGTATATAACAATATTATTAAAATTGTAGTTATTTTTATAACAAAAAAATTATTTTTTATTTTTTAGATTATTAAAGTGGTAGTTCTTTTCATAACAAATTTTTTATTCAATTTCTTAGAAATGTTATAAAACAAATTTTTTTTATATATATATAATATTTATTTTTATTAAAAATATTGTCTTGCGGATATATTTTTTATTTTAATATATGTCTATTTTAGTAGTTTATCAATACAAATGTACTTTTTTAATTACACCTCCAAATATCTTATTTAACACCAATAAGTATTTTTAAAGATTGTTAACTAAACATTTAAATACTTTTTTAAAACTGCTAAAAAAAATTTTAAAGAATATAAATACTAATAAAAATATGTTATTTTAATAAAGTAAGAATCTATTAATAATAGCTATATTAGATTGAGCTAATAACTCTTAGCTTATTGTCTTTGTCTTGTAACTAAATTTCATAATCAATTTAATTATACAAATAAGTAGACTGAAACTTTTTGAAATATAGTGATGAAGGTAAAAGACTTTAGAAATGCTTGTGACTAATATGTAATATAACTGGTTATAGCAATATTTTCTAAAACTTCAAGGATTAAAATGAAATTAGCTAGATTATAAGATGAGGACTCTATGTACAGTACATTTTTCCAACTTTTATTCAAGGGAAAGCAATCAAAGCAGCAATGCCTTCAAACAAACAAATTTAGTACTAGTTCACTGTAAGTCAGAGCATCCCAAAAGTTTAGAATCCAGCAAGTGAATCGGAGCCAGGCATGAACTACTATTATCTTGATTTCTCTCTGTTTACTATTGTTCTGGGTGAGTGCTTCTGATTTTATATATATTAACTAAAAATAATGTAGTTTTAATATATATTAACTAAAATATTATACATATATATTTTTTAAATTTTATGACTATCACATACTAAATTATTACCAAGAAAATAACAAAGAGAGATTAAGAGTATTTTAACATATAATTTTGTCCTAATTTATAGTTAACATTAAGTTTTTTACAATAATAAAATAAAATAAATATTTTTAAATTTATCATTTTCATTTCTAGTATAATACGCTGAAAATAATACGACTAAATTGTTAATTTTAAGATAATTATATCATATTTTATTATTTTGCTTAAATATAGAAAGTAAAACAATAATAATTGACGAAAATTAGGTTAAGGATATCTTTTTATTTTTTAGAAACTAAGAGTATATATTATACCCTAAAAGTATACGAGTATCTATTGTTTCTCCAAAAGTTAGGAGTTATTAGGGTGAATATAAAATACGAATAGATTTAAAAACTAAATTATTTAATTTTTAAATTAAAAAATTTTAAATTCAATAATTTATATTTATATATAAATAAATTAATCAGATAAGAATATTTATGAGAAGAAATTTAATTACATTATCTAAATTTTTAAATTCAACAAAAAAAGTAAAACAATAATAATTCATTTCACATAATGACTAAATAGCACAATTCAGACATTAAAAATGTGTTCAACAAAATTAAAATGATTTTGTTTGAAGCGTTGAAAAT